>OZ034976.1:1446200-2139950 GCA_964030785.1 Siderastrea siderea | reverse complement strand
TTTTACGCCGGAGCCAGGAAAAAAACTGGCGAACTGTACACGAAAGCTTCACTTGTGGGAATACATTTCGGTCTACAACGGTTTTCAGCTGTCAAAAAATGGTTTTCCCGCGCTTGGCGTCGGTTACATGTGTTTGCTTCGAGTTCTGACTGGTTCATTGGGTAACTTGTGTTTGTTGTGATAGGCTCGGGTAATTACTTAGGTTTTGGTTTTACGACACTCTTTTGAAAAGTGCTCTATTATGAAACAGCAGTCTAAATTTAGAGCTAAATAGCCTGAGATACTAAACTCCTTAACCTAAGTGGTAGTGTGAGAAAAATCCAAATTTTCTTTTTCCATCACTACAGGAAAGTACTGTTCAGTAGCTTTCATTTGAATGGTCACACTTTGGGATTTCTTCCACAGACTCAAATGTTAGAACCACCTTGTACAGCATAATAAACAGCACCTCAGAAAAGTACTGCTCAGTAGCTTTCACTTGAATGTTCACACTTTAGAGATTGCATGCACAGACACCAAAGTTAGAACCACCTTGCACAGCATAATAAACAGCACCACAGGAAAATACTGCTCAATAGCTTTCAATTGAATGGTCACACTTTAGGATTTTATCCACAGACTTTAAATATCTAGAACCATCTTGTACATCATAATAAATAGCACCACAGGAAAGTACTGCTCAGTAGCTTTCATTTGAAAGGCCACACTAAGATTTCATTAGAACAGTCAAAAAGGAGAACAACATGTTGGGTTTTATAGAGAAGGGGAACAACACGACGGTAAATTTTCGAGTCTACGAATTGAACTCTTGATAGTGCGGACAGTTTGACCAAAATGCAGTAGTAGGGATAATCGCTTAGTAGAAAAGAATATCGTGACCTTTTCGTTTAATTTGAAGGCGTTTTTCTTGGCGATGCGGTCGTGTTTGTGTAAGGAACTTAACAACATGAAATGACCAAATTTTGTGTTTTATAGTTAAGGAACGTGAACACACGCATTGCAAAGTGAAATCCTTGCTATGTGGTGTTTTGTAATTCAAATCCCCATGTTTAGTTCACGTTGTACTGAAATTAAGTAGCCCTGGCTGCGAAAAAAGTAGCACCATCTAAGGGCCTGGATAAACTAGGAAACATCGCTGAGAAAACATTGTTTCTTCTAGTTGTTTTGTCTTTTGAACTGGGAAACATTATGTGTCGGCAGAAAATTTTGCCTCTAGGAAGCTTCTTGTTTCAAAGAAGCAAAATTTGCTTCCGCAACATGTTCCACGTGCAGCTAAACTGGGAGATGGTTTCTTCCAGAACGTTTCTGCAATGATGTCTCTTAGTTTAGCCAGGCCCTAAACCGCCCCTAAAATTTTGTTTGTGGATAAGATTGAGGGAGGGTCTTAAAACAAGTTTCGGGTTCCTACAAATTTGTGCCATGGGATTTTCGTAAACATGACGCAAGTGACAAAGTTGAACCCTTTAAACCTTCCTAACTTGATAAAACAAGTATAAGGTATAAAACAAGTATAAACAATCATTGTATGAACAATGATTGTTCATACAATACAAGACAATATACAGCCTATTCAGGGTTTTACAGATAACAAGAAATTCTGAAGAATTTACAGGCGGCGCATAGTCTCTCACTCCCCTCCCCCCTTTCCTTTTCTTAAGGAAAAAAGGTGTAACTTTAGTAGTTCCGTAACCTGTTATGGACAATTTGTACTTCCGGTATGCAACTTGAGAACTTTGTTTGTTTGTAACCAGTGACCTCTGAACGACTCTTTCACGTTCCTAAACCGTGATATCCTTAAGCTACAACAGGCGGAAACTTTTTTTGCTCAAAAAGCTTGACTTCTCCTGTTTTGAACTCAAACTTCATTTCGTCTAGTATTCTTAATTTCACGTAGGGGTTCAGACCAATTTTTATCACCAGAAAGCTGTGTTTCTAGAGACATCTGGGAGACATATTCACGTCAATGCTGAGATAGCTAACCGACTTGTGACGTTTATATTTTTGCGTGTTAACCCGTGCTCTAATATAATACAGACTAAAATGAATGAAACTTTATTAAATTAGTTTGAAACCGTGGAAAGAGAGGTCTTAGACAAGTTTAGACAGCCAAAATTCTAAAAATTGGGCAGAACCGAAAAGCAGAAATGTATTTCTGACCTGGTGCGACGGAATCAATTTAGATTGGTGATACTTACGACGAGCCTGATTGTTTCGAGCCCGCGCGGAGACTAAGTCTACTGACTTCCGCCAATTCAGGAATGTGCGTTGCATTTTATGAGACGGCCACACGTGCCTAGCACTTGCGCCGCCTAAAAATATAATTTGCCATTAAATAAATAAATAAATTACAATGTTTAGAGACGGTGCACCAAGTTAACTCTAGGGTGGCTCTCTAGACCGAATTAGAATTTGGAAATGTTGGTTTTATAGAAGAGGGGAAAACCGGAGTACCCAGAAATAAAACTCTTGGAGCAAGAACGAGAACCAACGAGAAACTCAAGTGAACCCACATCTGACACCAAGTCTGAGAATCAAACTAGGCCACATTGGTGGGAGGTAAGTGCTCTCACCATTGCGCCATCCCTGCTCCCACTAATTAACACACAGGCAACCCTCAATACATGAAAATGTCATTCAACACGTCTTAGCATAACTCAAATGTTTGCCATTTTAAATACTGAACAAAAGGAAGTACAAGGTGAAGGTCACTGTGAAGGTAAAATGGAACCTGCGCAATACAGATATTAAATTTATTTATTTATTTATTTATTTATTTAAAGTCTGGAGAAGGCAAATAGTGAGGCTTGGGACAACTGGTTTCAAGAGAAACAATACTGACAAGAATCAGGATTGAAAAAACCTGTTTTACAGATTTTGTACGCCGGTAAATCACTGAACTCAATCCAAAAAGCCTGACTGATTTTTCATGAGATAGCTGATTTGATTTGCTGAAGTTCTTTTTAACTCCCAACGCAGGGGTGACAGGCACCCTAGGACACCCTGGCTATGCCCTTGTCGACGGTGACCTAACACTGGTTTTCAAATTGGCACAGTGCTTATTGCACAGCCACATATAGCACAAGTTTTTGAGTGATTCTTCATATGCCCCTCTCCCTCCCCCAAGTGAGGAAACCTGGCTATACCCCTGGTAGGGCATTTATATATTCAGGTGATCTAGTGAGGTAAACATGTGACAATGGCTATGTCAGGTGTAAAGGATATTCTTGCATCATGCACTTCTATTTCACAATCACATTTCTGTAATCGCAGCTGCATCAAACGTAAACCTTTCAGGAATACAAACAAAGAATTTACATTTTGGCAATTGCAAAACTCAAGACTCTTTCACTGAAATGTTGAATGCTTGGAAAACGGAGGATACTGGCCACTTGTAGTGGGGCCGGGGGACGGGGGGTGGGTGGGGAGGTAGGTGGGGAGGGGGTTACACTGTGAAGGTAAAGAGGAACCAAAGATTGTTGGGGTGGAATTGGTTGTTTTGATAAAACGTACTTTTGCACGAAAAAAAAATAAATAAAAATCACGAAACTGAGGTGAAATCTGAATCCACACATGCAAACTTAAGCTTTATAATTTATATCAAACAAATTCTCTACAATTTTCTCAAAGTGGTTTTGTAAAAGAAACTTAGAATTGCAAGACACCCACCTTTGGCCATATGAACTGGGAACCATTTTAGAAAAATACTGGGATGGAAGTGGCTTGGAAGCTGAAATGTTGGTCGAAAACTTGAATTTGCCAGCCAGAGCTCCCCCTAGTTTCACCCTATCAGAGCCAAGTAAGAATGGAAACAGACATCACTACATGGAGAGCTCGCATTGGCCTCTTCAACCTCACACATGGAAAGAAACGGTTACAAAGAAAAACTCAACCTTTATCTTCAAGCCACGCTCCAGTCTACAAACTACTTCCAAGTTCATTCATCATTCTCCTTGCGGTCCTATTTGCCGTAACATTCACCTTCGTTTCTATCGTCGCTTCATCTCCCCGAAAGGAACACTCACAACATAGCATTTATTCACTATTGGCGTCAACGTACTCAGAACCAACACCTTTCAGATTTCTCCATCCTACAACCTCCATCATCCCGCTGTGCATGGACATACATCCTAATCCTGGGCCTGTACAAAATTTCTACGCGCTTCCTCCAATCATCAGAAATGCCTTTAACGAGCTTAAACGCATTCAACAAAAGTTAGCCAGGTACGAACATCATTTAGAAAACTACTCGTTTCTTATCAGACTAAGTTGGTTCCCCATGGCTTACTACCAAAAACAAGACCCACGTTCGACAGCCATAATCCATACTTCTTCCGCTCCTGGAAACAAAACCAACAACATTTTGCCCTTCAGCAGTTAAGTGGGGCGGGACAGGGGGGCGGGAGGTGTACGGGAGACGGGAGAAGAGGGGGCGGGAAGCGGGATTCCCAAGGTAACGGGAAGCGGGAGAAAAAGGGAAAAATTACGCAACATTGCGCAATATTTCGCAAGGGAATAAATGCAAAGGGGCGGGAGACAAAAAATACAGAGCGGGAACCGGGATTAAAGGGTACGGGAAGCGGGAGGTTTAAACCCCCCTGTCCCCCCCCCCCCCACAGTTAAAACTACTGATTCCAGAATGTAAGATTAAAATAAAAGACCTTCGAAGAGCGAAATCAAGTTCAAAAATAAGCTGAGATCTGCTTGCAATGATTCAACAACCTATACTGCACTTACGGATAAACTCTCCAACCACATCTCTAATCTTACCCGGATACTGAAAGACAAACGTTTACAAAAGCAAGCGATTCTTACCGCGGAACGCAGATGTCACTCCAACACGCAAGACCTACAAGACTCACGACCTCCACAAGACATGCATGCATCCTGACCCAGACAGAAGCATGACCACTTCTAACAACACCTCAACCAGACGCAACAGACGTAAACGTAAACGTAGAAAAACAACTAGGAAACTAGACACCACCACCGTCATAATCCTGTCAAGCGTGCAATAAACTCAAGACGAAGTTAATTTACTCTCTCGTGGCCTCAAATTTTGTCCTACTCCAACTCATAGCAACTGGCCGGAATTCAAAGCAGACATCTCTGATTTCATAAGACGACTCCGACTGCATGAATATTTTCACGATAATAACAACAATTCATCTCAAGATAGCCACAACCCTTTCCGTGTTAAATCTACCTGGACCCCCCACCCCGGACGTGACGTTTCATTAGACGCATTCTCCAACACCATAGGAGAGGAACAATTACTCAACGCTAGACCAAATAGAATACGTGACAGCTTGACCAAACGAGAAATACGAGCTTTCAAACGTCTCATCCGACGAGAAGATATCATCATTAAACCCGCAGACAAAGGCTCGGGGACGGTTTTCATGGACATGGAATGCTACGAAAATGAATGCCTCCGACAACTCAACGACACAGAATTCTACAAAAAAAATCGACAAAGACATTACTCCGCTCACTCACGAATGTGTCAAAAGATACATTTCCGGATTACAATTTGACATAATGATTGATGACGTGACAGGGAAATACCTCAAAGAAAACTCTCCTAAACCAGGTCGTTTTTAAAATACACAAACAGGGTCATCCTGGTCGCTCTATAGTCTCTAGCAATAGCCATCCCACAGAACGTATTTCCCAATTTGTCGATTTTCATCTTCAACCACTAGTTACCAAACTTCCTTCTTACATAAAAGACACCACCCATTTTCTCAACAAACTCAACAGCATCGGTCAACTACCTGATGGTGTTTTACTCGTTACCTTTGATGTATCTTCACTCTATACAAACATACCTCATAATGACGGAATCCAAGCCTGCAGCGAATTTCTGGACCAACGACTCAATCCTACTATCCAGACGACCAGACTCTGTGATCTCATTCGCATGATACTTACGAACAACTCTTTCACTTTTAATGGACAGCATTACAGACAAATTAACGGAACAGCTATGGGGACCAAAATGGCTCCCTCATACGCCAACCTTTTCATGGGAAAATTTGAAAAAGACGCTCTAGCAGCTGCTTCACATTCTCCCCTAATTTGGTGGCGTTACATCGATGACATCTTCCTCATCTGGACACATGGCGAAGAAAAAATAATTTTTTTTATTACATACTTAAACAACCTACATCCTACAATCAAATTTACCAGTTCCTTCCCCTACAACGAAATCCCGTTCCTTGATGTTAACGTACTGCTCATAAACGGCAGATTAGAAACTGACCTTTATTTTAAGCCTACAGACAAACATCAGTATCTCCTTAGATCATCCTGCCACCCATCTCACACCAAACAATCAATCCCGTTCAGCAGGGCCTTACGACTAAGAAGAATTTGTTCAACGGATGAGTTCTTTAACACACGTTCCAACGCGCTCACAACACATTTAATCAAGAGAGGATATCAACACCGTTTTCTTAAAGAAGAAATAGAGAAAGTACGTCAAATTCCACGCAGCAAAGCCCTCGAAACATCTACGAAACAAGAGAATAACAGAATCCCGTTTGTAGTAACATTTAATCCAGCCCTTCCTAACATACGTCAAATCATTTTCAACAACCTAAACATTCTTCGTTCTTCACAGCGATGCAAAGCAGCATTCCCTTCTCCTCCTCTCATATCATACCGCCGTTGCAACAACCTACTTGACATTCTAGTCAGAGCCACACACCGCAGACCACCCCCCAAAACACCTGGAGCTTTCCGCTGTAACAGAAGTAGGTGCAAAACATGTCCTTTCATTACAGAGGGAACCACATTTTACACCTTCTTCTCCACTAACGAACAAAGGCAAATTCTACATCACATCTCTTGCTCATCTTCGAATCTCATATATATGATACAGTGCTCCAGATGCAAGGTACAATACATTGGAGAAACTAAACGTCAACTCAGCGACAGATTTGGGGACCACAGACGCGCAATCGAAAAAGCCATCATCCATCGTCACATTGATCAACCCACCGCCGTTTCAGATCACTTCACTCTCCCTGGCCACTCCATCAACGACATAGAACTCATTCCGCTAGAACTCATTCACTCGAACAGGGACAGCATTCGTAAAGCCAGAGAAGCATTTTTGATTTCAAAGGGCAAGACACTTGAACCCCACGGAATAAACAGACCAGATGAAACTTAATCTATTTCTATTTTTAAAAAAGCTGCTAGTCACGTTTCCGCTTTCTATGTTTGTCAACCAATCATATTTAATCTTTTCATTTTAATCATTTTAATTCTTGTAACCGTTTCATTCGA
The DNA here is from genome assembly GCA_964030785.1 of Siderastrea siderea. Lineage (NCBI taxonomy): Eukaryota > Metazoa > Cnidaria > Anthozoa > Scleractinia > Rhizangiidae > Siderastrea > Siderastrea siderea. The sequence continues at coordinate 2,132,657 of OZ034976.1, read as the reverse complement.
TTTTTACTTAGCTTTTACAGCCCCTGATGAAGGTGAGTTTTGTCTCACCGAAATATTAGGCAATAAAATTACCCTTCTTAGCTGTCCGATCAGCCTTGCAATTGGTTTTGAGAGCTCTGTACTACTGACTTATGGGCTCACCGCCATCTTGGAATTGCCTTACGCGATTAGAATAACGGCAATATTTAAATACCACAGACGCCCCATTGAATTCCGGAATCAGTAATGTCTCCACAGCACCGTATAATTTGTTTTCGATATCACTAACAACCAGGAAGTTTTATTAAAAGCCATAGTGAGTGAGTGTTTCCTGGTTAATTTAATTTCCGAAAATGATAAAGTTCACCGTTGAATTAATTAGGCGGCGCGACGTCTCAAACGTCGCTGCCGTCTAATGAAATGGGCAAGCACATTCCTGAATTGGCGGTAGTCAGTAGACTTAGTCTCCGCGCGGGCTCTAAATAATCAGGCTCGTTATAGTGACGTGTATTTTACGAGATTGAAAGTGTAAAGTGTAATTTTGTTGTTTTGAGTTTCGCGGTGTATTGAAGTTGAGTAAAGGTAATTGTTCAATTGTTTATTTCTAAGGGGCAGTGTTTACAAAGGCTAGTGAGAACATTGGAGCTGTGCAGGTTGTCAGTATGTCGGCATAAAAATAGTTTTGTATGTTGCGTTGCTTTGTGCACGTTGTCATAAATGACATAGAAAGGGAGATTGAAATGCCATTTTGTTTAGCGTGCGAGATCGTCTATGAGTCATGGAGAGTATTGTTAGTTGTGGTTACATAGTGCTTCGAACTCAACCGGTTACGAAGACGATGACAAACTCCATTCTTGAGTTTTGTGATGATGTAAAGCATAGGAAGGAAGATATTGTTGAGTCTACTGGTTAAATAGCTGTGAACAGTAAACACCGATCTTTATAAACACAGGTTTAGAGGTTTTAGATTGCAAGCAGCCTCTATTTATTTCTTGAGGTAAAGTCACCGATTTTAACAGTTAATCAATTTCTGAAATATTTTACATTCTTGGGTTATATCATTTAATTTCACTGTGTCGATAGAGTTCATTGAGACCGAGGTCATTAAGCGAGAAAGTTCTCAAAGTAAATCTGTCATATACGCGACATTTCTTTCGTCAGATTAGCTTTGTTGAAGAGTTTGAAGGTGAATTTTTTCATTTGTAGCTATGACGTAAGCAGATAGACTTAGTTATCTATTGGAGACGCTAGCGAAAGAGACTCTTCGGAAGCTTTGATGATAAAAAGTTTATTTACCATTCCGGCTAGGTAAGTTACGTATATTAGACTGTTGATGTTTTGAGCGCCATAGCACGAGTCACAGGGCAACCCTAAAACCAGGAATCCGGAATCCGGAATCCGGAATCCGGAACCGGAACTGGAAACCGATTGTAATGAATAATATACTTACGATTTGGAGATTTTGCTGTCTCTCTTTGTTTTCTTTTTTTCAGGGCTCACAACAGGGCTCACTTCAATTTTATCTAGCAAACTTGTCATCTGCAGGAAAGTTTATTTAAAAATGATATTTAATGTCATTATGATTGAGGATGCAACATTACAGTTTCAAAGCAGGGAAGGGGTAGTGATCTGGATTTTCTATAACCGATTTTATTTCCCAACTGACTGCAAGGCTAGGAGAGTTTTGAGTTTTTTGACCCTGAGTTGTCTTGAGTTGATGTTATTTACATGGGCTTTTTGTAATTTTCTAGATTCGAATTGCCTAACTTTCTCATCCCCCGCCCTCCCTCTTTCCATTGCGTGACATTGCTCACGCGACTCTCGTGGAGGACTCGCGAGAAACACATGGTAGTTCGACGGTCCACGTTCGTGATCTGATCACCATTTGACAATGAATCATAAATTGAAAACGTTGTGTTTATTAAATACCACCGTTTTGCTTTCAAAAAGAGCTATTACATTTTACAACATAAAATTATAATGAATATCTTCTAAAATATAGCATCAAACCAATTGCAACATTCTGTTCTCACGGGTGGTTATTTTTAGAGCACAAAATAAATAAACGCGTTTCCTCCTACAGAACCGAAGCGAGATTTTGTACTTGAGAGCCTCTAATAAATGATTTATTTCAGTTCACAATCGGCAAAATACCATTTAATCATGCATCTGGGATCAAAAGCGTTCTGTATTGCTATTAAAATTTCTCAAACAGCGGAGAAATAAAATACGGCCATCTCACATTGAACGAGATAAATTTGCAAACAAAATGTTTTTAGCACCCAAAAATATATCAATGTATCACGCGATCCACCAGTCCACGCAAATGTTTAACGCACTGACGTCATTGTTCTAAGATTGGTCTGTTGCTATGGTGGTACTCACAGGACACCACATTGTCAAATATACAAGAATCGCGTTTCGATATGTGTGCTGGACAAATCACTTTAATACTGACTATACAGTGGACTGCGTGCTTTTTGATTTATACTTTACATTGTTAGTTGGTCTAATTGGATAGAGTTATCCACTGGCACTTTTTGAATATCGTTTTCACGTTAAGCTCTTTTTAAGGACGATGATAAAAACAACAGAAGGTTTTTCCTTTATTAGTGTTTATTGGTCGTCTCTATATTGAATCATTTCTCTCGTCACTTATTCTCAATTATTAAAAAGCAGATCGGATTCCGGTTTCCGGTTCCGGATTCCAGTTTCCGATTCCGATTCCGGATTCCGGATTCCGGATTCCGGATTTTAGGGTTGCCCTGAGTCACAATCGAGCCCGAATCAAGTTCGATTCAAGGTGGAGAACTATTTATACATAACAGCCCAGGGAAAGGAAGCTGACAGACTCTGCGCCGCCTGAAAATTCCCTAGTATTTCTTGCTAAAAATATTCCTGCAACTTCTCGCCTCTCATAGATGGGTGACCTGTGCAGATACCGCTGAAGGATCGGAAATAACCGCAGGCGGATAAACAACGCGCTTTGCTTGGATTCCGAAGTGATGAGTGTGTCCGAGAGGATGCGGGTTTTCATGCGTTGTAAACAAACTTAAAGGAATCTCTACCGTATACCGTTTACACCGTGTAAAGAAAAAGCATAATGTCGTGGATAACAAGTAAGTTTGGGTTCCATTGCGTGAAATTGTGTGAGAAATAGCGACTTGAATGTTGCTGCTGTGAAGCTTTAATTGATGGCGTCTCAGCTAGCTCAACGATTTCTTTTTTGCTCATAGCCAATCTGTATTTTAACGATAGGCATATTACCAGACGGCTGGGAACGCTCTGAAACGACTAACGGAATTCCATATTACATCAAGTATGTATTAGTTAAAAATACGATAGACGAAAGTTGATAATTATGTTCCACGGTCATGTTAAAACGCAGACTGCAGACTGTGCAGACTGCAGACCATGCAGACTGTGCAGACCACGCAGACTATGCAGACTGGTAGCTTTTTTTAAAGTAAACTTTGATTTGTTGTACTTTTTGGGACTTTTCACTTTTTGTCGTGTTAAGATGCCAAATTGGCCAGCAGCTTGGCACTGGGTTCTCAAAAAAATAAATGCCCCGCAGTAAGAAATTCTCGAACAATTTCGTCGGAAAGACAATTCACACCTTCTAGGGGTGTTTCATATTTGTTTGCCAGGCGATTCAAAAGTGCATTGTGGTTTTGCAGTTTACGAAGTTTCCGAGCTTGAGCATACCATCAACTCGCTATGTTACTCAGTGTGCGGTGCGTCTTACCTTAGCCAAAGTTTGCCAATCAGGGAGCGCAATATTTGCGTGACGTGCACACAAGGTTTACTTGTCACGCAAACCCAACAGTTCCATCCATTTGCACACTACCAGTAGTTCTCTTCTTTTCCTCCTGCAAACTTTACAGGTCAAACACTTTGCTTATTATTTGGCGTTAGAGAAGAATAAAGGAGCCTTGGAAACAGAAGATGAACCATTCACTGCTTTTCTGAATGAAATGAAATTTTTAATTTCCAGTATTGGATGTCGCTTCGCCAAACTATAATGCATGGTTCAATTCTACCTGTTACCATCTCCCCCCCTGGGCATGCCCCCGGGGATTTGCAATTTTGTTCTCACTTGGCGGTCTATTCCCCACCCCAGGCACGCAGAAATAGACAATTCCCCACCCCCGGGACTCCTCATCGACCACAAATACGTTGTTTTGTGTACAAAACATAGATTACGATATTGATTTCCGTACAATAACAGAACCAGACGTTTTGACAAGAACTTAAACGCTTTTCTAGAGTTTCTTGAACGAAGGACGCTACATGTATAATGAAATAAAAACATGAACACCTTATTTGAAAAAGAAAACTGAAGAAAAACCTCTAACCGCACTGACGCACTGGCATGCGGCTAGCGAGTGAAGAAATGGTCTTCGCCACGTGATTTATTCTAAATATAGCAGATACGCACAAGAGGCCCGCGAACAAATTGATGGGAGCATTTTAAAGGAGTTTTTCTTGGCTTGTTTCATAAGAATGAACACTGGACTGAGACCGCTGTTTAATATAAAGCCGTGCATCCGTTTTCATATAGAGTCCATTTAAGTCGTCTTCGTATATACATATTAAATACGCTGAAGAAATATTTGTTTGTGACGAACGCCATCCAGTCCATTCTAGTATGCATCAAACGCACATTCGTTTAACAATTTATACATGTAATAGAAGTACCTTCAAATACAGATTTTAATTTTGAGAGATTATTCTTCTCTAACTAGTCTGCTATAAATTCTGGAGATTCTCACTGGAAATAGGCAGTCTACTCCACGCGGTCCGGCGACAACCGAGAAGTGACGTACTTCACAAGAACAACAAGAAGGCATTTTCGATTTGCCCCATCCCCCTCCCCCCGGGACAAGATGGCTTCAAACAATTCCCCACCCCCGGGACCGAAGGGCTGGACTTGTCCCCGGGGTTGCCCGGGGGGGGGGGGGGGGGCAGGGGGATGGTAACAGGTAAAATTGAACCATGCATAAATGAGACTATTCGCTGTTTCACCATTGTGGCTCCTTGGCATTTACATCGGGAAAAATCTATTCGCTTTTACATTCACTAATAAAAATTGATTCACAATGGCTGAATTATTTTCTCAGTAATTTGAATGCAAGCTTTACAAAGGAGATAGCGACTGAGCAATTCCGAATGAATTAAAAACCGATGCGAGCGAAATGTGAATACCCGATGTTGACATCAACTTGATTATTTTTGTCTGCTTTGTGGTAGCGACACCGTACGGCCAAACAAACTAGAGTTAGTGTTCTTTTCTGTACAAAATTACAAATCCGCATCACTTCAGTCAGTGAGAATGGAGGAAAAGCTACAGCTAGAACAGTGGAAATGTACATCTTCATGTAAATTTGAAGAAACCGTTGGGTCCGTTGCAAGAAATAGCGCGTCTTCGTTGCATTGTTATGAATTCTCCAAGCTGCTAGCAGACTCCAGAAATTCTTCTAGAATTTCTGACTGCTAGGACATAGGAAAAAGTGAAAAGTATATGTAAAAATACCTTTGGCAAACCAATTTGCAAGGTAAAAGAAACTGAAAAATAACAAGTTAATTAAAAAAATTCCCAGTCTGCACAGTCTGCACAGTCTGCAGTCTGCATTTTAACATGACCGTACATGTATGTTCCAGTTTGTCAGAAATTCTTTCGATTCCACACAGCTGCATCTCAGTGCATCCAATACATGTGTTACCAATAATCAACTAAAACAAATAACGTCATTAAGTGTACCAGTAATTAAATTTTGCAGCCCATAGAGAACTTAAATGAATTAATTACAAGGTTCTTTAATTCAGCCCCGCTGACAAGTAACTGTGTTTCTAGGAAATTAAAGATAGCAATGCAAGAAGCCCATTGAAAACATACCCTAATCATAATTTAAGGCAATTAAAAAATAATAAATTCCATTGCATTGTTGTGGCTTGCGGTACTATGGTTTGGTTGGATGAGCCTAGATTGTAAAATTATTGTTCCAATGTATTCAAATATTTGGCCACCTTTCACCTAGCTACAATCTTGAAAATGCAGACTAGATGTGGCTAGATGTGTTGCAGAAATATTTCCCTCCCTCCCCTCCCCTGATAGTACAGCAACACTGAAGATTTCTGAGTGAAGTGGCACAGCTCCCCCCCCCCCCCCAACAATCTCTGAGGCACCATTTCCCAAGCTTGCCTACTGCAATGAGTTTAAACAGCTTTAAGGTTGTGTTCAATAAATTTCATTTTATTTTGATGTTTTTTTTTGGTGTGTGTGTGGTTGCCATTAATTTGACCAGAGCATTGTCCCCATGATCTTCTTTAATGTACATGTATGGATAAAGTGTGTTCTGCACTCGTCTCTAACCTTAACTGTGATGTTTGTTTTGTTAGTATACATGGTTGATCTATGTGTAACAAAAGCATCCCTTGATGAGGAAGGAATCAAAGATGGCTATGTTGAGGGAAATGTATCAGTATCAGAACTGACAAGAATCGTAACTGCAATATTTGTCAACCAGAGTGGAGATCACAGCACTAATCGCATCGATGTATCTCTTGCCAGTGAACTGGTTCTTAACTGGATCCTCAATGTTTATGACCCGTAAGCATAAATCTATTATAGTGTAATAAAGAATGTTAATATTAATATATATATTTTTTAATAATCAACTTTGTTTAATGAGTGTGACTCTTGACAGTGTTATGATTTACAAACCTGCGGCCCTCTGATTTTGAATTATTGGAATTTAAAAATGTGGGTTTTTGTTAAAAGAGGAAAACTTGAGAACCCAGGGAAAAACCCTCAGAGCAGAGACAAGAACTACCAACAAACTCTGAACCCACATATGCCAGAACAAAACTTGGATCACATTAATGGGAGGCGAGTGTGTGCACCGCTGTACTGTTCCTGCTCCCCAAAAAGAGAAAGTTTGCTCCCAGTTGTCTCTTCTTCTTATTATTATTATTATTATTCCCTATTGGTTGAATAAAATGGGTTCCAGGGAAGCAATTGATAGAAACCTGTCAAAGTGCTTTGCATACATGTAACCTGAACTACCATGATATCCAGTCCTAGGGAAAGTGTTCATAATACTCCTAGTTGTTTCATGTCACAAAAAAATCCAACCTTTGTGGGCTGTCTGTGGCCTGTTTGTACCACAGGAATTTTTGGGTTTAACCTGGGGCATGTTCTTGTGAAGGAAACATGTCGGTAACCTGTGACTTGTTCATACTCTATGTGGGTAGTCTGTGGCCTGTTCTTCTGAAAAAATTATGTGCCACATAATTTTTTCAGAAGAACAGGCCATAGACTACATGACCAGCTGTGAACAGGCAACAGGACACCCACATGTTTCTTGCACAAGGACAAGCCACAGTTAACCCACATACAGTAGGAACAGGCCACAAGTTACCCACATGTTTCTTGCACAAGAGTGGGCCACAGGCAGCTTACATACAGTATGTCAGGCCACAATTTACCCTACTGGATACTGACAAGAAACATGTGGGTGACCTGTTGCCTGTTCACATGTGGATTGCCTTGGCATGTTCTTGCTACCGAAACCTACATGGGCCACCTGGGCTGCCTGTGTCCATGACTTTAGCTTGTTTTCTGCTGCAGGGGAAGGATGGGATTTGTACAGTATGTCAGTATCCAGTAGGGTAAATTGTAGCCTGACATACTGTATGTAAGCTTTTATTAATAAAAAAAATTATTAAAAAACATTGGTAGATATCTTGCAACCTATGTGGCATTGTTAGGTGTTGAAATATGGGATCCCTTTAGTGGGGTTCCCAATTGGACATTGATTTGCATCAATGTAGAGGTAAAATGGGGTGTGTGTATTAGGGTGGTTGTTGTGAGTAGTAAAATAAACATATAAATTTATTAAGGTTATATGTTAATTGAGGGAGCGACCTCTGCAAAGCAGCACACTGCCAGCTCAATACAAAAAATTCAAAAATTAAATTAAATTTAAGGGGAGTTAGGAGTTAGGTGAGCTATTATAAGTGTAATGGACCAGTCATAATATTTAGAGGTAATGGTAAAGGACCTGTGTGTTTAGTTTGTGTGGACACGATCTGGAAGACATGTGGTAGTTGTGTGAAATTTGGCTTATTGTGTAGTGTATGTAGTTTTGTTTGTGGATACTGACATACTGTATGTAAGCTGCCAACTTGTGGCCTGTTCCTACTGTATGTGGGTTGCCTGTGGCTTGTCCTTGTGCAAGAAACATGTGCATGACCTGTTGCCTGTTCACATGTGGATGTTCTTGCTACCGAAACCTACATGGGCCACCTGGGCTGCCTGTGTCCTTGACTTTAGCTTGTTTACTACTGCAGGGGAAGGATGGGATTTGTACCCATTCTTTCACTTAAGGTTGGTCTTGCTGTGATGTGCTCTGAAAAGGTGCAAGAGAAATACAGATGTGAGTTTACTTTACATTTATAATTGCCATATCTAATTACATTGTATGAAGCATTCCGAAATAATGCTTGAATTAGAGGTGGCATTTACTGCAGTTGGCTTAAAATACAGTTAAGAGTAGGTTGTCTGTTTGCTTTAAATTCACTTAGCTACACCCTGTAGCTTGTACCAATTTATTGACCCATTAGCTGGCACATTCTTATAGGCCAATTTACAGTGCACTTTACAATTTGTGGGCCATTTAAGATTTTTTTTGGTATAGCAAGGGTGGTTGTGTTCAATTCAATAATCATATGATAATGTTCTTTTGCAGACTTGTTTTTACAGCTTTGTAATAACCAAGGATTTTTGGACAGTAAAAGGCTGAAATTATTCTTGCAAGAAATGCTTCAGGTTAATAGTAATTCCATTGTTTGCTCAGCTAAAATGGCATGGTTATAAGGCTAGTGGCTATTATGTCTGGGTCAGTTTTAAAATGTACATATAACCCCTAAATAAATATCAAACATATGTTGTCCTGACAGTTTTGCAGATATTTCTCATGTTATTTTTTAGGAGATGTTGTTTTTTCATCAGCTGGAGAATTGAAGTGATCTTTCCCTTTTGTTGTATAAATGAAGATATTTTTAATAGTTATCTCAAGGAGAAGTTAGATGCTGATACCTAGCGTGGGCTAAAGGAAGTTACATGTATTTGAAGCATGTTTAATGCACAGTTTGTTAATTCTGTCACATGAATTTTATTTAGATTCCAAAATATATTTACCAGAGTGCAGCATTCAGTGGATCCAGTGTTGAGCCAGCTGTCAGGAACTGCTTTGAGAGGGTGAGTTCAGCAGTTAGATTCAAAGCTCCCAAACACCGTTGTACCAATTGTTCCAAGCATTCAAATTGTGTACAGCAGAAGATTGGGTTGGTGGTGTATGATTAAAAGATACTACAGAAACCCACTGTTTTCTGCCAAACAAAACCTAACATAGTTATTTTCTTTTCTGAAGAATTTCTTTGATCTGGAACTAAACTTGGGAGAGCATAATTCTGGTTAGCCTGAGAAAACAGCCGACATTTTGCGAGGTCACCATTTGAGCCCTCCCAAAACGACGTCTGAGTAACAAGTGCAGAAATTCCATACTGATGACGTGCACTACCCAGATCTTGGTAGTGCTTCTGTTTGGTTAAAAGAAAATTCCCTTGCGGCACAACCAATCAGAAACACTACCAAGATCTGCGTAGTGCACATCAGCAGTATGGAATTTCTGTACTCGTTACTCAGACGTCGTTTTGGGAGGGCTCAAGTGGCGACCTCGCAAAACGTTGGCTGTTTTCTCAGGCTAACTTCTGGTGGTACTCATGGTATTTTTTTCAGATTACTCCTGTCAATGTTCTTTTGTTCCCCATAATCAGAGTGATTGTGAGGGCCTGGAGCAGGGTGTGACACCTCTTAGATCTCTTACACCAAATGACAGTTTATTTTTGACCTAATGTGAAAGTGTTGAATAAGTGTTCCACTTATTACTACTGACATCTAAATTCTTCACAACCAGAATTAGAAACTCTTAATAGGCCTCTTCCAAGTTGCTTTAAGCCTCGTTTTTAAAGTAAGGCCCATATGTAGTTTACAGCCTTTCATATGGAAAGGGATCTTGATTGCATGTGAACGAAAACTTTTACACCAGGCTCATAGCAGACAGCCTGTGACGTGCTACCATTAAAATGTATTTCAGTCTATGTCGCTATTTTGTACACTGCTGTTGTAGGTATCAATTCCAGAAAGAGTGTCTGCTGAGGAGTTTATTGACTGGATGATTGCTGAACATCAAACCATTGTATGGCTTCCTACCCTTCACAGATTAGCAGTGTCAGAAACAGGTACAACACAAAAACGTGTATTTTAAAAGGTACTTTTTCAGTCACGGCTTTTAGCAATACCCGTTCACTCGGGTAAGCTTACTGTACTTTTACTATACGGTAGCTTTAAACACTGTCCACAATTAGTTATTTAAGCTGAACACTTCGACACTTAAATTAAAAAAAAAAACACTCAAAACTCACCATCAAACACATTGTTTCTTTTCACAGTTAAAGAGCCAGTGTCACCCAAAGTGCTTTGCGCGCTTGTGTTTTTGTTTTGAAACAGCTTTTTGCGTTTGGCTGGCGCGTTTGCCGGACTTTTCGCAAATTATCCCTTTCAAACTGGCCGATATGTACAATAGTAACCTCTAAAAATAGAAATATCTTCATCGCTAGATGTTACTGGAGAAACAACTCAAGATCTGAATTTGTAGTCAACGCGTATGGAGCTATTATAACAACCGATTGATTGACCGATCGATCGATCTCGATGTACGTAAAACCAGAGCAGCCACACTCGATATAAAAATAAAACAAAAACAAGTAGTAAGAATATTGACGTCTTCATTGCTAGATGTCACTGGAGGAAACTACTCAAGATCTGGCTTCGCAGTCAATGCGTGTACATGAATATATTACAGTCCGGTCGATTGATCGCGCGATCGATCGCATCGATCGCAAAACCAGAATAGTTACTTACACTTTTTGTAAACCTAAAACATAAACAGAGAGTGAACACAAGGAATAATTAAGCAAAACACCACAAGCTCATGACCACAAGCATTATTTTGGAGCAGGCCCGTAGTTACTGTTATTTTGTGACCACGATGTAAATTAACGTCCCTTCTGTTTTCATCCGGCAACAAACGTAGCACTATTTTGGCGAACGCAGTGTCAGTACTGTTGCTGAAACCCTCAGATGTTTTTCTTTCTCTCCGCTACTGATAGACGGACTCCTTCAGCCGTACAACTTTGGCAGAGCGCTAAAGACTCGGCCTTCGCCTCAGCTTTCCTGAACCCGGCCTACGAAGCATCTAATTTAAAGATCTCCTTCTTCACCGCGAAAACACTTCAGAATTCGGAAATATGCAACGAAATCGATACGACGGCACTTAAATGTCAAGTCAAAATTCACACTAGTGCTTTCGGATCGCTAACGGCAGCGATGGAAGAAGATACAAATCAGACTTCACAACAATCAAGAAAATGGCGGATTTTTCATATATGAAAAATGTACCTCGGGGCGCAAAGCACTTTGGGTGACACTGGCTCTTTAAACACGAGGCGAAATGCAATGTTTGTAAGATGTATCCTATAGTTGGTTTCAGGTGAGTCCATGAACGGCCTGTTGTTCATATATTCCGCCATTCAAACGAACCATAGCAAATCCTCCGATGTTCTTAAAAAGATAACTAATAATATTTGTTCATTTTCTCAGATACCGTTGTCTAAAATGCTTCAATTATGACCTTTGTCAGGTGAGAGAGACTATGTTATCATTGGTCAGTTTCTTCCACTGATCTTCAATATTGGTCAATGTTGTGTGTTATCGGTTGAAGACTTGCGATGTGTGTTACATGCTGCATTTACCGTTTAACTTGTTTTTTTGCAGGGATGTTTCTGGTCAAGTCGTGTGACTAAACAGCACAAAATAGGACACCCTACTCAAGAGTATTGCCTAGTGGTGAGTTTGTCTTATACCTAGAGGCTTCTCAGGTAGACTAGTGACGGAGAGATGTGAATGAGGCTAAATTTTAAACCCAAAAAAGTTCCATTAGACTAAAACTGGATCCAAAAGAAGTCCAACGGCCCAGTTCGTAACCTTAAAAAGTCCTTGTTTAATGACACAGTTTATGCTTCGAGCTTTCTTTATTCATCATGCATCTGTCACCCTGATGTACACTCGCTTTTTATAAACCCTAAAACAGTCCTGTACCCAAAATAAGTTTACCAGAAAATTTCTAACCCAGGCGAAGGCCTTTTTTCGGCCCGAAAAAAGGCCTTCGCACCTCCTCCTGCAGTCGTATACTGAGTAAACTGCGCCCTCGGGGTTCAGACGTCAAATACTATCCTAAGATCAGGCACCTATTTGTAATGCAAGACAGCCCATCTTCCAAGAGTTTGCATCCTTCTCATTGGTGTACAGGAGAAAAACGCAAACCAGATTTAATAACAAACACGGCGCTGGCGTTAAGCTGTTCACCTTTTCACTAAACTACTTTTAAGGACGGTGCCTCCTAATACAGATGTATTTTTGCAAAGGTTATTACTGTGGGGAAAAAGTAGATCTTAGCAAGGGTTATTGGAATCCGAAAAGAAAAATGTGGGTAACCACGCATTTTTCGGAGATAATTAAGCAACCATAATTCTAAAACAGCGTTAAAACACAAACTAAGAATATATGACAATTTCTTTCCAAATTTAAACTCAATTATCTCTGAAAAATGCGTGGTTACCCCCAATTTTCTTTTTGGATTCTGGTAGCCCTTGCTAAGATCTGCTTTTTCCGCATAGTCGTAAACTGCGCAAGAATATTGTTGTATTGGAATATCCCGAGGTGCGCAGAACGTACATGTATGCGCAGCAACAAAAGGAGGCACCGTCCTTAACGGGATTCATAGCGGCAGATATACACGCCTTCTACACTGACTGTGTGTTGACGTCTGAACTCGTTTCATACAAAAGTACAGTAGTATTGCGAAAATCTCTGTTGTTAGCGTATAATCCATGCAAATATTGTCATCGTTGTTATTGTCATCTTCATCGTCGTGTACAGTGTATTGGATATGCCAATATGAGGAAAAGCACCTTGGAACTGGCCATTTGTTTTGACACTGACTGCACTTTTTCATTTATCGCTGGTCTCGTATGGTCAAGCTTTTTGTTTGGGGAAAAAATCAAGGTCTGGTTGAATTAAAGGGTCAAGTATAATGACTGCGATATACAGTGACTGGATTTGCCTAGAAATTGATCTAACACTTGACAGAAAATAATTCTGTTTTTTTTCCTTTAATACCCATAGTCGACGCAAAAAGAAGACATCAAAGACTTTGCCAAAGTGATGCGGAACAAAGTGAGCAAGAAGAAGAAGAAGACGTTAGAACATCCATCCAAAGGAAGGTTTATTCCCATTGAAAAGGAGGAAGCCGCACCATCTGAAGGAGAGGACGAGTTAGTAAAATCCAGAATCAGTTAATTCGCCCCCCAGACATCTCGCCCTGTTGATACATCGGAATGCCAAACGCAGAACGCTTGAATAAAGAATGTAGTATTTAGGGTGTACAGTATGGTTTAGGCTCAAACATTCCTCTGTGGACGGTTGATGTTGTTATGGCACTCACCGAACATTTTATGCAATTGCCCCTGACGAAAACGTAACGTGAATAGCACTTCAACTAGGGATGACTCTCTGATGTTAGGAGAAGAGTTGTCTTAATACGACAAGGTTTAGTACCTGGGGCGATTCGTCAAGGGAGCGATCTGACTAAATTTGTGTATTAACTTAACAAGCGATCAACAACGGCCTTCAACAACGGCACACCAGCACACTCGACTCTGCGCTTTCTTCCCCGGTTGAAATCATTTCAGCTTATCCCATAACTTTTTAGCTCCTTCTTGAGTAATAAGTTTTCAGCTTCCTTTGAGGACTATAGGGTAAAACCAACAAATGATGCTATCCGTGGGCCTATCTTATACTCAATAGAAGTATAACAATTACATTGTAGTCCTTTCTATAATATTTGTTATGATTGCTACATAACCCGTTGACAGACACCCGCTCCTGCCCTCCCCACGGCACCTGTACAGTAGGCTACTTGGGCAAGGCCGGCTAGAAGAATGCATTCAATCACGGTCAGTCATCAGTCCATGGCAAGACTTATTATGTAGTTCCAAAGACTCAGTTTAGGGGCTACTTCAGACCACGCAATGTTTAACTCCAAGAGGGAAAGCCTTTAAGTTGGGAAGCAATAACCTTATTGTAATCACACTGAGCAGGGCCTCAAAGGATATTCGATCACTCATTTTACTTGACGAACAGCATTAAAATGATTATATGGCTTATTTTGTGTTTGTAGAGATTCTGTTGATGCTGGTTCGCCAGTGATGGTTTTTCCAGGAACACATGAGAAACTGGGAAGTTACGCCGCAAGGTTTGTGCATCATTGAGAATCGCCAGAGATTCTGTATTCTCTTTTCGAAGTTGCTCGATAGTTTTTTCCTGGGTGTCATTTAATTTTGTTGGAGTTTTTCATTGTACGATTTTCATGTGTTCATGACTCCTTCTTTGATGCTGTTCGTTCGTTCGTTCGTTCGTTGTTCTTTGTTTATTCTTTCTATTGTTTGTTCGTTTTTTTTTTTGCGTCCGTTCATTTGTTCGATTGTGCTTTTGTTGAATTTTAGTTCATCTTAAGTTTCCATTTGTTTTTGATTTTCAGACTGGCAAATCACGAGGCTAAAGAAGAGGAAGAAATACCTGGGGAACAAACTAGGCAACAGCCCGTTCTGACAAGACCTACCATGTAAGAAATACACCAAAGCCACTTCTTTTGATACTCTGTCCTGTAAAACTAAAGCCAATTTATTGGTATCTGGTCACTCAGAGCAACCCTATAGATGACGTCGAGAAACAAAGGCTTGAAACAAAAGCATTCGACCGGTTCTATAGCCTCATACACCATAGACAGTTGCGTGACAAGCGCAGTACGTGACAATCTAGTACGTGACAAGCCCAATGAACATCCACTCAAAGGTTTGAATTTTTTCAGGCTTCGATTGGCAATTTGAACAACTGCAATGATGTCCTCCTTTCTCTCTTTTCAATTCTTTTTCCCGAAATTCATAATTCATATGTCGATTGAATTCACTTCCTGCACACATACATGTATACATGTAGCCGCAATGATATTTTAAAAGAATGATAGAATCCTCAAAGATGACTGCCTCCCACTGTCAATGTCTTCATAGCTCAAGTGGAAGAGCGTGTGTGCCACTATCGCAAAGGTCATGAACTGGAATCCCGTTGAAGCCTGAATTTTTTTTTTCAGGCTCTGTTTGCCACTTCTTAAGCTATTGAATAACTACAGTGAGCTCACTCTCTTCAATTTTTCCTTCTGCAGTTTTTATGAATTGATTTTGTACACGCAGCAACGATTACGCTATTAAACGACGACTTGTTATGTTAATTTATTTTCCCTTTCTCAATCCACAGGGATGATGAACACCGTCTTATTCGGCATTACGCTATTAGGTAACTTGTCAAGTTGTCTTATTATTTTATTCCCAGAGTCGACAAGCATGAGCTATGTACTTGTACGGTTCTAAATTTTGAGTCTGTGTATGAAACGCTAAAGTGTAACCATTTAAATGAAAGCTAATGACTGAGCAGTACTTTCCTGTGGTACTGTTTATTCTGCTTTACAATGTGGTTCTAACTTTTGAGTCTGTGGATGAAATCCTAAAGTGTAACCATTCAAATGAAAGTTACTGAGCTGTACTTTCCTGTGGTGCTGTTTATTGTGCTTTACAAGGTGGTTCTAACTTTTGAGTCTGTTGATGAAATCCTAAAGTGTGACCATTCAAACGGAAGCTGCTGAGCAGTACTTTCCTGTGGTACTGATTATTCTGCTTTACAAGGTGGTTCTAACTTTTGAGTTTGTGGATGAAATCTTAAAGTGTGACCATTCAAATGAGAGCTACTGAGCAGTACTTTCCTGTGGTACTGTTTATTATGCTGTACAAGGTGGTTCTAACTTTTGAGTTTGTGGATGAAATCCTAAAGTGTAACCATTCAAATGAAAGCTACTGAGCAGTACTTTCCTGTGGTACTGTTTATTATGCTGTACAATGTGGTTCTAACTTTTGAGTCTGTGGATGAAATCCTAAAGTGTGACCATTCAAATGAAAGCTACTGAGCAGTACTTTCCTGTGGTGCTGTTTATTATGCTGTACAATGTGGTTCTAACTTTTGAGTTTGTGGATGAAATCCTAAAGTGTGACCATTCAAATGAAAGCTACTGAGCTGTTCTTTTCTGTGGTGCTGTTTAGGCATTTCTAACTTTTGAGTCTGTGGGTGAAATCCTAGATAATTGCTTACCAATCCAGTAGCAGTACATAAACCCTTAAATAACAGTTGTCTGATGTTGTTCTTTCTGCAGCTTGACAGGTGAACCGGAGTTAACGGTAAATATTTTGCGTTTCACATTTCTTGCCTTTTTAGCGGAGCGCGCCAGCGGAGCACCATTGCTAAGCAAATTTGGTAACCTATCGATCCGAGAATTTTGGTTGTGACGTCAGCGTACGCCGGCCCGTACAGACTCTGGGGGAGGGGTAGGGGAGTTCCAAGTCAACCCCACGGGGGTGGAGAATACCATCTTTTCTTGGCGGGAAATCGCTCCACGTTTAGGCTTGGCTAAATCTATATATTAGTTATTTTGTATTCAAGATGATGACGGGTTCTATTTAGCCTGGGTAGCAAGTGTTTCCGTAGGGCTTTTCGCAGGTTTGAAGCATTTTTCGCCTTTTAAACGCGCGAAAATTGGGCCTGTATACAGTCACTCGCTCCTCTCTCTTGCGATTTCACGGCTCAAGGCTGTACATAGACTAACGGCGATACAAAAAAATTCTATAAATACACTGGTAAGGCAGGTTTTTATCATTTTCTTTTCACAATACCAAAAGTGTGCATGCAGTGCTGTTTAAAGTTGTATATCAGACGGGTTGCTCATCGTAAGAAGACTCAGAGAAATGTATTCCTCGTTTTACACGCGTCAGTGAAAAATTAATACAATAAGACCTCCGAATTACTTTGTTTTCCTTAGGGCTTGAGACATACTTATCGAAACCAAAAAAAAGCTGTAACTACGCACAAATTTATTGATAAACTTACTCAACAGCTTCTAGAGTCTCCAAGCAGTTTCAGTAACAAACACTTTTTAGCCTTATTAAATTCTTGTGGATTGGTTCCATCAGTGTTGCGCTCGCCCCAATTTTCGCGCCGCCAAAAAGCGAAAAATGCCTCGAGCGGGCGGAAAAACCTAAGGAAACGCTTGCTACACAGGCTACGTTCGATTTCACCGTTAATACCACTGTTCAAGAAGGATGTAATAATTTTTAACAGTACATAATTACAGTAGGTATTTAGGGGTGTAATCGCGAGTTCGATTGCTCCAGGAGGGTCCAAAGTAAGCTATTTCAATTCACCTTCCGCTATCAATATTTATCTTGTTATATTGTCTTCTGTTTCCATATTGATTTTCAATTCAATATCTTCTTTCCAGTCCCCTAGTCCTACACAAATCGTGAGAGACCTGGACAGTCAGGAAAAGCGAGACCTGGAAGATCTGATCTCGACTTTAGAGAACGACAACAGGTACGTTTACCAAAGGAATGACTGTGCAATAACTGCCAAACGTCTTGCATTCTCATTGGCTAATTCTCATGACAAATAAAAGGACAGACAGATAAATGAAGGCATCGTCAGATTATTGTCAAACTGTTAAGCTCTTTCTAATTTCCTCAAAATGGCAGTTCCTCAGAGAGAAACAAAAGTTGATTCAAGTGACATTTTGCATCTTTCATATGGGTTGTTATTGTAAAATATTCTATCGTTTGTGATTTGTGGTGTATCCTTTTTTGAGAAAACAAAATCATCATTTCTTTTTTGAGGAGGCCTTTTATGTATAAGCTTTGTAGTTTCCTTAAGGCCTCCTTGTCGCTTTTTATGTGTACATGTACAAGATATTCCGTTTCGCTGGGGCGTGGCAAATAAAAGAATTTCTAAAATGAATTGGACGAGAAAGGATTCAAAGGTGTCTGCGGAACCATTTGTGTGTCGGGTCCATAATCCACAGGAACGTTCACAGTAGTGACGCAGTTTATTGCCGGTCATTAGCCAGAGAACGGATATGTTAAAAGCTGACGTTCACTTATTGTATGAGCCGTTCATTTTGACCTATTGGTTGTTTTAAGAAAACTGTGTATTCTGTTTGTGATTAGCGAGGAAACTCAAGAAAAATCTATCTAATATACCGTTCAAATCGAAGCTTCAACATCCCCCCGCTGGGCATACCCCGGGTATTTGACTGTGATTCTTGCCCGGGTAGGGGGCAATTTGAATGTTGCCTTGGAAGGGTGGGGAATTTGAATCAGATATAACTCTTGTTCTAGCGTAATATGCCCGTGAGTTTTTTCGGTTTTTGCACGGTTTGACGGATTTTCAAGATAGAATTTCGCCTTTGTTAGTGAATAACTCTCAAATGGATCTTAAAAAGAAGTTTGAAGTTTATTACGGCATATCTCACTCTGAAGAGCTTGAACAGTGTTTGATTGAAGACGAGATTTGTCTTTGAGGAGAGGTATTTCAGTACTAATCGGTGGGGCATTTGAGCAGCCTTTTTGCCTCGAGGGGAGGGAATTTGAACAAGCCAATCTTCAAAAGTTCAGATGCCCGGGGGATTGCCCGGGGGAATGTTGAAGCTTCAATTTGACTGGTATATAAGTCCCTGACAGACAGGATTTTCCGCACACCGTTTGGATTTTCTGACCACTGAGATTAACAGGGAGTCTCTTGGAGACTCCTGACGTGCTGAGAAACTAACTGAACATGAATAGATGTTTGTGCAAATTGGGAAAAAAAATGGCCAAGCATGCAGTTTCACACTAGATGGAAAAACAGCTCTAAAAACCACTTCTGCTTTATTTGTTGCTTCATTACGCAGAGCACTACAGAGCGAAATCAACAGCATTCAACACTTACAGCGCCAGAATCAAAAGGAGCAAAGCATCGTCCCTGTAGAGGACCCCGCCAAAGAGGCCTACTTACGGCACCAGAGGGAACGTCTGGAGGCACGCGAGGAGGTCCTTGAGGAGCATAATTACCAGCTACAAGTTCAGCTCCATCGTTTAAGGACCCTACTTCAGCAGGTACAGACACAGATTGAGCTACGGCGCTCTCAGTACTGGGTGTAAGCTGTTTTGTTAAGGACCGGGCCAACCAGGAAGGGTCGAAGGGAATGGCTTTTTGTGGGATTTTGCGATTTTGAGTTTTGGTACTTTTGAACTAAATGCCTTCACGGTGAAAGACGGTCAGCGGTTAAACATTGTTGCTTTCTTGTTAGTTTCGACAACTTGTTTTGGCATATACCAAACCAGTGGATAGTGTTTTTTGCGCTCTCTGATTAGCTACTCAATCTCGAGATAGTATCTGCTGTCGATCTCCCAGCATTTTTCTGGATTTCGCGCACGGGTTTTCCTTCGTTTCTCAGGAAAAAAGTAACTATTCGGTGCTGGCTATCCACTGGTTTGGTGAAGAGTGGTAGAGTGTTATTCACCTCCACTCCGGTGAATAATTGTTAATTATAGAAACTTCCAATTGCCCTATTATAATGATGACAGTCCGTTAACATTCATCGCATCCAGATAACATAACATAACATATTTAATTCTCAGGATAGAACAGTCACTAGTAACAGGCACTTTTAAACTACTGTAGTTTCTTTTTTTAGCGAATAAAAAGAGAATTTAAACGTACGATATTGACATAAACTTCAATAAAATGAACTTAATAAAAATCCACTGAGATGTGATGTGATATATTAGAATAAATCCTAAACTAACCAATGTAAAACTGGCTAACGTAAAACTAAACTAAGCAACATAAAACTGGCTAATTCAATTTAAAACTTTCTTTAAGTAATCTTCAGACATTCTTTTCGAAAATAGCGAGCTAAAATTAAAATTAGCCTGCCTTAAATTTTCACAAAAACTGTTTCAAGATTTGCATTACCTCTGGGAGAAATCACGACCTTCTATTTCTCATGTTTATAGATTGATATGTTTTTAGTTGTTTGACGGACGTTTTTCCGTTTTTGTTAGGTAAAATTACGGTTTCTCGACTGAATTGATAAGTGGCATTATAATAATGAAACTGTAAGACTGTAAAATGGCTTAAGTAAATGTTAAAAATAAAAGAAGGGTCTTGTTTCCATCTTCATTTGTAAGGATTTTTTTCATTAAAAGCTTAACTCACATTAAAATACTTGGTGTAGTTTCATTTGTCTGTCTTAGGACGAACGCACCCTTGCCAGTCTTATTGAAGATGAAGAGAAAATGGCGGCAATGTTTGCGCATGAACGTATGACAAAGATACGTTTAGAGGCTGAAGGCAAAGTACAAACGGTACTACAGATTTAACTTTCGTTTCCTTTCTTTTGCTTTTGTAACTTCAGTGTGATGTTATTCCTAAAGCTGCTCCATTTCTTTTACTTAATTTCTGCCACGTGTATGCTTCCAGTTGGGAGCGTGTTTGCTTCGTTGAAATTGCATTCAAAACTTCCTTTTCATACGGTTCTCAGAAGATGGGATACTGTGTAGGTACTAAGTAAACCTCGAAGATGTATGGTCTTCGAGTAACAACCTAAGCGAATTTAAAACGTTCCCTAAACCAAATGTTAAAGGCTCCAGTTAACCTCAAATATTAAATCGTCGCTTAATCTTTCTTTTACTAAAATCGTTAAGTTCGTTAAAAAGAGCAAACCGAATTATAAAACGCAATGTTTTTTTTGTTCCAAATACTAATTAGCCCAGACTTAGCCTTTGCCTGCCTCAACTTTAAATCGCTGGTAAACACCATTTACAAAGTCGTTCGTTATAACTCAATGATTAATAAGCTTTTCTAAAGCACTGTTAAAACCACGCGAAGGCAACGCCCTCTTTCCAAAACTATAATCTTGTATCCAGATCTTCTCGCTGTTCGGGAGAGAGAAGATCTGGGTATGAGCTTGAAACATATAACGTACCATCGTTGACGTGAAACTTGTTGGCATTCTCAACCAACCCAGAAAATGGAAATATGCCCGTCCTTTTCCTCTCTCTGATTGCTAAACCCGAAGACACTTTGCCTTTGTTTATTTTCCAAGCCTGTGATACGTTTTTCACATTCCGTGTTCGTAGATCGTTTTAAAAGACCTTTGTCGCGGTAAAATCCGCCATTTTGGAAATGAGACAAACATGACACAAAACACTGTGTTTGGAATAAGGGAAAAAAGAAAAAGCGAAATCCTATGTCTGATAATTTCCGTAAATTTTGGAATCAGACGAAATTGTAACTTTAAAAATATTGTACTCAAGATTTTTCTTGGAAAAATTCAAGGGGCGAAGGTGTGTTCGAGAGAGAAATAACGTTTTCAAATTTCCATTTATTTGCCTGCAAATCGTTCTCACGGAGTTCATCAGAGTTTGGAGAAGCATGTATGGGACAACTCAAAAACGAGAGTCGACGAGAATACTTGTTTTAGAGTTTTTGGTCAACTACGGGCAGGAGGGAAGACTCAGCGACTCTTTTTCTCGTTTCGTCCGACCTCGTAAATTAGAATTTAGCTATTTTTAGCAGCAGTGCTTCTTATTCCATTCACTTATTGTTAATTGTTTAAGAGAAATTGAGGGATAATCCCTGGAAAGAGAAATTCTAATATATTATTAATAATGCGATGACAATCGCCAGCTGATTACCAGCGTTGTGGTTTTCACCACAAGCAATTTCACAACAACTAATTTCACACTCAAACGGTTCTTCTCACTGAATTTCTAAAATATTCTTTATTTTTGGCTGTAAGGCAAATTAATTGTATATAAAACCACTCCACAAGAATTTAGTAAGATTAAAAAGTGTTCGTTCGTCAAACTGCGTGGAGACTCAAGAAAGTGTTGAGTAAGTTTATCAACAAATGTTATGCATAGTTACAGCTTTTCTGTTTCGCTAAGTATGCTTAAAGCCCTAAGGAAAACAAAACAATTCGGAAATATAACATTATTAACTTTTTACTGATATGCGTAAAGCTTCTGTGTGATGAGGAACTCTTTAGTACTGTCAAAAGGAAATGATGAAAAGCGGCTTTACCAGTGCATCCAGAGTTGCAGCATGTATATAGCATTTTTTGTATGGTCGTTAGTCTGTGTACAGCCTTGAGCCGTGAAATCGCAGGAGAGAGGAGCGAGTGACTGTATACAGGCAATATGACTGTGTGCAGTCCAAATTTTAAAGCTTCTCAAAACAAACAAGTGGTTCGATATTCACCGAAATGACATTCTAATATTCGAATATTTGTAATATTCGTTTCTAGGTGCGTCTTGGTCGAGTAGTTTAAACAAGATTGCTTCTCTCTACCCACATGTACCAGCAATCGTTTGGGAAACCGAACAACTTCCTGAGGGGGTGGGGAGGGGGAACCCAAGATTCTAGGCTGTAGTTGTTGGTGCTGTAGTTCCTTACTGTTCGAGTGGTTTTTAACTGAGTGTCGAAAGTAATCCGTGTTTGTTTTTGTTTTGCCTTACTACGCTTTGTGCTTTGCGATTGGTTTAAAAAGGTCGAGCCACTATTTCAACCAATCAAAACTAATCACGACTTGTTCCCACGCATTTCCTCCGCGCTTGTCGCCAGTTGAGTGTTTTGACTGCGAGTTCGTATTGTTTCTTTGTGTTTCCTTGCGTCTGTTATGATTTGCCAGAGCAATCACTTCGGTTTTACGACAGACAATTGTAAACCGCTGTGTAGATAAAATACTATTGTACTATTTGTAGTAGTAGTTGAGGGCTGCTAGTTTGCAGTGTAGTACTTGGTGTTTTTTATTTCATTCCAGGGTGATCTTTCACAGCTTCCTCCAGTAATGAAGTCAGTGGCCCAGCCTTCTTCTAGACCCTTCGCCAGTCCTACATCAGCCGCTGAGGCTACTAGTACGGCACCCCGGACAATCAACAGCACGTCAGGAATCAATGATACCCGTGGGGTTTATCACCCAGCATCCGTACCGGACATATCACCGATCTACCCAGCCACCCACACCCCTGCTCCCCCAAATACCTTCTTAAAGCGTGGTTCATCAGTACAAGCCCACCCCCCACAGTACTCTTTGTCACCCGGGATGTCCTCTCCTTGGAAAGATGGGTACACACAGCGACAAAGTGGTGATTTCCGGGGGTCCTCGCCAAATGCAAGCGCGACATCTTTGGCTGGACCTTACGCTCCCAAGACAGCTGCTGAGTTAGGACTGTTGGACCGACCAGACACTTCGTACGAAGGGATGGAGATGAGCAATATTGTGGAGAGAATGACTGCTGCCTCCCGCTTGGACGTCTATTCTGGTATTTGAGATATCTTTGTAATATTATACCTCTTATTAAAGAACATCAAATTGGAATTTTTCCTCTTTAGGAAAATTAAAAAAAAAAATCCATAACAATAACAACAATTAGCACCACAGCTCCGCTCAGTAGCTTTCCTTTGAATGGCCACACGTATGGATTTCGTCCACAGACTCAGAAGTTAGAACCACCTTGTACAGCATAATAAACAGCACCACAGGAAAGTACTGCTCAATAGCTTTCATTTGAACAATCACACTTTAGGATTTCATCCACAAACTCAAAAGCTAGAACATTGAGACAAGTCTAAAGTTTGCTTCAGCAACACTGCAAATTGATAACATTTTATTCATTTGTTTTGTTCAGACGTGCAGGTGGACGTGCATAACGACCTTTTCCTGTCCGCGAGTCTTATTGGTGAAGCCATGCAGTCAATGGTGAACACGGTATCCAGACATACGGGTAAAAGAACAACCTCTTAGTAACGTAAAGCGTAGGAATTTTCTTTTACATGGCACGGGAGCGTTTAGAGTGCATATGATTTATAATTTGAACAGATTGTACGTCTTCGAGAGGGCGTGAGGGCTGCCTGAGGCGAGTTGCTTCAAGCAGAATCGCACGAAATCGAGAGAGTTTACTAAATCAGTGGTGAGTTGCATAAGTCGTAACGCCGGACGTAACTGCTAATGTCAGATGTTAAAATAGTTACTTTGACTGTGAACGTCTGATGTTAGAAGTTCCACCTGACGTTAAGTTTTATGCAACTCGCCCCAGACTCTGAGATTCACGAGAGTTGCAAGGAGTTCACGAGAGTTTCAGCGAGAGTTTGAACTGAATTTAACTGTCAGAGGCCCTCTATATCATCCTTCACTTGTATAAAGCCGCGATTTTTCACGTGTGCATAGGGAACGGCTGAGAGTTGGAGAACTTTTGCGTCACCAGGAGGCAAAAAGAGGAAAAATCCTCTTTTGGCCAAATCTTGTTCAAGGCGTTCAGATCTAGTCGGGAGTGGTGATGTGAGCAGGGAAATGGCGAGGGGAGGAGCGTGGGGAGGGTGAAGGGAGGGGTCCCTCGTCTCCCCTTTCCAGTCTCTCATCCTTTTTCTTGTCGTTTTGTTTTGCTTGGGCCCTCCCGACGAACTGAAGGCCTGAAACAGGCTAATTTGGCCACTCTTGAACACGCGAGAACACCGACAAACGGCATCTCTCTCTATCGACTGGATCCTTTTTTGTATACATTGTTCCGTTTAAAGACGTCTTTCCTGGGAGGATCAGAGATGGTTAGACCCTCTGCCTTCTTGCGTTGCTGTATTATTAAACCTTTAAGCCCAAACAGTGACGAAAATAATATTTCTCTTTACATCGTCACTTCAATTCAAACATTCAAGTGATGAGAAAAAAGAAAGTGATTACTAATGAGAAGATGTCTTGCTATTTAGACAAATTCTTCTCACTAGTTCAATAAGAAATGTATGGAGAACAGTAAGGAGAATTTGCATTGTCATATCGGGGCTTAAAGGGTTAAAGTATTACAAAGAAGCTAGGAATACAAAAACAGTTTCGTATGTGAGTTTGCTTGTTTTTGTTTGTGTTTTTATTGTCATTGTTTTCTTTTTTCAGCAGCTGCAAGGAAAGGGGGCCTAAATCCTGCGACAGCATCTAAAAGGGATCCCACACAGCCCGATTATGGTCAGGTAAGTAGATTTGGTCTTCTTTCCGAACATGAATGTTGTTCCTTCTTTATACTACTTACCATAGGTTATTTGTTTTGCTTTTTAGGAGTTTATCACCACACTTCCCCTATCCCTCTTCACCCCTCTGAAAATAATCTCCACATGGCATAGCGCCTGCTTCTTATTATTATGAGAATTTAAATACGCGCATTAAATCTTCGTCTTTAACACCAGGCACCGTGACCTACTGCGTTTGCCCTTAGTCAAGACAACTAAGTACCAGGGCAGCTTTACATTCAGAGGTGCGCGCACCTTCAATGCTCTGCCTCCAAGCATTCCATTCGTAAAAATAATCTCAAGCAGGTCAAGGTCCAGGCGAAACGCTACCTCAAGCGCTATTTTCCGTCCTAGCAATATGTGTACAGTTCTCGTGTGTTTTTGTTCTCAGTGTGTTTTTTCATGTTATGTTATATCCTCTGTTACGACTATTAGTTGTTTTATCTTTATTCATTTATCTTTTGTTAAGTTTGTCGAAACTCTGGAGCAATACTAGCAATACTGCTAAATCAGATGTTCCTGTACAAATATTGACAAACATAATTTTTTTTCCTGTAGGATAGTTCAGTTTACGGCGTCTGGCCAAAAGCGGAACCCGAAGTGAACAGTAGATTATCTAATCATAGGTACGTTGATCTATGTTCTTATTACTAAACGTCACAAGAACATAATAATAATTTATCATTCATTCCAAATCGTTCATTTTAAGAATGGTTGTTTTTCGTTTACGATTACTTCAATCTGTTGTTGTCGGTTTGTTATTAATGCCTTCAGCAAGGAAAGAAAATACCGTTTGATGTGTTATCGTCATAGTTCTCTTTCTCTATTTGTTGTTACAAATTTTCTGCTCTAGTCTCCGTTTGCCAAATGCTTGCTTGAAAAGCTGAAGGATAATCAACCGACACTTTTCGGACATCAAGATCATCATTAGAGTTTCCAGTTAATTAAGTTGCTTGTATTTTTCTTTTTTATTGCAGTCCTGAAGCATATGAGTACGGTCCCCTTTGACTGTATTGTTGCGAGACGGTGTAATGAAATAGAAACCGGTTTTCTTATTAGCTTGTCTGTCTCGATGCATGTCTCTTTACAAATGGGCTGGAATAGTGTACAGCGATGTTTTATGGCAGGAGACAACAGAAAGCCGTGACAGACTTGGTAGACGATTGAGGGAAAAAGTTCTGGCGAACACAGAACACGGCGGGAGACGACTGGAAGCTCCGAGAGGCGTGGCACATATGGTGGGAAACCAGTGGAAACGCTGGCAGTAGGCTTGGATAAATTCTGCTCGTAAAATGGCTTATTCTGCCTGCCGGCAGGCCTCGTAAAAGTCGCTTATTCTGCTCGAAATTCTGCTCGAACACCCTTATTCTGCTCGAATTCTGCTCGGTACCCGAAAAATTTTTCCGCCCTTCGGAACCTTGTGTATTTTCACAAATATGGAAGGGAGCCTGGGCCTAACCCCTAAATGCTGAGTAGATATTCATTATGCGTAGCAAAATTGTAATTTATTTTACTTTATATTACTAACATTAGACGAAACAGTGAATATTTTATTAACATCTTACAAAAAGGAACATCACACAAATGCATAAAGACTGGTAATTATTTTTCAATTTTTTGTATCTATTTAGTTTTCATTTTTTCTTACAACTGTTACGCATATCATTAATGTTACTGATTTTTCGTTATTCTGCTCAAATTCTGCTCGAAAATGCCTTATTCTGCCGGCAGAATGCTCGCCTCAAATATCGCTTATTCTGCTCGAAATTCTGCCGGCAGAATTTATCCAAGCCTAGCTGGCAGACACAATGGCGGGAAAAAAAGCTGTACCGAACACTACGGCAGGAAAAAGTTGGAAGAGAGGAGCGCATTATTTTAGCGGAAGTCAAGAAGAAGCTGATACAGACTTCTGATAGAAGTAAATAAATGGAAGCTGTTGTAGAAGAATGAGATGTGGTACTTGATGACTAGCGGCACATGGCGGGAAACAATAAGCTGTGGGGTGGACTCAGTATTATGGCGGAAAACAACTGAATGCTGTAAGAAACGCTGCACGTTATGATGGGAAATCTGTGGGATGCTGCTGAACATGGAAAGGCATTCCAGCCATTGATTTTTTGTATTATTCTTACGTGACAACACAAGGAAAAATCCAAAATCCTGTTCCATATTTAAAATCCAAACTTAAAATTATTTACTACTTACTCGCTGTACCATAACAAAAAGTGTTTTTTTTTTGTACATTTTACTACAGGTATTACATTAGTTAACACCTCCCGTCTAGTGCTAAGTCCTGAGATAGTTAAATGTAGATCGAACTTTGAGTCTGATTACATGCCATTAGTGACCCAAAGCCTTGGAATGTAATTCATTTTAGGGTTACCAAACATATAGTCTCCTTATACCATCAAGGACATTACAGGAGACAGCCACCTGCCCCTCTAGGCCGTCGGGGGCTGGACACCTCATGTTTGGCCCTGCAGGCTTAAAAGGAAAAGCCACCCTTGAGACGAGAATAACGAAATCCTACGATGTACCATTCAAATAAATAGAGTCACCTTCATCATTCACATTTTCTCAGGTGAAAGTTTGCCAAATTTAAATGCTTGTGGGGGCTGCAAATATTTATGATTTATCAGTTGAGTTAGTACATATACTTGGTAATATGGGTATTTATTATATAAACAAGAGTGTTTTAGTGGAAAATAGACCACTCCTAACGTTCATACGAAACTACATCTGGGACTGGAGTGGCGTATTTTCCCTATCCTCAGTAGTGAGGATATCAATGACGTCATTTCCTGCTTTTACACAGTTTTTTGTGCAAAAACTCTCTTGTCTATTAAATAAAAAGAAAATGACACGGTGGCTTGAAGATATGAATTTTATTTTCTCGTGGTAAAAAACAATATTTTACTCACTCGCTGCACTCGTTCGTAAAATATCGTTTCCACCACTCGAAAATAAAATTCATATCTTCGCGCCGCCGTGAAATATCCTTTATTTCTGTACAGCAAAGCAAACGTTATTGAAACACAGACATTCGTTACCTCTCAAAATAGTGGACTAAGTTATTTGAGGGGGGAGGGAGGGGGGGCACGAGTTTAGTTAATATAGTCCGAGCAGCATACCATACCATGCTGCTCCACCCCATGTCATACCATGCCATCACATGCCATGTCATAACATCATCACATACTAAAAATACCACACTACACTACACTGCACCACAGCACACTGCACCACAGCACACTGCACCACACCACACTGCACTAAACTACGCTACACTACAATATATTATACTATACTATACTTTATTATACTATACTATACTATACTATACTATACTATACTATACTATACTATACTATACTATACTATACTATACTACACTACACTACACTACACTATACTATACTATACTATGCTCTACTATACTACACTAAAATAAACTGTTGATTTAAGTCATGAATTTTGCTCAACAGGCCACTTCAAGTTCCTGCTTCGTCCCCTTAAATATCGCTCATTCCGAGAAAATAGTGGGGCTCGTGAAAAGATAGCCCTCGTTCGTCGCGGTTGCTTTGCGCTCGTTGCCCGCGCTGAGAATTTTTTGCACTTCGATTGCATTACAAGACCGCGAAGCAAACAATAAAAGGTCACTGTCATTTGCGACGTTTATATCTTCATTGTTCACAGTAAAACTTCCACGGTTCAGCTAGCGACTTGTGATATATTACTTCTACCTCTACCACCACCACTACTGGCAATGTCTGCAATAATGATGATGATGATGATGATGATGATGATGATGATCATAATAATAATAATAATAATAATAATAATAATAATAATAATAATAATAATAATAATAATTTAGTTTCATTAATCTTTTAGCAAGAGTAGCATTAACTACTGGTCTCCAGTAGTTTACATAATGGCCTTTCGGTCCGAAAATTTGTGACTGTCGTTGACCTGTTGCCGGGCTATGTGGTATCGTTAAAGGTACTCCCGTTACTTGGTCCCCTCGCCACACTGAGATTCTTTACGATAACATTTTGGAGTCGGCTTCTGGCTTGGTGAAACGTGTTAGAATTTCTAAGAACATAATTTTGCAAAACCAGCATTCCTTAAGCCTCAAGGGCACAACTAACAAATGTATATTTATATATTATTTCTACCTTAAATATCTTTATTTTGCCTGAGAATCTGATAAAAGCAGGTGAAACGATTGTTTCACGCTCTCCCTGTTCAAAATGACGGTGTGCGAGGGCCCTGCGTTCGATTTTATGAACGGAAGTTACAACTTGTCACTCAGCCAAGATGGCGGCCTCACAGGAAGTGACAGGAATTCAGTGATTCGTAACGATTCAAGCGCAAGATAGTAGATACTAGCATTTTTTTTAAAGTGGGGCATTACTTCTGAGGTAACTTGGATAATATGCTACTGCATTATGTTACTTCTGATACCAAACAAATGAAACAACGTTACGTTGCCGGCAAAGGTCACAGAGAAAGCTCATCATTTTTGTCGAATCCAGGTTTCTCACGGACAGATTTCTTGGAATTTACATTTTTCTTTCGAGGAATCAAAACAAGTCCCTGCAGATCATTAATTTCAGAAATAGTTTGTTCAGTTCACCCTCGAACGGCATCAACATGGCGAAATACGACAGCCAAGGAGTTCCTATCCTGGGATTTCATAATCCCGCAGGGGTAATTCTTTATCCTAAGGGACTTTATTCTTATTCCATGGGTAACACAAGAGCCAGGGATCTGACTGAGTTGCTGGGAACTTCGAAAGAACAGAATTTAGACTTACTACTATTAGCCTCGGGTGATGTGAGAAATATTTTATTCACGGCGTCAGAGATGTCTCAGAGAAAGCCTGAAGAGCGTACTAGAAGTCTAAATTTCCATCTAAACGACTACGATCCAACGGTAGTAGCGCGTAATGCTATTATACTTGAAGTCGCCAGTACGATAAATCCCGATATTTCAGAAGACATTGACTTTTTATGGAATATCTGGTATAACATGGCGCTGTCCGAAGCCCACTATGCGAGACTGCAGCAGATCATATCAGCCTTCGTCGACAAGAACAGTTTTGACGACCGCGACCACAGTGGTTTGAGGTTTCAAGACAGCGACGTTCTTGAAGAGTGTCGAGATATTTGGAAAGATTGGAGGGGTCTAGATCTTGACCTAAAAAGCGTGAAAGAGGACAGAAACAAACTTATCGAGGAAAGACGTCGAGAACTGGGCTTTAATATCGACACGCAATGCCTTTTAGTACGATCACAAATGATGATGGGGATTATTGATGAAGTAGACAGCATTTTATCGCCAACACCATCAAATTCATTTTACACGGAAATAAAGCACTGGTTCATAGGGGGTTCCACAAACGACGAGTCAGACAAAGCAAACCCAACCTTGATTCGTCCATTCATTCACAAGTGGAAACAGCACTACGGTGCGTGTGCCTTTGAAAGTTACCTGCCATTTGAAAAGTAAGTTAAGGCTAAGTCTCTTTCATAACCCGGTTTGTCATCATTTTAAAGTGCAACAGTCTCAGTCCAGATTTGACTTCGAATTCCTTTGTCAGTAGAAGCAGCCGTTCTGTATAAATGAACCTCTTTCACACTGACACTAAAGGGCCAGGAGTGAACTTTGTGTCCTTATTATTACAGTGGATGCCTGTCTGTAGGTTACAGGGGCATTCAGCGAGAAAAATTCGGGAATATACTTAAACGTTGCTTTCTGAATTCTTGGATTTTTTAGGGCCTTTAAAAGGGAAATTTGTATGCCCAAACAGATTGATTTGTTCAGATGATTCAGCTGAAAATTTAAGATGCACTGAGGAAATTTTAGGGTTCGGACGCTCATTCCCCGAATTTCCTGGCTACTGTGGCCTTCCCGAAAATCCTAGCTGACCTTATTTCTCACTCTAAACCTCATATTTATCACTCCCAAAACAAAAGGGGTTAATCTACCGGCTATGACATTTGGCCAAAACTCTTAACTAGTCTTCACAACTAAGGCGTTTAATGCACCTGTCAATGTTGGGGGGGTGGGCGGTCGGGCAATCCCTAAGAAATTGACATAAAGCCTGTCCCCTGGGTAGCGATTTTGAACATACTCGGTGCCCCAATTATTTGAATTTCAGAAAAAAAAGAGATATCCTAGGGGCTGAATTTTGTTATTCATTAGCTGTCCAGGGATAGAGAATTTGACTCTGGCCCTGGATCTCCCCTTCCCAGCCCCCTGAGGCTTAATATTGATAGGTGCATAATGCCTTCCGAACAGATATTCCACCGAAACAAGTTGTTGGGTGCCCTGAAAATAGCGTTTATACAGAATTGCGGTCACCTAATAGAAAGGTGTCCGTAAGGAGACGTTCAACTGTATTTTTGTAAACTACATGGATTCGTACGTCTCCCTGCTTCTCGTATCTGCATCAGGCTATGAAAGGACGCACATCACTATTTTCTTTTCCTTGAATGAAATAATACGCATTTTAACATACATAACACTGCATGAAAGACCCAGAGAACTTCTCTGGAGAGTGTTGTGTACACTGTAAACTCAAACGATCTGTTTCAGCCTCCAAAGTGCGAAATTAGCCCGGAAGCCCCGTAGAGTTGATCCGACCCTTTGACGGAGCTATAATTTCGTTCACAGTGTTGGGGTAAAACCCAATTTGACCCTTTGGTGCCGGCCCAGCCCTAAAAACAGGATTGTCCCTTGTCTTATAGTGCTCCAAGCTGAATTTTTTCCCAGGTCGCCTTGTGGCGACTCGCACCGGTAAAAAGGTCGCCAGATACAAAATTTGGGTCGCCAAAAAGTGTTTTTTCCTCGTTGATGTACAATTCCTGGCTTTGAAACATTCTTTTTTCCATCACCATGTTT
This sequence comes from Siderastrea siderea, assembly GCA_964030785.1. Classification (NCBI taxonomy): domain Eukaryota; kingdom Metazoa; phylum Cnidaria; class Anthozoa; order Scleractinia; family Rhizangiidae; genus Siderastrea; species Siderastrea siderea. The sequence goes on along the minus strand of OZ034976.1, from coordinate 2,100,613 downwards.
CTCTACAAAATATGGAGTCTTTCTGGCATCACAGGGCATTAAATTGCGCCCAAGTTTGTTGCAAAAGTGGTAACCCAAGTAACCAAAAGTCTCCGTTACATTCTATTTCTAATATTGGAAGATGTACCGGAGAAGTTTAATTTAAGTAATAGAGTGTGTGTAGTTGAGACTCGATTCCTGAATTTATTTACTACGAATAACTTCTTGTAGTACATGTACTTTTTCTGTACCAATGGTCTTTCAGAAGAGCACTTAAGTCATCCAAAAAAAAACAAAAACAAAAACAATGATAAAAGATGATACAAATCGAAAAACACCCGGTTGAGTTCAGGCCCCCGAAATTGTGACCGTACACCCATAACACAAGCATTTTATCTTGAATTCTGCGATCCACAATGTTTATTTTCAGTAGTTGTTTAAATGCTAGTGATTTTGGACTGGTAAAACATTCATAATAATAAAAGAGCTCTGTTAACTGCCTTGAAAAACAAGATACCTTTTCTTGTATCCAACAAATTTGTAGCCTGTACAGATTACCTGAGCAGTCTCACTGTTCTCTGAGGTTTTAAATCAAGTGGAAATAAACCAGAAAGCGGACGAAGTATTCCTAAGTGAAAATCATTACCGTTCTCCTCATATGTGGAGCTGTAATGTCCTGCAAAAATTTAAACTTTCTACAACACTGTTGCGTGCTTTAAAATGCGTCTGTAGTGTAATTTATTTCAACTTCAGAAAAACTGCAATGTCTGAAAAAAAAGATCGTTTTCCTGAATGAAAATATCTTTCATTTGAAAAGAAAAAACAAACCTGAACAGAATTACTTGTTGTTTTCAGTGCTCTGCCCATTTTAATAGACTGAGTGATTTATTTGGCTTGTGATGTCAAAGCTGAGAGTTATGCAATTTTGTGTAGAATGAAAATTGATATCACACTGTCTCGTTTTCTTCTCACTTGAAACTCGATCACCCGGGGAAAAGAACCTTGCAAAGAAAACTTTTCTCCATGTTGATACTAGACAACTTTGCACTATCTGTGTAGCTACTAGGGGCTAGGGCTGGAGAAAAGTTGATTTTGTGCCTTGTAGTCTAAAGATTACTAGATCTATCTTCTTATGTACATTTTCGTTTTCACGAATAGCCGCTCTTACATCCAAATCAAATTGTGATGCATACCCATCCGTTCAAGACTTCACGCAACCAGAACAAGTGAATTGAGGAAAAGTATGACGGAAACTGATACTGACAAAAACTGTGTTTACATGGTCAAGCTTCATTTTGTCTCTATTAACAATTAAATAAGAGAGAGAACATCTTAGCTCCTTACCACCAGAACAGAAGTCGCCAATTGGCGACCTTTGCAGAAATTTTAGTCGCCAAATTTTTTTTCTACTCGCCATGGCGACCAAAACGGTCGCAGCTTGGAGCACCTGGTCTTTGATTAGGGGAGCCAAAGTGGCCACCAAAATGATGCTGTATTTCACTCAACGAAACGACACCATTTGGGGGACTGAAACAGAACTTTTGAATTTACAGTGTAGATAGGTCATTAAATTATGCTTGGAATTACGAATGGTATTTTCTAGGCACGAACTTCTCCGATGTGGATCAATAACAGCTGCCTGTAAGGAAAGATTACAGTTGCTGGTGAAACGCTACCAGCAGTATAAGAAGAGCCATTCAGCAGCTTTAAAAGTTAGTTCCTTTTTTCCAACATATATATAATAAACGAGTGCATTCGTACAATCGTTTATTCGTTCGCTTGTCCATTTTAATATATGGAATAACTCACTTGTTGATTCACTGATTCTTTTTTATCGATTTGTTTGTTCACTTTTCCGTAACTTTCGCTCGTTCTTTCGTTTGACCATGTTTTCCTTGTTTATCCCTTGTCTTGTTACTTTATTCGTCGTAAGCCCAAGCACAAGCGCCAGCAAACGGAACCTTCCATTGAAAATGGTGTAATGGTGTAGCTAACTAACAAACAACCATACTTGAGCAATTATTTACCAAAGTGGAGGTGAGCGGTGCATGGTGGATCCGGTTGCCAACTCAAATTTGGTATAATATCTGCTATTCACCTCCCGGCATTGTTCGAGGCTTATGTCGTTGTTTAGAAAAAAAAGGATCTTTTCGGTGCTGGATGTCCACTGATTCGCATCTCTAGCGAAACGCTGCTTTAGGAAAAACCACGCTTAACTTGGATCGCAGTTAACAAGGGATAGGGTTAGTTTATGTTAATCAAGGAAAGAGCAAAAACATACGTATTCCCCATCACATTGACTAGCACGTTTTATTATCACATGCAAACATTTGTTTACAGAAGTGATATTTCTGTTTAAAGGTTACGTTGTGGACTGGCGATGCTCTTTGCCTGTGTACCAGTGGTTTTCATCCTGGACAAACATTTGATATCATCGACACTAGCAATGTCAGTGATCATATTGGTTTGCTTAATGTCCTTGTTTGCTGTTCGCCAAGGCTGAAAAAGTATGTTGACTCCAGCATTAGATTGCATTTTGTTTGTTTGTTTGTTTTTCCCATTAAACATGGCTTAAAGATAGCCACTGTGAACCACTGTGATCTTTGTCACTTATAACCCTAGTAAATATGACCTAACTCGCTACTAGTCTCCCTTGTAAGTCAGTGCTTAGAGCTTCGACCTTCGTGGGGTGTCAGATTTTGTTTTTATCCCATGCCCACGGCATGCAGAATAGTGCATCTTTGTTTAAACAAAGGAAAAATATTATGTTATTATGTTGTTACAAGTAAAAAAAAAAATCGATTAAAGTAGCACAGTGTGTTGGTCTGTTGGCAGTGTTCGTTGCGAGAGCTTATCAGTGTAGGTTTTCAAAAATCTTCAAAAACGTTCAAAATTGATACTCAAAATTTTCATGGAATTCCATCACGCAACAGTCTTGCTTTTTTCGTGTAACGTCCCAGAATCATGTTCGCCACTATCGTGGAAGCGATAACTATTAGCCAAATGTCAACGACGGTGGAGCCAATTAGAATCGCAGGTCGTGGAAGTTGCGATTAACCGGCAAGTACTTACTTATTGTTATATCTTGAAGGCGAGAGAGACTTGAGGAATTGTTTATTTTATTTCCAGGCCAAACGAGTCACTCTTGTTTACTTCAAGCATATTATGGAACGGTGGCTGCCGAAATGTTGAAGAATTTTACAATAAATGTGTGGGTGTGCCACGTCAACTTCTCCCAACAGTTCTGGGTTTGAAGTTTGCTGTTGATCTGGAATTGGGTAGCAGGTATTGTAAATTCCGGTGAAGTCAAAATTACATATTGAATTAATACGTTGCCGTTTGACAAAAAGGTTGCTATTGCTATTAGGCTAAAAGTTTACACTGCAAGTAATTTAAGGAAAGGAGAGAAACGCGAAAATTGTATTCAGGTATGACGAATACTTTGTGTTGTCACATTTGGGAGGCCGAACAATGCAATCATTCATTTAATGATCTTGCTCCAGCTCAAAAGCCTGAAAGGTCAACACTTGAGTTTAGTTTGGCTGTCATGCCTTTTATTCTTGTTACAGTAAACTGCCAGACAGATTGGAGATCTCTGAGGAGATTCTTTGTTGGGTTAAAGCGGAGCCTAAAAGAACCATGCTGACAATAGGTTGGTGCATCTCAAAAGAAGAATAGGAACCATATTGCCGTAAAATTACTTTTCAACTTCAACTAACCAAGTGCCTTTCTCTCTTTGTACGTCTCTCCTGTAAAGGCATTCTCGTTCCCAGAGCCTACGATCTGTTCGGTCAGCGGTAGGATCGTTGGGCTCTGGTATCAGTCATTACCGGATGTCGTGAAAATTCACGGCATCCAGTAACGCATGCCTAATTCGTTAAGGTGCTATTGCACCTGCTCTATTCTCGTCCCTGGAGCTCTGGGTATGACAATTCTGACAACAACCGAGAAATTTGAATTCCAATCGATCAAGTCATGGTGTTAGATCGACTAAAAGCTGTTCAGGACCCTCTAAATCTCCTGCAATTAGCGGAAAACCTGGAGCTTTAAACGGAACAAACTTAAGAAGCTGCCTTTCGTGCTGTAGTTGTTCAGAAGAAAGATTGTCCCTGCATTTTGCTCACGGATTTTGGATTTGTATCTTGCCTGAATAAAGGTGTTGCATTTGCGTTATATTGAATTGTACAGTTATTTTATTACATTCGTCTGGTTTCTGTTGTGTGAGAATGTCAACTGTGTTCTTATCGTTTCGCCACTAAATCTTAAACTGTATTAAGTTTTACTCCGTCGAAAGTTTCCAGAAGCATTTGGCGCCCAAGTTTTTAAACATCCACATCAAGAGGTCATTTCAAAAGTTGATGAGACAGTAAGTTTATTTATGGAAAGCTGTAGTTTTGTAGAAAATGCTGAAGCGAGAAAAGAATCGCTGACATTTAGCGACAATCATCTAACACTTTGAATTCTTACGCGTTTAACCAAACAGCAAAATTTAGTCGCTTAATCTGCCCTAAGCCACATTCTTTGCGTGGAAATTGATCAAGTCAAAATATTAAAATTGCATTTTGGTCTTCTGGGACCGAGGTGGGGCTGATTCGGCCCCCACCTCCTAACTCCGAGAATATTAATGCTATGACAACGAAACCTGGAGGGCAGATAGTACGTCCAAAAATGTATCCTTTGAGGTCCGCAACATAAGCTGATGACGTCATATGACGTCACAATTAGGTCAGGTTCTCAAACGGCGGCCATCTTGGATCCGCCATCTTGATTTTCTTGATTTTCCCAGAACCTTTGAAAAATGCCAAAACTGACTAAAGAGTAACCAAAAGCAATAAAAGAACACAAAAATGATATGAAAATGTGAAAATCACTTTAGGAAAGTAATAATTTTTCAATGAAAAGGTGAAAATTTAAAATTCTGCAAAAAAACAACCTGTCAAAACGTGGTTGCCATGGTAACGTCGCACGCGATGGACAAGCACTTGCTATGCCAAATTGTTCCCAGATAAATTTTAGGAAAAGTCACTTAAGTGTGGCGGGTTTAGTTTGCTTATTTAAAAAGTTATAAACGTCCAAAGTCAGTGCGGGCACAATCGCTTCCCTGCCCCCGGTCTGAAAAGGGTTTTAAAAAAAGCCGCGTAACTCTGGGGACGAGAATGCTGTGAAGGGGACAGTGCATGTCCTGTAGCTCTTTCAGCCCTGAATTGCTACGTCAGTATAGCTTCATTATCCTGTTTTAGAGGTTCCCATGACTAGGTTATACTCTTTTTTTTATTAATTGGCTTGCGATCTCAGTCCACAGTGGCCAAAAGTCTTAGAACACTTGCGCAAAATCTTGCATTCTAGATACGGGCTCCCTTACCTCTCTCCCCATTCGCTGTTGATTTCAAGCATCCTTTATAAATTACAATCTGTTCTCCAATCTCTTTTGCCGACAACATTGCCTGGACTGGGGAGGAGAAGGAGGGCTAAACGATTCCGGAATAACATCGTGTAATCTATCACAATAACTTATGTAATCTATCCAATTAAATACAATAACATATATCAACATATATTATTTTGTTATAATAACATGCAATCTTTTATTTAACATAGGTAACGCGTTATTTATTTAAATCCTTATTTACATGCAGGGCTCTGTTTAAAATAGGTACGCTAATCAGATACCCTGTAAATGAATATATAACCTGATTATCAGGCCTTCCTCGTGTTTCTATGCAGTTATAAAACATTGTTTTTGACAAATCAGTGCGAGCATTTATTAAAGGATGTGTTCCAACTACTGTAACAGATAAAAGCAACGACGTTTTAAAGGCCTTACTACGCCTTGCTGAGCGGTGCTTCAATCTTCTCAACGAGCAAGAAGGTCAGATATACGGAATGACGCTGTCCTCGCCTCTTACTTTCCTCAGAATTATTCACCAGATACAGCCACTTATCAAAGGTGGAGGTTAGTTATTTTTGAGGTTTTACATTTGCATTATTCTTTTTGCCTTTTTTTCTATCTGAGAACCTGGAACAGCCTGTACTAGATACCAATCAAATCAGCTTGTTTCTGCTTGTAGTGTATTTTTTGGTCTTAGCTTTAAATTCGTGCAACGCCAATTCGCAGCTTCCCGAAGCACACTCACACGCCTGCAGGCTTTGTCACACATCTCTCGGTTTTCGAGCCGGGAAAGTCCCCGATGTTAACAAGAACACTACACTAGCCAAGCGTACTTGGGTAAAAGAGTTTTCATTCCATTTTATTATCACGTATTCTAACTTTTCTTTATTTATGTCTAAGCCACAGCCATATTCAATCTTCTTGAAAGCGAGCTACCAATCAATTTCGAAGAAAAGTTTGGGCTTTCTTGGAATTTATTGAAAGCAGCGATTGGGAGTGAACAAGGTAAACCGTAATAAAAGAAAACAGTTAAAGAAATTAGAGATAAGGAAAGCGTAATAAACATGGGAGTTTATATTGAAAATACTTGCTCGTTTCCTTTCCAAAAACCACATAAAAATCCAAATAATTTTTTCACACCCCAACCTGTTGCCTGCCTCTCTGTTTTTGCTGCATGTCCGAGTTTCTGGGTACCGTTTTTTGTCGATTTTGTACCCCTTGGTCGATCATCATCATGTCAAGTTGAGCAGGCAGTGATCGTCTAAAATGATCTCTAGAAGCTCAGAGAAGCAGTAAAACACATAAATCGCACAACAGGTGGCGTTTGCGCCATTCCCATCATTCGTAAAAGGCGACAGACTGGTAGCCAAAAGCTTAGTTTTTTTAATACAAATTTTTAGCCAGAGAAAGTTTTTAAGATTTTAATTCATTTAGATTGTCACAGTTTTCAATGCATTACCATTTCCATTTCTTAGTTTTAAACGTGAAGGCTTTAATATCCTCCTTTTTCTTCTCTTTTAGAGAAGATCGTCGAAATAAAAGTAGCTACAAAAATATTAATCGAACCTGGGTACAAAGGAACGCCTATGCCGATGATTTGTATTACGGAAAAAGGAGCTGTTGAATTGAGCCAGTTTCAGGTACACGTTTATTATATTACATGTTAATTCAATTGGTATTGAATTTCTTATTGAATAAATTGCTGAAATAGAAAGAAAACGTTTTCTGGGCAAATGTGAAAAAAGAAAAAAAATTCTGCTGCCAGACTGCAGTCTTCTGAAATAAATTAAACACACATCATAAAATCAATCAATCGATCAATCAATCAATCAATCATTCAATCAGTCAGTCAGTCAGCCAAGACGATAAAAGACGGCTAAGATGACTGAGAAAGGATTTAAAATTCAGTTTATGGTTGATACCGATATATTTGTTAAGCTTGTCTTTAAAGAGGGAGGGGCGATCTGGTTTTTAATATCGTTGTATAGTGAGTTTAAGTACTTTGGTCCTCAATGGATGGAGTGCGCGTATGAATTATTACTACAAAATAATAATAATAATAATAATAATAATAATAATAATAATAATAATAATAATAATAATAATAACAATAATAATAAAGAAGGGAGTGTGGACAGTTTTGGCAGTGTTTAACTCTGTACATTACGCACAGTCGGCTTACAGTTCTGAGCCAAATTCACAAAAGTTCCTAATTAAACATCTCTATGTTTCACTGAAAAAAAGAGTTTCAGATATCACTCCACTCTTTTTAATTACGCATGCACGCTGTTCTTCACTCATGTCTCATTTTTTTGCCCGCTGAAGTTTCCTGTTGCGTGTATTTCACACCTTTTTTTTCATTCATAACAAGAAATTCTGAAGAATTTACAGGCGGCGAATAGTCTCTCCCCATCCCCTTTTCCTAAGGAAAAAAGGTTTCTTTAAAAAACAGTGTAGTAGTTCGTGGTTTCCGGTGACCTGTTATGGACAATTTGCACTTCCAGCATGTAAGGAATTAAATGTATGTAAACATATTATATTATGGACGTCCGATATGGCGCACTGTCACGATCTGTCACCGTATTCCCTTTAAAAACTCGTTTTATAAACGCGTCTGGAGCGATTCTAATGTATTTTGTCAATACTACCCTGAAGTTTTCTGCGATCTTAGATCGAAAATTAAATTCAACTTAAAAGATCTTCAGTAAAGGTCATGATTGTTGTTTATTCACTATAGTATGTCCAGTATTTGATAGATTGGATTTCCAACCTGATAAAATCTACGTGTTTACGTCATAATAACATCAAGGCCATTGTTCAAAAGGCCGCGCGAACTCAAGAAGACTAAGTAACTGACGGACACGACGACGACGACGTACATTTTACGAGTGGGCGTGAAGTGCGTAGCCTAAATAGCCCTTTTCACAGTTAACTTCTCTCGTTTGCATTACAATGTATTTGAACGTGGATGTGGGGACATTTTGGGCAATTTTGCAGTTTTTGCCCGAAATTGCCTCACATCCACGTTCAAGTACATTGTAATGAAAATGAGAAAAGATTACTGAAAGACTGAGGGCCGCGCTTCCTTCGTTGCCTTTAAAAAGTTTCGTCAGCTAGCCAAACGCAAGGTTTTCGTTCACGTCATTTTGAAGGGGTTTCTTTCAATCTTTTCTTTCCGAAATTACAATACCCTTTGGTGAATTTTTGAAAACTATCATCTCATTTTCTTTCAGTGGCCTTTTGATCTCCTTTTGCCCGTGGAACCGATCTGTTCAGTGATTTACAACAGCTTACGTTACGACGACTCCGATGGCATTGTGACATTTCATCTCCGTAGAAAGGACTGGAAAAAGCTCAAGTCACGCGTCTGGATGTCGATTGCTTCCCGTGACTTGAAACCAGTCATACAACGTGAGCGGATTCTTCTTGGGAAAAATAATGTCAAAAGTGTTGGAAGGGTTAATGCTGTGGAAAAATTTGGTTTGTTCTCTGTGCAAACGTTCATCCAGGCTGAAACAACTAAGGATTGTCAAGTTCTTAAGGTAAATCTAGGGATTTTTTTTCTAGTCCGTCTGCATTACGTTAACCTTATTCAGCCTGGGTGTCTTTGGAATTCATGAACATAATAATGGGGGGCGGGCGGGGGAGGAGACGATTTTTTCTCCACCCCTTCTAAACGTTAAAATCCTTTATGCTATGGTCTTGAAACTTGCAAAATTAGATGATGCCATCACGTGACGGTCAGTTACGTCAGCCGCAATCTGGTTACAGTATGGAGACAAATCACAAAATGAAGAATATTTGGCTCCAGTCTCTTTCAGCTGTGAACCAAATATTACCATTTCTGACTATAGCGAGAGAAAAGCTTTGTTTCCACATTAACCATTAGGAAGTGGACGAGGTTTGTTAGGCTTAAAAAAGGCAAATATCATTCGTGCAAGAAAGAGCCCTGGAAGCTAAGCCGTTGCAATGGCAACATCACCGTATGCTTTACTGAAAGGTACGTTACCTCTGGCGTCGAGCTTCAGTTACAATGCCTAAATATTTCCAGAGAAATTCTTGATTTTGTGATTTGTCTCCACGCTGTAACCACTTATGACGTCATCACTTGTATCCTTTTAACTTGATTATCTCTAAAACGAGGAAGATATTACAAAAAAGAAAACACCATTCTTCTTTGTTTTGAAAGGCCTTTCAAATAAGCTTAAGGACGGTGCCTCCTTTTGTTACTGCGCATACTTTCCGCGCATCTCAGGACATTGGGGTTTCTTAAGGAATTTTTCCAGTTAAACACAACAATATTTTTGCGCGGTTTATGACTATGTGAAAAAGGCAGATCTTAGCAAGGGCTATCAGAATCCAAACAGAAAATTGGGGGTAACCTGGCATTTTTCAGAGACAGTTGAGCTTAAGGTGATTCCATGCAAATGCGCGCACCTTTGGAACTTTTTAGGTTTTCTATGAAAGCTGAGCTGTTTAGAGAAATAACTGGTCGTTTTCTCCCAAACGAACTCGGTGACCCCACTTATTTAAGCGAAATACGACTCTACATGATATATCCAAATTTGAAGAATTTTTCATTAGTCAATTTTCAAATATTCCGATTGATTCAGTATTACAGTCTGATTAAAGACGTTTCACTGGGAGCGTGCAGACGCTCGATTTGCCTATTGTTTCATTAGTTTCATTTTTACGGCAACTTTAAGACGTTTTACTGTAACATTGTTTTGATATCACAAGAATTATGCTCATATTTCATTTCTAGTAATAACTTTGTTAAAGTAACTGAACTTTGTTAAGTAAATGGGTGTCTCTGGTACAAAGATAGCAAAGTACCTCTATACTACAGCCCTGTAGCGTGAAAATCAGACACGGTGACCCCATCATTTCATTAGATTTTTTTAATGTACTAGGTGTAATTAATAACTATGCAAAGTTTCAAATTTTCATTACAATTAACTTTTTCGATGGAATCACCTTAAATTTGGAAAGAAATTGCCACACATTCTTTGTATTTTAACGCTTTTGTAGAATCATAGTTGCTTAATTATCTCTGAAACATGCGTGGTTACCCACATTTTTCTTTTTGGATTCCAATAACCCTTTTTAGGGTCTACTTTTTTACCATAGTCATAATCTTTTCAAAAATACTTCTGTATTAGGAAGCACCGTCCTTAACTTAGTTTTTACTTCATAGGCACTTTAATTGAATTTCAGAATACAGTCAAAGATGAGTCAAAGTGAACAAAACCAATTAACACTGAAATGATGTAGAAACGCAAATTGTTGCCACATAAACTCTGCAAAAAATCACGAAGTTTGGTGGCTTGACCTTTGATGTTAACGAACCTACGAATATTTGAAGTCTGTGGGGTCCCCCCCCCCCCCCCTTCATTGATGTTATTTCACTGACGGAGAAAAAGGAAATTATATGTTAAATGATCCTTGTTAACATTCAAGCTTGATACTTTGCTATTTCAACGAGGAGGGGGCGGGGGAGCAATATTTGTTTGTCAATAATACAACTACCACGGTTAGTGAAATACCACATTTCAAGCTTGTTTTTCGCGACTCATGGAAACAACGTGCCGAAGTTTTATCTTAACTTCTAATACATCTTGACTATAGGTAGCAAAAGTCGAAGAAAGCCAATTTTCATACAATGCAGAACTTGAAATTCTAGACCCAGTCAAATGTAAAGCAAAGACTATGAAGATTACTTTTGAGCCCGTTAGGTGCCCAACGAAAGTCTCCATACACTTTGAAGGTGTTGAAAGGTAAGTGTCAGTTGAAATGACATACACTCTGATTTAGGCAGAGCTAGGGACGAACTTGGGCGCGCGAGCGTTTATGGTAATGTTTGAGTGAAAGGAGTCTTTGTCGTGCAAAATTTGCTTGTAATGATTTATTTTTATGAGACTGACTTATTTCAATTTCACATGTACTGTTCATTTTCTGGTAATTTTGTTGAAAAGCTTCTTACTCTTAGACTTGCAACTCAAACTGACGAACCATGAACACTCACGCGCTTTCTTCCATTCCTAGCCGCCAACGCAGACTTTCCTAGGACCCGTCATGCAATGCATACCTCCTGGTTCGTGGGGAGGAGGGTGTGACGAGCCCAAAGAAAGTCAGCGATGGAGGTTATATTCCATTCTAGGATTAATCGTGAGTTTTGCAAATAAGCCTACAAACTAACTCAATTGCCAGAGAAAATTCAGTCTACGCTTGGTTGGTTGGTTGGTAAGTGAGATTTGCTGAGACTGCTGCTAAAAAGAAGTGGTGTTTAATTCTAATCATCACAAGAAAATGTGAATTGTAATTAAGTTAAACCTATTAAAAAGATAAATACTAAATGATACTTCACAATCCTACAATCATGTAGTAGGACGGGGATTTCTTTAAAATAGAAAGAAAAGAAAGATAACTCTTTTTAATCTCACAAACTCTCAAAATTTAGCGATCCATGAGCTTTTGCGTACATTTGGGGAAAAGATGACCTTATATTACTAATTTGTAAATGTCTCATTTGTTGTGATAGGGAGAAGTGCATTATGTACTTTTCTTGCTCGGTCGATGAAAATTCATCGAAGTTCCAGATTTCACGTAAGCAGGGGAAAGTCATTTGCAACATTCCCAAGAGAGAAGATGGAACAGTGGGTGAACTTGTGATACAGAAACCTGCACAAGTTCCCTTCCATGCCCTGCCATTATGGAATGCTAATCTGCATGCTTTAGCCAGGTATGTAAACAATTGTAAACAACCGAGGACAGCCTCGTTCTAGGCATTTATTTCCTTTCTGAGTTACACGAACCCAAGGTAGTGGCCTACGCGTCAAGGACGACCTGGGGCCGAGGTTGTGCCAAATATACACGTATCTATTGCAATCGGTAACCTGTCCGCAAGAATTGAACACAAACAGCGGTGATAAACATTGTGAATAAACGCATTCTGATAAACTTGACGTTTCGTATGCTAGTCAGCATACATTTTCAAAAGTAACCGTTACAGTGTTTGAAAACTGTTTATATAGTTTACAATAAGGGTCTGGAACCGAGATTAAGAAAAACGCTCTTAACAGTAAAAATACTTCGGACTGTCTGTCCTGAGAAGCTCTAGCTAAAAAGGCAACAGCTTCACACTAACGTTAACATTCAAAGATGGTTGTAGTTCTTGAATCAGCAAAGTCTCTTTTATTTTACAATGAACGTCCGTTTTGCCGGACGCTAAAATGTCACAATGATCCCATTTAATGTTGTCACCCGTGGTTTTCATATGATCAGCCATAGCTGATGTGTAGTCACATTTGGAGAGGGCCTTGAAATGTTCAGGTTTTCTGTCATGAAGTCTACGTTTTGTCTTGCCTATATAGAATTCACTGGAATCCCAGCAACCAGCTTTGTTGATAATTCTCGGGACATTTGAGAGCGGTTCAGGCGATCCTTGTAAGGAAATCAAAATGCGTTTATTCACAATGTTTATCACCGCTGTTTCTGTTCTATTCTTAATTAAGCTGCAATGGCCTAAGAACAAAAGTTTATATGACACTGTCTCCAAGAATTTATAAATTCTTAGTTAAAACTGACCCCCAGTTTTAGCGAGGAGAATTGCTGAGCAGCCTGAAGCCATTTGCATTATTTTGGTAAAACAAATTTCTATGGTCACGAATTGTTTGTTGTTTTTGTTGTTGTTGTTTTTTCTGTGGGGTGTGGAAGTGGATTAGAGAATAGAATCATAAGTCTTAAAGTTTTAAAGCATTTGTGGGATGATTTTTCAAAAACACACAGTCACATCAGCCTGTATAACAAAAATACAACAATCCCATGGTAGAATTTTCGATGGTCCCTGCTGTTAGCTGTTCCCCTCTCCCCCTTCTCAAACACACACTAACAAACGTTCTCCTGGAAACCCTATGATCTTTACCATAGATTGAAAGGCAGGTAGTTCACAAGCGAAAAGCGCCCTCGTGCAACCAACGGTTCAGTTCTTAGAGTGCATACGAGACTTTTCGTTATTATTTTACCTAATTGTGAAGTTAAATGAATAATTCTTATTTACCAGTTCTTTTTACAATATTTCACTTTGATATAACTTGATTTCCAATTCAGAATCTGCGGTGCAATGTTTCGAACCAAACTCGATCTTGAGTGGAAGATGCATAGAATGAGTGGTTCGCCATTTTTTGACCTCAGAGAAACCATTTCAATGATTTTACGCGGGCAGGTAGAAGAGCCAAAGGTATGAATAGATTTACGGCTACTTCTTTAAAGTATTTGTCAGTCGAGAGCGGTTTTCAATTGAGTGTCATAAAACCAAAACCAAGACAATTACTTTCAATTGGCCAATCACAAGAGACGTAAACAACAGAACGAACCAATCAAAAGTCGGAGCAAATACATGTTAATGGCACCAAGCGAGGGGAAACGCGTGCAACAACGGCCCAGTTGCTTTTGGTTTTATTTGACTCTTTGAGAAAGTGGTGGGAGTTTTCTTAAACCAATCACAGAGCGAAGTAAAGCAAAACTAAAGCAAACGCGAATTATTTCAGACACAATTGGAAACCGCACTACATTTTCAGTCCCTGAATATGAGCAAGCGTGATCTTTGATTGGTTCCTTCGTAACCGTAATTTATTCCATTGGGAACGTATTTGCCCAAAATTAACAGCATGGACACAAGGTAAAATCACGTAAAAACATTGCATGTGGGATAAATTACATGATTACAGCAACGTTATCCCGTGATTGACAAATATAACCTGGGAAGTGCGATTGGAAGAAATTAAAATTATCACGTGTTCCAATCACGTTTTGAAGAGTTGTTTTTATTTTTATTGAAAGATGCGCAAGATATATTGCATTGATGAACTTGGAGTCACTGAAGAGCACTACCAAACACCAGCCACAATGGCAAAGAAGAAGGGCTTTGTTATTAAAGTGCAAGAAATGTACAAATGGAAAAACGTGCCTGTTGCCAAAGTTCTATTCTACGACTGTCAGCGGTTTGCTGACAAGCTCCGCGATCATGCAACAGCTGCACAAACAATCAAATCCTTCTTCTCCGTCACCTGGTTTAATGCAGTCCAAACAATTGTTGCTGACCAACAAGTGAGTTGCGATAAATTGTTGCTGTTGGACATTTAGTATTTTAATGCATAATTATTATCAATTAGATTCTCTTTTCAGATGGTACTACACTTGCAGATTTTGAATCGTTGGCTGAATTAATGATCGAATCAATGTCTATTAACGACTGACAGAGTTGCTTAATGACTGACTGATTGACTGACCGACTGACTGACTGACTGACTGACTGACTGACTGACTGACTGACTGACTGACTGACTGACTGAATGAGTGACCGACGGATTGCCTGACTGACCGTCTGATCGATTGACGGACTGATGACTGAGGGACCGACCGGTTGGCTAGTGAAACGTTTTACTGACGGATTGGCCGACTGACGTACCGACTAACAGATTATAATTGCTTACGTCCGACTGAGGCATGAATGACTGACTGTCGCACTGACCGACTGGCGGACTGACCAACTGACTGAGCCAATAAGTCATTAAAAATGGCTTATTGTGATTTACTGGCTGACTAACCGTCCTACAAACCAACCGACTGGCCTACTAACTATAGCCTGAGTACAAGGCTTACTGACTTATTATGTGACGAGAAAGAAATATGGACATTTTAAATGGTTTAATATGACCACGGAAATAGCTTGGTCAAAGGTGACAATATTGATTGTTGGACTGCGTGGGGAAAGAACGATATAAGATATTGGATAGAAGAGTCAGCGGAGCTCTTAAAGAAATAACACATAGTAAAGGTAAATTCTGCACTGCAGAATCCGTGTGGTTTGATCGATCAATACAACGCGAGTTTACGTAAACTGGTGAAATCAGTATATTATCAACCTTTCTAAAGAGGACAGTGGTGACCTTCGGCCCGATTGAGCAGGAGTTTCCCTATAACATACAAAGTTTTTAATATCTGCAGTTTGGTATCGTGATTTAAACTTATTTCAACAGGAGAAAAGCTTGTTACGTAAACTGCTTTACACGAATGCAGCTAGAGTTGTTCAGTCAAGTGAGTCTGGTGTATGGAAAAACTCCTTTTTGTCCCCGTTGTTTCCGAGAGAATGCGACCTTGAATACTTTGGTAAGTTATAGCGACTGTTTCCGGCTACGGAAACTGCTCTTTTTAGCTAAGTTGTTCTCCATCTTGTTGTCTTCAGTCACTCTTATATGTTAATACTGCTTCAATATAATTTTATAATATTTTAACTGAAAGCAGTGTCACAAATTACCTTAACTGGATTTCAAAACGTTTCATTTGACTTTCACAAAGTATACGGCAAATTTTGATCATACGTTAACTTTCTAACTGTCAGCAGGATCACAAACAACCTCAATTGTAATTTTAACAGCTGATTCCCATAATGCAAGACAATAAGATACTAAATTTGTGTAATTTAGTCATCAATCTAAAACAACGGTACATTATTTAATGCATTACTGCATTAATCGGGATTTTTCGGTGGCCTCATTGGTGATACGTTGTTGAAAAAAAGTGACCCCCTTGGTATCAAAAGGGTCCCTTGGGATGTAGAGTTTCCAAACCAATTTTATTGCTACTTTACGTTACAGAAACAATGAAAGGGTTCAGGACAGACTTTCCCTCCAACCAGTATTTTTCTCCAGAGGCCAGACCAACTGAACAAGAGTTTCGTTCAGATGGCTTCTCTGATTACGAGTTCTTGGCAGGCTTGTTACGACAACAAATGGCTTCCTTCTTTACAGAGCAGAATCGCACATCTGCGTCCGGTCCTCCTCAGTGGGCACCTCCTCTCGAGGAGCCAGAATGTACCTTTTGTCACTCAAAGACAGCGGATTTGAAAAGATGTTTAGGCTGTAAAATGGTGTTTTACTGTGGTAAAGAATGTCAGGCGCAAGATTGGAAAAACCATAAGTCCGATTGTCAAACCAGCACTCAGAAAACCAGAAACAAAGTACCGCTCGGCTTTACAAAAGCAAAGAAATAAACTTGTCGATTCATTATGAGGTTTAAAACGAACACAATGATCCAGAAGCAGTTAATACAGATAGCCTTTCTGTGTTTCATTTTCCGTGAATTTTCAAGGGGTCAATATTTTTTCGAAGAACTTGATCAATTTCCTAGTTAGTAAGGGTCCTAATGTTCGAATTATTCATACTGCGAGTGGTTTTCAGGTTGTAATCGATAAAGGGTAAGAACACAGATTTTGTAGTAAGAGTTACTAACTAATTACAAATTGTATAATTACAGAATGAATTACTTTGTGAGTAGTGAGGTTTTCAAATTAAAAATATGCAACCAGTCTGGCCAGTTGCAACTGATGCAAACAACATAATGATGCAATAAGAACTACAGATTTGGAAGGTGACATGAACCAATTCATTAAGTACAGGAAAACAAAACCAGAGCATTCAACTGAAAACTGCACTAATTACTTTGTTTCTACTTATTTTACTTATTATGATCAAAATTACTACTAGAGAGAAAAATTAATTTGAGCTACAAGTCATAAAAACTAATTACTTATATAATTTTACAATTAAGTGGCTGTTTAATATTTACATATTTACATCAGTGGGAAAGTGCCTTGCACTTTTCCCGGTAATCCGGGCACAAAGGAAATGGAGCTTCGGAATACGAAAAAGAAAACTTAAGAGTAAAACTTTTTTCTTTCTAAATAAACAGTAAGTAATGTAACAAACTTAAAATGACAGTTGGCCACATCGGCACGTAATGGTTTTACATCCCAACCCTTCCCCATTAGACTATCTAACAGACTATGCCCACTCCCCAAAGAGTAAGGAATTTTGAATTTGTTCTTCTCTGAGAGGCCAAATATTGCCATGTCATGAAAGGGCTCAAAAGCACCAAGACTGATGGGCTGTGCAGGTCGAGTGGCATTAAGAGAAATGCCACTCGACTCAGCTTGGCGCATCTGAGCCCCCAGGGCATGGCAACGCAACTGTCTCAGAAACTGAACTGAACATTTTGAAAATTCCTTTCTTGAGACAAACAAACACTAGTTTGACCACGGAATACATAGTTACAGACTTCACTTGACACACTTGACAAACAAATCTCAGGACTGTTACAGTGACGAACAAACGAACAGTCAACAGTAAGTCAAAAATTGCGCAAAACAGAAACAACCTTCCCACCCTCACAAAAACACCGGACACTAGACACAAAAACACTGCCCGCGAGACTAGACTTAAAAATACGACTAATTATAATATATAGATTTAGCCAAGCCTAAAAGCGGAGCAGCGAAGGAATAAACTGGTCCTGAAACTTTTCGGTCTGAAATATATTTCGGGGCTTTTTTTGTCTCGTTCGCTTTCGAAAAGTGTTTCTCAAAAAGCCTGAAAGTGTTCCGAATTGTCCTCCAATATTTTGGGGATCTGTTCTGTAAAATCAAGCTCGAAAGGTCATTCTAGAGGCTGAGCACAGCTTGACTGATTACTTTACTCACAAGCCGTCTTGCTTTGCAATGTTTCTATATCCTGTCATTAACTGTCAAGGCTTGTCAAATCTCCTTGGATTATTGGCTGTTCGCTTGAATGAACTTGAAACGGCGCTCATTTACAAAAACAAAATAAAAATTATTCGAGTATTTAAATGGTTATCTTCATCGCGTTCGGATGTTAACAAATAGCATGAACTGCTACTAAATAAAAATATTAGTCTGGTCAAAAATTTATACTGGCATTTCACCGGCATTTTACTGGGACTACCCGAAAGAAAGGATCTGGGGAGCTTCGAAGCACTTGTAATAAACTTATTGAAGAAATGTCGCGTAGGTTTTAGCAGCCGTGAAAAAATTCAAGCACTTTGAGGAACGCACATTACTTACCGGATAAAATAGCTTTAAACTCAAAACTGCTCCGCTTATAGTTACTTAAGTAACCCTTATATTTCGTTCTTTAACTTGAGACCATCGAGATTGAAAACAAACAAACAAACACCGTCCAAACATTCTTAACTCTGTGACATAAGTTTTGCGGCTGCAAATTGTCTGAAATTCTAGCGCTTTTAAAAATGCACAGAACTGTTTTTGGAAGCTTTTCGGATATAAAAGGTTTAAACCGACAACTGCTTCGCTTATAGTTTTTCAAATAACTGTTATATTTCGTTCTCTAACTAGAGACCATCAAGACTCAAAACAAAGAAACGCCAAACACGCTTTAATTTAAATAATGCCGGCATAAGTTTTGCGGATGCAAAGTAAGCCTGTATAAAGTTAGGCGCTTTGAGGAACGCACAAAACTGTTTTCGGAAGCATTTGGGATAAAATAGCTGTAAACCGACAACTGCTTCGCTTAAAAGATTATTACTATTGAAAACGTCTAGGACAAGACAATCGACAGTTGCACAAAGAGATGGACCGGACAGTCAAAATTGAAAGCAAAGCTTGTGCAGTTGTCTTGCGGCTGTGCTTAGACCTACTGTTATGAATAAACAAACACAAAATAATGGACAGAGAAATCATTTTTGAAAAAAGTTTATTGGAAAACCTGTAAGTTTCCAAAATCGTAGGTCGGTCCACGCGAGTGAAATCGGCGGAGCATGGCAAAATATTTAAGAATCTGTCACAAATCTGAGCGCGTTTTCTAATAATTTTTTAAAGTCAAAAGTAACTGACCATTTCAAAACGTAATTTCTTTCATCGTAATACTCGAAATCATGTACTTTAGACCCTTTAAAAACTTCACTTACTCAGTTGTGTTTCAGAACAGGGCAAACTCTCCGCCGTGAAGAAAACAAAGCGATGAAGTCCTTTGAATGCAGCTTTCGTAACTTTAGCTTTTCTCCTTCTACCAGTATTCTTTTGAACTTTTTCTTTCCATTTATAGATATTACATGTTTTTTTTTGTCAAGTATAAAACTTCAGTACTCTCGAGCAATCGTTAAATGTTAAAGAAGCTGAAGCTTTTAAAGCAACCTCTTTTTCAAAAGCGACGATTCCCGCCAAGAAAAACGCTGGTTGCCCAAAAGCACCGCGCGATTTCCCGCCAAGAAAAGATGGCATTCTCTACCCCCGTCGGGTTGTCTTGGGACTTCCCTCCCCCTCCCACAGAGTCTGTGCGGACGGACGGACGTACGGACGTACAGACGGATGGACGGACGGACGTACGGACGGTCGGTCACGTGACTAATATATAAATTTAGCCAAGCCTAAAAGGGAGCCCCCCTTTTTGTTTTGTCTGTTTTTTTTTGTTTTGTTTTGTTGTTTTGTTTTTGCTGGCAGTTATTAATTTGTGAAAATACTCTCATTCAAGTCGTTAAATTAAAAAAAAAAACAAAGAAAAAAAAGTAAAAAATTTCCTGCACCCGCTGAGTGTCGAACCCGGCTCCTCGGCATGAGATGCCGGTGACTAGTCCACTAGGCCATGGGCGTTTAACGTTATTTTAGAAGTTAATTTTAATACTTATTTCTTTCTTCGTGACAAGCTGCCTATCAGCATGAAAATGCTGGTGTTTTTCCTGGAAAAATGTGTTCGAAACGCCGTAAAAACCATGGTTGTGGACAGAAAAAACCAAAAAGTACTAGCTCTGCTATATTTGGCGTCGAAACCGCTGCGAAAAGCTGCGAACTCAAGCGGTGTGCCGACCGAGTTTGAACAGAACCGACGAGGCAAATTTGAACTTTTTGCGTGAACTTATCGCCTAATTTCTTTCGCCTAAATTGAACTTTTCCCTTTCCACCAAAAAGACAACTGAGTGTTCTTTTGAACTTTTTTTTTTCCATTAACAAATTTGTTTTTGACTTTTGTTGTCTTTGCTTGTTTTGCTACAACGCGGGTCAACATGCGATTTCGCGCCAAAAACACACGGGATTCAGCACAGGGTTATATCCAGTGTATGAAGTGTATTGGTAAGCCCTCTGGTGCGGACGGACGGACGTACGGATGTACGGACGTACGGACGGACAGTCACGTGACTATTACGTCACTACCAAATTTTTTTGGCTTGATAGGTTATCAAATTTCCTTAGCAATGGAGCTCCGCTCCATTGCTAAGGAGAACTACACGAATCTACAAAACAAACTGAGCCGACTTTGAGAACAGAACCATTATTTAAAACAAAAACAGAAAAATCAAAGTTCACGTCAGTGCAGGTGTCTTCATTGACAGGCTTCTTGTCCTCACGCTTGTCTGTCTTGTCTTGGTGGGATGTCGGGGATTGGTGGACGGCTCTTCTATTCTCTTTATCTTGTAGCTGTGGGGAGGCTTCTCTTCCTCTGGCTTTGTTGTGGTCAGCTCCCCTGGACTTACTGACACCTTAACATTGTCTGGCAGCAGGACAGTGATCAGGTCCCTGATAGGGTCCACCTCCAGCCGGCTAGAGCTTCGTGGTCCCCCATCCATAGCTTGTCATCATGGATGACCTTGGTGATTTGCGGATTCTAAAAATAATAATTTTCATAAAACAGATTAGCTTGAAATCGCTGTGATAAATGCAACTGTAATATTGTATGGCGAGAAAGGAAAACCTTACAAAAATAAAATCTTATACAAAGCCGCAGAAGGACTGGAACCTACTTCTAAGATACACTGGACACAGCAAATTACCGTACCCCAACAACTTTTTCGTAAAACAACTTAAGACACGATCAAGTTAGATGGAATATGACGCTAGGATTTCCTGTATTGGGCCGCTCGGGCCGGAGTCACGCAACGCTCCCCGTCCCACACGGCTGCTTCAAACCGACATACATTCCTTTCTCGGAATAAACCAATCACAGTGCGGCTTTCATTTTCTTGCTTCGCACCAGAAATGTGCACCAATCACCTGGCTACTTTAGTGACTGAGCTCTTTAAGTAGCAAATGGCGAATCGTGAAGACTGGCGTTCAATCTTGTAGCAAAAAAAAAAAATCAGTACACCGGCTTTAAATTCGCATCAGAAGTTAGTGATATCGAAGTTAATTGAAGGGAGAAAGGTATTTTCATTACACCGTGCTTTGTCATGTGTGAACAGTAATCCACAGACTGGAGTGAACATTTGAATGTTTCTTTGTAACGTCCGAGATTTGAATGAAACGTTGAAGATCCCTCTGGAAAACACTTTGAAAGTCACGAGTTAACGGAAAAATCTAAGAAATCTAATATTGTTCGGATATGTAACATTTCAAATGAAATGATATTTAGTAGCTCTTTGTTTCCGTAAATGTGGTAAAATTCTCACGGGAATTCCGAATCTCGGGAAAAATTACAAAACCGACGCGTTAACTTGAAAACTCCGTTCAAATTTTCAAAAATCCTGTTACGTTCACGCGTGACGGAGCATGGCTGTAATTTGCTGACTGGCTTAGGAAAATCTCTGATATTAAAGCTTTGCCTTTAGTCATTGACCATATAGAAAAACAACAAAGCCACATCTGTGTTGTTGTGTCTCCATTGCAATTGCTTAGTCTAGTGGACGATCAAGTGGCGTGTTTGAGAAGAAAAGTAGTAACGGCGGCGAGCTTTAGCTCTTGTACTGAAAAGAAGGCGACATTGATTGAAAAGGGAAAGGTTTCTGTGGTCTTTGGCTCCCCAGAAGTATGGATCAAAATCGAACGTCGCAGAGCGATGCTTGGAAATTCTGTTCATTCAAATAAATTAATATATGCTTTGGCCATCGACGAACCCAACGTAATAAGATAATAATTAGACTAGCATACAAGTCGAGCTCAGAGGTTTTTTTCGGAAGCACGAAGGACTTTGGAGAAAGTCTAGGTAACAATAAGAAATACAACCAGCAGGATCGAAATTAACATGTGAAGTTTCAGAGAACACGGAGACACTAACTGGCACATCTTCAATGTTGGTCGTCTCTGGATCGTTCTTCCCTTGCGAGTCCCTTTTCTCTCAGCTGTTCTCTATTTATACAGGTACTGAGAAGTTCTTGTTTGATTTCTTGAAGTTTCTTCGCTGCCCTTTCGTTCTTCGTCAACTGCTGAAAACACTCTCGACAAACAAATAATTTGTTGTCCTCAGAGTATTTATTTACGTCGATTTCCAGCGACAATCGAATGATCCCAGCTAAATCAGCGGACGTTTTTCAAATATATAAACCTTATTTTTACTTAGAGAAACGAATGAACAAATACAACACTTAGTGCTTTCCGCGATTTTCTTTGTAGTTCCTTCCATAACACGTCGCAAGCCGCTAAAGGCTGGTTCACACTTGTGACATAAGCATAAGCATAAACATAAGCATAAGCATAAGAATGTTCACACTTATGACATAAGCATAAGAAAGCGACATACGCAGGCGCGTTGGGCTTCAGATTTATAATCCTGGGGGAATGAGACGAGTTGTAATTTCAAAATGGTGGACGAAGAAGAAAACGAAGAAGCGCTCCTTTTGATGTTACTGGCCGTAATCGTCGACGGCGGAAAGAAAGACAACCTGAAAAAAGATGGCGGTCCTGTTGGATAAGAGAAATCTTCACGAAGAGAAAACAACAAGAAGATTATCACAATCTTGTACTTGAAATGCGACTGGTGGACCGAGAATTTTATTTCAGGTAGTTCAGGTAGTTAATACGGCCGGCCTCAGCCAGTTTCTCATTATAATACAGCGTGTTTAAAGAAGAAGACGCCAGTTTGAAACAGCTAATCAGAGCAGGATTGGGAACTGTTTTCGCTTGAATTTCAGCTGACATCAAATACTGCTGTTTCTTTATGCTTCTGCTTATGCCTATGTTGTCCCGGTTCACACTTGCGATCACGCGACATAAACATAAGCATAAGCATAAGCATAAGAAAAAGGAGAAGTTTCCTTTTTCTTATGCTTGTGCTTATGCTTATGTCACCACGGTTCACACTTACGCTTTCTTATGCTTATGCTTATGTTTATGCTTATGCTTATGTCACAAGTGTGAACCAGCCTTAAGGGTTTTTCCCGCGAAAGAAAACATCAAGACGCCAAGCTATGCTGTGATTGGTGCAGCGTATACAATAGCAAGATGCTGATTGGTCCAAGTAAAAATATCGCAAACAATGGTAAAGGAATGTATGTCGGTTTGAAGCAGCCGCGTGGGGACGGGGAGCGTTGCGTGACTCCGGCCCGAGCGGCTGCGAAGGAGACTAGTAATCAGCTGGCTTTCAATTTCAATAGATCGTCGATCGGACGTGTAGCCTCTAGTCGATTGAAAGAGGATGTAAACTGCTATAAATAAAAGTCAAAAGGTAAACAAAGTGTTCGATCTTACCTTTCTTGAAAAGTTTGTCGCGATCGGCTTTCTTCGGGCACTAGGGACGACCGAAACTTCTCTGATCTCCCGTGGATCGTCTATACGGCGATTCCATTCTTCGCCCCAGCCGTCAAACGTGACTGCGACCGCTTCGCTTTCCTTGCTTACAACAGTGCAAGCGCACCAAACGCCATCTTCATCAAGGGCTTCAGCCTTGCTGTCTTTCAAAAACTTCTCCATCGTTTAAGTGCAAGTTCACTCGTTCGCGTCAAAACGGCTTTTGTGCGATCGGGAAAACTGGACGCTTGTTTTGAAAGGTCCGCGTTCGGTTGCTAAGATAGCAGGTCGTTCCTAGTCTTACGCGGTAATTTGCATAGGGCATTGCGCATGTGTGAATCGATTATTGCATGTATAATGAATTACACACTTTGACCATCACTAAGCATTTTGCTGGTTGATCCGCAGTTGTATACGCATTGGCGTCTATTGTTCTTTGCAAACAATAAAACCACGCCAAAAAAACGCGTAACGGATCAAAATTCTCTTGCTTTTAATTGGTCACTCAATTAACATGACGTGCACGCTGAACTATATAAACAGCAACTCTGTGATCGCTTGGCCACACCAGCTCACACTCACTTGAGCACCAAAGCAACTGAAGAAGGAAACCACTCAGATTTCCGAAACCGGTCTTGCTATTTTGATAAGCATTCTTCTTATCTAGACGAACACTATGGCCGTACTCGCACTGAAAACTGAGAAATAAAACTTTCTCTTGCACTAATACTGTCGCTTATAAGAGGGACAAATCGCTCAAACACTCTCTAGTCAGAGCCATAATTCATTCCCTCAATTTGAACAACAGTAACGGAGTTATATACGGTAAGGAGGGTGACAATATTACAATCGGATTCGCAAAATAAACCCAAAATATACCGTAACAAAAGGGAAAATGTTTAGATCTAATGGCGGTAGTTTTGTGAGCCAAAATTTTAGTTCCAAGCGTGTAAAATTCTTTCATGGGAAAAGTGGCTCGCCCTCTTTAATGTTTTTGACAAAAGTTAGTTTCATTTGTCAGCTCGGTTTCGAAAGAAACCGATAATATCACATTATAGTATGGTATACTAAACGTTTGAATGTCTTAGCTTTTGATGCTGAAAAGTTATGAATCGTACAAGTATAAGAACTTTGTATGAGGGGAGCAATTGTTGATCCAAAGTATCACCAAATCGTACTATAGTATTAAAACTCCACACAATGTTTTTTACTAAGACCGTATTTCGCTCAATGTAATTAAAGATTTTGTTAGTTAGAGCGCTCACAGGAAGTGAAAGTGTTTCGGGATTCTTAAAAACCCGGTAGTTTGTTGACAGAGCCCAGACCTGGTTCAGTTCTAATTTCTCAAATGCAGGAACACGATGAGCAGCGGCAACGGCGAGGGCAACGTGAACGTCGCTAAACAAAACGTGTAATGAGCAGAACTCTTAACGTGTTTTGGCATTCTTGTCCACTTCTTAGCTGTCAGATACAAAATTCCACCGTGAAATGAACAGAGTCAAAGTTTTGTGGAGAACGTGCAGGTAAACACACGAAGGTGAAGGTTCTTACTTTCTTTACGTACTAAACATAAACACTGTATTTACACCTTTACTTTTTTTGACGTTTTACATTGCCGCCTTCGTTGCGATCGTGGTTGTTTAAGGTCTCGGCTCAGCATCTTGTATCACACAGACGCTACAGTCACGTGACCAGGTTCAATGCACGAGCACGTGACTAAATGGGTACTCTGCTTGACACACTTTCACTAACTTATTTCCAATTGAATGATATATCTTAAATGTTTGGGAGGCGCTTACTCGTGTACACCAGTAAATAAAAGATTGTAACTTCGACCCCAACTTAACTAACCAGCCTCAAGTAATTTGATTGTTACTTTGACGCCACTAGCTGTGCTGATTATATGAAAATACCCTAAAAACGTCTGTAACACTTGTCAGCTCAGATCAGCATCAACATTGGCGACCTCAACAGCCACGTTACCTAAGACAACCTCAACTCAGCTGAGTGACTTAACAGACGCACGCCATTGTCTAGTTAGACGGATAGGTTACTTACTACTACTATAATTATTGTGTAAATGTTACAATGTTTTACCCAATAATATCTTCGTTGTTAAGTGTTAAAATGTTCCTTAAGTATTCTTTAAGAACGTTCAAGTTAGAGATAACAGAAAGCTTTTTTTTACCATGTAGAGCGGAGCCCTAACCGGAGAACTTGCTTCCAATCCAGTGTTGAGTAGATGAGTCTTGACTGGCTGTGCACCGAAATGCAGGGTTTGTGTAATCGTACCTACCAAAGTTCTGTTCATGGGATGCAGCTCCATTTGTGCCATCAAACTGACAGCCTCTTGAAGAACTCTCATAGCTGTTGATGTGCCACGCATATAATTGCCACGTTCCCACAGAGCATTCCTGGCACTCAATTCCCCGTATGTTAACATACTCATATGCGCGGCATTTGGCTGACCACTGACCAAACAGATCATGGCCTTCCAATTTTGCGCGTGCGTAGTCGGTGTACAGGAGACCATCAACCGGGAGGTTGCAAGTGGCTCTTAAGTGAGTTGACGCGTCAACAATTGACTGCATGCGGGACAGAGACAATCGATAAGCATTCCAGTTTATGACTCCATCATCTTCATTGACAGGAAGGTTATCACCAAACCTATAAGTCGTAAATTGGTTGTTGTTGACAAGCGCGAAAGATTGTATTAACGTCCAAACATAACCAGCTTCGGAATCAAAATCGCAGTAGACTGGAAAAAAGTTGTTTTGCGAATCGTACAGGAAGTGCATTCCTGATATTTTGGCGTCATTTGACAAGACACCAAAATATTGTTCTCTCTTTCCTCTTTAATCATTTTTTATTGATTGACGAAGATTGTGGAGACTATCACGAGGAAGGAATTTCATTTGAAAACAAACTTAACGGTTAGTCTGCCGCTGATCCAAGTTTAATCCAGAAAAAAACTGTTAGCACTCACCTCAACTTTGTACCCTCGCACTAAATCATAATAACTTGCTCCAGGTTTGTATTTCAGTGCCGCTGGTTTCATCTCTTTATTTACCTCGTTCAATTCACAGTTGTCTCGTTGTTTGTTGTGCATGTAGTTCATAGAGATACAGCGACAATCATCTCTGCACATCATGTGACAATGGGTGACTTTACCCACTGTCGAGTTTTTAAACACGTGACCTTCAAGGGCGTGGTTGGGAACAACGTTCTTGTCTATAAGAAAGTTGAAGTTTTGACAGATTCTTTCAGCAGAGGCGGGAGATTGTCCCAACGGGAGGTATAATGCAAGAAACCAGATGCTAATTTCCATGTAGTTAGAATTTCGTGCTGGATATCGAAAGCATCTGCGAAATAAAGTAAACACCATGTATTAAAATTAGTTTTCACTTTTAACACTGCAACCACACTTCTAACAGTGCACCAATGATTAAAATGTTTTTTATTTTCGTGAATTTTGTGATATG
The DNA here is from genome assembly GCA_964030785.1 of Siderastrea siderea. NCBI lineage: Eukaryota > Metazoa > Cnidaria > Anthozoa > Scleractinia > Rhizangiidae > Siderastrea > Siderastrea siderea. The sequence continues at coordinate 2,073,456 of OZ034976.1, read as the reverse complement.
GGACTTAAGACTATGAACATATTCTGGCCCTGACCGCTCAAGAAATTTTAATGTTAATTTTAATTTTTCATCTCAAGTTAAATTTAGTCCTCCTATGGTGCAAATAAAAGGTTTCCTGTTGTTGTTTCAAAACATACAACAAATAGACAAATACGCTTTAGTTCCAGCTGGGAGATATATCAGTTATTAAACGTCCTGGTGATAAAGAACTTAAAGCGGCTTAGGCACACCGTTGTGGAAATTGATTCTTTAATTAACGTAAAGCTTACTGGTTACCAAGGAATTGAAGTTTCAGGCAGTGAGTCATTACTTTAAAAAAATCAACACGTTTTCTAGAAAAACCTCCACCAAGAATTAAATATCCAGAAGTCGAACCTAGGTAAATTGGCTTGTTGGTAAAAACGAACAAACAAAACAAAAAACAAAAGAAAAACGTGTAATACGAACTCCCGTGTGAGCTCTCCCGCGATAAAACTGCACGACATTATTGCAATTTGAAAAGATTGTATAACATATTTTTCAAGACTTAACCGTTTTTCGAAAACACATTTTTTCATTAGCCCTCAGATGCTTGAAAATTTCCTGACGTTTTTTTTATAGACTTTAATTCATTCTTTTTGAAGCCAGATAAATTTTCACAATTGTTGTTTATCAAAGATTTCCCAAAAATCAATTAGCAAACTTGCTACTGATTTGGGTAACTAAGATTACTTAAATTTACCTCTCCCATTTTTTGCGGTATAATGCATAAATGAGAGCAAGTGTATTTATTTCAACGACAAAGAAATTGCTTCTAAGAATCTTGAAGACTGAAAATGACTTCGTTGGAGTCTCTCAGATTAAATTACGAGCCTTGCAGTTTAATGGTAGCGGTGTTTTTATGGAATGCTGTTATCTCGTGCACCATTATCAACGTAAACTAAATGAAACTTGTCACGATAACAATGCTACACACTAGATTGCTTCCATAGTTTGTAGAATGATATTTTGTACGCAGTCTTTTAAGGCCCAGTAATACGGGCAACATTTTCGTGCAACTTGTAGCGCAACAATGTTGCCGTTGCAAGTTGAGGTTGTTTGTTGCGCGTATTACCACCTTCTCGCGCAACAAATTTTCATGTTGCAGAAAGTAGACGTCTCTTTTACTTTCGGCAACATGAAAATTTGTTGCGTAAGAAGGTGGTAATACGCGCAACAAACAATCTCAACTTGCAACGCAACATTGTTGCGCGACAACTTGCACGAAAATGTTGCGCGTATTACTGGGCCTTTATTCTCTCTTTTTTTGTCTTTCGCCCGCCACGATTAGCAGTATCGCTTCCTGCGTGTTTGCAATTAGTGATGTTTGGTTTTTTTCCGTGCCAACTGAGATAACATGAATTGCGCTGATAAATAAAACAAAAACCATGTTACAATAGTTCTGAAACGCAGAAAACGTAAGACTAACTAGTGAATAAAAATTTGTCTTAACTGATGCCTCTTATATCCTCCAAAACAATTTTAGATGCCACCGTTTTCAAATCTTGCCATTTTTTGTTCACTAGAATGATAAATTCTTGTCACCTTAAAGAGATGCCGATCTCCACTCAAGAACCACTTGTCCCTGTTTTGATTTATGAATCATGAATATTTTGAAACTGCCTATTTCCTCGAATATTGTCCTTCTCTTTAGAACCTTTTTCGAAATGATTTGCCTTTAAACTTACTTAAGGGGCGCTTGCTTTTCACGTTCCCTTTGAGACTAAATATCTTATGTCAAACCTCGATCGAGTATGTGGAAAGATAAAGTTGAATTTTTCAATTAGCATTGATCCGCACATCACTGTGGTGCAGTTTTGTTTAGGTCCTTTTTTTTCTGTACTTGGATTTTTCTTTATTGTTTGGTGTTTACTTCACAGTCTGTTACGATCAAGGTAAAGAGAAACTCACCTTAGATGACGAATGGTGCGTCTTCAAGAGTGATGTGAGCTTTTCTAAACAAAAATGCAGAAATCAGTATCAAATTCCTGTTATTTGGGCCGTTCTAAGGGAGTGCGTCTTCTGGTAGTACGTTAAGTCTTGAACGTTTATACACATCTGCCTGCATGACTGTTAACAACTTATTCTCCTCCTTTTCTGATTGATTGATTGAATAAACACTTTTGAGCTGAAGGGCACGTGACCAAAGAAAAGAATTCACGAGCCTATTGCTGCGCTTTAAATTGTTGAACGCCGCTTAAAGAATAGAAGGAATGTAATGAAGTTAGCTGACAAATTTTTAACACGATGACTTTCAAGAGCGACTTTCAGTAAACATCGAGCATTCGGTGACAGAAGTCAAAAATAGATTTTTTTCATATTTTGCACATAAATGGGTATTGGTAAAACTAGGAACCTGATGTGGCTCGTTTTCCCCAGAAGCGCTTAATTTTTGATAAAAGCGAGGAAATCGATTCTCGGGTTCGACAGGTCAAAATCACAGGAAATTAATCTTGAAAATCAGTACTATAAACTTGCATCGCACTGGTAAACTAAAGCGCAGAGAAAAAGATGGACACTTCTTATTAACTAGACCAAATCAGAAAATTTTCAAATCTATCAAATTTTCAGTAGCGAAATTTAATGAGCACAAACAATTCCAAACTAAAAGGCAGGTTCTGATATTCACGTAGAAACTGATTTGGAACCTAACTTCTGTGAAATAATTTAACATGCGCCATAACCCCAAATGGTCTCAATCCTCCTTCAATAGACAGTAGAAACATTGAACTAAACTATGCCTTGAAACTGGCTTGGGGTAACCATGCTGCTGTCTGTGGGAAAACTTCGAACACAGCGAATTTTAACAAATGAGGCTTAATGAAGTTCAACTTTGCCGCATCACGAAATACACCAAAATTTCCGTGTTTAGCTACACAATCTCTCGTTTCTTCGTCGTTGCTTGATGCTTGATGATGGCTTCAAACTAAAATGCTCGGTTGATTTCAAAAAAGGTAGAGGGAAAAGAAAAAAATGAAGGATACTGGTGTTATCGTTGTGAGTTCCTGTGCAAACCTCGACAAAACGTGACATCCAATATGCTACACCTGTGACATCATATATCCAAATCTGGTTAAAAATTTAGTCACGGTATTTGGTAACGCAATGCAAACAAATGTACGAAGAAAATTTGCACACAAAGGAGCAGAAGTTTGGAAACGTGAAAATCGCCCATTTCGCGCTTTTTTCTTCCTCTTTTTGGCACACAAAAGAATGTAAACGCTTGAAATTAACAAGTAGAGCGAGCCCGTTTGGTTAAAGAAGCAAATTTTCCCGTTACTGTTTTTGTGTACGGCAAAATTCAACTTCATTAAGCCCCATTTGTTAAAACTCTGCTGAGTTCCAAGTGGTCCCAAACAATCAGCATGGATACCCCAAGCCAGTTTCAAGGTACGATTTATTTTATTCGTCATTCTATTGAATGACGAATGAGACCATTTAGAAATATGGCACATTTTAAGTTATTTCACAGAAGTTAGGTTCCAATTCAGTTTCTACGTGATCATCAAAACCTGTCTTTTAGTTTGGAATTGTTGGTGTTCAGCAGATTTCGCTACTGCTGTTTCACAGCTGTCTAGTTAACGAAATTTTCACGGCGGACTTATCGAAGGTAACGCAAATTTTTAGAGCTAGCGACTTCCCCTTTCTCCAATGTAACTAATTATTTCTCCTTCTTCGTTGATCTTCGTCTGAAACTTTCCATCTCTGATGCACGGGCCACGCAACTATGTTGATCGAGCGTGTCATGTCACGTACTAGAGAGAACTAGTTCTCTCTAGTACGTGACATGACCTCGCATCGACCGTTAAGCCGAAAATCGCCCAGATCGGCCTCCAGAAGCTCGGAAAAGCAATAAAAACACAGCAAACACACAGCAGGTAATGTTTTTGAAAATGTATTTCCATTTTAATGCATTTTCAGCGGAAAATCGCCGATTATTTTCGATCGAATTTCAGCTCCATACAAACACTCATATTACGCTTTGGTCAACCTCGTCCCCAGGGTCTTCTCGCTTTTCAAAATGGCGGCGGCTCGGGAGAAGACCCTGGCACACAGCAGATCACGTGTCTCCAACGAGGATGGAGATGTATTCAAAATGGCGGCTACGGCGAAAAGGGTGAGAAGAACTGGGTACGAGATTCTAAGGTGAAGATAAACAAAATAGCGGAAAAAGCTGAAGTTCAGTTCAAGAAAAAATAGGAAAAACAGACACGTTTTGCATGTAAGAGTCTGAGGAATACGGCAAAGTGTTAGAGGTCTTGTTTTTGCTGTTCATTGTTTCCTTTTTGTTATTTTAAAGTTAGGAGTATGGGTTTGAGCGTACTCTACTGCGGAACTCCGTACCGCTAGTTGATTCAATGTTGCTCAAGTGAACATATTATATTTTTTATTCATGAGGCTTTAGGCAATAAATTGTCTTATCGTTACATTGTTACAAATCTGTCCTTCTTAAATATTGTTATAAATCCGTCCTTCTTAAAATTATATACTTCAGCTTAAGACTTTTCAAATATATCAGGCTCAGATTAAGCTTGAAATATAAATATTATGGAGTGAGCTTAGGCCTTTGATAGAAAATGACTCATTTATTTATTTACTTATTTATTTAAGCTCATTTACAGTGCAACCTCGATTTAACGAAGTGCAAGGGAATGGGAAAAGAGCAGTGTTGTATGGACTAGTTAAACTAAGTTTTGATCTGGCATATTCCAGGTGCTGCTTTGGAGACAGTGATAATCATTTTGGCTTTCTTGAATTTATTTGTGCCCATTCTTTGTGCTACAGTTTTGCTTGTACAGTTCCAGATCTCCAGGCTTTGTCACTTTCAATATTGTTTTCTACACTTTAGCTTCAGTAAGTCTCATTAAATACTAGAACTGAGGAGATTGTCAGACTGTAAATAATGGAGAAATAAAGCATTTTAACAGTGGATAGATTAAGTCCTCTTTGCATGTTAGACCAGTTTTAGGGATAATATTCCCAGGTTTGTAAAATTTTCTGCTTAACAACTTCAATCAATTGAGTTATCTGGGTGTAGTTTGAAAGTGTTTGAAAAATTTAAATCATTGGGAAAGAGAGGATTTCAGGAAAAGAAAAGGAGAGAAAAAGATTTCATGAAGTTTTGAAATTGGAATTTGTAGTTAGGCCTTTAAGTCCCAGTAGTGACAAACAAGCATCTAATTTCTCCTTACAATATCAATACTTGTTCAAACATACAGGCCCTGAGAATACAGGAAATGATCACCAAAAATAAAATGTCTGGATGTTTATGTGAATTCTCTCAAGTAGTACCATAAGACATTTACAGAGAATAGTGAGGAGAACGTGTTTGTTGATATCGGGGCTTAAAGTTAAGAACAAGGAAAGGAATATCATAATCTTTTGTGGATATCAGTTTTTGATAGTCTCTTAAAATGATTTCCCATGTCATGTCTCTACTTTAAAACTATTCTCATGTCAATCTAAGCCAAATAAAAAGGGTTTGCAGATCCAATTAGAACACCACAAAAGTCCACTAATAGTTACAACAGAGGTTCAAAGAAATAATGAGTCATCCTAACAAGTGGGATTTGTAACTTAAGGTTATGTGCTGATCAATTCGAATCTTCAACTTCCCCCCCTTCCCTCCAGGCATACCTCAGACATTTGGCTACATGTATTTTCCTTGCCCGAGGAGTAGGGAATTTGATGCAAAGGTCCTGAGTGTATCACTCGGTCAGTTGTATGATAATTCTATCAGTTGTGTATTACCCCGTCAGTTGTGCGTTACTTGGTCACTTGTGTAACCTTTCTGTCAGTTGCATGTTGCAGTTGGAAGTTGGGCATCACTTGGTCAGTTGTGCATTTTTCTGCCAGTTCTGGCAGTTCAGAGGGTTGCATGATAATGCTGTCAGTTATGTATTACTCAGTCAGTTGTTTACTTCCCCATCAGTTGTGCATTACTCGGTCAGTTGTGTACTTCTCTGGCAGTTGTGCATTACTCGATCAGTTGTGAATTACCCAGTCAGTTGTCTCAGTCTTGGTCAGTTGTGTTACACTCAGTCAGTTGGATGATAATTCCGTCAGTTGTTTATTACACCGTCAGTTGTGTACTATTCCATCACTTGTGTATTACTCCCTCAGGTGAGTTCAATCCTCTCTTTCCCATTTCTATTTTTGAAACACTTTCAAACCACCCAGCTGCAGGTTACTCAGTTGATTGTTTTGTTGAGCAGAAAATTTTTTCAAACCTGGGAATATTATCCCCAGAACTGTTAAAATGCTTTATTTTTCCATTGTTTACAATCTCACAATCTCCTCAGTTCTAGTGTTTAATGTGACTCACTGAAGCTAAAGTGTAGAAAACAATATTGAAAGTGACAAAGCCCTGGAGATCTACAACTGTACAACTGTAGCGCAAAGAATGGGCACAAATAAATTAAACAAAGTCAAAACGATTATCACTGCCTCCAAAGCAGCACCTGGAACATGCCAGATAAAAAATTAATGAGTCATTTCCATAAATGAGTCATTTCCACTGAACTCAAAGAGATGTAAGCCATGTAGAATAAATATTTTGTAGCACTAGTTTTATTTAAGGCCTAAGCTCACTCCATAAGATTTATATTTCAAGATTAACCTGAGCCTGATATATTTTAAAAGTCTAAAGCTGAAGCATATAATTTTAAGAAGGACGGATTTATAACAATATTTAAGAAGGATGGATTTGTAACAATGTAACGATAAGACAATTTATTGCCTAAAGCCTCATGAATCAAAAATATAATATGCTCATTTAAGCAACATTGAATCAACTAGCGGTTACGGAGTTCGGCAGTCGAGTACGCTCAAACCCATTATTCTTAACTTTAAAATAACAAAAAAGAAACAATGAACAGCAAAAACAAGACCTCTAACACTTTGCCGTATTCCTAAGACTCTTACATGCAAAACGTGTCTGTTTTTCCTATTTTTTCTTGAACCGAACTTCAGCTTTTTCCGCCATTTTGTTTATCTTCACCTCAGCATCTCGTACCCAGTTCTTCTCACCCTTTTCGCCGTAGCCGCCATTTTGAATACATCTCCATCCTCGTTGGAGACACGTGATCTGCTGTGTGCCAGGGTCTTCTCCCGAGCCGCCGCCATTTTGAAAAGCGAGAAGACCCTGGGGACGAGGTTGCGCTTTGGTTAGCTGTGGTTCCCACGCTCGATCGACATAGTTGCGTGGCCCGTGCATCGGAGATTCCCGTGGAAAGTTTCAGACGTAGTTCAACGAACAAGGAGAAATAATTAGTAACATCGTTTACTCGAGTAGCTGTTAGCCTCATGCAACACTTGAGAAAGGGGAGTCGTTAGCTCTAAAAATTTACGATACCTTCGATAAGTCCTTCGTGAAAAATCCCGCTGAGTGTTTGTTTTCTTCCGGCCACGTTATAGTTTGCGGTTTCTTCGACTTCATTTATTTATTTAGTTTTTTTTTTTCTGAAGTTCTCCTCAAATAATGTTCCCGTTGAACAGGCCACGCTACTACGGCGATTGATGAGGAAAACAACCTCGTGTAAGAAGACATGAGAGTCGCATGGCTGTTCCTCTTCGCTGATTGGCCAGAAAAAAATTTTTCTGGCCAATCAGAAGGCGGGATTTCAAACGCTTCTGGAACTCGTTCGGAAAGAGTAAGTGCCCAGGGGCACTCCCGCTCTTGTTGTAATCTTTCGCCCATGAAAATCCCGTCGTCCCGACTAGCTGCCCCTGGGTCTCCGAGGATGGGGAAAATGAATCACATCAGGTTTCTAGGTTTACCAATACCTAATTATGTGCAAAATACGAAATAAATCTATTTTTCAACTACCGCCGCGAAGTTGAGATTTTGCTTGATTATTACTGGAAGTCGCTCTTAAGAGGATATTGTGGCCAGAATGTTGAAAGAAATTTGACAACTGGAGTAGAAAGATTTGCTCGATATGCCACGGCTCATAAGACTATGACACCTAACAAGTTGGAGAAATTTTTAATCAAACTGAAATTTTTGGTCGAATGGAAAGCGCCCTAGGTAATCTACGTGAAAATTCATGGAAGGAAGAACAGACAACTTTTTTGCAGCGTGCAGAGCTAACCAGGAGTCAATTTAATAAAGAAATTACACTTCTGTCTTGCAGTTTTTACACGTGTAAAGTCCGAATTGTAAATACAAGGATTCAATAAAAGAATTTTCCACACTGGAAGTTACACATGTATCCCAAGTTAGGACACAAGTGTAAATTACAATTGTAGCCTTACAACTGTAAACTCCGCTTGAATGCACGTGTATTTTTACAAATGCAGAATTGAATATCTGGGGTCAATGCAATAAAAAAATTACACTTGTAGTTTTTACACGTGTAAAATGCACGTGTAAAGTCCAACTTGTAAATTCAAGAATTCAATAAAAGAATTTTCTACTCTGGAATTCACACGTGTAGTCCGGGTCATGATACAAGTGTAAGCTACAATTGTAGCTTTACAATTGTAGCACAACTAGAATACGCTTGTAGACCTGGCGTAACTTCCAATCGCACGAGGTTGATTTTAAATCCGCGCGCTCAAAATTTCCAGCCTTCATGTTGTCAAAACAGCAGAAACTAATGTTAGTGCAGCTCGTAAGAGACAAAAAGGCAATAATTATGGCACCATTCTCAGCAACTGTGACTAAAAAAGCAAAACAAGACGCTTGAGAGACCATTCGGAATCAAATGAATGGTGTTGGAGCCGATAGCGTTTTAAAGCTTAGAGATGTCATTTGGGCCAATATTCGACAAGGTACCTTAAAAAAATTAGCGAATCAAAAAAGACGGGTGCAGGCGGAAGTGGACAGCTCACCGAGCTAGATGAGACGGTGCTGGATATTCTTGGACGAGAGAGCGCCAATGTAGAGCCCGTCAATGTCCAAGACACAGATATTGTGTTTGGGGAGGTCAAATAGTCATCAGAACTACCTCTAACACTGAAGGTAACATATTTGTTATTTATTTTGAATTTAACAGCTACTAATTTCTGATTTAAAAAACAAATTAACAATTGCACTTAGCAAGACTTGGCACATGCAATGAAAATACGGCAGCATACCGGTGAGCCATGATGAGATTACTAATGATTTCATCAAATAGCTAAACATTTCTTCATGCCACAATAACCCAACCTTAAAATTAAATGCCCGATTTTAATTTTTTCCAACGATTTTATTAACGTAGACGGCCCAGTTGGTAGTGATACCGAGGACGTTCAGGAGGTACATGAGTATTTGGAAACCAACAATGATGGGGATGACGATAATGGACCTCTTGTACATGTACAAACACCGGATGAACAGAAACTTGAGCCGAAGAAAAACAAGCCCGCGCCATCAGGATCCTGTCGTAAGGCAGCCAGCGGAAAAAAAGCTGTAGCAGATTCGATAGATAGATAGATAGATTACACCTTAGGAAAAAGAAGTTGCCCCTTGAATGCTCCAAACTGGAACTGGAGATTAAAAAGCTTAGAAAGGGTATCGACGTTCAGTCCAACACCGATAATTCTGAATAAGCGCTAGTTTCCGTTTTTTCTCAAGAGCGCGTTTGCTCTGAAATTTTCACGAACAATCTTCCAGTTGTAATAGAATTGAGGCATAACACTTTGTAGTAGATTGACGTTTGTAACGAATTTTGTTGTTTTTTTTTTTACTGATTATAGAAAAAAGATCGATAAACATTTTAGAAGAAAATACTGACGCAAGAACATCACGTTTCGGCGTCATCCTGTCGCCGTCTAAATTCAAAACTATAATAATTTGCATTTGATAATGGCGACAGGAAGATGCCATTTTCTTGCGTTAGTATTTCTTCTAAAATGTCTTTTTTACTCCTCGTAGGAACTTAGGCCATGAACATGAGCGAGAACAGAATCTTCATGTTCTTAACGGGATTTTTCTATCTGTAGTCACATTTTTGGATAATAACACATCTTTAAGAAATCGTACCTAATGAGACAAGAATTATCCAAATGTTTCATTTTTTTGGAAGAAATAATGCAAAAATACTCGGATAGTTATTAGCGCTACTTTATTTAGTCGGGATCTAAACAGTAAATGGGATCAAGTGTAAACCATCGAATACCAGGCTTTAAAAGTTAAGCTACGCGAGGTTATGTTGATGAGTTTGGTGGTTTATTTTGGTGGCATTTCTTTGAAAAAGAACCCCACTCTATTGACTGCCGTTTATAATCACGCACGAAATAAGATATTATGCAATTTATAAAACAACGAAATTACACTGTGAAGTCCTCTCTAAGGCCTTGAACAAGTCAGCCTTACGGTCGGCCTAGAATAAGAAATACACAAATGTCAGTGGTACTCGATGTCGTTCTTCTCTTTTCTTCGAAGTTATGCACTTATCAATTGAAATCCCGACCCCCCACCCCCCCACCACGGGCCAAGGTGGGGATTTGACTTGACATCATTGCAAATCTTAACAAACCCCTACCCTACTGGGGCATATTGACTGGTAAAAACCCCCCACCCAGGTGGGGAAACCTTCGTTATACCCTAGTACTGACCTTATATTTGAGAGGGAAGTCTCAAGCTGTGATATGTTTGGAGGGTTTAATAGACGTTCTTAGAGCCGTTTAAAAAACTTTGTGTCATCGTGTGTGCTAGCTGGATGGCACTTGGTATGGTTTTCGGGCTCAGTTTGAATGCAAGATCTCTAGGAGCCTCTAAATAAGTGATGTTATCTGAAAGGATCCGTTAAATTTTTAAGAACGTGATTTGATGTTTGCTTGTGGTTTTCTGCAAGACCTGTATATTTCTTTATGCGCCGATCAATTCGAAACTTCAACATCCCGCCTTCCCGTGCGTACCCCAGGCATTTGATTGTGCATCGTGTCCGGGGAGGGGACATTTGAACGTTGCGTAGGAAGGGTGGAGAATTTGAACCGCATTTATCTCTTGTTCTGACGTAATACGCCCGTGAGTTTTTTTCGGTTTTTACAGGGTCTGACGGATTTACAAGAGAGAAGTGCCTTTGTTAGTGAATAAAAGCCGGGTCGCACTATGATAAATTTCTGCAGGGTTTTGTTTACATTGACAACAAAAAGCTGTCAACATGTAGCAGACACATATGCGACCGGCAATTTCTGCGACCAGCAGAAAGTTCAAAATTTCTTCAAACATCAAACGATGCCGAAGTGTATGGGTGGGGCTGGTAGAAATTTCAAAATCGACCTGAAACAAAAGAACTGACAACAAAAAAGGGCAACTGAAAGCAAACACTGCACAGAAATATGATCCACGTAGGCTGCAAGATCACGAGTTGATTCAAGAAAGCGCGTGTCTTTTCAAAAGGAAACATGTACTCTTGTGGTATAGCAGGATCATTATAGTGTATGTCGAACCAAGATTCAGCGGGACGAGGAATACTCCATGTATAGGGGCCAATGCGTTGTCGCCGTAATCGCCGATTCCTTTGCCGAAGCCTAACCGCGATATTTAGCATTGCCTGGCAACTGTGCGTCCATCTCATATATAATATGAAAAATGCGACCATTTGTTGCTGCTGAATGCTGATATTCTGAAGAAGAAGTATCACAAAAGCGACACAGAAGGCTTGATTTCGATCCATTTTTACGTTTGTCTACACTCCGTTCGCGGAACATTTACGTATGTATTACGTATGTATTGTGTTATTTCTCGAGCAATAATACTACTGTTTCGACTCTTTTGTGAGTCTCGTCAGTTGCTCCAAGATAGTCTCTAGGAATGGATGAGTGTTAACTCCATTCTGTAGCTGATACAGTTCTGAACGTTTATATATCTCTCACAGCGGTTGAGTGGATGGAAAAATCGCGCATGTTTTTCTATTGGTTGTTTAATATCAACCACGGGGAGGCCGTATCCTGGCCAATAGGCTGTTGAGATTTTCGATCCTTACTTTTGCCAAGCTCAATCTGTAATCTCAAAAGGCTATTGTATGACTTTCCACAGCGTCTTGTTATTTTCTAGCCACAAGAAAGAACTTTCCTGTATAGAAACCTTTTGATGTATGTTGTATGACAGTTGTTTTAGCTCTGAATTACGCTCCGTTTATACTTCTGGTACACGTGGATCTTTTCAGAAAACATCACTTATTTAGAGGCTTCTAGAGATCTTGCAATCAAACTGAGCCCAAAAACCATTCTAAGTGCCAGCCAGCTAGCACACATGATGGCACAAGGTTTTAAACGGCTCTAAGAACGTCTGTTAAACCCTCCAAACATATCACAGCTTGAGACTTCCCTCTCAAATATCGTCGTTTGTAACGCAATACTGCCCAGCGCTATCTGGTCTCAAACATATACCAAGAGAGAAATGGTACCAGAAATTTTCAAGGAGCCTCCTCTCTTATCGTACAGAAGAGGGAAATCTCTCAAAGACATTCTAGTTAAAGCTAAGCTATAAAGGCTTAGAAAACACCACATACGAACTGTACAGGAATCGTGTTGGCCCGTCAACCCCTTTTAACTAAAACTGAAACAAAACTACAAAGCACGGCCGAGCAATCCAGCAAACGACACCAGTGACCATGTGCAGAATTACCGTGAGGAAACTAGGCACAAGCCAAATCCCCACCTCGCTCCCCCACTTTGATGAATGTGCAAAGCAAATCCTAAGCGAATCGTGCCTTCCAATACCATAAAAATCGCCACATTCCACCACCTGGGGGGGGGGGGGTTGGGATTTCAATTGATAAGTGCATTATCTTTGGATAATGTTCTTCAAACTCATCAGTTATTGTTTAGAGTCATTTTATATACCACTCCGATTCACAGGAAATACTTTAGTGTAGTAGTTGTTATCTTCTGCCTCGTGCCCCTCTCCATACTCCCTAAGCTCCGTCTCATCTTCAACGTGAAGATCTTCGTCATCTAGGAGATCAGCGCAAATGCAAATGTTGTGAAGTATAACCGCGCATTGGACAAGTTCGGCAGCCGTTGTCATGCTTCTGACCCTTATTCCTTTTTGTAGAGAGTAAAACCTCTTTTTAATCACGCCGTACGCTCTCTCTATGGTGCTTCTGCTTTTCTTGCGCGCCTTATTGAACCTGAGGCGAGCACCCTGCACGTCTCCTCTAAAAGGGGGGATCAGCCAGTCATTGCAGGTGTAGGCGGAGTCACCTAGAATAACTGCTCCTGCAAACGGCCTTCTCCCATCAACCTCAAATGCTTCCATAAGCTGCTCTCTTTCAGAACTCGTGAGTCATGCCAACTCCCCGGGCATCGGCTGCTACAGAAATAAATCTTGCAATCAGGCCCTGATAATCATTGAGAGATCTGGTATGATGTCGATTGGCGTAAGGCATCTTCATCATCACATGGGGGATTAACAAGGACGTGGGTTCCATCCACGCAGCCAGCAACACAGGGGAACCCGGCTATGGCCCAAAATTTTGCTGCGATGCTCAGGGGTTGTTCTGGCCAACGTACTAACTCTCGCCTTAGACTCAGTATTGCATGGATGACACGGTGTATTGTATTCCAAACCGTAGAAGTTGCAATTCCATGGACACGAGTGCATAACATGATAAAAAGAGTTTGTGCCAAGGAAGTGGAGAAACACCACTGGGAGTTGCTGTCGTGCTGTGAGCGCCCTGTTTCGTTTGGTTTTATGTTCAAGCTGTTGGCCCACTGCTGCCAGTAAGTACTCGAACGCTTCGACAGGAAGACGATACTTCTCGCGAAATTCACGTGGATTTTCAATGTTAAACAAGCGTCTTTCCTCAAATTTTCTAGGTGGCCGAATAAATCGGTGTCTCAAAAGTTCTTCGAGTTCTTCTTCGATCGGCGAGGACATAATTAACGCTTCGAAATACGCTTTCTACAAGTCGTGTGTAAAGCTTACAAGTGACTTGCCACTTGAAGTTTGCACTTGTAGTTTACAAGTTGGACTTTTATAAAAATACAAGTCGGACTTCTGTAAAAGTTTTATTGAATTGGATAAGTACCAAATTCTACAGGTGTAGCGCTACCGCAACTGTAATTACAAGTCGGACACTTGTAACAAGGACTTGTAACGTTGTTTATTGAACTCATTTTTGCTTGCGCTTGTAAAAAGAAGTGTCCAGCTTGTAAATTACAAGTGCAAAAGTTTTATTGAATTGACCCCTGGCTTTACCTCGGTGTAAGAACCTGTGAAACTCACGGATGACGTAAAACAAAGGAAACAAAACATTTTAAACAATACCATACAGCAAAACAAAAGCTAAAAAACAAAGAAAATGTTGTCCACTTCTTACACCGAGTAAACCCTTCACGGTATGGTCGCACGATTGTCGTCATTATTAAATATATGGCATATACAGTATTCAGCAAATGCTTGATCAGTCTTGCCGGTCTTTAAAAAACATTTTAACATTGTGTAAAAGAAGAGCTTGCGTTCGTCGTAAACAGGTACCTTAAATGGAGGGTGTTGTGTTACACAGGGTTGGTACTTAGTTTTTAAGGCTGGTTTCAGGCCCTCAGCGGTACCCCTGCACCCAAAACATGGGTCAAGTGCATTCCTCCCCCGTTTGGCCAACTTTGCAAAGACAATTGAAGTGAACCGATAAAAATGTTGTTCAATTGCTTTGTGATTGTTTCCAATTTTTGCGGCATTTCATTCGATAATCTGTCATCTTGAACAGGACGGTCAGTACTAAATCCGTGATCAGCGAGCACGGCTCTCTTTGCAAGCGAATAAGACTGTATTAACGCCCAAACGTGGCCGGATTAAGAATTAAAATGGCAGTAGAGTGGGGAAAGGTTGTTTTCAGAATCGCAAGCGAAGTGGATCCAGAATTTTTGTTGCCACTGATATTTTACCATATCTTTACAGCTCAGCGGATGTGTTATATTGTCGCACCGCTGACCAGTGAAGTCGACGTCACAGGACAGGGGCATTGAAACTCACAGTGATGGGGTCATAAAACTCCTCACAGGTCCCTCCCCGGAGAGGCCCTCAAACCGACCTCTCTGGACTACGCAGTGTCGCCTTCTGCTTGTGGACAATCTCACTCAGCCTCTCCCCGGCTGAGGGACATTTTGTCGTCGAAACGCGGCTCGCAATGATTCATGTGTGCACTTCAAATGAAAACGCATACCAGGAAAGGCGAGTTTCGTATATAAGAGGCATTTTCGACGGCTTAAAATAGGATCTGGAACCCATGAGAAAGAACAGAGGTATGCGCAAGACCCAAGAATACACCTTTGAAGTTTTAGGGCGATTTGTTTATTGTGATGGAATTTATCGAACCTCAAGTGAGGTGCAGTGTGAAACTGTTTCCTGCCTTTAATTAATTCTAAACGTTCAGTAACTGATGAAAAATATAAACCTCAATTTCTCGCCCAAAAAGCTTCAAACCAGCCCAGGAAGCCCTCCGATAATGACTAATAAAACAATGAAATAAGACAAATCTTTTTTATTTCGACTTCTTTCTGATTTGTGGCAATTTGAGACGTTTTGTATCATTTCCATACAAACTATGTTGCCGATGTCATTATTATGCATAGCGTGCAAAAACAGTCTAATTTATGCACAGCTCTCAACCTTAGCTTGGGATGCCTGTGACTAAACATGTGTCAAACAGCGTGAAAATTACGTCATCATTTTCAAACAGTGACCAAAACCAGCAAAATTAAAGCACCAATATAATGTGAAATTGTTAAGGTTGCTGCAGGAAATTTAAATTCAATTTCCATTGAAAACAGGAAAGTTCCAAATTTTGAAGTACGTGCCCGTCAAAATATGGTCACTAATACTGTATAGAAATATAAGTTTTCCATAGAGATTGACATTTCGAGGGTGATGTAGCAGCTCTCGCAAGGTCTCACATGAATGGCTCGCTACCCTTCGAGAAAACAATAGAACAAACAATATGAACAATACCCCTAGCCCCAAACACAATAGCAGCTGCTACACTAGAGGACCACTAGAATTACAAGCTTACGAGAGCTGCTACACTACTGCATTTCGAACCAAATTGGTTTTAGGTTAACTATAGGTTTAAGACACATCGCGTAAAATCTTGAACGAAATATCTTTGCATATTTTTGTTGCAGTCAGGAAATGGGTTTCCCATGCCAGAAATTCGAAAGCGCCCTCAGTAGTTGTTAGTTAAAAAGTTTTTAATATGATTCACTGGAGTCCCAGTTTCCTTGTCACATTTTATTTACGTTGGCTTGTTGAGTAAATAGCTTAAATTGTTGCTATCCTTACCTTTCAATTAAACTCAACCTTAAGTTGTCATTTGCAAAGGCCTTACAGCTAAAATACATGGATGGCGCGTGAGCACAAAATGTGAAAACAATTCAATACTCCACAACGTGGATCTTTTTTTAATTTTAATAAAACATAGACAGTCGATTAAGGCCTGGGCCTTAATTCGTGTCGTAAAAAAGGGGCGTCGGTGTAACTTTTTAAACATTTAACACAACACAAAATAACTTTAGGATCTACGCAACAGCGATAAGCTATTTAAGAGGGAAGGTTTATTGAGGTCAAAAATTGTCACGTGACCTGTCAAGACAAGGTAATTCAGAGTTGATTGCTTTATAACTAGCAGGCAAAGACAGAAATAACAATACAGAATTGCTCACAAGGTACGCTGCTAATTAATTAAATAGGCGAAGTTCTTCGACTTAGCCTGTTTATCTGGAGCTCGCACCAGGCAAATTTGTCTATAGCCATTTGTTGTTTTATTTGTTTATGTTCTTTCTTTTTTTTCCATTTCTTTTTATCGTTTTATCAATGACTTCTTTTTAATGTACACATGTATGGTCATCGTAAAAATTAAAAGTTGTGAGAAAGGTGCTCTTGGGTAATTGTTTCCAAACGTTTCGGGTATGACCCCTTCATCAGTGGATTATTTCTTTGGTTGGGTTTGACTTCAGCCAAAAATTAATCCACTGATGAAGGGGTCATACCCGAAACGTCTGGAAACAATCACCCAAGAGCACTTTTCTAACAACATTTAATTATTACGATTACTAACGAAAGTGCTATACAACATCCCACATTACATGTATGGTCATGTATGTATCGATGCTACGCTGAGCTTGAAAGAAAGTAGGAGGAACTGTACGTTGTAGTAACTGAAATGGAAGTTACTTCAACTTTGTTCATCGGCACCATACCATTAAAGGTATCACAAGTACCCGGAACACCCTTCCCTGCTACCGTCATTTTAATGCTGCACAATGGTCTGCGCGTTTGCCTTTATCTAATTAGTTGAAACGTTCTTTAGAACATTGCCTAGTAGGAGAAGGAGAGAGGCACGATAGTTCCCACGGTATTCCAGCATGGTGACACAGATTGTAGCTCGAGCCGGTTCGATAATATCGCAAGGTCCCGTTCAACCCTAATTCTTTTAGGTTCTTTCCAGTTAAACTGCGTGAGTTGCTCACTTCAATAGCGTGTTTATCCACGTCATATTTCACTTGCAGTTCGTTTTATTATCATTTTTATATCTATTAGCTTCATAGATCAGTATCACACCGGGTTTAGCAAGCCGCTCCCCTCCCCTCCCCCCTCCTCCCACCTGGAATGCATTTCTTTGTAAGAACTGAAATGAGGTCCTATATTTCCGCCATATTGACATGTCGGTATGATAAGTCAATTTGTGAGGATTTTTCGTTTATGTTTTAATGAATAATACTGAAAAATGAAATTTTGCGTTCACTGATAAAAGTCCAATCAAACACACCCACCCCACCCCAGCTAAAAAAGGAAGGGAAAAATCCAGTATAAGTGGAGTTTTATCGGTTAACGACGAAACGGACCAAAGTTTACAATAAAGAAATAAGTGAAACATTACACTTCTGACCAATGAACCGCATGCGAATCTTTAACATGATGTTATTTCGTGTCCCTCCCCAACTTCTTCACCTCAATTTTTACTGGCCCATCAGTACTTGTCCTCATGTGCAGTTTCTATTTTCCCCAGTCAAAATAAACTCAATCACTCCACAAGAAACACATGTACACGTTTATTGGTTAATTTCCTTTCTTGTGTCTTGCACTTTATCTGATTTTTATTCAGATAAATTGTTAAAAGGTCTGAATAATTGAACTCAACAGATTTTGGTTGTGGTCGTCTGCACCAGTCTAATAGAACGGGACACTTAGGAATCGTTAGATGCCGATCATTTCTTGTACCGAGTCTAATGCAATATTTGTCATTTACAATTGGTAAACCCCAATAGCTTCTACTCTAGCCAGTAAAAAGAAAAACAGTGCAAGAAACGAACATTTGATGTTTCCTATACAGTTTCTATCGGAACTATAACTAGTCAAATTTAGTGGTCATTAAAAACGTAACATAAGCAGACTGAAATACAATCCCATAATGAACACAAATTATTTGAAATTGTAGTTTGATTACGGTTTTTATGTGGCAAAAGTAGAGTCGGTGAACTGATTAAAAAATTATCATGTTTGTTAATTGCCTTTATTGACATCAGATCTCGCACAAAAGTATTGTTTACACATCTGGTCAGAGAATTATTGAGGTCGTTAATTTCCTAATGCGTTTCGGGTTCGACATGCAAAGAGTTCGAAGTTTGTACTAGTTTTCAAAGGAAGTAAATGTTCATATTAAGAAACGCGTAATTTGCTATCCATGACGGATAATCCGACTAAAAAGACCCTAGCATAAATTGACCCATTCTGTGAACAACCTGAAACTTAGCTTCGTGTCAGGGATGCTTCAATTATGAACCATCTACCATTAAACATTTGAATAATTTGCACACAGCTGAAATTAAATTTACTAGAAGGAATGATCAAATTTCTGTTTGAGGTAAGTGTGAAATGATTTAAAGTGTACAAAATCCTGTATATCATAATTTCAAACTGGTTACACATTAAAAAAGGTCTTGTTATGTGTGATTTTTAAAATAGTATCTTTCTACTTATTATCTTTAAGCTCGTAACACTTTGTCTCAGTCATTTCATTGGTTTTTTCTTAAAGAGCTGATCAATGTAGCTCTTAAAAAGTATTAGATTCCAACTTCTTATTGCTAAAGTTAAGTAAACTTCAATTTTCGTATTTACTTTGCAATTAAAATACCTTTTACGAATAAAAGTAGGGCGCTGTCTCTTGTGTGCAACTTGAACATCAGACATAATGTTACTTACGTCGAGGTTCGTTGCCACCTGACAATCCGTTGGGTTTGTTCTTTAACTCAGAGCAGAAATTGTTCGTGATTAGCCAATGAGGTTGTAGAGCGGATCTTGATCGATACGCTAAAAGTAGAACCTCACGCTATATTCGCCCTTCTGTCGCTCGCCATCCGAAGCGTCCATATTGCAGGAAGTGTCTCTGTATTTGCGTCATTTTAGGACCGTGTTCAGGCAAGTTAAATTTGTATATTCTTCCTTTTCTTTCAATTTCGCTTTCCTTGGCGTTTGTTTTAATTTGCTACCGGTTGTCTGTCCCTTTAATTTCTTCGCCGCTTAACTGCACAACTTTGTTCAAAAATGGCACCAACACTTGTACTTCTAAAACGGCCCGCTTTAGGGGAAGGAACGGTTAATCAAACTAGGCTGTATGATCGATCTCGGAATTGTTTAATCTCTCGCAACTAAGGTAATATTGCAGCTCGGGATGAAAAACGTAACTTCCCTTTCTGGCACAGATACTAGGAAGCTTAAGCAACCACGACGGCGACGGGAAGGAAAACGTCAGTTTAAAATGACTTCTGTTAAACTTCTTCGCGATTATTCCAACTCGTTAAGTTTTATCTGTCTAATGTGGCCGAACGATCCAAGAGCTGAATTTCTCGACGGCGTTACAGTTCAGGAAGAAAAACGAAAACTCACCGTCGTGCGTTCACGTTCTAGACAAAACTTTGAATTTCGTCATTTGACGATGAAGTGTGCACAGAATGGTAACGGACGGTATAGAAAGGTATAACGCACCTGCAGTCATTGTTGCTATTTAACGCGTTTTTTTAGACGTTCTCGTTAACCGTCGCTGTTGTGTTTGCTTAAGCTCCTATTGGCTCGATTTTGGGCTTATATGTGTCTGTTAGACCATCTATTGCAAAGACGCCCCCCCCCCCCCCCCCCACCCCAACATTTAAAAGACAGGTCAACATTTTATCTCACTACTTAAAAGTAGTTTTGGAACTCACTTATTATGCAGTATGGTGGCGTCATAGGAGTTTTTAGAGTTTCACATCTAGTTTCCTTCATCATGATACTCTACAGCTCAATATATTAGGGCAATATTATGCACTTATTGACTGAGTGGGAGGGACGGACCGGAAAATATTTGACTCGAGGTCAATTCATTTTAAATTGGCTTTTTTGTTAATTGCCTTTATTGCGGATGACATCAGATATTGCGAAAGTGTTGTTTTCACAGCTGGTGCGGATAATTATTGGGGTGGTTTCAAATCGGGTTCGGCAAGTGAACAGTACTAGGTTTTTAAGGAATGAAGCGTAATTCACAAAAGCTCTCAACGATATCGTTAAAGTCGGATCATCCGACTTTAATATAGGCTGACCAATGAGCGAACAACAACCTAAAACTCAGCGTGTTATGGGTAACTTATAAGTCAGTGATATGTATAGCCTTCCATTAGGAACCGTTTACCCATAAAAGAGTTCTATAATTGATATAATTAAACACTCAGCTAAAAATGAAATCACTTTAGGAATGATCAAATCTCTTTTTGAGGCGAAAGTGAAATGATTTTAATCAAGTTTTCAAAATCTTGTGCATCAGATGTTCCGTGCAGTTACACATTGCCTCGAAAGCTTTTCTGAGCAAAGCGATTAAGAAAATAAAATACGTAAATAAATTAATTGTAATTGTGAACATTTTCCGTTTACAGGTTTCTGTTCACCCCACAGAGAAACATCGAGAAGAGCTTTTTTGCAACTAGCCTTGTTAGATCTTGGTAAGTTTTACACAGAATTTAAAATTCTACTGAGAATTTTATAACGTAACAAGACGAGAAATTAAAGTTACTCTGTACAAAAGTTAATGTTGCCAAATCTTTCCTAAGGACGAAAATTAATCTAACAGAAAAAGGGGAAAAGGATTGCTATTCTTATTTTCTTAAATGGAGATTTTAAATTTCCTATGCGTAACTTCGAAGATAACGTCTGAGGTCATTAATTTCACTTTGTAATACGTACTGTGGAAAACAAACAGCAATCGCCTAGCAAGCGATGGTGAAGGTTTTTTTTTGTTTAATATTAACATTTCAGTATTTCGTCCACAACTTAAAAGTTAACCACCTTTAAGAGCATCGTAAATTCCACCACAGCAACTAAATTCCTTCTCAGCAGTTTTTGTTTGAATGGCAACACGTCAAAAAATGGTAAAGAGACTTAAAAAGTACACATTTTTCTCTCTAAGAGTGAATGGGTCAAAACCGCTTGAGGGAACTCCATGGCCAGGAATTATGTTCATTTGAGCTTCCACAAGACTAGGAAATCATGTGTACAAGACTTACATATACGCTTTTGAGGCGGCACGAATATCGACGTAAGTTTCGTAGCTTTTCATTGTACTCTTCGTTTGTTAGCCTTTCCTTTAGGCCACAGTTCATATCATAACCGCGAGCTTTCGAGCGAACGGTAAGCAAAATCTTAAGTGTAGAAACGACCTGGTTTTCACTAGCCTCACAGGTACTAGCGCAAACGTAATACCCTTATTTCCTCGCGGAAAACGGCATCCACGCAAGCATAGGCAATCAAAATTTCTCTTTCCGTTTCAGATGCAGATGAAGTTAAGTTATCTTACATTTTTCCTATTGACTTTTCGAGTGAATAGCTTTTACGAATAAAAGTAGGACGCTGTTTCTTGTTTACAATTCAAAACTTAAACATCAGACATTATGTTACTTACGTCGAGATTTGTTACCACGTGATAATCCGTTGGGTTGTTCTCACCAGGAACAGATATTGTTCGTGATTAGCCAATGAGGTTGTAGGGCGGATCCTGATCGATACGTTAAAAGTAGAACCTCTTGCTATACTCGCCCTTCTGTTGCTCACTATCCGAAGCGCCCATATCTCAGAAAGAGTCTCTCTATTTGCGACACTTTAGGACGGTAAGAATCTTTTCGGACAAGTTAAATTTGCGTATTTTCCCTTTTTTTAATTTTGCTTTCCTTGGCGTTTGTTTTTACAAACGTTTGTCTCTTGTTTGCACAAGAGACGGATAACCCGAATATAATAACCTTAGCATGAATTGACCCATTCTTCGAACAACCTAATTAGCTTCTCATTAGTGATCTTTGTGCCGGCTTCAGTTACGAACCATCTACCATTAAGGATTTGTATAATTTTCTTCTCGGTGTTTCTCAATGGGGTCAACAGAAACCTGTAAATAGGAAATTTTTATAGTGACAATTAATTTATTCACTTATTTTATTTTATTTTATTAAATTCACTAAAACGGGTGATCAAATTTCTGTTTGAAGTGAGTGAAATGATTTTAAGTTTACGAAATCCTGTATATCATATTTTCAACATGTTTACACATTTTAAGGTTCCTGTTTTGTGTGATTTTTAAAACATATAGCGTCCTTCTTTTATTATCTTTTTGTTCGTGACACTTCCTCTTAGTCGTTTGATATGTTTTTCCCTTAAAGAGCTGCTGCAGCTCTTAAAAAGTGTTTTTCCAACTCTTTATTGCTCAAGTTAAGTAAATTTTAATTTTCCTGTTTACCTTTCAATTAAAATAGCTTTTACGGATAACAGTAGGGCGCTGTCTCTTGTTTGCAACTCGAAACTTCAACGTCAGACATAATGTTTCTTACGCCGAGATTTGGTACCATGTGATAATCTGTTGCGTTTTCACCGGGAACAGATACTGTTTGTGATTAGCCAATGAGGTTGTAGGGCAGATCCTGATCGATACGTTATAAGTAGAACCTCTCGCTGTATTCGCCCTTCTGTCGCTCACCATCCGAAGCAACCATATCTCAAGAAAAGTCTCTCTATTTGCGTCATTTTAGGACCCTGGGAACCTTTTCAGGCAAGTGAAATTTGCATACTCTTCCCTTTTTTCAATTTCCCTTTCCTTGATGTTTGTTTTTAATTTGCTACCGATTATTTTTCCCTTTCACATTTTCGTGCACAAGGTATCTAAACCATGGCACCAACACTTGTACTTAGATCTTGAGCTTTCGTTTATACAACGCTTCCAGTCGTTTGTTGTTGTCAAATTTGGTAACGAGATTGTGAGGAATTTTCACGTGAGCAATGACCTTCTTTTAAGGTGGCGAGCTTTAGGGAGAAGAACGTTTAATCAAACCAGGCTGTATGATCTCGGAATTATTAAGTCTTTCGCACCTCACTGATATGGTAATAATGCAGCTCGGGACGAAAAACGTAACTGCCCTTTCTGTCGCAGACGTTGGTTCCGCGATCAAAGACTTCCCATGCATAGTCTGCGACTTGAACGGTTTTAGGGGTATATGTGTATGTCAGTCTATTTTACTGAGAAAAAATCCCCACCCCTTCAGCAGCCAGGTCAACATTTTAACTCATTACTTGAGAGTAGTTTGGGAATCCATTTCTTATGTAGTATAGTGGCGTCACGGGGGGTCTTGGAATTTCAAATCTGGTTTCCTTCATCGTGATGCTTTACAGCGCAATAAGCTTGCCAGTGGGCAATTTTATGCACTTATTGACTGAGTGGGAGGGACGGACGGGAAAGTATTAGGCTCAAGGTCAATTCATTTTAAATTGGCTCGATGGTTAATTGCCTTTATTGCGGATGACATCATTCAGTTATTGTGTAAATATATATATTTTTTCACAGCTGGTGCGGATACATGTAATTATTGGGGTCGTTCTAAATCGGGTTCGACAAGTGAACAGTTCTATATTTGGACCAGGTTTTTAAGGAATGAAGTGTAATTCACAAAAACTGTCAACGGTATCGATAGAGACTGATAATCCATCTTAAATATAGTAGACTGACCAATGAGCGAACAACAACAGCCTAAAACTCAGCCTCTTTAGTTATTATAAGTGCCTTTTTAGTCAGTGATATTTATAGACTTCCATTAACCATTTATTGACTAAAGAGTTATGTAATTGCTAGAATTAAACACCTAAAAATGAAGTCACTTTAGGAATGATCAAATCTCTTTTCGAGGTGAGTGTGAAAGCATTAATATTTTAACCAAGTTTTAAAAATCCTGTGTATCAGATTTTCGTCATTGTTACACATTGCTTCGACTGCTTTTCTAAGTATGGCAATTAAAAAAAAAATAAGTGAATACATTAATGGTCACTGTAAAAATTTACTGTTTACAGGTTTCTGTTAACCCCAGTGAGAAACACCGAGAAGAGCTTTTTGGCAACTAGCCTTGTTAGATCTTGGTAAGTTTTACACAGAATTTAAATTTTATTGAGAATTTTACAACGTAACAAGATGAGAAATTAAAGCTACTTAATGTACAAAACTTAATGTTGCCAAATCTTTCCTTAGGGCGAAAATTAAACTAACAAAAAAATGAAGAAGGCTTGCTGTTCTAATTTTCATAAACGAAGATTTTAATTTCTATTAAATAACTTCTAAAATAACGTCTGAGGTCATTAATTTCGCTTTGTAATACGTGCTGTGGAAAACAAACAACAACCGGCTAGCAACCGATATTCAAGCGTTTTATTTGAATGGTAACTTTTCAGTTTTTCGTTCACAAACTTATCTTACCACCACAGCAACTAAAGTCCTTCTCAGCAGTTTTTGTTTGAATGGTAACACGTCAAAATTTTGTCAATAGCCTTAACAACGAACACATTTTCTCTCTAAGAGTGAAAGGGTCAAAACCTCTTGAGAGAACTCCAGGAATTAATATGTTAACGTGAGACTAGAATACCATATGTATATGTATGACTTACCTATATGCTTTTGAGGCGAAACGAATATGGACGCAAATTTCATAGCTTTTTACTGTACTCTTCGTGTCTTAGCCTAACAAAAAAATTGAAGAAGGCTTGTTGTTCTTATTTTCATAAACGGAGGTTTTAAATTTCCTATAAGTAACTTCTAAGATAGCGTCTGAAGTCATAACAAGAGAGCGGTAAGCAAAATCTCAAGCTGTAGAAACGGCCTGTTTTCATTAACTGCAAGCGTACAAGCGCAGACGTAATTACCCTTATTTCAGGGCGGAAACCGGCATCCTCGCAATCTTGGCAATCAAAATTTTTCTTCCCTCTTCAGACGCACTAGTCTCGCGGCTATTTCTGTTGCAAGACAAAGATTAAACAAGGTCGTCCTCAGGTTTCTCCACTTTCTTTCTTGTAACGTTGCATCACAAAAAACAATTCCTCGTACGCCATGGGTAGTTTTAAAGCAACACATTTATTTATTATTCACACAGATAATTTTCCTGGTTTGCAGGTTTTACCTTCCTTTGCCTCAATGAAAAAGAGTTTTATGGCAGCTAGCTGCGGTAAGTAATTTATATTAAAGCTATAGTTAATTGACTAAAAATTAAAAATTTCCAATAAGATGTGATGTCGAAACTAACTGATTACTCGACCATCATATACCATCGTATATGATCGTTTGTAATCGTTTGTAATTGAAAAAAGATACCCAAAACTGTCAATTTTATTAGCGAACAACCAAACTGGAGCTCAATTTTACATTTTATTGCGAAGCATTCGCATAAAAATTATTGATAAAATTCTAGAAGGTCGAGACTTCCTCTTACTTATCATTGAAAACAATGAATAATCTGAAATACAATTGTTATAAGGAATAAAAATTATTCGAAACTGTATTAAACGGAGTTTCATTAAGAATTTTGATGTGGCGAAAGAATTTAAGAGTTTATAAATTCTTTTTCAAATTTCCTTGTTTGTTAGTTGCCTTTATTGCGGATGACATCAGCTATCAGTGCGCAAACGTTGGCTTCACTTTTTGTTCCGGAGAATTATTTGGGTCGTTCCCCGAATGAATTTTGGGATCGATATGTAAAGATTGCGATACGCAGACCACGTTATTTACGACTTTAAAATTAACATTTAAATATGTTTTTGTTAAGAATCGCATAATTCACTTAAAACTATCAAGGATATTGCTTATTCTAGTGTAAAGTGAACCATGAGTGAACAACCTAGAGCTTAGCTCCTCAAAAATGAATTTTGTTTCAGGGATATTTGTATGCTTCCAGCTGGAACCATTTACCCATTATAGCGCAATATAGTGGTTGCAAACAGCTCAAAATAAATTCACTTTAGGAATGATCAAATTTCTGTTTGAGAAAAGTGTAAAATGATCAACAGTTAAAGAAATCTGGAATGTATATCAGAATCCCAATTTGCACATAGATTCGATTTCCTTTCTAAAAATCAATTTCAAAAATGACTTAAATGAATAAATTAACTATCACTGTGAAATTTCCCGGTTGCAGACTTTTGTTAACACCAATAAGGAAAAACACCAAGAAGAGCCTTTTGCAATTAGCCTTGTTCGATCTTGTTAAGTATTGAAATTTAATTCATCTGGGGAGTTTACCTATTGTTGCCAAATCTTTGCTGAAGACCAAACTTTAACTCACAAAAAATTGAAAAAATTGCCTTTCTAATTTTCATAAATGTTAAAACTAAGTTTCCTATAAGTATCCTCTAAGCTAACATCTCAGGTCACACAATTCGCTTGTAATACGTACTTAGCAAGACAAAAAGCGAAGCTAGGAAGTACTGTTCAAGAGCTTTAATTTAAATGATAACATTTCAGTATTTCATTCACAACCGTAAAACTTAGAACCACCGAGTACGCAACATTGAGTAGCACCTTACATAACTACTTCTCAGAGATTTTTGCTTCAAAATTTTAGCAGCAGTGAAGGTGCAGACTTTTACCTATTTTACAAGTCATTAAATATAATGACGCTATTGCTATTATTATTTTTGTTACCTGTCTATTTTCTGAAATGTCTATGTTGACATGACCTCAAAATTCAATGATTAAGCCTTGCGTTACAGCAAAAGCTCTATTAGCACCCTCTCCAATATCCCCACTCGTAGACTTCGATTTTTTGAAGCTCCCCCCCACGAAGGCAATTTAGGAATAAAAAAGCAATCACTTTGGGACCACTTTAGCTGATAGGTTCTGCCTTGTACGTATGTAATTACTTCCTTGTAAAATTATATAGGGTTCATTAAAAATGGGAGAACACCAGTTACAATTTGCAGAGGACGTCGAAAAACACCTATCAATAGCCAAAAAAGTACGCGATAGGGCTGGAGAAGGAATGGTTTATTGCAATCTCGGTATCACTAGGAAGATTTGAAAAGGCCATAGAGTTCCACAATAAAGACCTATCAATAGCCAAAGAATTGGGCGATAGGGTTAGAGAAGGAAAAGCTTATTTCAATCTCAGCAACGCTTATAACAGGTTAAGAAGATTTAAAGAGGCCATAGAGTTCCACAAAAAGCACCTATCAATGGCCGAAGAAATGGGCCATAGGGCTGGAGAAGGAATAACCCACTACAATCTCGGCAACGCTGATGACAGCCTAGGAAGATCTGAAGAAGACATAGAGTTCCACAATAAAGACCTCTCAATATTTAAAGAACTGGGCAATATGGCCGCAGAAGGACAAGCTTCTTGCAATCTTGGCAACGCTTATGACAGCCTAGGAAGATTTCACGAAGCCGTAGAATTCCACAATAAACACCTAACAATATCCGAAGAAGTGGGTGATAGGGCTGGAGAAGGAATAACTTATTGCAATCTCGACAACGGTTATCGTAGCTTAGGAAGATTTCGAGAAGCCATAGAATTCCACAATAAACACCTAACAATATCCAAAGAAGTGGGCGATAAGGCTGGAGAAGGAAAAGTTTATTGCCATCTCGGCATCGCTTATCAACGCCTAGGAAGATTTCAAGAAGCCAAAGAATTCCACAATAAACACCTAAAAATCTCCAAAGAAGTGGGCGATAGGGCTGGAAAAGGAAAAGCTTATGGCAATCTCGGCAACGCTTATCAGAGCCTAGGAAGATTTCAAGAAGCCATAGAATTTCACAATAAACACCTAACAATATCCAAAGAAGTGGGCGATAGGGCTAGAGAAGGAAAAGCTTATGGCAATCTCGGCAACGCTTATCAAAGCCTGGGAAGATTTCAAGAAGCCATAGAATTCCACAATAAACACCTAACAATATCCAAAGAAGTGGGCGATAAGGCTGGAGAAGGAAAAGCTTATTGCAATCTCGGCAACGCTTATTGCAGCCTAGGAAGATTTCAAGAAGCCATAGAATTCCACAATAAAGACCTAACAATTTCCAAAGAAGTGGGCGATAAGGCTGGAGAAGGAAAAGCTTATGGCAATCTCGGCAACTCTTCTTGCAGGCTAGAAGGATTTCAAGAAGCCATAGAATTCCACAATAAACACCTAACAATATCCAAAGAAGTGGGCGATAAGGCTGGAGAAGGAAATGCTTATGACAATCTGGGCAACGCTTATTGGAGCCTAGGAAGATTTCAAGAAGCCATAGAATTCCACAATAAACACCTAACAATATCCAGAGAAGTGGGCGATAAAGCTGGAGAAGGAATAGCTTATTGCAATCTCGGCAACGCTTATCGCAGCCTAGGAAGATTTCAAGAAGCCATAGAATTCCACAATAAACACCTAACAATATCCAAAGAAGTGGGCGATAAGGCTGGAGAAGGAAAAGCTTATTGCAATCTCGGCAACGCTTATTGCAGCCTAGGAAGATTTCAAGAAGCCATAGAATTCCACAATAAACACCTAACAATATCCAAAGAGGTGGGCGATAAGGCTGGAGAAGGAAAAGCTTATGGCAATCTCGGCAACTCTTCTTACAGGCTAGGAAGATTTCAAGAAGCCATAGAATTCCAGAATAAACACCTAACAATGTCCAAAGAAGTGGGCGATAAGGCTGGAGAAGGAAATGCTTATGGCAATCTGGGCAACGCTTATTGGAGCCTAGGAAGATTTCAAGAAGCCATAGAATTCCACAATAAACACCTAACAATATCCAAAGAAGTGGGCGATAAGGCTGGAGAAGGAATAGCTTATTGCAATCTCGGCAACGCTTATCACAGCCTAGGAAGATTTCAAGAAGCCAAAGAATTCCACAATAAACACCTAACAATATCCAAAGAAGTGGGCGATAAGGCTGGAGAAGGAATAGCTTATTGCAATCTCGGCAACGCTTATCACAGCCTAGGAAGATTTCAAGAAGCCAAAGAATTCCACAATAAACAACTAACAATATCCAAAGAAGTGGGCGATAAGGCTGGAGAAGGAAATGCTTATGACAATCTCGGCAACGCTTATTGCAGCGTAGGAAGATTTCAAAAAGCCATAGAATTCCACAATAAACACCTGACAATATCCAAAGAAGTGGGCGATAAGGCTGGAGAAGGAAAAGCTTATGGCAATCTCGGCAACGCTTATTGGAGCCTAGGAAGATTTCAAGAAGCCATAGAATTCCACAATAAACACCTAACAATATCCAAAGAAGGGGGCGATAAGGCTGGAGAAGGAAAAGCTTATGGCAGTCTGGGCAACGCTTATTGGAGCCTAGGAAGATTTCAAGAAGCCATAGAATTCCACAATAAACACCTAACAATATCCAAAGAGGTGGGCGATAAGGCTGGAGAAGGAATAGCTTATTGCAATCTCGGCAACGCTTATTGCAGCCTAGGAAGATTTCAAGAAGCCAAAGAATTCCACAATAAATACCTAACAATATCCAAAGAAGTGGGCGATAAGGCTGGAGAAGGAAAAGCTTATGGCAATCTCGGCAACGCTTATCAGAGCCTAGGAAGATTTCAAGAAGCCATAGAATTTCACAATAAACCCCTAACAATATCCAAAGAAGTGGGCGATAGGGCTGGAGAAGGAAAAGCTTATGGCAATCTCGGCAACGCTTATCAGAGCCTGGGAAGATTTCAAGAAGCCATAGAATTCCACAATAAAGACCTAACAATATCCAAAGAAGTGGGCGATAAGGCTGGAGAAGGAAAAGCTTATGGCAGTCTGGGCAACGCTTATTGGAGCCTAGGAAGATTTCAAGAAGCCATAGAATTCCACAATAAACACCTAACAATATCCAAAGAAGGGGGCGATAAGGCTGGAGAAGGAGAAGCTTATGGCAGTCTGGGCAACGCTTATTGGAGCCTAGGAAGATTTCAAGAAGCCATAGAATTCCACAATAAACACCTAACAATATCCAAAGAGGTGGGCGATAAGGCTGGAGAAGGAATAGCTTATTGCAATCTCGGCAACGCTTATTGCAGCCTAGGAAGATTTCAAGAAGCCATAGAATTCCACAATAAATACCTAACAATATCCAAAGAAGTGGGCGATAAGGCTGGAGAAGGAAAAGCTTATGGCAATCTCGGCAACGCTTATCAGAGCCTAGGAAGATTTCAAGAAGCCATAGAATTTCACAATAAACACCTAACAATATCCAAAGAAGTGGGCGATAGGGCTGGAGAAGGAAAAGCTTATGGCAATCTCGGCAACGCTTATCAGAGCCTGGGAAGATTTCAAGAAGCCATAGAATTCCACAATAAAGACCTAACAATATCCAAAGAAGTGGGCGATAGGGCTGAAGAAGGAAAAGCTTATGGCAATCTCGGCAACGCTTATCAGAGCCTAAGAAGATTTCAAGAAGCCATAGAATTCTGCAATAAACACCTAACAATATCCAAAGAAGTGGGCGATAAGGCTAGAGAAGGGGGAGCTTATGGCATTCTTGGCAACGCTTATCAGAACCTAGGAAGATTTCAAGAAGCTATAGAATTCCACAATAAACACCTAACAATATCCAAAGAAGTGGGCGATAGGGCTGGAGAAGGAAAAGCCTATTTAGCGCTAGGCAACGGTTACGGTAGCCTAGAAAGACTCAATGAGGGCCTAGAGTACCACAATAAAGCCCTATCAGTAGCCAAAGAAGTGGGCGATAGGGTTGGAGAGGGATCAGCTTTTTTTAATCTCGGCATTACTTATCATAGCCTACGTAAATTCCAAATGGCCAAGGAATCTTTCCAATCTAGCGTAGACGTTTTTGATATCTTGAGAGCTAGTCTTAGTTCTGAAGATGGCTGGAAAATAAGTTTCCACGACAAACATTGTTATGCGTTCAAGGGATTGTGGCATACTCTGTTAAATCATCTGCATGTGACTGGTGAGGCTTTGTTTACCGCCGAGCGAGGTCGAGCACAGGCTTTGGTCGATGCCTTAAAAGTACAATATGGATTAACAACACTTTCACTACCTTCACTTGAAACTAAAGAGACAATTTCTTACATCTCCAACGACTTTTCCACACAAACAGTGTTTATAGGAATTGAACGCAACATAATCGTATTCTGGGTTATCAAAAAGGAAAACAAGCTTGAACTTCAGCGAATGGAGGTAGGTGGGAGAAAGGGAAACAGATATTCCGTTACCGCCTTGTTGAAAACTACTGTGAAGAACATTGGAGCTGGTGTTGGTGTTAGATGCGAGAATCGTTCACTACAACCAGCTGATGACTCCAAAAGAGAGGGTGAAGAGGCACCAGCACAGACTTCCAAGTGCACCATCGACTCATTACAGCCATTACATGATGCAATTATTGGCCCCATTGCAGACTTGTGTCAGGGTGATGATTTGATCATTGTCCCAGATGGTCCATTGTGCTTAGCGCCATTTTCTGCTTTTAGCCAATCTAAACGAATCCGCACTGTACCCTCGCTAACCAGTTTAAAACTGATTGTGGATTCCCCGAAGGACTATCACAGCAAAAGTGGTGTTCTGCTCGTCGGAGATCCGTGTCTGGAGAAGGTTATCAAGGGAGGAAAGCCGATGTACTGCCCGTTGCCATGCGCCAAAATGGAGGTAGAGATGATAGGGAGAATACTAAAGGTCTCATCATTTACGGGAACAGAAGCAACAAAAAAGAAAGTGCTGGAAAACATGGCGTCAGTTGCCTTAGTTCACATTGCAGCGCATGGGAACAAGGAGACCGGAGAAATTGCATTGGCTCCAAATGCTGGGTGGGAAAATAATATAGAGCAAGGATCAAAGAACCTGATACCTAAAGAGGAAGACTACATTCTAAAAATGTCAGATGTGCTAGCAGCTGGTCTACGAGCAAGGCTTGTTGTGCTCAGTTGTTGTCATAGTGGTCGCGGAGAGGTGAAGTCAGAGGGTGTGGTTGGTATTGCTCGGGCTTTCCTGGCTGCCGGTGCTCGTTCTGTTGTGGCGACACTTTGGGCAATTTCTGACGAGGCCACCATGACGTTCATGAAGAGTTTTTATCAACACCTGGCAGATGGAGAAAAGGCCAGTTTCGCTCTTCACCAGGGTATGAAAACCCTTCGCGATTCAGAGAAGTTCTGTGCCGTGAAGCACTGGGCCCCATTTGTACTGATTGGCGATGACATCAGGCTGGAATTTGGAAACCAATGTTCTGAGTCTTGTAAGTAAAATGTTCTTTAGAATTTGAACAATAGCATAACAGCGCCTTTTACTTAACAGAAACGAGAACTTAAAGTCGGTGTTGGTCTTGGGTTAGTATTTACCATTTTGTATATTTTTTTTTGTTTAAGGAAAGCTTCTTTCTTGCTTGTATGTATGCGGTTCCTCACAGAAAGATACATTCTTATTAAAATGGTCAAACGTAAAAAGCAACGAAAAAGGCACCTTATGCAATGGAGTGTTTGCAGGTTATAAAAGAAGTTGAGTTAAAAACTACTTACCCAAGCCCCCACCCTCCTCCTTCCTCAGCACACACACAATGTAATCTACATCAGTAGATGACTACTTACCAACACGGAATACTACATTGCGAAGGCAGGTAGGGGAAGATGCTATGAGTTGAATCATAGTTAGAAACTGCCGTCGTTATGTTCTAGTTTTGGATACGTTGACTGATATTATGACGCTACAAGATGTTAAGACAGTGTGCATTTCCCAGGCCTCGACAGACATAAACCAGAATACGCCAATCTATTATTTTTATATAAACTATTTCACCTTTGGCTCACGTAGCAATCAAACCCATTGACATTGAAAATCTCAGTATCGACAGAAACCTTACACTACTAAACGCGTGCTATAAGTTTTTTTCAATCACATTACATCATTTCTTTGTTTACTTACTGTAGTTGACTGTTTTATTTACAGACGCCTAATTATCAAGTCAGGAGAGGACTTATACTGTATATCTGGCTAGAAATATGAGTGGCATTTCAAAGACTTTTTGTACTAAGTCGTAGTATCATGGGGGCATGTTCTTGTGATTATCAACTCAGTTCTGTGGTTGCCACCATTCCTGCCAAAACAGAAGCTGTAATACCCACAAAAACAAAATAGCAAATATTGTAAAAGAAAGGCTTTCCGGAGTGAGAAGAGCGTAATTGCTAGGGCTTTCCTTTCTTATTTGTAAGGAATAGAACAGTGTTGTGGAGACCTAGCTACGCCGTAGTTGTGTAGTCTGTGACAGTCCATTACATAGGTTCTTTGATAATTTTAGTTCTTTGTTATTTTAGATAGACTAAGTTGTGTTATGCACGTTTGAAATAAGAGAACATAAGCTTTTATTCAGTTTAGTGCGAGACTTTTGCAGTAATTTTGAAAGAATTGAAATAACTTTTAAAGAGGAGTCATATTAACTCCCAGGGGGGTACTCCCTTATATGGCCTTAACGGGGACGTGCGGCCCGATAGGGTATCGTTTTCAGAGGGTCTTGTCTTGAACGGGGTATCGATTTTATCAATTTTTGTCTTAAACAGGGTATCATTAAACGACGTTATGTATTCATGAATTTACAGAACCCTCACAAAAAGCCGATTTTTTACCAGTTTGCCAATGTACAGCATATTGAAATGGGAAACAGTCTCTGAGTAGTCCATTCTAGCCGTAAGGACGGGTATGATGTTGGGTCAAATGTCTTAGACAGGGTACAAAAAAATCTGAAATCTGTCTTAAACAGGGTAGCAAAATCAGAGTTTTGTCTTAAACAGGGTCACACCTCCCTACCTGAGCATCTGCTGAGTGCCCCCCCCCCCCGATTAACTCCTGGTAGTGCAGTTTCTTTATTAAGAAACTTGTATTCTCTAGGAATTACACGTCTTGCGGAGACCTAGTTAGGCCCAAGTTGCGTGGTCCGTGACAGTATTAGATAGGTTCTTTGATAATAGTTACTATTTTAACAGAAACTATTGTTGTGTTATGCATGTTTGAAATAAGAGAACTTGAATTTTGTTCAGTTTAGTGCAAGACGTTTGCCCAATTTGACCACGCCGTAATTTTTAAAGAGTTGACGTGACTTCTGAAAAGGAGTCAAATTGAGTCCTGGCAGTACAGTTTCTTTAAGAACTTGTATTCTTTAGGAATACAGGTATTGCGGAGACTTTTTAGCTAAGCCGTAGTTGTGTGGTCTGTGAGAGTATTGTCCAGTATTACGTAGGGTCCTTAATATAGTGACTGTTTATTAAGTTGTGTTATGCACGTTTGAAATAAGAGAACATAAATTGTTGTTCAGTTTAGTGCGAGACTTTTGTTGTAAGGGAGTTGAATTAGCTTCTGAAGCGGCATTAAGTCAACCCGAGTTTCTTTATTTTGGGGTAATTGTTACTCAAAAAAGAAGCTCAATTATTTAACCCCATAATGATTAAAACTGATAAGTACATTTTGCGATTGGAGTTATTTTGACCTCCGATACGAAGTCAAATTCAGGAGTTAAAATAACCACAAAGGATTATTTTGAACTTAGTTTTGAAGTTAAAATAACTTTCTGAAATCGCTTTAAGACCGTGAGGTTTTTTCATTTTTACCTAAAGTTACATACAAGTAATCTCTTAAAGACAACACGAGTTATAGAAATTAAAGCGTTTTCTGTTGCTAATAAATTGTATGCTTCAGCCTTTGTGACTTATCTGTTACGTTTATTCTGTCGAGTTCCCAGTGACCGCGCAATAAGAACACCTGGATGACTCGTAAACCGCTAAAAGCATTATCAGCAGACATTATCCTGCTACCATGCATGCAATCAGAGTTTTCTTGGTGGCCCTATGATTCGGCGGACGAAGAGGTAAACTTGGGGGGAAACCTTCCGATTCTTTGATCTGCTGCCATTCAGGATTTTGGACAAATTAATTAAAAATACTTGTTTTAAACTGGTTCTCAACTGGTTTGAAGCTGACGTATGCCATATACGTTGTCAAAAAGTCCATGCGATGTGCCAAGCTTGCAAGCTTGTTGTACGCGATAGATTTGTATTTTTTGCAGTTCTTTGCTCACTTCTCCTAGCTCAGGAAATCAGCAAAAAGACAAGGCAGAAATTGTTAAAATTGTACTTTACGCTTCATGTTCCTTGTCTTATACCACATGATTGAAGGCAAGGTGTTGCTTTGGGTGAGCTCTGTTTGCTCGGACACAAATATTGAAACATCTGTATGGGACAACTTTTGGCCACGGGCGTGGCCGTTTATTTAAATCAAGCACAGAAAGCTGGTAAAGCCCCCATTACAGGATATTAACCCAGCAAAGGTGAGGGCACCCGCCATCCAATAACAGAAAAATATCAAGAGGGAGGGAGGGAGGGAAAATTTCTCTTGATTTGCTTGGAAGAGCGAGTGAAAAGGACGGCTTGCCTCGCTTGCATGACTTAAGAACCTAGGAAATGAAGTCCCGAATGGCGGTAACGCCCCCTTACCGGAAGCTGGGAGAATATTAGAATATGAAAATGCTGCGCCCGAGGGAATGTAGGTACGAGGTAGAGGAATTGAACTTCTATTACCGTTCCTGGATGCTCACATTCGGTTGAGGGGAGGGGGTGCTTATTATCGGAGGGCTTTTTGCGAATGACATTTGGGGGGGTGGGGAAGGGATAATTTTCGAAAGTGGAAATTTACAGTATAAAATGGCGGCATCGAAAGAACGGCTACAAGTCAGCCGCCCGTTGCTATTTTTTGTTTCACCAAACAGACGTTCTTCAAAAATAATTCTGCAATAACTGAGTTTTAGACAGTATAAAGGTTTTTTTTTCAGAGTGCCTAGTCGCCACAGTGTTTTCTATTACTTTGTAAACTCTCTTGATCAATTTTCCATAGCAAATTTTCAAACTTTTTTCATGTGAATGAAGCTTTGTTTATGTTAGTGCAGACATCATTCTCTAATCTCATGTGGTTTCAAAGAATTCTGTAAGGGGAGTAGGGTATCATGCATATGTTCAGACAGGTGAAATCTTTTATGAACGGCATACAACCAAATGAATTTCATAGGGCCAGCTATGGAGAGAACGCTAAGCCCTGTAGAATATAATACCTTTTATTTCGTCTGAACCCAACCTCAAGTATTGAGTAATAAAGACAATGGATAAAGAATGAAAGGTTGCGTTTAATTGGATGTGCTGGGATTACATCTACAAATTGGGGGAACTCTGTTGTCCACAGACTGTTAGAGTGGAAGCTATTTTTCATGATAAAATGGAAATCTTTAAAACTAAATACCTCTGTCTTTTCCCACGAAAACCTTTCAATGGAATCCTAAGTTCACTTCACATGCAAAAATGGACGCCCCATTATTATCTATTAAATTTACTTAATAGCATTACCAATATTCTTAAGGGTTTTGAAGAAGCCAATATACGCCTGGGAGCCTCAGGTTTGCCCGATGCGTATGCGTGGGCAAAGGCGGGAGGAGTGGGCGGTGAGTGGCGGAGTGCCACGTTTGGGAACGGCCTTGTGCTTTATTATTTTCAACATGTAAAGAAGTAAAAGTCCATCTGACACTTGCCACTGCTGTCCATATACTGATAACGGTAAGTGAATTTTAAGATTGTAAGTGTAAGTGGCTAGCCTAATCACATACAGGAAGCGTAAGGAACATTATATACTTTTCTCCTTGTGTAGTCCTTGTGTAGTCTCCAACCTTTTACCACCACGCTCACTTTTATTCAATTCTAAAGAGAGTTCTCTTCAGTGGTACTTCATATTTCGGGAGGGCAATTCTTAGCTTTTACTTCAAAAGCGGGATGAAGAAAGACCACAAAGAAAAAATCTGAAAACGTTGTAGGATTAAAATTGTCGTAATAACTTTTACAGCCTTCATTCCCGTTAAAATATTGTTGAAACAACGGTTAGATTTTCCAGATATAAAAATACTGAAACAATGGATAGATTAGCAGCAATATCTTAAGAAAGAAAATAATTGATAGATTTGCCAGATAAAATATAGAAACAGTGGATCGTCTTGCTACAATGCCAAGCAAGCAGTTATTGAAACAATGGATAGATTTACTGGCTTATTAATATTGCCAAAACAAACATGAATTACGTTCGACATTCATTTAAGAAGCCATGAAAACAGAAGGCACATCTCATTAAATTTTCATCTGTTTGAGTTTTTTGTGCTAGTGCTGATGATTGTTTTAGTCAAAAATAAGATACAGTGTAACCTTACCCAAATAAGGAACGAATTTAGCATGACAGGCAGGTGAATGTTATGAACTTTGCTCTCGAAATAAGACATCAACACAAAGCATGAGAACGAGCTACAAAATAGACTAATTCATGTTTCTCCTAGAGGCGTTTATTTACTTCAATTTTTACAAAAGTTATTGCTCTATTTGGTGAGACAAAATAAATTGTGTAATTTTTGTTAGTGAGAGACCACTTTATCGGTGAAGTCAAGTCGTTATCTCGAGGTAATTTTATCTTTTTATTCATATGAACGACATTGTTTACACCTTTATATATACACTTATACAGGTACAGCTTGCAAAAAGGAAAAAAAACGTTGCCGAAATCAAACAGAAAGCAGTACAGGACGGTTTGCTCAATAGCATTTATTTCAATGGCCTTTCCTTTCACAGAATTTTATCTGAAGACTCCAAAGTTGTAACCACCCTTTGGTTTTATTGCGCAATAAACACTGGGGCAGTAAATTACTACCAAATAGATTTTCCTTCTAATGGATGCTCGTCTAAGCAAACAGAACAGCGTCAAAAATGCTGTGTGAAAGTATTGCACACTTTAATTTCATGTTAACAGTTAATAAATTCTTTTAACGAAAAACCTTTCAAGGCTTGTTCTTGGACAATTTTGTTAATTCGTCAGTCTCAACATATAATGAAGCAAATTTAACTGATTTATGAAACAAGTGAAGGTAATCCTGCCGTAAAAGTGTTCTTAGATCTTACAAAAATAACGTTTAAAAGTTGAGTGACGGTAGTGGTATATTACTTTCCCTTGAAACGTTGTTGCTTCTTGACCACTGAAGAAGAGGTAGCACGGCTCGAAACGTCTGGTTCATTTGAACTTTGATTTCAGCCCCCATAGAACAAAGTTTGGAGTTATATTCTAAACATAGGCGCTATACAGTTTCTTCCATTTTT
Organism: Siderastrea siderea; assembly: GCA_964030785.1. NCBI lineage: Eukaryota > Metazoa > Cnidaria > Anthozoa > Scleractinia > Rhizangiidae > Siderastrea > Siderastrea siderea. Next base: position 2,035,087 of record OZ034976.1, on the reverse strand, counting down.
AACTCGTGGATACGCGAAGCGTAGGAATGAGTTTTTGTGGGCACTTGCGATATGCAAATGTGTCACTCATTCACTAAGGTGTAGACACTTTTCGTAATTAGTCGGCCCCGCACGAGAACGCCTGCGATATCAAAACGACAATTGTCGTAGCACTTCTATTGAAAACGGGACAAACATTGGCGCAATTGACAAGTTCATGATGCGAAACCAAAGATCTTATGTGGTCAACCATGACAACAAACATTGCTTGGAAGACTTAAGTAATGATTTAAACTTAAGTACTAGCAGGCATGGAGTTAAAGAAGCATCGAAACGTTCAAGAAGTAAGTCAAAGTCTGCTTGTAAAATATGGAGCCGCCCATTTTAACCAACACGCGGAGTTCAAATCGATTTTACAAGACCTGGGAAAACGCTACAGTACGGTAAATGTTTTCAAATGTTGATTTGCTTTTTAACAATTGTTTAACTGATTGTTTGCCCCAGATTCGTATAATTTGTAATTTTGTTCACATAGGCGCCGATCAAGCCATAGCCATAAACACAGTTGAAGTGTGTGCAAAAATTACATGCTTTCAACAGCGTGCAGAAAATTTCAGCAATTTTCATTTTCAAGGTTGTTTTCTGACTAATACTTGATACGTAACCATAGTTTTTCACGTCAGAATTTATTTATTCAACTATTCCAGTGCAAAAAGAAGTTAATTGGGAAGCCTACAATGTTTAGTTATCTACTGCGCATTTAGGTAATTTTTTTTTCTCTTGACAAATTTAATTTATGCGAAAGACGCCAATGACACGCAGGAGACAATGGGTTAAATTTCTAACATCCCCTCACATATGTCTTCCAGTAATATATGTGCAACAAAGGCCTGCAAACAAAGCCTTGGCTTTGTGAGAGGGATCTTGCGTAGTATGAGCCATGTTTCGACAAGACTTTAATGAATAATAGATACAATACAATACAATACAACTAGAATTACGTGATTCGCATAACCTCGCAAAGCTCGGGCAAGGGTGCACCACAAAATTGAGCGATGGGGGTGGGGAGGGGATAGAATTTCGGTTTAACTGGAGGTGTGGATGGGTGGCCACAATGGTCCCCAATTGGAAGTTCAGATTGACATTCTGGTTCCCAGTCGATTCCATGTAACTTGCATCCAATCCCCTGTAATGTTAAAATCTAATGCATAGAAACTTGGTAGGAGTTTGCAGGTTTAATTTGAGAATTTGAGCTAACTGCTGTATGCGACTGGAAACCTCTTCATTCTGACATTGCTCTCTAGAGAGGATGCATAGTATTGTTGTGGACCTGTTGTCCAAGACAGTGGTGTTTCTGTTTATTTTGGTTGGGTTAGAGTAGGTTTATCAGAAATGCAGTTCAAATTCCAACTTGGAACTGCACGCATGTTATCTCCAACATTAACCTGGCCGTTTCCTTTAGATGCTGTTGCACAGTTTTTGTTCTATTCTATTCAAGTGGCGATATAGGTAAAACAGTTCATTATTTCCCTTGAATGGTTGATAGCAGGAGTCTATTACTGCTGAAGAGTGATGCAGCGCAGAAAATACAATGTTGGTACAGCTGGATTTAAAAAATTATTCGTTTTTACCCAAAATTGAAATGAGACTTACACAGAATAATAGCAAGCCAAGCACAGAGTTTCATATTGATGTGATAACATGTTTATTCATTCCCCCCAACATACTATATAAATTAGACTAGATAATTGTCACAATAAAATAATTTATACATGTACATTAACCCTTGAAGCCCCAGTGACCAGCACCTCCCTACAATAACAATGCTTTAATTAGGTCATCAGAATTTGATCACCAAACATGAATAGTGTTAATGTTAAAGTTAAAGAAGTTCTCTGCCTAGTACTACAAAAACTGTATGAAGACCAGTAAGGAGAATTTGTAGGTTTACATTGGGGCTTAAAGGGTCAATTGGTATGGAAAGCAAGAGTAGTTAATTTAAGGGAGAGGGTGAATGTAGATTATAGCATGTGAAACCTTCACAAGTAAGTAAACTTTCACATAGACAACTCATGTTGAAGGTGATCAGGATCTCAACTCCCATGATCTTGGTGCTTGCTTGTGCATTGCGAGGAGAGCTGTGATGGTGGTCACTATATGTAGCATGAAATTGATCAATAATTAATGTTAAGCAGTAATTTTTGTTTCACATCAAATACATACATGAATGTACCTATCCCCGCTAAACATTACGTGGTAATTGCTAGGAGCAGAGCAATACTTGTAAGTGCATTTCTATCGAAACTGTGAACAGAAATTGTGTTTTCTAATCCATCTGAATATTATTTTTATAGCTATTAACAGGGTCAATATCCGAAACTGAAAACATAAACTCTTCTAAATTCTTACTGATCCAATATGAATAATTTCTTTCAAATATTTTTTCGGGAACGTCCTAAACTTAAAATTTAAATTCTTTTTACTCCTCATACACAAATATGCACTGCTTGGGGGACTGAAAGCTATTTTGGGAAATAATTTAATTAATTTAATTTCTTTTGTGTAATCTGTGGTTTTGGTCATACTGTACCTGGAAAAATAATTATATGATGATAATTACTGGTACATCAAGAGTAAAAATAGTAGAGAGAGGAAATAATTTGAGCCAATCTGTTCAGTTACCATCCGTTGGAAAGGTATTCTAGCATAAGTACTTTGATGATCGTGTATTTTTTTGTCGCCTCTCGTTGCTTCTAACAAAATCATTTTGTCGAAGCACTTTCAGACGGTGTCGCCAGTCCTGATCGGTTTCAGCACACATTTTCTCGAAGAGTTTGTAGCCGCTGAGTTCATTCTCATTATTCAGTCGGTGTGACTGAGTTATAATTTCGAGGACCTTGTATCGATTCTCGCGCTGTTGAAGAATCTCGTTTTGTAGTAGCGCTGTGCTATTAAGCTAAATTTAAACTACGTTGTCTATGTTCTAAGATTTCTCGCCTGTGATGTAGACGGCTTTAGTCTTCGCTAGGCTATTACCGGTAAACGATGTTCTCTACCCTTGGGGCGTTCCAAAAACGCGGGGTCGGGGTGCGGGGTGCGGACTGCGGACTGCGGGGTGCGGGGTGCGGGGTGCGGGGTGCGGGGTGCGGGGTGCGGGGTGCGGGGTGCGGGGTGCGGGGTGCGGGGTGCGGGGTGCGGGGTGCGGGGTGCGGGGTGAACAAAAACAAAAATAAAAAAAAACAACAACAATGAAACAGCCAAAATAAAACTAAAAAACAAAAGAAAATAGCTAAATACATAAAAAGGACAACTAAACATACAAGGAAAATTTAAACATAAAGCGAGAATTGAAGGACTCTCACTCGAACCAATAAATATATAAATAGATAAAAAAGAAATTTTTATCATTTGAAATGATAGTGTGGTCTGTGTGGAACACTTTCTCTTTTGTGGTAGTTTTGTGTTATTTTATTTCTGAAGCATTGATATTTTTCACCGCTTCTGTGTTTTGGCTATAGAGCGAAGCAGTTGTAAAAGTCATGCAACCAAAATCGGCAGCTGAACGGTATGTCGAGCGATCCGAGCCAATCAGAGTTAGCGGTTCGCACGATGTTGATTTCACGCACAAAAAGGTAATCGTGCACTATTTTCTTTGCATGGGAATTGAGGGCTGTTTGCTGTTTCACTGTGGTTCTCTAAAGGAGATACCTTCGCCAGTAAGCAGCTATGACTGAGACTGGACGTGGTTAGTCTATTTATCTGTTATTGAGTATTGCTTTGTCTCTGAAAGTGGCCTTTTATCTTGTTAAAAATGACATTTCTTAAAGCTAATATTAGCATCTCAACCCTAGATAAGGAACACCCGCTGGTTATAAGCGATGAGTAAACGTAAGTCTTGTTCCGAATTCGTATGATACATCGAAACAAATTATCCCTAAGAGCTGAGCGCTTGTTCTGTGCGTTCTGTACACGCAGTCTTCATAAATAACCCTCGCTGCGGTGTTGCAGAGATAATGTACCGATGCCAAAATTCAAGAATACAAGATTGTATTGATTAGACTAAGATCAAGGAGAAGATTGACGATGCGAAGATTGCAAATTTACGGGAACAATTGCGCAAGCAGTGCACGATTTTATTCTCGTGTGATTTTATTCTTGTGTTTTATTCGCGATTTTATTCTCGTGTAGCTCCGATCGCTCGATATACCGTTTAGTTGCATTTTTGGTTGCATAAATTCAATAAATATCGTTATGTCCAAAAACACAAGTAATTTTTCCCAAAGAATCTGAAGTGAACAATCGGCTGTCCATGTCCAGTCATTCATTTTATTTTCGAGTATAAAATCAACACCGTGCGAGCTACTAACTCTGATTCGTTGGGATCGCTCGACATACCGTTCAGCTGCGTTTTGTTTTGGTCACAGAAGCGGTGAAAAAGCATCAGAAATGAAATAAATAAAAAGAGAGAGTGAAAAAAGAAAGTTCCACAAGGACCTCACGATTATTACAAATGACAAAAATTTTTCGTTATTTGTTTATTTATTAATTTATTTTATTTATTCACTTACTTATTGGTTCGCGTAAGAGTAAAATATTCAATTCTCGCTCTATTTTTATATTCTCTTGTATTTTTATTGTATTTTTGTTTGTATTTAGCTATTTTTGTTTGTTTTTATATTTTTTTATTGCCTGTTTTATTATTGTTGTTATTTTTTATTTTTTTTTGTTTTTGTTGACCCCGCAGTCCGCATCCCGCACCCCGCGCCCCGCGCCCCGCGCCCCGCGCCCCGCGCCCCGCGCCCCGCGCCCCGCGCCCCGCGCCCCGCGCCCCGCGCCCCGCGCCCCGCGCCCCGCGCCCCGCACCCCGCACCCCGCACCCCGCACCCCGCACCCCGCACCCCGCACCCCGCACCCCCCGTTTTCGGAACACCCCTACCCGTGCTTTCTTGTCGTCGACTCTTTCGCCTTCGTCGTTCGCGCTGAATTTCAAGTCGGCGTTCACGCTGAGTTTCAGTGGTAAATCTCCCCCGGTATGGATTTCCAGCCACTTGTTAAATCAGGCGTTGCTGTTCCCTCATTTGCATCAGAAATTAGTCCACTAACTTGTTCACAGACGATGAATTATAATCATGTCAGCAAGCAAATGTACGCAGCGAAGAAACCAGAGAGTGCGCAACGGTCAGCAGTCGCAATTTGGTTTTGTTGCTAGGCAACTGTGCGGACACCTTCAAAATATATATAGGCCGATCGAGATTTGACTGCCCTAAGCGATCCTCGCGCGATCCCCAGGCGACAAATTTATAAACCTCGCTTCCCGAGGAATAATATTTATATAGCGCTTATCCGTTTAAGTGCTAAGCGCTTTACAATGCTTATAATATTAATAATAAAATAAAATAAAAATTACATTGTACATTGCTACAAAGCATAAGCTTGTTCTAAAAGGAAGGTCTTTAGCTTAGATTTAAAAGTATTTATATCATCAATAGATCTAATTGCCATGAGCAGATCGGGTGGCAATGACTGAAAAGGCTCTGAGTCCATATGTCTTTAAGTTGTAGGGTTCAATAGCAAACCGCCACTTGTCAGAAGATGAGTGAAGGCGTCTGGCAGGTTCTGATAAACGCGCAACAGTTCTGTCAGATAGCTAGGAGCTAAATTGTTTAGTATCTTAAAACATACAAGATTAAGCTTGAAAATTATTCTCTGCTCTACAGGTAACCAGTGTAGCTCCTTAAGAGTGTTGGTAACATGATCAAACTTACGCAAGCAAGCAATCACACGCGCTGCTGCGTTTAGAACACTTTGCAATTTTTTAGTTTCATACTTAGGTAGGCCTTATAAAAGCGAGTTGCAGAAATCCAACTTAGAGCTTACAAAGGAGTGAACAAGAACTTCAGCCGTTGCAGTATTGATATACTTACGAATCTTAGCTACATTTCTAAGATGATAAAAGGCCCCCTTAACTATTTTGTGATATGACAAGACATTGTTAACGCATCATCAAAAACGACGCCGATGTTGCGCGCTAATAGACCAATTGCAAGTTGACTGTCAGCTTTCATTTCTAAAATACTTTATCCACGAGTTAGCCCTAGGCACCCTTTGATTGACTATTTACTACTTTCTCTGTCGTCAGTCACTAAGGTGATGCCATCACATCCCTATTACACTTTGTTAAGGCAGCACTTGTTAGACGAGTTTATTTCCATTTATATTATTTTTTGGCTATTCCAACCTCAGTGAAGTGAACTTTTCTGTCATAAGTTAACTTGATCGTGGAATTCAAATTAAATTATTAAAGCTTCAGTGTAAAGAATAAGTCATGGTGTCACAAAAATACCTTTCGGATCATTTGACACTTTCAAACAAGTTGATTTCCTTTGCAAAAAAAAAATGATTGAATCTTGAACAAACGTTTTGAAATCTGGAATTGCAGGGGAGCTTTAAATTAAAAGCTTTTTTACAAGACTTCATTAATCTTAAGAAATGATCTTTATATGGTTTTTGTAAACTGCAAAGACGCCCAACAATGTTTCGCTGATTGACAATTTATTCTGGGATCCTTTTAACAATTCAAAGGGTTTTTATTTTAACTCCAATGGTTCGCTCGATCCAAGTTATCTTAATTCTATAGAAACACTGTTTTTCTATGAGTTATTTTCTAAACACACAGAGAACAACTGATTTGTTCATAAGGGGATACGAATGCAATTACGCTGCACCTACATGGCAAGTTGAAAATGAAGCGTGGCACATCAACAGCACAGTCGAACCTCTCTAATACGGACACCGAAGGGACAGACGAAGTGCCTGTATTAGATAGGTGTCCGTATAAACCTCTCTAATACGGACACCGAAGGAACAGAGCGAAGTGTCTGTATTAGATAGGTGTCCGTATAAACCTCTCTAATACGGACACCGAAGGGACAGAGCGAAGTGTCCGTATTAGATAGGTGTCCGTAAAAACCTCTCTAATACGGACACCGAAGGGACAGAGCGAAGTGTCTGTATTAGATAGGTGTCCGTATAAACCTCTCTAATACGGACACCAAAGGGACAGAGCGAAGTGTCTGTATTAGATAGGTATAACCTCTCTAATACGGACACCGAAGGGACAGAGCGAAGTGTCTGTATTAGATAGGTGTCCGTATAAACCTCTCTAATACGGACACCAAAGGGACAGAGCGAAGTGTCTGTATTAGATAGGTGTCCGTATAAACCTCTCTAATACGGACACCAAAGGGACAGAGCGAAGTGTCTGTATTAGATAGGTGTCCGTATAAACCTCTCTAATACGGACACCGAAGGGACAGAGCGAAGTGTCTGTATTAGATAGGTGTCCGTATAAACCTCTCTAATACGGACACCAAAGGGACAGAGCGAAGTGTCTGTATTAGATAGATGTCCGTATAAACCTCTCTAATACGGACACCGAAGGGACAGAGCGAAGTGTCTGTATTAGATAGGTGTCCGTATAAACCTCTCTAATACGGACACCAAAGGGACAGAGCGAAGTGTCTGTATTAGATAGGTGTCCGTATAAACCTCTCTAATACGGACACCGAAGGGACAGAGCGAAGTGTCCGTATTAGATAGATGTCCGTATAAACCTCTCTAATACGGACACCGAAGGGACAGAGCGAAGTGTCTGTATTAGATAGGTGTCCGTATAAACCTCTCTAATACGGACACCAAAGGGACAGAGCGAAGTGTCCGTATTAGATAGGTGTCCGTACGGAGAGGTTCGACTGTATTACATAGGGGGTTCATTTAACTGGGATTTTAATGGCACACAAGGAGCCGTTGCCTATGAGCAAAACTTTGGCTTTTCTCGGATCACATCCGAAAGGAGAAATTTCGATGCACTTCCGATGTCAGTTCCACCACACAATTCTGGATTGGAAGTGAAATGAAATGAATGAAAGAGGGTATATTATTACTATTAAAAACCCAAAACAAAGGAATAACTTCTAAGCAACCACACCAGACGCCAATAACGCTTTTAACCAATCATGACACGGCGTAAATGTGTGAACTGGTGCCAAGCGGGAAAACTCGCATAAACGAGGTTATTCATGACTAGTAGAAAACACCATATTTGGTTTCATTGGTTACCACACTAGTTAGAGAGGCCTGGAGAGAGGTACCTAATGACTCCAAAATGTTGTCAAAGAAATCCGTCCTTCAAGAAAGAATTTTAAAAAAAACATTGTTAGACATTCTAAATACCGAAGATTCGTATATTGAGATTGATACAATAACTTAATTTAAAAACTTAAACACCATAAGATAACAAAAAGACCTAAATCAATACGTTCATACCAATGTGTATGGTTCACAATCAACACAAGTAAAATCGTGATATGCTTCTAACAAAAACCTATCCTAAGAACACATCGCTGGAGTCATCGCTGTTCGCTGTGATCTAACGCTATTTCTCTTAAATTTTACCACAATACATTGAATACTGCTGAGTGTGTCACACATTATCACTCCAACAGCAGGAACCCCAGACAACCTAATTATCTGATACATCAGCGCCTAAAAATAACGAAAGTATCTCTGACAAAGCCCGATGGTACAGCGAAGTTTTTCTCTTGGGAATACCGAAAATCTCGCAAACATCAGTGAATCTACACAACAGCCCACGACAATAACCACAGGAATGTGGCCAAGAATGCGCTCAACTCCACAACAATATCTTGTACCTGCTATCGCAACCACGAGATAAAAAGGGGAGTTCAACTTTATTTAAAGTTAAAGTTATTAGATAAACCCAATAATAAATAGATGAAGACCAAAGCAGTCTCCTATCAAACCGAAGTGCTCTTAGCTGAAAAAGAAGTGATTTGTACATAATTTCTGTCCCCTCAAATGAGAGCTACTGAGCGTTAGTTTCCCGTGGAACTGTGTATTATGCTGTACAAGGTGGTTAGTCTATATGAGTCTTTGGATGAAATCTTAATGTGTGACCATTGAAATAAAAGCTAATGCGCAGTACCTTTCTGTAGTCTTTCTTTTAAATAATGTGCTGAACCAAGCGGTTCTGTATCTTTTGAGTAAAAAGATGAATCTAAAGTGCAACCATTTAAATGAAAGCTTTTGAGCAGTAATTTCCTGAAGTCAATTCAGCGAAAGGTTGTTTCCTTTTTCTCCTAGAGTATTATCAGAGGGCCCGGATGGGTTAACTGACAACTGACAAATGGCCAAAATTTTAACTGACAACTGACAAATAGCCTAAAATTTAACTAACAACTGACATTTGTAGTGGGTTTTACTGACAACTGACAACTGACCTAACTGTCCTTAATATCCTACAAACCTCGTTGTAAATAACACTCTTTTGCGGACTCTTTTCGTCAAACAAATGTGCGTTTTATACTAAATCTTAGCAGCGGGACGCTAGGGCGTCATATTTTAACAAGTTACCGTATGACCCATGTACATCAGGGTCATTTCACCAGCTACAATCTCGAATTACACAATGGCTGCTAATGCTGGCGTTGTAAAAGCTATTGTAAGCAGACCAGCATGGAGTTTGCTAATGTCAACTTTATGCAACCTTTGCTGTCAGAAGAGATCAGCCCCGAGACTGAAACTGTATGAAAGAATTTGTGGAGAAATATCGTACCGTGAGGCAAAGGACAGTCCGGGGAGAAACAACAAAGGACAAAGCAGGGGTCTTACCACCAGCCGTCTACACGAAGCAACAAGATTTCAATAAAGTGGACTTGATCAGTAGTGTAGCACCTCTTGACCTGATGGTGGGAGTAGAGAATGATTTTAACACTGAGGATCCGGTAGTGTCCACTAGACAGGAAGAAGAAGAGTGCGTTCAAGCCCCCCCCCCCGGGGGGGGGGGCTACTCAATTAAGTTTTATAAGGGGAGGCTCCGCCCGGAGGTTCAAACCCTTACCCTTTAATATACTAATTTTTACCGAAATGGTACCCCTTTCACATACTTAGACCAAAATTGCACCCCTTTCTTATGCCTCAAGGATGAGCCAAAACAATAGAATTTCCTGTAATCGCCACGTTTTTCCCGGGTATTCAGTCATTCTGATTCAGTTGCGTAGTTATTTCTGCCAAAATGCGGCACCCTTTGATATACTTCGCCTTAGCCACCATTTCTTCCACTTTGCAGCTGATTTTGTGACCCTTTCGTACACTAAAATGGCAATGTTGCCTACCCTTTTATATACTGTGAGCTTAAAAAACGCACGCCCTGCGGGCGGAGCCTCCCTGTATAGCCTGCTATAAGGAGTACCCCCCGGGTGTTCAAGCTACATCTGAAGGTGGGGATGTGACAGAAGTCACATTTGTGGACGACTGTCAAGGTGCAGTGGCAGTTGCTAAAGCGCAACCTCCGCCAGATGACCATGAAACCGACTCGGAAGGTGACTTTTCTGATAGGGAGGGCGAAGTTTTCGCACCTATTACAGTTTCAAGATCTGGGCGGCCAATACGCGCCCATTTCCGCCTGGATTTGTAAAGTACGCTTATAGTAGTCATCTTTCATGAGCTGATTGAAATTTAGACAAGAAAAAGTATATTTTGTTTGCTATTCTGTTCCCTACAGACGCCTGTTAGCTCAAGTGCAATATTTCTTTCCGGTTATTTCATCCATGCCAATCACCATCGAGGTATTGCCAAACAGAACCCAATCAAATTTATCGTAATAAAGAACTTTACCCATATTTGTTTGCTTTTGTTACGATCTACTTTTCAATCAGTATTTTGAAGGTAAATTTTGATCATTCAAGTGGTTAGAAAGGAATGTAGCGCACGGGCAAGCGGAAGTTTGTGTGGAGGAGAGTAATGATAGAGCCACTTGACAATGATTTTAACCCAAATCTGAGAAAAATATGTCGTAAATGTATCAATTTTCGAATTAATGATATAATTTCCGTTATATGTTCCTTTTTAGCTAAATTTTGGGTCAGAAAGAAATAATTTAGTTACATGGCTAATTAATATATAGATTCAGCCAAGCCTAAAAGCGGAGCCCCCCTTTTTGTTTTGTTTTGTTTGTTTGTTTTTTTGCTGGTAGTTATTAATTTGTGAAAATACTCTCATTCAAGTCGTTAAATTTAAAAAAAAAAAAACAAAAGAAAAAATTCCTACCCTCGCTGAGGGCCGAACCCGAGTCGTCGGCGTTCAAAGCCGGAGATTAGTCCACTTGGCCATGAACGATTTTTAACACTTTTATGTTAATTTTAATACTTATTTCTTTCTTCGTGACAAGCTGCCTATCAGCATGAAAATGCTGGGGTTTTTCCTGACAAAATGTGTTCGGAACGCCGTAAAAACCATGGTTGTTGACAGAAAAAACTAAAAAGCACTAGCTCCGGTATATTTGGCGTCGAAACCGCTGCGAAAAGCTGCGAACTTTCAAGCGGTGTGCCGACCGAGTTCGAACAGAACCGACAGGGCAAATTTGAACTTTTCGCCTGAACTTGATCGCCTAATTTTTTTCGCCGAAATTGAACTTTTCCCCTTCCACCAAAAAGACAACTGAGTATTCTTTTGAACTTTTTTTTTCCATTAACGAATTTGTTTTTGACTTTTGTTGTCTTTGCTTGTTTTGCTACAACGCGGGTCAACATGCGATGTCGCGCCAAAAACACATGGGATTCAGCACAGGGTTATATCCAGTGTATGAAGTGTATTGGTAGCCCTGTGGTGCGGACGGACGGACGTACGTACGGACGGTCATGTGACTATTACGTCACTACCAAAATTTCTTGGTTTGATAGGTTACCAAATTTCCTTAGCAATGGAGCTCCGCTGACGCGCTAGCTCGCTGGCTCCGCTATTAACAGTCAATTAACTGACAAATGACTTAAAAATTAACTGACAACTGACAAATGGCCAAAATTTTAACTGACAGCTGACATTTGTACCCCCCCCCAACCAGATCCTCTTATCATCTTGGAAGGATGGAACGTATTTAAACGGGGGAAGCTACAACAGTAATGCAACAGGAGAAACACAGATTAAATCTGGACATTATAAATTTCTTGGTGGATTTGCCCCTCCATTTTTGACAAAAATCAAGAAGACGTTTTTCATTTTAAATTTTAAAGCTGCTAATGCAGATTGAAAGAAGCAAATATTGACTCATTAAAAGACATCTAAAAGTTAAATTATTTAAAATGTACTGCATTTACAGTTAACAGTTTGTAAATTTACCAAAATTTTTACTAATTCAAGTAATCACACATTTGCACCTTAAGAAACTGGTTTCGAAAGAAATGGTTGTGCTTTATTGGCGGAAAAAAAGCAAGGGAAAGATAGCGAGACAATTTTCTGCCACCAATGCATTAGCGCATTTGAGACACCAGCTTGTCTTATTACACCGTTCTGGGGCTTTTACTTCACGGTAAAACGGTTAAACTTCGCGTTCAAAGAGCTTCACAGTAAAAGAAAAAAGAGTTCGGAACTTTTCACAAGATCAGAGGCATTACTAAGGCAAAAATTGTTCAATGGCCCTTTAATTGACGTATTCAAACACACTCTACGATTAAACTCGTATTCAAACTCCGCCGAATTGGAATCACCTTCCACGTCATAATGAAGAACACCACAAGAAAGTTACGCTCATGCAATAGCTTTCACTGAATGTTAGAGCCATATTTGGAAAATTACTCCCGAGTGATCGCCAAAAAAAAATTTAACTTTAAACAGAGTCCCTGAGCTTTCATGACTCTTTCATAGCGAGACAGAAGCAACAAGTATATCCAATAGAATAATACGTGCGTTAATAGTAGTAGCTACACAACACGCCGTAAAACTACATCAATGAACGGAACATTCATGCCCTTGGCCAACCAAAACTAGCGAAAGAAAGCTAACCAACCAGGGTTGCAACACCGTAAGAATTAATAACATGACAAATGTTCAAAGGACTTAACTACGTTTCACAGATTCAAGAGCTAGAATCCCGTCGTGATAGACACCACTACGTAAAATGCTGTTCAATAAATGATCTCTTTAGCTGGTGTTGTTGTCAATAGCTTTCATTTGTTCCCCTCCCCCCCCACCCAAACTTTCTCTCTCTCTGAAACACAGAATCAAAAGCTAACTTTCATTCTACAAGGGAAATGCGTTATTAATTGAACTGGATGTGACGGTGAATAAATCGATACCGTCAAATCTTGGTCACCACTCTTGGGGTTATAAACGGATGTGTTATTTTTGGGGGGAGGGGGTGGTCGTATAGGCGCTACTAAAAAGGAGTAGGAGTGGACAAACAAGAACCAAGTTGAAGCTAACTTAACATGTATAGGACTAGGACAAAGCTAAGGGGGGGGGGGAATACAGCTATAATGCAACTAGACAACGTCCAGAAATCTCAGGGTTGAAAAGAAATTCTTATCTGGAAGGAAAGCAGCTTTTCTTTTTAAACCTGGCAACTGTAAATGTTTTAGCGATTTCGGGACTCCATTTTCGGCAAAATTCGTATTAAAAGCAGAGTACGTTGTTTTGAAACTGCTTATATTCATTGAAAGAAGAGGAAATGATTCATCAAAAACACATTAAAACGTTAAATTATTTAAAATGCGCTGCATTTGCAGTTAACGGTTAGTAATTTAGCAAAATAAAGAACCTAAATTTACTTTAAAGTAAAGTAGTCACGCATTTGCACATCAAAAAATTAGTTTCTATTGGTGGCCGATAAAATGCAGTGAAATATAATAAACCCGTGAATTTTCTGCAGCTGCTTAGTCAGCACACTGGAAGCACATCAGCTTGTTTTCATTCTGCGATTTCGGGTTGACCCTCAAATTTCGAATTCTAAGAGGTTTGCAGTATAACAAGACTTTCACACTTCTGTCAAGGCAAAACTTAGATATAGAACATCACTGAAGGTAAGTTCTGTTTAATGGCTCTCATTAAAGTAGAACTGCCTCTACGATTTGACCTAGACTCAAAAGCCAGGGACTAGGTAAACCAAGATAAACATTATCACAGAGTAATGCTTTCATTTGAATGAAAACTGTTCAGGATTTCATTTACAGTCTCAAGAGCTAGAAATACCTTGAAAAGCATAATAAACACCACAAGAGGAAACTATCGGTCAGTAGCTGTCACCTGAGTGAATTCTCACACTTTAGGATTTTATCCACAGACTCAAATGGTAGAACAACCTTGTACAGCATAATAAACAGCATCACAGAAAAGTACTGCCCGATAGCTTTCATTTGAATAGGTACTACTTCAGATTTCATCCACAGACTCAAAAGTTAGAACCACCTTGTACAGCACAATCAACAGCAAAATCTTAGAAAGTATTACACAGTCGCTTTCATTTGAATCGTTACCTTTTTGTCTGCCAAACACAAACTGAAAGCGAGAACCACCGTACAGCGACAAGGCTTACCCCTGAAGAGAAAGGTTTCAAAAGAGAATTCGCCGTGAAAAAAGAGCAATATCAAAGTTATCGATATAATTTATCTACCTTTAAAAAATGTTATCTCGTATAATTAATCTCAATAATTTCTTATTCCATAGTTCCTTACCACAGGATTTGAACCTAAAAATCAAGCCTTTATGGATTTCCTTCCTTTCTTTTTATCCTTTGCATTTCGTTTAATGCATTTGCGTTTGGCACGTCAAGTAAGTACCACCAAACTGTCCCTCCTGGTTTCTGCTACTTTTTCAAGTTTTCAATCAACGATGGCCTCCTACGCGACCACGCCCTTGAAGGGCACGTGTTTAAAAGATCCACAGTCGAAGCTGTTACCCATTGTCACGTGATGTGCAGAGAGGATTGTCGCTGTATTTCTATGAACTACATACACAACAAACAGGAAGACAACTGTGAACTGAACGACGTAAATAAACAAATGAAACCGGCAGCGATGAAGTGCAAATTTGGAGCTGATTACTACGATTTAGTGCGGGAGGTTACTAAAAAGGTAATGAATGTGTAATGTCGATTATTTGAAGACTTTCATGTTGCTTTACGCATTTATTAAAACATCGAGAATCCAACAATACTGCTGCAGAAAACTATTTTTCAGACCTTCAATCTGAAAAAACATACTTAAGATTTTATCCATAATTATAATATGATTCGAGGTTTGACTCAAGGAGACAAAGGGTTTTAAATATAAACTCCTCTCAGACTAAATTCTGAACGAAACTTTTCAGATAGGTCAAATCGTTTTCCAGATTCGAATGTGGTAATTCCTACTTTTCTCCTTTAAATGCTTTTCTTTTTCAAGTAAATAACAAGGTGAACTTTCAGACCCTCAAAACAAACTGTTATAAACGACGAGGGCAGGTATTTCCTACTCCAAGAGATGGGGAAATATGCGCACAACGTTTCATGTACCATGATCAACCAGTTAAGTTTATTGTAATTACGCTTATAGTTCACCATTTCATCGAACCTCTTATTTTACAGGTTGTCTAATTTTATGTTAATGAACTCTTATTGATAAATATCACCGTATAACTTCATCAACCTAACGATGCATTTCATCTAACCATTCGTCGACAGTTTTGAAGATTATTCTTTCAGGATCAAACTATTGTCACCATTGCAGCCGATTTCAATGCTTTTGTCATGACTTACTCACAATCACAAAGCGGTAAAGGAGATTATAATGCAGGTCTTCTACTCTTTACTGTTTAAATTTTACGAAGTTTGTAAACTTATTTTGAGCGCAATTCTTCATTATTATTTTGTAGTCATGGGCGAATCGTAGCAGGCGAATGATAGCCGGCGAGTCATGATTCGCCCGTCAAAATTTACCTATGATCACATAACAATGATAGAAATTTGCGAATCAAATGAGTTTAGGGCGGGAGATACCAACTGCCTGAGGTTAAAAAAAGACATCATTAACAGCTGGAAGATCATCAAATTTTCTTCATCGCTTTCTAATTAGGGGCGCAAACATTGCCAGAACTCAGATCTGCACGCAGCAATGAAACCGACTGTAACTTAATTGAACAAAGAATAGACCAATCCACGTTTTTTTCAACTTTTGACAAGGACCAATTAGCGATACTGCTAGAAAGTGTGCATTAAAATTAGTAAACTTGCCGAGTTTGAGGGTGATAGGTTAGAAAGGGCCGAAGATATAGCTCCGCAAAGTCGCGAAATTTTACAGACGTTACTCTGATTCCCTTTGTAAGTTATTATTCTATGGCTCTCAAACTTGGCAATTGTACTGATTTTAAGGCGCTCTTTCCAGTGGTGTCGATGGATTTTTGCTACCTTGTCCGTGGAAGGGTAGATCTCAGGATCATCAGCGAAATGTTATAATAAAATGGCATGCATGCAGCTGCCTTCGTCCAACTATAATTTTTATGTTCAAGAAATAATCCCTTTTGTCTTTGTCATCGTTGAACCCCAGGGTGGACAAGATAAATGCTTCAATAAATGCTGCCAAACCAATCCATGTCTCCAGGGAAGGATCTGTCATGAAATTTGTGACCCCACCGCTGTGAGGTTCAACTGCACTTGCCCTGATGATTACACTGGTCAGCGGTGTGACAAAATAAAGCATCCTCGGAGCTGCAAGGATCTGGCAACAAATGGTGCCAAAACATCGGGAGTGCACGTCCTCTACAATTCCCAAAACAGACCTTTTCCAGTCTACTGCGATTTTGATTCCGAAGCCGGTTATGTTTGGGCTTTAATACAGTCGCACTCGCTTGCAAACAACGACCAGTTTAAATTTAAAAGATTCGGTGTTGACTTTTCTGTAAATGAAGATGACGGAATGATCAACTGGAATGCTCATCGTTTGTCTTTGTCCCGAATGCAGTCAATTGCTAACGTATCAACTCACTTAAGAGCCACTTGCAACTTCCCAGTTGATGGTCTCCTGTACACCGACTACCCACGCGCAAAGTTGGAAGGTCACAATTTTTTCGGTGTGTGGCAAGCAAAGTGCCGCAAATACGAACGTATTAACATACGGGGAATCGAATGTAAAGAGTGCACTGCACCTACATGGCAAGTTGAAAATGAAGCGTGGCACTTAAACAGTAATTACATAGGGGGTTCATTTAACTGTGATTTTGATGGCACCCTAGGAGCTGTTGACTATGAGCAAAACTTTGGCCTTTACGATAGCATAAACAAGAAATTTCGATGCACTTCCGATGCCAGTTCCACCACACAATTCTGGATTGGAAATGAAATGAAATGAATGAAAGAGGGTCTTTAATGATCATTGAAAACCCAAAACAAAGTAACTGACACAAGTCACGCAATAACCAATCAAGACACGACGTACTACCATTTTCGTTCAACCCTGAAGCGTGACGATTTTTTCGCGTATGTGTACGTTTTAAACGTAACGGTTTTGTCTGCTTACGTGTCACTTTAGGCAATGAAACCTTGTCGGTTATGTCGCGAAACTGACAAGGTTCTTGGCGCCATTCGAACATGTTTTGTTCACGTGCTTTGAAACGTTATGGTCAGCGAAACGGCCAACATTGAAATTTATTGTGCTCCAAACTGCACTAACTCCTCGGTGATTTGGGAAAGGGAGATAGATCAGTAGTGGACTTTCAATACTTCGATGAGTTCAAGGTCATCTTCCCGTAATTTTTCAGATGTCAGGCCTCTTTAGGCTTTGCTAATTTTTGCATTTCGTCGCAGTATCTGTGCCATACAGATTTTGCGGTGTTTACGGTCACGCAACTCGTTCGCAAATTGTCTAAAACTCCCCGGAATTTTACCCGTAACTTGTTCACCCCCTTCACTCAGTCCCTCACGGATATTAAAAAACATTCTGTCAATGATGGAGCATTTTAAATCTTGATCTAAAGCGACTTCTGGACGGTAACTCCTTCCAAACTTGTTAACTTTTCTCATCTCCTTCACTGCAAAAAATTAAAGACTTTCATGCAGCAAAACCTGAAAAGTCTCAGAGCACGCGAACAAAACATGTTCGAATGGCGCCAAGAACCTTGTCAGTTTCGCGACATAACTGACAAGGTTTCATTGCCTAAAGTGACACGTAACCGGCCAAAACCGTTAAGTTTAAAACGTAAACATACGCGAAAAAATCGTCACGCTTCAGGGTTGAACGAAAACGGTAGTAAATGTGAAACCGGTGCAAAGTGCGGGAAAACGCGCGTAAACGAGGTTACCAGGTTTTATTGACAACCAGTAGAGAACACATGTTTGTTTCAATAAGTTAACACAAGATGTTTTTAATTAATTAATTAATTAATCAATTAATTAGAGAGGCCAACAAACAACACACAAGACAAACTTAATTACTTTTTAGAGCGAATTGAAATAGACTTTTAACTGTAATAAGCACCGATTTTGTGAAGAGAGAAGGCACGATAACCCTAATTCAGAATTAGCACTAAATCAAGATTTTTCAAACCG
Source organism: Siderastrea siderea (assembly GCA_964030785.1). Classification (NCBI taxonomy): domain Eukaryota; kingdom Metazoa; phylum Cnidaria; class Anthozoa; order Scleractinia; family Rhizangiidae; genus Siderastrea; species Siderastrea siderea. The sequence goes on along the minus strand of OZ034976.1, from coordinate 2,016,738 downwards.
ATTTCGTCCTTCAGTTTCCACTCTAACTCTTCTAAACCTCGATCTGAAGACGACAGTAACTCTTCCAAAACGTTTCCAACAAAAGAAATCCTCATGTTACGTTTTATCTTAAATCAGAGTTCAGTTTTGGCTTTCATAGGCGTTTCGTCGAACCCGCGAACGGAGCATTAGGTTAAGACACGATCTTAATCGCTTAGTATTCACTTAGAGCTGGATAGTGTACTTCGACACTGTACTCAATTTATAAAATCCAAAGTATTTTCATGCATGCTTAAAGTATTTAAATGTACTTACTGATTACAGTAACGAAACTTAGTTAACGATTGTAAGGTTTGGGTAAGTAATAGCGGAGCCAGCGCGCTAGCGCGTCAGCGGAGCTCCATTGCTAAGGAAATTTGGTAACCTATCAAGCCAAAAAATTTTGATAGTGACGTAATATTCACGTGACCGTCCGTCCGTACGTCCGTCCGTCCGCAACAGAGGGCTACCAATACACTTCATACACTGGATATAACCCTGTGCTGAATCCCGTGTGTTTTCGGCGCGAAATCGCATGTTGACCCGCGTTGTAGCAAAACAAGCAAAGACAACAAAAGTCAAAAACAAATTTGTTAATGGAAAAAAAGTTCAAAAGAACACTCAGTTGTCTTTTTGGTGGAAGGGGAAAAGTTCAATTTAGGCGAAAGAAATTAGGCGATAAAGTTCGACACTCAGCGGGAGCAAGAATTATTTTTCTTTTTTTTCTTTGTTTTTTTTTTTAATTTAACGACTTGAATGAGAGTATTTTCACAAATTAATAACTGCCAGCAAAAACAAAACAAAAAACAAAAACAAAAAACAGCCAAAAGAAAAAAGGGGGCTCCGGTTTTAGGCTTGGCTAAATCTATATATTATATTACCACCATTTTCATTACTACGCGACTTTTCTTTTCAAAACACCTTTGAGCATTTGCAATAGGCTTCCGTCAATCATACCTTATATGGGAAGTGTCTGATGTTACCGCAATAAATTGAGCTCGAAGGAATAAAGATGACCCCACATTATCCCGTAAATTTGCGCTGGCGAGTCATATATTGACTAGTAAGAGGCTTTAGAGTCGTTAATGTTGCAAGAATACTTCACGTTTGGCGGACATTTGTAAAGAAAATTCGACATTTCTTCAGAATTAAATACCCGCTCGGTGGATTACCCTTTGCGGCGGATGGTAAGCTTGTGTTCAATTTCGTGAATAAGCTAAACCGAAGTGTGAAGTAATGATTCTTGGTTTTCTGACCTGAAAATAGCACACGACATAATTAAATTTCGCCAGGAGTATAATCTGGTGCACGAGGACGAAATTCAGGACTGGATAGAATATGCAACGGGAAAAGGAATCATGATCAGCGTACCTTCGATCAACCGATTCGTGAAGAAAATGGGTTTGACAAGTAAAAGGTACGTATGTCTTGTTGGATTTTTGTTTTGTTTTTTGTTTTGAACACTCACTGCACGAAAAGACGGATTTACCGAGCTTTGCAACTGAAGTAAATTTGTAGCAAATTTAGGGCTCTAAATTTGTCACAAATTTGCACAGGCGGCATTGTCGAAGCAAAGACACACACTTGCTCCTGCTGAAATTAGGCGCAAATGTAACGTAAACACGAAGTTTGCATCAGATTTGTGTCAGTTTTGCCATCAAGGTAAATTTTCAAATTTCACATTTATTTGCTGTAGTTTTGCTACCCTTAAAAATTAATACTTTTACGGAGTCCATAAATCTAAGCAAACACGGTGAAAATCAACTTATTTGCATCAAATTACCGTCACTTTTACTTGAGTGGCAAATAAACAAATTTGCATTACTTACTCTCACATTTACTATTATAGCAATTGTGCCTATTTGCACCAACTTTACGCCAAGGTCAAATCAGGAAATTTAGGTTTATTTGCCCCATATTTACTAAAGGAGCAAACATACTCATCTCCGAACACGCAAACAAGTGGCGTAAATCAAAGTACTGTCACATTTACTTGCGTAGCAAATAAACAAATTTGGATGTCTTACCCTTACATTTGCTATCATTATGGCAATTCTGTTTATTTGCACCAACTTTACACCAAGTCAGCAAATTTAGGTTTATTTACCCCAGAAGCAAATATGGAGCAAATATAACCATTTCCATTTTCGCCAACCTACTCTTTTTTTTATGAAACACGAAGATTTTCAAGTCATATTTCGTGTACTGTTAATCAGCAAATTTGTCCTAAACAATCCTTTTTGACCTCTGTAAGAAAGTGCACAAGTATGTAAATCAGGGCTGAAAACGTACCTAAAATGGCGAATTATTTCCCTCCAAACAAATTGAAAATCTTAGTAGTTTTCGTTCTCACATTGGATAATTCAGTCTTGAACGAGGTCAATCAAACGCACTATGGGATTCCAATGGGATAATGATCACGCGCGCGTCATGTTTTCACGCCACACGCAAGTTTCGCGTCCGCTCGCGTGTCCTTTGTGCTAATCAACCCCTAGTGGATTTTGGAGGTGGATTCATTAGAAGAACAAAGAAAAATGTTTTCTATGCCAGATGGACTTTGAATTTTACATATCCCAGAAGAAGTGCCCAGACATACAATGATTCAAGAACTCTCTTTTTGGCCTCTCTGTCCTGTACAGGGTATATAATTTTATGCGAGTTTGTCCCAAACAGGGTATAAACGCGTCCTAAACAAGGTATGGCTGCACGATTGTCACCGTTGACACTTATACATAGCCAGTCCTAGATCGGAAACCTGACGTTTGCCGCCCAGTCTCTAAAATACTATAAAATTGTCTCGAACGTGAAGAAAGTGTGAATTTTTTTTTCAATTGTTCTAAACAGGGACCTAAAATGGAGCGTGTTGTCCTAAACGGGATTGGTATTTTACGGCTTTTTGTCCTAAACAGGGTCAGGGTATCAGATCTTCAGCGGTACCCCTACACCCAAACATGAGTCAAGTACCACCCCCAGAAAACACTATTGCTTTGACAAATGGAATCTGTATCTTTCTTTACCGTTTTCATTCTCTTTCAAATGAGCATTTTCTCACTAAAACCATTTTACAGAAGTGCCAGTCATGAAAGATCAGCATTTTTTTGTTTGCAATAGGCTTCACTGACTGCCTAAAGATGACTGCATCTTTGCAGTGGGTTTCCTAAAAATGACCACATTTTGAAAACCCAACAGTGAACACTAGAACAAACAGAAAATGTCACTCATCTTTTGTCACATTCGATTTGTGACTGTGATGCATGAACTTGGCTAATGAAATTCCTTTCTTCTGACATGTTGCACTTACAAAAGGTTTTTCTCTAGATTTCAAATGAGATCTTGACTTTGGATATTTCTTCCTGGCTTTAAGCTTTTTGTTTTTCACTTATCTTATTCATTGCTTTCAATTTTGAAAAATATGAAACACAGAACTGTTTGTACTAAAATCTGCCAGTCATGAAAGATCAGCATTTTTCATTTGCAATAGGCTTCACTGATTGCCTAAAGATGACTGCATCTTTGCAGTGGGTTTCCTAAAAATGACCACATTTTGAAAACCCAACAGTGAATACTACAACAAACAGAAAATGCCATTCATCTTTTGTCACATTCGATTTGTGACTGCGAAGCATGAATTTGGCTAATGAAATTCCTTTCTTCTGACATGTTGCACTTACACCAGGTTTTTCTCTTGATTTCAAATGAGATCTTGACTTTAGATATTTCTTCCTGGCTTTAAGCTTTTTGTTTTTCACTTATCTTATTTATTGCTTTCAATTTTGAAAAATATGAAACACAGAACTGTTTGTACTAAAATCTGCCAGTCATGAAAGATCAGCATTTTTTGTTTGCAATAGGCTTCACTGACTGCCTAAAGATGACTGCATCTTTGCAGTGGGTTTCCTAAAAATGACCACATTTTGAAAACCCAACAGTGAACACTACAACAAACAGAAAATACCATTCATCTTTTGTCACATTCGATTTGTGACTGCGAAGCATGAATTTGGCTAATGAAATTCCTTTCTTCTGACATGTTGCACTTACACCAGGTTTTTCTCTAGATTTCAAATGAGATCTTGACTTTGGATATTTCTTCCTGGCTTTAAGCTTTTTGTTTTTCACTTATCTTGTTCATTGCCTTTAACTTTGAAAAGTCTGAAACACAGAGCTGTTTGTACTAAAATCTGCCAGACATGAAAGATCAGCATTTTTTGTCTGTAATAGGCTTCACTGATTGCCTAAAGATGACTGCTATGCAAGAGGCAGTGTTGGTCTTGTCTCAAAGCGAAAAAAAATTGTTAATATGTCCATTTTTTTCTTTTCTCTTTCTTTACAGAAATTATTAGTCTTGTTGCTGAATGTATTTTTTGGCAGCTTTCAAACCAAACATATTTTGGCTTCCATCCAAACAGTAAACATACACACCATGGCATTAACATAAAGAGGCATGCAGTGTTAGATAATTGGCTTTAAAGTCATTTAACACACCAGGAATGGTGGGTGCACCAACCCACCAGTTTTGAGCCTTTTTATTTACCAACCGGAGATTTTAGGAGTTAGCTCAGATCAGGTGCTACATTATAGAACAATAATCATTTTCAAATGAAGCACGTGTTATAAAACCTAAAGAAAACAATTACTCTGGTCAATCATAAGACACAGGCAATCAAATGAGCCAATGAGAGCTAGTAGCAAAATAATACAAGTGACCAGTGCCAAGCGTAGGAAAAATGAGTGTGTGCGTTCAACGATTGGTTGTCGTTGCAGTATATGTCCCTAAGTCTACATGTACTTAGGCCCCGTTTACATGAGTTATTTCACCCGGGATGAGTTTCATCCCGGGACGACTTTCGTCCCGAACCCATTTTTGCTCCAAATCATGTAAATACTCACAGGTAAATGACCAGACAACGGGATGAAAGTCACCCCGGGATGAGATGAAAATCATCTCGGGATGAGTTAACTCATGTAAATGGGGCCTTAGCCAGGTGACAGTAGGCTAACAAACTGTTTCAAGACAGTATCTTAATACTTGTAAAGGGTTTCCAACCATAGCCTTCTCAAGTTTTCATGGCAAGGTCATTATCATAAATTGTTGTCATTGTTATTGTTGTTTTTGTTTGTTTTTTCTTTGCTTTTCATCAACTGCTCAGGGCATGTCAATATGAAGTGAGAAGTGAGAAGGCTATGGCTCAGGTTAATCACGAATATAGCAGCTAAACTAAAAGTCGCTGCTTTGAACTTTTTTAATATTCCTATGTTCCTTTTGCCAGTCCGAGACTTCGTTATACAGGCTGTATGCATCCTTAATTCTACTCACCATGGTGGTAGACTAACATTCATGTATTGCTTCAAGAAATTATCCTAGTACAAAGATTTTCTTACCAGAGCTTTCTTTTTTTTAGTCAGGGCCGGGTCATTATCATTAGATTATTTGTTTGTTTGTTTTGTTTTGGTTTTTACCAACTGCTCTAAATCATGAGTTATCGACATTTATTTCTTGTATCAACAGCAAATGCAAACTGGCAAAAGATGTGTCATCTTGGCAGTCCTGCTCATAAAAATTGTGTCACCTTAAGAGCAGGAATTGTTGCCAGTGCCACAAGGAAACAAATATTCTTCAATCAAGTTTCAATTCTTGCATATTTTTCTCTCAAACATTACTGCTGTGAGAGCTGAGAAGACTCATTACAAAGAGAGACTGGCCTGTATCAGTTAAGTTATGGACTGGCAAAATGAACATAGAAATAAAACTTCTCAAACTCATTCATAATTCATTAAGAGGAAACAAAGGAAATCACAACTGTGACAGTGGTTTGGATACCGGATCTTAATTAGCATAAGATTTTGTGAACTTTTGCTTTGAATTTCTCCAAGAATTATGAATGGTTTGAGAAGCCATATCAAAAACTCGAAAGAGTGTTTCATCAGGTATCCAAACACCTCGAAGTCAGTCAAAAAAACTCGGCTGCGCCTCTTTTTTTAAACCCACTTCTTGGTGTCTGGATATCCTGATGAAACACTCTTTCTCATGTTTGATATATTACTTCAAATATCTTTCCAAATCACACTTAATGAGTGACAAAAAAAAACTGCCATCTCAGTGGACAGTCCTTCTAACAAAGGAAGTGCCTCCATCATCTCACTTGTAATAGAGCAAAAAAGCAAAGCCGAAAACATCGATTTCTTCTTATTGTTTTCTTAGCATCCTCGTTCAATCAGACCTCATAAACAAATTGATGTGGATTAGCTGAGATTTTCTAAGTAAATTTTGTATCTAACTTGCCATGCAATGCTGTTTTTCTTACCAAAATTTTGCTTTCATGAAATACTGATCGAAGCCGATCCAAAATAGTGAGAAATGTGTTGTCCCTGTAAGAAAATGTCCAGTTCTTTAAAATATTTACCAGTGCCCCAGGAGTGGTAGTTGACAAAGGCAGGAAATCTGAAAAAGACAAGGTTGAGAAGGTCATTTGTGACACTTGTACACTGTAAATCAAATTCACTTAATGAGAATATTAATTTTACCATGGATATGAGCAATGCTTACATATCCTTTTGTATCCCATTGATAGTAGCCATAATAATGAGGTAGTTGCATCTTGATAAAGTGGTTGAGATCCTTAAGTGGGGTTCAACTGTATACTTAGATACATGTAGTTTGAATTTACAACAAGAGTAATCTTTAATTGAGGCAGTCAATAAGGTGGTAAAAATAATGTTGACTAATGACATTGACTGTAACAATGAATATCGGCTTTACCGACACACACTTAATAAGACACTCTGTTATACTCACCTGTTCATTGTTTGGACAATCTTTCAACCTTGGGCATTATCCTCTAATACACCAACTGCCAAAAGGGGTTGATTTGCTAAATAACACTCATGCCAGAAAAAAGTTGCCCTTAAATTAAAGTTTTGGTTTCAGCCTTGGGCATTATATGCATGTATCAGCTGTTGAAGTGGGTTTATGTACTAAAATAATAATAATAATAATAATAATAATAATAATAATAAACTGTAATAATAACAGCAACAATAACATTATACCTCAAGTTGCTAGGGAACCAATCAGAATACAGTCGAAGCCCTCCCTGTGACCACTCTCGTAAGCGACCAGCTCAAGTTACAACCAACATTGTGAAACCCCATTTGAACATCACTTAAACTCTGTAATCAAAAGTTCTCATAAGCAATCGTTCCCGTAAGCAACAGTGTGACCACTTTTGTGAATCATTGCCTGGATTCTAAGTTCTCGTAAGTGACCGCTTAGTCAACACTTTACAGTGCTGCATGTTGTACGGTTGCCAACAGACAACGGTACAAGAGAGAGAGAGAGTGTGGAACTTATCAACTCCGCCTCCCACATTTCTTGCATTCTAATTGACCAGTTGAAACAAAACCCATTGGGAAGTTGTCAGAAAGATGTCAAAAAGTTGTCACAAACTAATGAAAAACTTTGTCTGGTGGCAAGGGTACAGCAAGCAGCACTGTAATAAAACTACTCACTTTTTGGGCAAATTCAGAGTAATACATAGCATAAGCACTAATGGTTCATTGACTTGTACGTGCGCGATAATCTTCTATAAAAATTTTTAACATTTTTGCTACAGTACTATTGGTGACCATCAACATATGCCAGGCTTTATGCTAAAAGCTCTCATAAGCGACCATCCTCTTCTGTTGTACCTCGTGGTCCCTTAAATAAGAGCTCCTTCTCATGAGCGGCCAGCTCTAGCTGCGACCACTTTTCGGAATTCCAGAGGTGGTCGCTGATGAGAGCTTTGACTGTACTGAAACCTGTAATATTCACAGTAGAATATATCTATGAAAGGCAGTCACATGACTTCTTGTGCAATTTGATCATGAGATAAGACTGGCAATATTCCCAGAAAAATTTGTAGTGCTCAAATTTGCATTCAAATGTTGCGGCTTCTTACACACTTGGCTGGTATACGCTCCAAATTAGAAGACAAGCCTTGAGACTGTGCATGATGTACAAACTTCACAACGGCTTGGCTGACCTGGGTACTCAACAACTCATGCGTCCGCAAAGGAGACCATGAAGACATGTAAACTGCATGGGCTATGAAGTCCCATTTTTTCATACAAATTACCATCAAATGTCATTCGTGCCAAGAACTGTTCGTGATTGGAATAGCCTCCCAGATTCCGTGGTTCTGGCACCTAGCCTGGAAGCCTTTAAGGACCGGCTGTGGTGCCACTTTGCCAATAGCCACTGACCATACCCTAAGTTTTTAATTCCCAAGCACCTGCACTGACGCTCATGAGAATCTTAGAAATAGAGAATTTTAGAAATAGCACCTGCACTGATGCTCACGAGAATCTTCATTAAGAAGGAGGTGGGTTATCCGAGGAAGAAGAAGAAGATGTAAGCCTAAATGAAGTGGCCGGGTATTCTGAAATTGCTCCCAATAGCGTTCCCTTACATTAGGCCCTTTGGAAAGCCCAAGATGATATCAGTAGGACCAATAGTCAAATACAAAATAAAGTAGTTTGTCAACTTACCAGTTTCAACAGCGATGCATTTCATCATGGACTGACGAATTACTTTTTTGTTCGGATGAGACGTGGACATTTTTGCTGATGACCGGGGCTGATGATCCAAGTCGAAACGTGGGCTACCCGTATGTAGCTTCCATTTTGCTAAAACTGCACTGTGGAAAGGCTATTTTCGTGCGCTGGGTGAGCCTGATACATCCGAAAGTTAGAAACAGCACCGTTTTCATTTTACCAGGAACAAGAAACGTACAAAACTATAAAATATAACATGTAGCCATAGCCCTTGCGTTCACAACATCCGCGCCAAAATTCGTCAAGTCCCGCGCGATATTCGCCCGCGATACTTCTGGACAGTTGCAGTGTCAAAGGAGTGTGAAGTTTCCGGAGTCCCCCTGGGAAGATCGAAGGAATAGGTGGTATGAATTTGTTAGGTTTAACCTTGATTCTCTCTTCTCGAGAAAAGGATGGGTAACTTTGTTCAAATTGCTACTTTTTGATAGGGATGACATTTAAAATTTCTAAGCAAATTGAGTTTGTGCTTATCGTCCCTCCCCTCCCCTCCTCTCTCTTTTCAAGTTAATTTATTCTGTGAAAGCCGTTATAAAATTATGCTATGCGCGCGCAGCCCTAGCTGGTAGGCGTTTATTTCAAGCCTGAAACAGAAGGACTTCGTTTCATTTCGTAACAAAATGGTAGAAAATAGCGAGGTTCACGTCGTAAAAGCAGTTCACAGAGGTCGGAATGAAGGACCAGAAGCCGACGGGTCTCTAAGAAACTGTTTCACAATGTTCTGGCGATTCCACGGTTGACACTGGAACGATGGAAGCGAACAACCGACCTGGACTTTCAAGGTTAGTGTGAATTGTGTTCAATGATTTCCCCTAACCTCAACCGGTTTCTCTGAAACCCAGAGCAAGTCATGAATACTCAACAAATTGTGCAGCTCCATATTTAAGTTTTAAACAAGTGTTGTTTTGCGGCAACTACAGGACGTGTGAATGAGCGTATGGCGTACGTGCATGTAATGTTTTTATACAGCATTTGCCTGAAACCCCTTCGACTGGCAGGCTAACAGAGATTATTACTTTAAAAGAAAAGTCGCGTTTTAGTGTTGTTAAGCTTTTCATTCAGACTGAATATTACAAAAATAATATTCCTCAGTTGCTGTTGCCAGGCACATGCTCAATATACCGGTAACTATAGTCACTCAATGGAAATTGATATCAGAAATAATAATTATTGATAAATTATCAATTAATTATCATTTTCTGATCGCTAGTAATTGGTTTTGGCAGTCAAACTTATAGAACAATCACTTAAAAAGCCATCTTTAGTGATTTCAGTTGCACAGCTTGCCTTCTTCAAGTGGGGCCAGAGGTCTTGGGACTAATGCACAAGTCATTTGACACCGGTCCCCCCCCCCCCTCAGGCATGGCCGGGGTAATGAGGGGACTTTCACTTCATATTCACTCCATTTTCGTCCCCCGGTAGACGGGGAACACACAAGAAATCACGGCCTTAGCCTCCCTGGCCGGGGAATAAGCGGGGCAGTTACTCCCTGGTCAGCGGTTTTCATTTTCATGCCACATAGTAATTTTGCACACATTATCATCACTCCTTTGATTGAACGATCGAAGCGAATTGTAAAGCGAAGCGATACAAAGCTGCAAATTAAAATGCTCTGTGAAACGTCTTTCTGCCTTTCCAGTTTAAAAAAGGCCCTTGTAGCTGAAGATTTCTTAAGTCTAGTAAGGAAAGGTGGGCATATTTTCAATGATACTGTATAGATATTAAAATAGTATGCATTTAAACTCACTGACTTGACCTATCGATGAACAAGTTAAGCTATTTTCAATGTTAATATTAATGATTAAGTTATGCGTTGTTTTGTGTTGTTTCGATTAGTGTCTAACTGGGGATTGCTTCTTTATGACCTACTTTCATTTTGACAAGAAATACATTTGTTAAGCTTGAGTTATTCTAACTTCAGAAGACTATTGCTAAAACATGAGGTGTAATTTGTTGTGATCTTGCATTTTCTGACATCAAGATGTAAAATAGAAAGATTATGTTGAAATAGTTGTCTTTTCTTGTCCATGGAGGGGTTTCAATTGTTGCCACATATAATGTTTTCATTTCACGGCTATCATCATATTTGTCATCCCTTGTTACGAGTTGACATTTAAAAGGGAGTACCCTGTTTGTTGGACATACATGTATGGGGGTGGGGAGTTCACCATTCACTTTTCCCCTGGGGACCGGGGAATTCACTGGCTTTCATTTGCATAAAAAGTGAATGCCCTGGTCATGCCTGAGGGGTGGGGGGGAGGGGGGTTCGGGGTTTTTAAATGACAGGTGCATAATAGTCTTTGCCTCAATCTACTGTTTAATTTTGTTTATAATAAAGTTTCGATATAACGCGCGCTCTGATTGGTGGAAACAGCGTGCCTTATCAGAGTACAGATGCACGGAGTAGCCCGTGACGCCATTCTGCGCACGCTGGCAAGCTGAAATCCTTTCTTGCGCGCGCTTGCAAGCTGTGAAAAAAACTTGATTTCTTGCAATTAAAAGCCAGTTTCTTTACAAATGTGAGCAAAGCTTTATTATAAAACAAATAAAAAAGCCAAAACCGTGCTTTGTTCTGTGATAAAGCACTTAAGGAAGTGACGAGAGCACTCAAGAAGTAGGGAGAAGCACTCGCCTGCGGCTCGTGTTCACCCTACACTTCTTTCGTGCTCACGTCACTTCCTTGCGTGCTTTATCACAGAACAAAGCACGGTTTTGGCTTTTTTATTTGTTAACTATTGAAATTATTTTGTCTCTATGTTTTGATGTTTATTTTGGAAGGAAGATAGCCCTAAGAAGTGACCTTGTTTTTTATTTGTGTGTTTTTGTTAAAAGTCTGAACTTCTGGGATCTATGGCAATTAATAACAAGCATTCTTCATTGCTATCAGCAATCTAAATTAATAAAGGTCACAAACCTTTTTCTTCATTGATTCTCACTGATTGCTAAAATCATTTGAAATCATTCATTGATATTGTTTACTCTTGATTGTTGTTTTGTGACTTTCAAAATTGCTCTTTTAAAAATGTGTCTACTTTAGTTTTTCCCACAGTACCGGCCTCCACTGCAGAGCGAAGTAAATATTTGTGTGCAACTAAAGGCTAATTTACATGCTGCGACTTGTCAGGCCGATTTGTCGGCCACGACAAATCGGGGAGCAAATCAGTGCCTGTGAATGGCAATCCGATGGGGGCGCGACTCCAATCCGACAAGCCGGCCACTTCAGAAAAATCCGTGACCACTTCACAGATTTTCACGTGTCGGGCCCGATTTTAAGAACGAAAACGCAACCTACAAAAGAATTGGGGCAAAACAAATTATATCTGCAGTATTTTAGCTGAAAACAAACTAACTATCTAGCACCTAGCATTTTGTTTTCCAAAACGTTTTATAAAAAAGCTTTTACTCTAAAAAAAAATGCATGAGCAGTGCTTGCACTGTACATAAACCAATTCGCTTCCCGATTTATCGTGGCCGACAAATCGCAGCCTTAAAATGCAATAGTATGACATGTATCTTTTAGTTATCATGGTTTAGTTTGACTGTGTTGTGTCTTCACAGAAAAAAAAGACAACAGCATTGGGCAACAAATTAGTCAAGACGGACAAGAAGAACAAGTGCATGGAAAGCAGGGATTATCTGCTGAACATTAGGTGTCAAAGGCAGACACCAATGATGATTTTAAGATCCAAATTGTTATCTTACAAGTGTAAGTACTATGCACTAGCACAGCTCAGAATGGGACACATTTGACTACAACTACCAGAATCCTTCAGTTTTTCTTTTCTGATTAAGGGTTACCAACATGCCAGCCAGTCGCACGAGCAGCACAAACATGTAAGTCCACAATTTGGAAGAAAAAGGCTGAGGGTACAGCTGTAGAAATGGAGTAAATTGAGAAATTCAATTGAGTCAGCAAGTCCACAGCGGTCAAACACTTTATGGAAGCCTAAGCAAACTGTCATATAACAGTTGCTGAGTTCAGCAGTGTACATGTACATGTAAGAACATTGTATGTCGTGCTCGATTTAGATGTTTTGACTTACTCTTACATCTGTTGCACCACTGCAAATCTACCTATTTAGACAGTACAAGTTTGTTGAATGCAACATGCTGACAAAAAGCCTACTGCGCTCGTTGTTTTGTGGGAATCAAAGCTACATTTTTATTATGACTGTTGCCATGACCAAAAAAAAAAAACAATTCCAGGATAAAGACAGATAAATTAAAGAGCAATCGAGAAGAGAAATGACCTTCATAATCAAAGGAAATTGCTGCCTCACTGGTCTGAGTAATCAAAGATAGGGAAAGAAAACTACAGTAGGATTAATATTAATATTATACTGTGCCTTGCATGTGACTATGTGCCTTGCATCTTGCACTCTTGGCTCGCTAACAAACATGCCTCACTGACTCACTCATTGTTCATACACCCAAATTAGGTCCATTGTCATTAAATTTTAAATAATTTTAATAAGAAAGGAAAAACTAATTTTGATTGTGGTAGTTGTAGTCAATGATGCCATCATGCAAATGTCCTACAATTGTTAATGAAACAGACTATGCCAATCCAAAAAAAGAACGCAATCCTTATGCTTGCACTGTTCCTGGAGACGCTAAACCCTTTACATTTTCAAAGAAAAACTGCTGACAACAAAAATTGGTTCTAAAGTAGTCAATATTTGGCCTTGTTAATGCAATTCCATAGAAAGCAACCTAATAAGCTAGCATGTGTGGGCTGGATTTGGGCCCACACATTTCTTTTGGTTCATTTAGCATGTGTACATGTGCTGTGCCCAGTTCCCTCTTTGATCACAATTTGAAAGCATCATGGTTGTTGTATTTAAAGTGGCATGTTTGGTCATTTCCTGTGGTTCTAAGGGTGTTTGCAAGACCCAATGATTTGAATGATTTTTAATCATGAAACAAACCACTGGATTTCATTTCATGTACTGAATAAGACTTCTGGGTAAGCTCATTTTGGACTTGTTTTGCTGCATACAACTACCATGATGCACCAATGGCATGTTTATAGAGGGAACTGAACATTCAAAAATTATTCATTTTCACTTGAGTATTCACTAAGATGTTTTCATAATTTTTCAATCAAATCAAGCATAAAACTATGGTTACTAATTGACTGAGGTCAGGTTGGATGGGAAAATATACGGCGCTTGATCTTGGTGCACAAGCCTTTGCTTCCCAGCTGTCAACCCCAAGGCCTTCCATCAAATGTTTTCCACCCAGCCTTCTCATTCAGTTAAAAGGTCATTGGGATCAGTGTTCATATGAAAAACTAACTGCTCAGCTGCCTACTTTACAGTTCTTGTCATAACATCATTCAAGCATGTAAGTGGAATTTAGAGACACTGTTTTTTCACTACATTACTACACTAGCCTGATAATAAGCTCTTCCACTGAAATTTAATGTCATTATATATACATGTAATGCATCAGTCAGTTCCAGCAGTGCCCATCCCCCCCCCCCCCCCCCCCCCGCAGGCATGAGTGGGGCATTTTTCCTATTGTCTCTCACGGCGCCAGGCATTAGTCTACCCCAGGGCATTTGCCATCCCATGATTTTCATGTCACAGTACTGTAACTTCCTTTTAGTGATAACTTCATTGGGCAAGTTCAATTTAGCTTTGATTACTAGAATGAAGGTAAGCCCAAAAACTAAGAAATTAACATACATGTGTTTTTCTTTTACCTTAGCTGGGGGCATTTGCCAGGTTGTTCTTTAAAAATCCTAATGCCCAGGGGTTGACCTGGTGAAGGGGGGAATGAGCACTGCTGGAAATGACTGATTCATAATTAATTGCTGCTGGTGCACTTAGTTGTAAGCAGTGAAAAGTGCATTCTGTTGAAGAATCTCTTGCCTGTAAGACATTCAGAAAATAGATCAGGGCACAGTTGCTTAAAACAGGATTAAGCTAACCCAGGGTTAGTATCAGTTTTGAATTCAAGTTTGTAGCTTATGATGTGGATACCTGTTAATTCTTTTTGTTCAAACTGCAACTACAAATAAGCAGTGGAAACGGTTTCAAAAAAAGAGATAAAGAATCATTTGTTAAACCCTATACCCCTGTGTTAGCGTTAACCAGCTTTCAAACAACTATGCAGTTTAGCTCTTGCAAAGATTTCCAGTGAAACATGTGACTCTGCTTTTCCCACCCTTACTTTGTTGACAAAAGTGTCATTAGTTGTGCAATTTTAGTATTCTTACACTTAAGGTGGCAGTTTTTACAAAAGAGAAATTGATTAGTTATGACACTTTGACCTGGTAATGAAAAAATAAGAATTTGTTGGTCACCACTGATTACAATTCAAGAAACTGATCGTTTTGTGTTATAGTGTGCTGTTAGTTTTGTGACCACAAAAATTGGTTTGATATTGTACATTTGAATTAATAATTGCAAGTAGAACTGTACTTGAAATAGGGAACTTGGGTGCATTAGTTGATATACAAAAACTTTGGTGATAATACATGTATTTAGCCCTTAAAATTATCTTTACGGTCAGCTAAATTAACTGTTGCTTCTAAAAAGACTAACACTCCCTGAACTAAGAATAAATATTGGCATTTTGCTGAACATGCTTTAGAGTACAGTTGTTGTCGCGGTTATTGTTAAGTTTTGCCTAAAAGAGCAAGCAAATGTGACCAACGGAAAGCAAACCTGGCATTTTTGTCATATTTCCTTTTCAGGTAAAACCATCTTTTCGTGCAGTATATACACTGTATTTGACCGTGCTTCATAATTACTTTTGAGTGAATTTGTCTTAAATGTGTACAAATTTATCACGTTTGCTACGGTATGTAAATATGGAGCAAAGACCTGTATTCACCTTCTTTGCTTCACTGGTAAATGTGGCCCAAACACGAGATTTGATTCATGTGCAAATATGACCAAAGAAAAAATTAACATGGCATTTCCTTCATATTTGCTATCCATGTAAACATCAAGTAAAAGCGGTATTTACCATCTTTGCTTTGTTTATAAATGTGGTGCAGACACGTCATTTGATTTATGTGCAGATATGGCCAAAGTAAAGCAAACATGGCATTTGCTTCATATTTGCTATCCATGTAAACATCGAGTAAACGCGGTATTCACCATCTTTGCTTTGTTTGTAAAAGTAGTGCAAACACGTCATTTGATGTACGTGCAGATATGGCCAAAGCAAAACAAACATGGCATTTGCTTCATATTTGCTATCCATGTAAACATCGAGTAAACGCGGTATTTACCATCTTTGCTTTGTTTGTAAATGTGGTGCAAAGATGTCATTTGATGTACGTGCAGATATGACCAAAGTAAAGCAAACGTGGTAATTGCTTCATATTTGCTGTCCACGTAAACATCGAGTAAACGCGGTATTTACCATCTTTGCTTTGTTTGTAAATGTGGTGCAAAGACGTCATTTGATTTACGTGCAGATATGACCAAAGTAAAGCAAACATGGCATTTGCTTCATATTTGCTGTCCAGGTAACTATCGAGTAAACGCGGTATTTACCAACTTTGCGTGCTTGCAAATGTGCTCCAAACACAAAATTTGACTGATGTGCAAATAATATCAAAGTACAGCAAACATGGTATTTGGTTCATATTTGCCACCCATGCAAATCCATCCTTTGGGGCAGCAAATATTTAACTTCACTTCATAATTACTGTAGGAGTAAATCCGTCTCAAATGTGTACTTCCTGTTCACATTTGCTACGTTGCATAAATATCGAGTAAACGCGGTATTTACCATATTTGCTTTTCATGCAAATGTGGTGCAAACATGACATTTGAATTTGACCAAATATGATCAAATTTAATCATTTATGGTATTTACTTCATATTTGCTGCGATTTTGCTATCCTTGTAAATCAGTTTTTTCGTGCAGTGACTGCTAATTCTAATCACCTATCACCTGGGAATGAAATGAAAAACAAAGCATCAGCTTATGATGCGTTTTGTAACGTTCGTTTGTTGAACGTTTCAAGAATGTAAACATATGTTTAAACGCTGTGACATGATAGGAAGGGAAATCGTTATTTCTACAAGCGGGAACGGGGAATCGAGGAAAATATTTAAGCTTACTTTAAAGTTTACTTCTTCGTTATAGCTCAATACGATTGCCAAAGAGCGTGATGAGGGAATCGCTGAATTTCACCGAGAACAGTTGCTATTTATAGATGAGTTTGAGAAGTTCTGATTCATCTATAAATAGCAACTGTTCTCGGTGAAATTTAGCGATGACATACGACGATACATCCCCCTGTTTTGCTTATCACGCTCTTTGGTAATCACAGTGAGCTATAACGAAGAAGTAAAACATGAAACTAAGCTTAAATATTTTCCTTGATTCCCCTTTCCCGCTTTTATAAATAACGATTTTCCTTGCAATCATGTCACAGCGTTATATGTTTACCGCCATTCTCGAAACGTAGAACAATAAACGTTATTACCGCTTATGCTTTGTTTTTCATTCCATTCCTCAAGTGATTGGTGATTAAAATTAGCAGTGTTTCTTGCAAAAATAATCCAACAAGACATACGTACCTTTCACTTGTCAAGCCCATTTTCTTCACGAATCGGTTGATCGAAGGCACGCTGATCACGATTCGTTTTCCCGTTGCATACTCTATCCGCTCCTGAATTTCGTCCTCGTACACTTCGGAATATTGTCAGATTATACTCCTGGCGAATAACATGTCGTGTGCTATTTTCAGGTCAGAAAAGCAAGAATCATTACTTCACCCTTCGGTTTAGCGTATTCAAGAAATTGAACAAGCTTACCATCCGCCGCATACCGAGCGGGTATTTGACTCTGAAGAAATGTCGAATTTTCTTCACAAATGCCTGCCAAATTGAAGTATTCTTGCAACATCAACGACTCTAAAGCCTCTTACTAGTCAATATATGACTCGCCAGCGCAAATTTACGGGATAATTTGGGGTCATCTTTGTTCCTTCGAGCTCAATTCAATTGCGGTAACATCAGACACTTCCCATATAAGGTATGATTGACGGAAGCGTATTGCAAAGTGCTCAGAGGTGTTTTGAAAAGAAAAGTCGCGTAGTAGTGAAAATGGTGGTAGTGGTGATGTAGTATAAAATGTATGAAAGTAAAGTGAAAGTGATGAAGGTATAGTGTAGCGTTGTAAGAATATATACTAGTTAAACAATACTTTCGTGTAGCATACCCTAAAATATATCACACTAGTGACTTGATTTATCACAAAGGAAAAACGTTCTCAAGGTTTGTAAAGTAAGATCAGCGAATGACTGAGCAGAGCACTTTAAGGAAGCATTAAATTCCGTAATATACATTTTTCCTTTTTTAGAACATGGGATTGAACATGGGAACATGGGATTGAACTTTACTTAAAAGAGAAATATTGTAGATTTAATGAAGTTTTAAAATTATGTGTTAGAGCTATAAGTTAAAATTAATAATTAATATATGGAGACCAAAGCAGTGTGCTATCAAACCGAACTGTCCACGCGTGAAAAGTTATGCTTCCAGATGTACGCACAATTGTAGTTTAAGTAAGCCAAAAAAGTGGTAATAAAAATTTAATTTGACGCACATGCGGTGAATCAGTCATGAATCTTGCTGACGTAAGAGGTAAATTTGCAAACAGGCGAAAAAAGTAAATAGTTTTTTTTTTCATTCCTTAAGTGTTTATTTGGCTCAAGTTTTCAAAACGTTATTACGCCAGTTGGTCAGACGAAAAACGCGTTAGGTAATTTCTGCAATTTCGTCCATGAAAAAAAAAATCAGGTCCTTGGTATAACCAAACTAGTCACCATCTTGAGGTACGTTTTTGTCCTTAATTCGTAAGAGCGACAAAGTTTTAACTCTACTCACAAGAAGATTAGGCCTTATAGATTTCATTTGAATAGCCACCCTTGAGAGTTTCATCCACAAATTCCACGTTAAAACCATCACGAAAAACAACATTTCCATGGGAAAGTACTGCCCAAAAACGTTTGTATTAATCGTCACATCAAACTATATCCACCTTGTACAATGCAACAGGGCTTAAAGTAGTTCATCGAAGTACTGAACAGCAGCCTTTTTGTAATGGCTTAATGATGAAATTTAATTCTAGGATAAACTTTTCACGGCCTGTTTCAGGAAAAACCTATTAATTCGTCAACCATACAAATACGCGTGTTTCACAATCTACACAAACGAAGAGGAACTTGTCTAAGATTTGTGATCGGATTTCCTTAGTACATTTGTGGAAGGCTGATAAATATTAGAAAAAGAGCAGCTATTTTAAAACGATAATAATTTTTAGAGCGAAGAGATTATTGTCATCTCAGACGTACTGGTTTTGTTCCTTTAAGAAGGGGAAGCTGTTGATGCAGAGCTTTTTTGATGTATCCTGTTTATCAGCCTTTCAGTCTGTAAGTTAACTTGATCGCCGTCAAATTTAGCATTTTCTTCTAGCGACTTCGAAAGCTTCTTGGCAAAATAAAGATTCATTTTGATCAGGCCTAGGGAGATTCACCGGTATGTAGTAGCAAGGCTAAATGTCAATTGAAAGTTTCTAACGTACTGTTTTTGATATCGTATCCTTCATAAATGCGAAGATATTGATGCCGAGTTTATTAATTTTGACGTTTCTTGTTTTTCAGGTTTTCAAACCACCCTTAAGATAATATATTTCAGTTAATAAGTCAACTTGGCCGTCAAATTTAACATTTTCTTCCTTCGTGTTCAAAAGCTCTTTGGCGAAATAAGTAATAAGCATCTATTTTGATCAGACCTAAGAAGATTCCAGCAATTCATAACAGGGCAGGTGTCAAGTGGAGGTCTTATTTAAAATCTTTTGTTTTAAGATTTTGTGATCCCTTTAATAGTAAATGAATTCTTTCTGCAAAAAAGAAATGTTTTCTTTAGCCAGACTAATTTGAGAATCTAGAACACAAGATTTGAATTATTGAATTGCACGCAAGATGCTTTTTTAAGCAGAATTTAATTAATCTGTGTGGTCTTTATAAACTGCAAAGACTCCCCGCAATTTTTGCGTTATGTGGTTGTCTATCCTGCAGATCTTCATCTTAGAGGGTTTTAATCGGCTAAACACTGTGTTTCTTTGACTCTACAGTAAGAAGGTATCTTATAGAATTTTTTCCAAACGATAACGTTTTGCTCACACGGCCTGAACCACCAAACTGTTTCGTATCCAGCAGCCTAAGTGCTCTAAACAGTGCTTCTTGCATGGCAGTGAGTTATTAAACTTTCATCTCTTGTTTTGTTAGGAAAAACTTATCTAATTTCCTGTCATTAAACAAAACAAAAAGTATCTTGATAAACCAACATACATGCTAACTCATGGTGTTGTTCTATCTCATAAATGCTTCAGGGGGCCACACTCGATTTCAAGCCAAATGGAAATCTTTGACTGTTTCCTTGCATTGTCTCTTCTGCTGGGAATATCTCGCGCCTCTACAGATGGAATCTGTCAAAACATCAACTTTGCTATAAACAAGAACGTGGTTCCCGACCACGCCCTTGAAGGACACGTGTTTAAAAACTTGACTGTGGATAAAGTCACCAATTGTCACGTGATGTGCCGAGAGGATTGTCGCTGTATTGCTATGAACTACGTACACAAGAAACAACAAGACAACTGTGAATTGAACGACGTAAATAAAGAGATGGACCCAACAGGACTGAAATACAAATCTGGAGCAAGTTATTATGATTTAGAGAGAGAGTACAAAGTTGATGTAAGTCCTTTCAGTGTTGCGAAATGTTACTCTCAAAAGTCAGTCTCCTTAAAAGACGATACAAAAATCCGCTGAGACCAAGAATGCTCAAATTCATTTATGCTTTCTTTGTTTTTTTTTTAATAGAATGATCGAAGCTTTGTTCAAGGACGAGATCGTTGTGTCAACAAATGTTGCCAAAGCAATCCATGTCTCCAGGGAGGGACCTGTAAGGAGATTTGTGACCCCACCACTGTGAGGTTCAACTGTACTTGCCCTGTTGATTACACTGGTCAGCGATGCGAGAAAAAACCTCGGAGTTGCAAAGAACTCGCAATCAATGGCGCCAAAATATCTGGAATGCACTTCTTGTACGATTCTCAAAGCAACCTTTTTCTAGTCTATTGTGATTTTGACTCCGAAGCTGGTTATGTATGGACATTAATTCAATCCTTCTCGCTGGCAAACAACGAGATGTTCACGGAACGTGGATTTGGTGTCGACCTTCCTGCTCATGAAGATGGCGAAATGATCAACTGGAATACTTATCGATTGTCGTTGTCCCGAATGCAGTCAATTGCTGACGTATCAACTCACTTAAGAGCAACTTGCAACTTCCCGGTTGATGGTCTGGAATACATCGACTATGCACGCACAAAATTGGAAGGGCACGATCTCTTTGGTCAGTGGTCAGGCCAGTGTCTCACGTATGGATATGTTAACATACGGGGAATTGAGTGCCAGGAATGCACTGCGGAAACTTGGCAATTACATGCGTGGCATATCAGCAGCTATACCAGCTCTACAAATGGTTGTCAGTTTGATGGCATCAACGGTGTAGTATCGGAACAGAACTTTGGTCGGTATACGCATGTAAACTCTGCATTTCGATGCACAGCCAATCTGAACTCCACAACTCAGCACTGGATTGGAAGCAAGTTGCCTTAAGACGCAATTTCAGTTACAATGCGTGATGTGGGTCTTCGCTTTTTTTTTTTGGAAAGTTTGCAGCACCCATAGAATGTACTGCTCGGAACCGTTTATTTGAATGGCCACAATTTCAGAGCTCGCTTCTCCGACGACAGACTCAAAAAGTACAAGCTCTTTGTGCAGCAAGATGAAAAGTACCACAGGAAATAACTGCTTAGTAGCTCTCATTTGAATAAAGTTACAACCACTTTGTAAAGCATAATGAACAGTACCACACTGTTCGAATTCACCGGAATACAACCACTTTCAAAAGAAGCCAATGCTTGGGGCATTTTCCATTGTTTTAAAAGTCGGTTACACGGAAAATGCCACTTTTTAAAGCCATTACTACGTATGTACGTAGGTAACCTCGTGTAAATAGGACTATGAATGAGAGTCAGATGTTAGCTAACTTTACTTCTTTTATTTATTTATTTTTTTTAACTCCAACGGTATTTTTTTTTATTTGAACATGTTTTTTATTAGTGCAATTACAAATCTACGCGCTACTATACAATGAAAACTGTCAACTAACGTACAATACTTAATTACGTGTTATAAAAGTACTCTACACTGTTTTACAACGATACAGACTTAGTAGGCTACAAGCGAAATTTACAATGTATGATACTAAAATTACAAAATAATACAATATCCTGCACTACTCTACAGGGCACAAAAAAAAGTAGGTAAACGAATTGTATAAGAGCATTAGCGCAGCTAACAACAAAGCGACGGACGCACACAGACGTACACACACATACCTTTAGGCCTATAACACAGCGGCCCAAGTTTCTGTAAATTGTTCCAGATTGTTATTTGTAGATGCTATTGTTCGCAGAATAGTAAGCTTGCTTTTCAGGCGTGAGAGAAAACCTTCAAAATCCAGGTTGCCATTGCCTACACTTGTGGTGAAAATGTGGTATTTTGCAATAATGAGCTTGTAGTTGAGCACTAGCCAGGTGTTTGATTTTTTGTGCGAGCCATACAGAATCACACTTTCGGGTAAATTTATTTGTTCCTGAAAGCTTTTTTGCCACCAGTGTTTGAACTGGTTCCAAAACGACGAGGAAGTATGACATGTAATCAACATGTGGCCTAAAGATTGGCTTTCAGAATTACATAAGGGGCATATGCCACTGTCTTTTATACCCGCACGGAACAAGCTAGATTGCGTGGGTAGCATGTTATGAATGATTTTAAACTGGAAAATTATTCACTTTGGCTTCTTCAAAATTTGAAATGGAAGCATATAGACCTTTTGGATGTTGTTTGTAGTGAAGCCATAATTTAACATCTTGCTCTCAGCTGTTGGTACAGAGTAGCTTTTGCCAAGAATGGTCGAGTAAGCTATTTTGATAGAGGGTAGTAGGAGAGACGGTGCGACTTCTGATGTGGCAACATCCGTATTTTGGATGTTTTCTTTCCAACTTGCTGGCATAGCATTTACTAGGCCATAATAGACAGTGAAAGGTACTTCTAAGTTGAATTTTGCTTAAGATCGGTTAGAGAAAGAAAATTTGAGTCTTCGTTGATTAAATCCTTGATATGAATTATTCCTTTTTTGAGCCAGGCTTTATACATAATTGGTTTTCCATCTACGAGAATGTTGCGATTGTTCCAAATTATTTGGTTCAGTGCTGCATTTTCAACACCAGTTGAGAGCTAAAAATTTTGCCAGTAACTCAGAATGGTTCAGGTAGATTTTGAAGGTCACAAAAATTAATATCATACTGGCATTGAGAGAAAAACGCGAAACCACCGTATTGGCTCAATGCCTGTTCTGGAATTATTTTCCACACAGCGCGGTTGTTTTCTGCAATTCTTTTAATCCAAGCTAGTTTGAGTGACCGTTCCATAATTTCGAAGTCAATCATTTTTAGTCCGCCATGCTTTTTTTCGGCAATAATAGTTTTTTCTTTATTTTGGCAGGTTTACCATCCCAAAGGAAGTTAAAAATGATTTTGTTAATTTTCTCTACAGTGTGTTTCGACATTGCCAATACAGAAGCGCTGTAAATAAGTTTGGACAAGCCTAATGTTTTCACAATGTGTATTTTTCCAATAAGAGTGAGTTTTCTTCGCTTCCAGCTATTGAGAGTTTTTTCCAATGTGGCTATCTTATCTTCCAAATTGAGCTTCTTGGCACGTTCAGGATCATAAGAAAAGTGCACTCCAAGGGCGAGAACAGGATCATGTGGCCACTTGAAACCGAAGGGTTTCTCCATGCTGCTTTTCCATGTGCCTTACCACATGGCTTCTGTTTTGCTGGTGTTAATTTGTAGGCCACTTACTTTTTTGAATTCTTCTAAAAGTTTTAATAATCTTGGCACTGAGTCGTAGTCACGTACCAGGACCGTGGTGTTATCCGCATATTGTGTGATTTTTATTTCCTTTTGGCCTAAATTAATACCTTTGACATTCGGGTCGTAAATTTTTAACGTCCTAGCGAAAAGTTCGATTCCGATAACAAAAAGGAGGCCCGACAAGGGACAACCTTGCCTGACTCCTCGCTCTAGAAGAAAGAATTCAGATGCATGGCCGTTGTGCAAGACGCAACTGGATACTTGGTTGTAAATTATTTGATACCAACTTAGAATATCAGGGCCGAAATTAAACATTTGTAAGGCAGCCTTGAGATAAGGCCATTCTATTGTGTCGAATGCTTTTCTAAAATCGAGGAGTATAGCAATCCCGGGTGTTTTCGTGTATTCAGTGAAAAAAATGACATCTTGTATTAGTCTAACATTTCACCTAGGAAGCGGCCTTTGGCGTAACCGGTTTGATCAGAGTTTATGATTTTTGGGAGTACTTTTTCTAGCCTTTTCGCGATAGGTTTAGTCAAGATTTTGTAGTCTATGTTAAGCAGAGAGACTGGCCTTAAATTTTCAAGCAAAGTTTTATCTTTGTTCTTTTTAGGAATTAACGAAATGATTCCACGTCTTTGACTAATAGAACGAGTTCCAGTCCGAAAGGCATAATTAAAACTGGCAACCATTCCAGGACCTAGCTCAGGCCAAAAAAATTTATAAAACTCCGCAGAGAAACCATCGGTTTGTGTACAAGTCCTTTTTCAACAAGAATAACAACTTAATGAACAAGAAGCAAAAGCATACAAGTACCACCAAGCGAGGGACAAAGGGTGTAAGAGTGGCTTTTGGCTTGTAAAATTTTTTTGGGAAAGTTAAACAACACTTACAATCACAAAACGTAGCAGACAAAGGCAAAGAGTACGCCAATTACGTTCGTTCGACGTTCAATCTAAGAACTTAGTTAAACAGAAAGCGTATCTCATTACTCATTCACCTGTTTGATATTAATTTTATGCCAGTACTAATGATTCTATCATTTTAAAAATAATACATAGTTTAAGCTTAACCAAATAAGGAATGAAATTAGTTCGAAATCGTTCAAGCAGATGAGATTTATAAGCCTCAACTGTCATCAAACACAACACATGCAAACAAGCTAAACAATAAGATATAATTAACTTGCTTATTCCAGAAGTGTTGATTTACTTGAAATTCTCAAAACGTTATTCAAAAGCTGTTTTTTGAAGGAATTCCGATCCTCCACTAGTAATTTTGGTTTGTGAAAGACCAATTTGTTAGTGAAGCCACTCGAATCACCGTCCCAAGGTAACTTAAAGCCTTCAATTCGTAAGAGCGACCTCAGTAGTAAACAACTTAATACACGTACAGCTTGCAAATAGGGGTGGGGGGGGGGGGGATAAAAAAGCAGATCAGGAATGGTTTGCAATATAGCCTTTATTTAAATGGCCAACTCAGAGTTTTATCCAAAGACTCCAAAGTTGTAACCACCCTTTAGTTTTATTGAAGAATAAACACTGCTGCAGCAAAGTACTGCCAAATAGTTTTTCTTTTCAATGGACACACGCGTAACCAACCCAAACAGACCCCTTTTTCATCAGGGCACAAAGGCTCGAATACGTAGTAAGATAAATGTCAGGAGGTTCTCTTATGCTAAATGGTTTTCTTTAAAAGTACGTGATCCTCTCAAATAATGAATTTATTATTATTATTATTATTATTATTATTATTATTAATTAATTTATTTTGCAAACAATGATTGAATCTAGAACAAACGTTGTGAAAACAGGGATTGCAGGCGAGCTTTTCATTGAAGTGTTTTGCAGAAATACTCATTACATTCTTTGTAAACTGTTACGACGCCCAGCAACATTCGCAGGTTGGTGGTTTATTCTGGAATCCTTTTAACAATTCAAAGGGTTTTTATTTGAACTCCAACGGTTCGGTGTACCCACAGAACGTCCTGATTGGCTGAAAGGAAAACAGAATCCTATCCACCGAATTTCCGAGTTACTGATGGCTCTCCGAAAATGCTAGCTGACCTTTTGTGCACTCTAAACGACATATTTGTCCCTATGAAAACAACAGGAACTAATGAGTCCTCTTGTTACGAAAGTCCGAGGTGATGTTCCGCCAAAGAAAATTCCCTAGCTTTCATCGCAACTGAATCCGAATATCTCAGGCGATTTTAGACCTTCCGAACAGATATCTCCCGAAACGAACCGTTGGGTGCCCCTGGCTAAAGTAACTCTTCCAAAACGTTTCCATCAAAAGAAATCCTCAAGCTACGTTTTATCTTAAATCAGAGTTTATTGGCTTTTATAGGGGCTTCTTTGTCATGTCATGTTTCTTTTGTCAAGCCCGCGAACGGACCATTAGCCTTAAGACACGATCTTAATCGCTTAGTATTCACTATGAAGGTTAGAGATACTGTACTTCGAAACTGTACTCAATTTATAAAATCCAAAGTGTTTTCATGCATGCTTAAAGTGTGTAAATGTATTTGATAGTAACGAAACTTAGTTTACGGTTGTAAAGTTTGGCGGTAAGTAACTGTAGAATAAAATGTATGTAAGTAATGTGAAAGTGATGTAGGTATAGCGTAACATTGTAAGCATATACTAGTTAAACAACACTTTCAAGTATCATACGGTAAAATATATCACACTAGTGTCTTGATTTTGTCAACAAGCGCATAAAGTTTTTATGGTTGGTAAAGTAACAGAAGTAAGATCTATGAACGACTGAACAGTGCCCTTTAACAGAGCATTAAATTCGGTCACTGATACAATTTTTCTTTTTTTAAAAGAGGTTTACGGATTTCCTCATTAATATTTACGTAAACAAAACGATGTGTCTGTTACAACTATGCATTTCGATGTTCAGTTTTGAAGTTGTGAGAATTTTGTCGGTGGATAAGAAGAAAAAAGAGGGGGTTGAGCTTTATTTAAAGGAGAAATTTTGTAGATTGAACAAAGTCTTAAAATTATAATATTTAAGTTAGAGCTATAAGTTAAAATTAATAATTAATACATGGAGACCAGACCAGCGTGCTACCAAACCGAACTGCCCTCGCGTGAAAAGTTATTGCTACCAGATATACGCACAATTGTAGTTTACGTAAGCCAGTAAAGCGGTAATAAAAGTTTATTGCCTCACATGCGGTGACAGTCAGTCATGAATCTTGCTGACGTAAGAGGTAACGATGCAAACAAGCGGAAAGGGTAAATAATTCTTGTTCATTTCGAAAGTTTTTATTTGGCTCAAGTTCTCAAAACGTTATTAAGTCAGTTGGTCAGACGAAAAACGAGTTAGGTAATTTCTACAATTTCGTCTGTGAGAAAAAGTCAGGTCGTTGGTATAACCAAACAAGTCACCACCTTGAGGTACGTTTTTGTTCTTAATTCGTAAGAGCGATTAAGCTTTTATTCTTCTTCTTTTTTTGAATATAGAAGAGTATCCATGACAAGAAGATTGCGCTCCATAGACTTCATTTGAATAGCCACTCTTGAGAGATTCATCCATAGATTCCACGTTAAAACCATCACAAAAAAAAGCCACGAGGAAGTTAGTACTACCTAAAAACGTTTGTATTAATGGTCACATCAAACTTTTCTACCTTTTCTACCTTGTTCAAACAGGGAATATAGTAGTACACTAAAGTACTGAAGAGTAGCGTTTTTCTAGGATTTTTTCTAGCGTTATGCTAGGATAAACTTTTCACTGCCTGTGTTAGGAAAAATTTGTTAATTCGTTAATAATACAAAGACGTGTGTTTCACGAATCAAACGAAGAAGAAATATTAATTGTTCAATGATTCGTGATCGCGATTCCTTAATACTTTTGTGACAGTATTTCTTAATAATATTAATAAAAGGTGCGCAGCTATTTTAAAGCGATGATAATTGTCAGTGAAAGTAGTATTTTACATCCTTGGGAAAGAGGAAGCTATGTTGACGCAGATTTCATTTGGATGACATGTATCTTGTTTTTTAGCTTTTTTAGCTAGCCATTCTAAGATGATATTTTTCAGTTTTTAAGACGTCAAAGTTTCCTCTTTTTTGACAGTTCAAGAGCTCATTTGTGAACTTGATAATAAGGATCTATCTGATCAGGGCTAAGAATTTTCCAGCATGTAATAAGAAGGCAAATGTCAAGTGGAGCTCTTATTTTAAACCTTCTGTTTTGAAGATTTTTGAGATCCCTTTACCAGCAAATTAATTCCTCCCACAAAAAATGTTTTCTTCAGGTAGACCGCTAATTCGACAATCTAGAACAGAAGATTCAAATATTGAATAGCACGTAAGATCAAGAAGAAAATGCTTTTCTGAACAGAGTTTAATCTATCGGTGTAGTTTTTGTAAACTGCAAAGTGACTCCTCGCATTTCTTTTTTTCATTATATGGTGGTCTTTCCTGGAATTATTAAGTTTTTACCGTCCATCGTAGAGGCCTTTAATTGGCTAAACACTGTTTCTTTGATTCTGTAGTAATAATGATTGTTTTTTAGAATTTTATTTTATAAACAAAAAAGAAAACAGCTTGTTTGTGTTTGTATCGTGTGGTTTATTTTATAAGTCAGCTGTAGAATTGCCTTTTTTTAGCTTTTAGCTCACACGACCTGAACAAACAAACTGTTTCCTATCCGGAGACCTAACTGCTCACAACAAAGCTCCTTGCATTGCACTCAGTTTTTAGAATTCCCTCTCTCGTCTGCTAAGAAACAATGATCCAATACCCTGTCATTAAACAAACAGAAGGGTCTTGATAAACCAGCATACATGCTAACTCTTAGTGTTTTGTTTCATTTCACAAATGCTTCAGGGAGCCACACTCAATTTCAAGCCAAATGGAAATCTTTGACCATTTCCTTGCATTGTCTCTTCTGCTGGGAATATCTCGCGCCTTTACAGATGGAATCTGTCAAAACATCAACTTTGCTATAAATAAGAACGTGGTTCCCGACCACGCCCTTGAAGGTCACGTGTTTAAAAACTTGACTGTAGATAAAGTCACTCATTGTCACGTGATGTGCCAAGAGGATTGTCGCTGTATTTCTATGAACTACGTACACAACAAAGAAAGAAACAACTGTGAATTGAACGACGTAAATAAAGAGATGGACCCAGCAGCACTGAAATACAAAGCTGGAGCAAGTTATTATGATTTGGAGAGAGAGTATAAAGTTGACGTAAGTCTTTTCAGTATTGCAAAATTTACTCGCACAAATCAAATATCCTTACGAGACGACACAAAAAAAACCGGCTGAGACCTAACATGCTCAAATTTTGTTTTCATTATGTTTTAATAGAATGGTCGAAGTTTTGTTCAAGGACGAGATTACTGTGTCAACAAATGTTGCCAAAGCAATCCATGTCTCCAGGGAGGGACCTGTGAGGAGATTTGTGACCCCACCACTGTGAGGTTCAACTGTACTTCCCGTGCTGATTACACTGGTCAGCGGTGCGAGAAAAAACCTCGCAGCTGCAAAGATCTGGCAACAAATGGCGCCAAAATTTCCACTCATGTCCAATACTGCCGCACTGATACGGACCGTTATTTGCAGTTGACGGTCCGTAAGTTTCGCACGGACCGTCACTCTTGCTTACGGTCCGTGATTTGCGGTTGACAGTCCGTATGCTTCGCACGGACCGTCATTCTTGCTTACGGACCGCTATTTGCAGTTGACGGTCCGTACGT
The DNA here is from genome assembly GCA_964030785.1 of Siderastrea siderea. Lineage (NCBI taxonomy): Eukaryota > Metazoa > Cnidaria > Anthozoa > Scleractinia > Rhizangiidae > Siderastrea > Siderastrea siderea. The sequence continues at coordinate 1,987,418 of OZ034976.1, read as the reverse complement.
TTCGCACAGACCGTCATTCTTACTTACAGTCCGAATACAGAGCGTGCATCTCATTATCGCCTCAGGGCCAACTGTTGACGGTCCGTACATTTCGCACGGATCGTCATTCTTGCTTACGGACCGTTATTTGCGGTTGACGGTCCGTACGTTTCGCACAGACCGTCATTCTTACTTACAGTCCGAATACAGAGCGTGCATCTCATTATCGCGTCAGGGCCAACTGTTGACGGTCCGTACATTTCGCACGGACCGTCATCATTGCTTACGGACCGTCATTTGCGGTTGACGGTCCGTACGTTTCGCACAGACCGTCATCCTTGCTTACAGACCGTCATTTACGATTCACCATCCGTATGTAGAGATATAAATAGTCGCTACAAGTATGATTGAGCCTCGTTTATGGTTATTTAAGCGTACGTACGAATTCGAGCGAGATACACCAAAGAGGTCGAAAGAGAAGACGGTAATATGTCTATTACTCGTTCTACAAACGTTGCGCAAACTAATAACAGAGTTCTAAAAGCAAACTTTTATGTCTATTGAAGCCTTGTGAAACTGTTCAGGGGAAGGCAGACGATAACATGTCTATTACTCGTTCGATAAGCGTCGCGCAAAGTGATAACAGAGTTGTAAAAGCGAACTGTTATGTCCATTACTCCTTCTATTGAAGCCTTGTGAAACTGTTCAAGGGACGGCAACCATGATTATGCCACGTTATTTAAGCGCTATACGAAGCGAGCGTGATACACGAAAGAAATACGTACGACGCGAGCGAGGTACACGGATAGAAGAAGATAATACTGTCTATTACTCGTTCTATAAGCATCGCGTAAACTGATAACAGAGTTCTAACAGCGAACTGTTTTGCCCATTACTCCTTCTATTGAAGCCTTGTGAATTATGCCTCGTTATTTTAGTGCCATACGAAGCGAGCGTGATACACGAAATAGAAGAAGATAATATTTCTATTACTCGTTCTATAAGCTTTGCGTCAATTATCTATCAAACAAATATTCCTACTATCAATTCAGGCAACCAACCAACCGCAAACAATCGATGAATAGGAATTATTTTCATGCGTATTCTCCCTTCCATTACGATCTGTTTAAACACGAACGATCGATCGATTATAAATGTAGTATTCTGCCTTTGTTCCACACTTTCAACTCGATACAGCCCTGCCGCACACAAACAATACAAAATGTTTCATGCGAATTCTGCCTTCAATCGCGTAGTCCCGCTAGTCCCCTACACAGCCATTTTTATGTCTACAGGAGCCTTGCGTGGCGACAATAAGCCAGCTGCATAGGAAACTATCAATCGCACTATTTATGAAATGTCGACTACAATGCTGCACGGGACAATTCATAAAGAATATTGCTTTCACGCGTATTCATATTCATCCCCAGAGACACTACATTAAAGTGCGCACCATCGAGCGACACAAGTTATTTCCAGGCTTAGCAACGAATATGTGTTCCACAAAAAACCACTTTTACATCTACGAACCGTTATTTACGGACAGCGAACTCCTCTATACGGCCCGTATCTAAAGTTCACAGTCCATAAGAAACATATCTCCCACTCACAACCAGAACGAAATATTCTAAGTCCCACTAATGAGATGCAATTTACGGACCGTGAACTCTTCTATACGGACCGTATCTGAAGTTCACGGTCCGTACAAACTGCACGGTCCGTAACAAAGATATCTCCCTCTCACAACGGGAATGAAATATTCTAAGTCCCACTAATGAGATGCAATTTACGGACCGTGATCTCTTCTATACGGACCGTATCTGAAGTTCACGGTCCGTGCGAACTGTACGGTCCGTAATAAGAAAATTTCCCACTCACAACCAGCATGAAATACTCTAAGTGTCTCTAATGAGATGCAATTTACGGACCGTGAGCTCTTCTATACGGACCGTATCTGAAGTTCACGGTCCGTACAAACTGTACGGTCCGTAACAAAGATATCTCCCTCTCACAACGGGAATGAAATATTCTAAGTCCCACTAATAAGGTGCAATTTACGGACCGTGATCTCTTCTATACGGACCCTATGTGAAGTTCACGGTCCGTACAAAACTCTACGGACCGAAACCATAGTCTCACGGTCCGCTACAGTGCGGGTGTATTGGACAACCCTCAAAATATCTGGAATGCACTTCCTCTACGATTCTCAAAAAAACCTTTTTCCAGTCTACTGCGATTTTGATTCCGAACCTGGTTATGTTTGGGCGTTAGTACAATCTTTCGCGCTTGCAAACAATGACCAGTTCAAGGATTATAGTTTTGGCGTTGATCATCCTGTCAATGAAGGTGGTGGTAAGGTCCACTGGAATGCTTATCGCTTGTCTTTGTCCCGAATGCAGTCAATTGCTGACGCATCAACCCACTTAAGAGCCACTTGCAACTTCCCGGTTGATTGTCTCGTGTACACCGACTACGCACGCGCGAAGTTGGAAGGGCACGATCTGTTTGGTTATTGGATAGAGCAATGTCGCACATATGAATATCTAAACATACGAGGAATTGACTGCCAGGAATGCACTGCAGGAACGTGGCAAAGGAAGGCTTGGCATATCAACAGCTACCTCAGCTCTACAAATGCCGGTTGTCAGTTTCATGGTAGCAACGGTGTATTTATGGAACGGAACTTTGGTCTCTATCTATATGTAAACTCTGCATTTCGATGCACTGCAAATCTGAACTCGACAACTCAACAGTCGATTAGAAGCAAGTTGCCTTAAGACGCAATTTTAGCTACAAAGCGTCACGCGTGACTTTGCTTTTTTAAAACCGTTGTACACTCTTCAAAGAGTTCGTTTGGAGAGTTTTCAGCACCTATAGAATGTACTGCTCGGAGGCGATTATTTGAATGGCCACAGTTTGAGAGCTCACTTCACCGTCCACAGACTCAAAAGTTAGAAGCTCTTTGTAAACAAAAAGTCTCTCTAGCGGGTGAATATTAAAATGCGAGACGTAAAAAAGATGTCGTCAGACAAGACCATAAAATAAACAAGCACTTAGTACTATAGCCTGCGTCGCAGACAGTATATAAACGGCTCCCAAAAGTTTGTTCTGATATCCCGCGGTTTGCAGAGATATGTGTATCCGTTTCTGATTGGCTAGATTCTTACCCGCTTTACAAATGGACATTTCAGTTATGCAACAGATCACACAATACTCCACATTGCTAAAAATAATCGATGGTTTTGTCGTTTGAAAACCAGAATGAAACCTTCGATGATTTCAAAGATGCTTCTTGAAGACTCAGTAGAGAGCAAGCAATAGGGAGACCCATAAATGAACACCTAATTGCCGCTTATTAGGACCTGCTGGATGAGTTTGTTGACGAACCTGGTCTTTCAAAAGCGATCGCAACGGTGATATCACTACGATAACACAGGAACTACGAGGACTCAGGAAAAGAGCGTACGCCGCGATTGAAAGGCACTGGAAAATCAAAGATCTGTCTACAAATTCACCAACTTATTTCAACCTAAAAGAAATTCCTGCAGCGAGTTTTCCTGCTCGGGCAGAAGACTATCAATTTCAAACTGCTCTTTTACGGCTTTGAACGCCCTTTCCAACTTTCTTCTGGAATCACCAACATTTTCTATCGAAATCATCAGCGCGCAAAGATTAAGCTATTCTACGGAAAGCTCAGAGGAATACAAAACTACAAATTTAGTTTTAACATTCAGTGATCTGTTGCGTTAGTAAATGTCCATCAATTGTCCAAACAAAAAGCGCGTAAGAGTATAGCCAAACAGAAACGGACATAGGGCGCAAAGGAGTCATATTTGACCGTAATGCTGGCTAAATTCATCGCGCAAATCGATCTTGTTTTGAATTCAAAACAATGAACGTGACTGAACAAAGCATGCTATCTAGTTACGCGTCTGGTGAAATTCTATCCGCAGGACAAAAGGCCGACAATGGTAGGCCGAAGGGCGACGTTATCGGAAAGCGAAACTTTCCGAAACGAGGCACGAAGTGCCGGCTGTTAGTAACTGGTGATACGCCCACAGCAACTGCTGTGTGCGGTTTTCGTCATGCGGATGGAATTTCACCAGACGCGTAACCCGATAGCATGATGCTTTGTTCAGTCACGTTTATTGTTTTGAATCAACAAGATCGATTTGTGCGATGAATATTTAGCCAGCATTACGGTCAAATATGACTCCTCTGCGCCCTGTGAAACGATACAGATATCCCTGCAAACCTGCGGGATACTAGAACAAGCTTTTGGAAGCCTTTACGCAGACGGAGTATATCTAGGTTTTGAGTAGCACGTCCGGCTGCACCGCAGGCTATTAGTACCACAGACAATTCTCCTTACAGGTAGTAGCTTTGAGGTGTGGAGCCCAAAGGGGGGGGGGGGGGGGGTAAGTGATGGGGAGGTGCGAAGGATTTTTTTTGGGGGGGGGAGGTTGAAATTCACGATTTCGGGATTTTTTGGGGTAAAAAAATTTTGGCAAGTATTTTTTCGGGTCGTTTGTAAGGATGACTACATAGATATGACGTTTATTGCGATAGTATGTTAAATAAACGAACAAACACAACCATTCAAGAAGTATTGTTGTCTTCGTTATTGTCATTTCATCCTTTCTGGGTACTTGTAAGACTCCAAAATTCAATTTGGCATTTTATTTCCAACCCCAAGAAACAAGACAAAAAGATCCCTATTTATCCACGGGAGATTCATCAGGTTACAAGATAATGTTAAAATAAAACACTTGCCATATCCCTAATTTCACAGCCTATGATCACCGGTCAATAATTGCTTGAAAGTATTCTAACCTCAAAGTTAGCGGTTAAAAATTCCAGTGATTCAGCTGATCTAGCTATTTTATCGTTCTCTTCCATCTTTCAAGTCCCAGCCCATAATTTAAGAGGGTCGATCACGTGATCTTTAGATTTCAAGAATTTGGTCAACCAATCAGAAAAATAAAAATAAATTGGGAACAAAGAACTTCAAAGACAGCTGCTTTTAGGGTAAGCTACACGCATAATCAAAACTACTTAATTTCCTTCTTTTAGCACTCCATTCAGCTCTCTAAGTCAGCCAGTTGTCTAGAAATAAAACGCATTGGACAATTCCTCGGTGCAACTTTATCCCTAAGTGGCAAACTACTCGTGCGGAATGTGAAAGCAAAGCCAGAAATCTTAAATATCTTATCAAGCACAAGAGTTTTCCCTGCAGTTGAAAAGTGGATGGTTAGAACTACTTGGCTTTATTCCTCCTCAGAAAGGGAACCTACGGTGCTAATAACTGGTAAGAGTTTTCCCCAGATGCTATATTTTATACAGTAAGTCAGATAAATAGAAGACATTTAATTTCACCCTGCATACAGCATAAAGTTCTTCTTCTTGTAGCGCTGTGTTCGCTGTAGGTTTGTGATTACTCAGTTTCTTTTAATAAAGCTTTGGGTAACATCAGCCTTTCAGATAGGAGATAGACTGGCTGCACTCTTCTGCTATTTGTGCCTGGAGGTCTATGGTCGTGATTGTGTTCAAGCTTGCAGATACAAAACGTGAGGGCTTTGAGGCTTATTTGACGAATTTAGGAAAAAATCTGTCGTAGGATGCCAAAATTATGGATATTTTTTGCAAAAATGGGGCTTTAAATATATGTTGATACTCCAACGTTTTCACACCCACAAAAAAAATCATAGAAACACCAAAAATCAGAGATATCGTTTAAATATTTTTGGCTGAAAAATGCGATTCAAAAACGCTAATAAATTGGTTCGCACCACCTTTAGGTAGACAAAAAGGGTTTAATATCAATTGCCGACTTTTGAAGGGCTAATTTGTTTTCCCTCATCCTCCAGCTGTGCTTAGTGATTATAGATTCTTTTCTTGCGTCAATATTAAGACGTTTTCAAGTAATGAATATATGAATATCATATATTAGAACTGCGGAATGAAGAATTAAATGTCAAGAAGATCATCGCAGTTATAGACGAAACTTTTTCAGTTGCAAAAAGAAAGCCTGAAAAAATTCAGTTTTGTACGGGATTCGAATCCTTGACCTCTGCGATACTGGTGCTGCGCTCTAACCAATTGTGCTAACAAGCTAACTGGGAGCCTGTCATTTAGTCGGTTCGTTATTGGTCTAAAAGAGCGCTGCACCGGTATCGCAGAGGTCAAGGGTTCGAATCCCTTACAAGTCACAAATTTTTTCAGGCTTTCTTTTCGCAACTGCAAAAGTTGCGTCTATAATTGCGATGATCTTCTTCACATTTAATTAAGAAGTTTTGTCAAACACCTCAAAATTTAAAAGTTTATTTAAAAGTGAAAGTCGCCAGAATTGTAAATTACTTTTTAATTACTTTGTAAAGAATATAATTTCTAGCACCTGTTTCTCGCAACCAACCGTCAATATAATGCCTATTTTCGTCTTTTTTCTGTAATATTTCTTATGTTACGTTGCAAGAGGTCAACACTAATCTGATCTCTAGTCATTGAAGAAAACAGAAAGTCACAAAAATATAACACACGCACTACCTTTAAGGAGGCTCGTAACAGTTTTTTTGGCCTTGGAGTGTATCTTTTGAAGTCAAAATTTCGCATAGAAGATAAACTTCGATTTCCTTGATACTACAACAACTTTTCAACATATGATCAAAGTTTATTTTCTCGCTGGTTTCCTAGCAACAGCTGTCACCATAGCAACGTTAATGGACAACCTCTCATCTTAAATAATGTCGAATATCTCGAAAACTAGTCAGACACTTTATGACGAAACTTGAACTATTTGAACTACTCAACCTACACAACTTGTATACAAAATTAGGGAAAAATCTGTAAGAGCGTTTTCATGTAAATCATGATTCATTTTTTACGGGCTGATTTTGGTCATTCCTGCAATGTTCTCCAATATTTCAAGAAAGACAAAACTTAACACTTTCCCTTTTCAGTTTTATAATATCAAAACATTCTTAATGTACATTGAGCTTTCTAGGTGGCTGCGATTTTAAGATATTTATATTTAAAAACTGCTAAAATGCAGCACAAATCAGCCAAAAAGTTCGCAATTTGTATAAATAGACATATTTCTAAATTGCCCTTATAGTTTTTTCTCTTAAACATTTCTGTTATTAGATAAGAAGGCTAAATCTCGGTCAAGTTTCAGTCGTTATTAACTTTCAACGAGCAACAGTTTTATTTTGTTTTTCCTGGTCTATTTCACGGTTATTCACGTACAATGAATATTTATACATGCTGCGCTTGTGTCCTCTCGTGCATTTATAATTCCTTCTCATGATAATAAAAAATTTTCGTCTGCTGAACTTCTTCCTGGAGTCTCTTTTCCATTACTCTTTAAATACTGACTGACGTTTTAGCATTTTTAATTACGAATTTAATTACACTGGGGCCGAAGAATGAAGAGAAACAGCCTCAGAAGACGAATATATATATTTTTTTATTATGAGAAGGAATTATAAGCGCACGAGAGGACACAAGCGCAGCGTGTATAAATATTAATTGCACGTGAATAACCGTGAGAAAGACCAGGAAAAACAAAATGAAACTGTTGCTCGTTGAAAGTTAATAACGAGTGAAACTTGACCGAGATTCAGCCTTCTTATCTAATACCAGAAATGTTTATTCAGCCTAAAACTCACTAGAACATCAAAAAGAATATTATTATTCTAACAGCAATCAATTTAAGAGAAAAATCTGTAAGGGCAATTTGGAAATATTTCTATTTATGCAAATTACGAACTTTTTGGCTGATTTGTGCTGCATTTTAGCAGTTTTTAAATATAAATATCTTAAAATCGCATTCACCTAGAAAGTTCAATGTACATTAAGAATGTTTTGATATCATAAAAGATCCTTCAACTGAAAAGAAAAAGTGTTAAGTTTTATCTTTCTTGAAATATTGGAGAAAATTGCCGGAATGACCAAAATCAGCCCGTAAAAAATGAATCATGATTTACATGAAAACGCTCTTACAGATTTTCCCCTAATTTTGCATACAAGTTGTGTAGGTTGAGTAGTTCAAAGAGTTCAAGTTTGGTCATAAAGTGTCTGACTAGTTTTCGAGATATTCGACATTATTTAAAATGGGGGGTTGTCCATTACCGTTGCTACAGTGACAGCTGTTGCTAGGAAACCAGCGAGAAAATAAACTTTGATCATATGTCGAAAAGGTGGTGTAGTATCAAGGAAATCGAAGTTTACCTTCTATGCGAAATTTTGACTTCAAAAGATACACTCCAAGGCCAAAAAAACTGTTGCGAGCCTCCTTAATTGTTTTATTTTACTTTAGAGTTTCAAAACAGACTTCTAAGGAAAATGGAACCGTTCTATTGGTTCGTTGCATTATCTCTCCTGCTGGGACAAACTGTAATCACTGCTAGAAAAACCTGTCAAAATTTCTACTTTGCTATGGACAAGAACGTCATTTCCAACCACGCCCTTGGAGGTCACGTGTTTAAAAACGTGACTGTGGATAAAGTCACCCATTGTCACATAATGTGCAAAGATGATTGTCGCTGTATCTCTATGAACTACATACACAACAAACAGCGAGGCAACTGTCAACTAAACGACGTAAATAAAGAGATGAAACCAGCGTCACTGAAATACAAACCTGGAGCAAGTTATTATGATTTGGTGCGAGAGTACAAAGTTGATGTGAGTTTTGGCACTTTTTTTAGATCAAACTTGGATCAGCGGCAGATTGACCGTTAAGTTTGTTTTTAAATAAGTTCCTTTCCAGTGATAGTCTCGACAATGGCCATCGATGGATAAAAAGAATGATTCAAGAGGAAAGAGAGAACAAAATTGTGTCTTATAACAACTGCAGGATTGTACCTGCGAAGTAACGTAATTCTTTTACAAGAATTGATCATGAAAGTCTCTCCTTACGAAAGGACGGAAGAAACAATCCCAATCCTTAATTTCTAACTCATTTAGAAAATAAACGACGTCAAAATCTAAAAGAAAACTTCCAGGTGTTATAATATGATAGAAACAGAGCCGTTTACATTGATATACAAGTTGTTGTTTGTCTTTGAATACCAGGGACGAAGCTTTGTTCAAGGACAAGATCAATGTGTCAACAGGTGTTGCCAAACCAATCCATGTCTTCAGGGAGGGACCTGTGAGGAGATTTGTGACCCCACCACTGTGAGGTTCAACTGTACTTGCCCTGTTGATTACACTGGTCAGAGGTGTGAGAAAAATCCTCGCAGCTGCAAAGATCTGGCAACAAATGGCGCCAAAATATCTGGAATGCACTTCCTCTACGATTCTCAAAAAAACCTTTTTCCAGTCTACTGCGATTTTGATTCCGAACCTGGTTATGTTTGGGCGTTAGTACAATCTTTCGCGCTTGCAAACAATGACCAGTTCAAGAATTATGGTTTTGGCGTTGATCATCCTGTCAATGAAGGTGGCGGTAAGGTCAACTGGAATGCTTATCGCTTGTCTTTGTCCCGAATGCAGTCAATTGCTGACGCATCAACCCACTTAAGAGCCACTTGCAACTTCCCGGATGATGGTCTACTGTACGCCGACTACGCACGCGCAAAGTTGGAAGGGCACGATCTGTTTGGTTATTGGATAGAGCAATGTCGCACCTATGAATATCTAAACATACGGGGAATTGACTGCCAGGAATGCACTGCAGGAACGTGGCAAAGGAAGGCTTGGCATATCAACAGCTACCTCAGCTCTACAAATGCCGGTTGTCAGTTTCATGGTAGCAACGGTGTATTTATGGAACAGAACTTTGGTCTCTATCTATATGTAAACTCTGCATTTCGATGCACTGCAAATCTGAACTCGACAACTCAACAGTGGATTGGAAGCAAGTTGCCTTAAGACGCAATTTTAGCTACAAAGCGTCACGCGTGACTTTGTTTTTTTAAAACCGTTGTACACTCTTCAAAGAGTTCGTTTGGAGAGTTTTCAGCACCTATAGAATGTACTGCTCGGAGGCGATTATTTGAATGGCCACAATTTGAGAGCTCACTTCACCGTCCACAGACTCAAAAGTTAGAAGCTCTTTGTGAACAAAAAGTCTCTCTAGCGGGTGAATATTAAAATGCGAGACGTAAAAAAGATGTCGTCAGACAAGACCATAAAATAAACAAGCACTTAGTACTGTAGCCTGCGTCGCAGACAGTATATAAACGGCTCCCAAAAGTTTGTTCTGATATCCCGCGGTTTGCAGAGATATGTGTATCCGTTTCTGATTGGCTAGATTCTTACCCGCTTTGCAAATGGACATTTCAGTTATGCAACAGATCACACAATACTCCACATTGCTAAAAATAATCGATGGTTTTGTCGTTTGAAAACCAGAATGAAACCTTCGATGATTTCAAAGATGCTTCTTGAAGACTCAGCAGAGAGCAAGCAATAGGGAGACCCATAAATGAACACCTAATTGCCGCTTATTAGGACCTGCTGGATGAGTTTGTTGTCCTCGTCGTCAGTAATAGCAATCGCTGGAACTCCAATATCAGATGACGAACCTGGTCTTTCAAAAGCGATCGCAACGGTGATATCACTACGATAACACAGGAACTACGAGGACTCAGGAAAAGAGCGTACGCCGCGATTGAAAGGCACTGGAAAATCAAAGATCTGTCTACAAATTCACCAACTTATTTCAACCTAAAAGAAATTCCTGCAGCGAGTTTTCCTGCTCGGGCAGAAGACTATCAATTTCAAACTGCTCTTTTACGGCTTTGAACGGCCTTTCCAACTTTCTTCTGGAATCACCAACATTTTCTATCGAAATCATCAGCGCGCAAAGATTAAGCTATTCTACGGAAAGCTCAGAGGAATACAGAACTACAAATTTAGTTTTAGCATTCAGTGATCTGTTGCGTGAGTAAATGTCCATCAATTGTCCAAACAAAAAGCGCGTAAGAGTATAGCCAAACAGAAACGGACATAGGGCGCAAAGGAGTCATATTTGACCGTAATGCTGGCTAAATTCATCGCGCAAATCGATCTTGTTTTGAATTCAAAACAATGAACGTGACTGAACAAAGCATGCTATCTAGTTACGCGTCTGGTGAAATTCTATCCGCAGGACAAAAGGCCGACAATGGTAGGCCGAAGGGCGACGTTATCGGAAAGCGAAACTTTCCGAAACGAGGCACGAAGTGCCGGCTGTTAGTAACTGGTGATACGCCCACAGCAACTGCTGTGTGCGGTTTTCGTCATGCGGATGGAATTTCACCAGACGCGTAACCCGATAGCATGATGCTTTGTTCAGTCACGTTTATTGTTTTGAATCAACAAGATCGATTTGTGCGATGAATATTTAGCCAGCATTACGGTCAAATATGACTCCTCTGCGCCCTGTGAAACGATACAGATATCCCTGCAAACCTGCGGGATACTAGAACAAGCTTTTGGAAGCGGTTACGCAGACGGAGTATATCTAGGTTTTGAGTAGCACGTCCGGCTGCACCGCAGGCTATTAGTTCCACAGACAATTCTCCTTACAGGTAATAGTTTAGAGGTGTGGAGCCCAAAGGGGGGGGGGGGCAAGTGTTGGGGAGGTGCGAAGGTTTTTTTGGGGGTGGAGGTTGAAATTCACGATTTCGGGATTTTTTGGGGTAAAAAAATTTTGGCAAGTATTATTTCGGGTCGTTTGTAAGAATGACTACATACATATGACGTTTATTGCCATAGTATGTTAAATAAACGAACAAACACAACCATTCAAGAAGTATTGTTGTCTTCGTTATTATCATTTAATCCTTTCTGGGTACTTGTAAGACTCCAATATTCAATTTGGCATTTTATTCTTTTTTTTTTGAGGGGGGTGGGGGGTGGCGGGGTCCATTTTGGTAAAGGATTTTTTAGGTTTCGCTTTAAACCTGATTAATTTTTTGGGTTTTAATTTATGTCCCCATTCGCACCTCTCCGTCAGTTGAAATCCATTGTACCCCACGGGATTGGGAACAATGGGGGCTAATTAAGGGTTATTTCCCTGAAGCGAGGGGGTATGTGATCAGGCAAATATAATTATTACAAATCCCTGAGGGACAGGTCAATTGGATGCTTATTTTTCACTTGTCGAGTTTTTCTAATCAGTTGATAATCTCAGGAGTAAAATTCCACTGTATGGGAATTACAGACAAGTCATTTCGCAAGGCCTGTGAGATTCGCACGACGTGAAGTCGAACGGTAAACGTGTTTTGCTCAGTTTGAAAATTTGCCGAATACTCTTTGCTTTACTGCAGTGGAGAGGGGAGAAAATATTTGAACATAGTATATCGTGGCATTTATTGACTTTTCATGGAACATCCTTGTCGTCATATCCGCAAGAATGAAGCAGATGGCAACGTGTTTTGCAGGGGAAAACGAAAAAACATCAAGTTCAATTGTTCACTATTGAAGACTAGAAATTTAAATAGAGGTATGATTCTTTCGACTGTTTCTTTATATTTGCCAGTGGTCTAAACCAATCAGTTTAGTTCTGTGAGAATGCGACTGATAAAATTGTCCCGTTTCAGTAAACTATCGGTAAAATTTTCCCACAGCCCCATACAATAATGACGCAGACATTTTCTGACTCAATGTTACTACTGCGGTACAGTAGTAAGTAATAGTAAGGTCAGCGGAAGTCACCAATCTGCTTGGTGACCTCTCATGCTGCTTGGTAACCGCTCGTGCTCCGCTCGAGTCGCCATGTTTGTCTTGTTCACAAGTGTGAACCGTTTAGTTTTTTAATCCGAGTAATCCTTCGGTTATCTGTACGTGTAAAGAAGAAGAACTAAGTTGTTACCTCAAGAATAAAGTAATCTTGTGAATAACAACGGTCTTATTGTTTTCGAAACTCCTTCGGATGCTACAAGTGTGACGTTCGGGGGCAGCCACAATAACAACTTAGTGGTCCTTAGTGGAGCTTTACTATTACGGAAATGACATTGTCGCTGCAACTACAACTTCGCAATGGCAGCTGGACGGCTTATCGAAGGATTGGATGGACAGCAAGTGGTCTAAAACCTTGTAGAAAGTGCTTACGTGCGTTTGGCTTGGATTCAACAACTCGACATGTCTCGAGAGTCAGGTCAAATCTCTGAGGAGTCAAAGTTTGAAGACCGTGATGAAGTGGTAAGTTCTGCTTCAAATATTTGTTTGGATGATCGTACAAGTGATTCTGTGCCTAACAAAGGAGACGTTTGCGAGAAGTCATCGCGTTTAATTGTTGATCTAACGGAGACGGACGAAGACAAGTTATTTATTGAACAGGAAGGTGAATCGCAAATGGTTGAAGTTCGTAGCAGGAAGCTTACTGAAAAGGGTCGGTACTATCAAACCGAAGTCAAAGTTAAAACGTTCAAGTCTAAAAAGTCTATGTTCTCAGGAACACTAAGGAAAACGTTGTTGCTACGAGGGCAATGTAATGAATTACCAACTTGGAAGCAAGAATTTAGTAAGGCTCAAGTTCTGTGGAGTGAACTCACGGATGCATATAATGAAATCAGAGAAACTGCTCTGGACGAGGAGCTGGCAAGTATCAGGGACATCTGGGAGCAAGTATGTGGTGAGTGGTCTAATTTTGAAAGGGATGTGAGGGATGAAATTAAGTATTTGGAAAAAGCAGTATTAGAGTCTGGATCTGTCAGTTCTAAGGGGTCCAAGAAGAGTAAAATGGCCAAAAGTATCAATTCAAGTGTGGACACTGCTCTTTCAACCAAGGTAGATAAGTACAAATTACAACAGGAAGAAGCGGCCATGAAGGTCAAGTTAGCCTTTGTGGAACAAGAAAAAGCTCTGAAAATAGAAAAGCTAGTACAGGAACAGAAATTGGAAGAACTCAAACTGAAGATGGAACTTGAACTAAGTAGAGCTAAGTTAAGTGTATGCAAAGAGATTGCAAAGGAGCAAATTCCCTCACTTGAGGAAGACGACTTAGCTTCCCTTCCTTCTGAAAGTAAGGGTGATGGAGTGAAAAGGTTCTTACAATCCCTACCAGTATCTACCAGTACTAGTGTGGCTTACACGTCAGCTCAGTCTCAAGTATCTCTAGCACCAGCTTTGACGACTACTTCCACACCTAAATCACCGACATGTAGCTTGCGGGTTGCTGCCCCATCATTCTCTCCAGCAGCTGTAACTCAGTCAGTATTTACTGTTCGTCATTTTGAACATGGACTTGGCCTTCCTACTCAAGGAGAAGTGCTTAGTTCTCAAACTGTCACACCCACAAGAATTGATCCTCCTGTAACTATTCCTTTCAATGGTCCATCACCGATTATGTCAGCAGTCATTACATCACCTTTAAGCTATCAGTCTGCTCATTTCCAAAGTCAAACAAACTCTGTCAGTGAAGGGTGGGAGAAAGTAGCATCATCACTGGAAAAATGTATGGACAAGTTAACTGAAGCTAACTTAGAACAAAGCACTGTGAGCAAACAATTGTTTGTCTCTGGACAGCTTCCAAAGATTACCATTCCAATATTTAACGGTGACCCCCTGCAATACCCAGTTTGGAAAAGTGCCTTTAATGCTCTAGTTGACTCCAGACCAATGGAAGCAGACATAAAGTTGAATATGCTGAATCAGTATGTAGCAGGAAAACCAAAACAAGTTGTGGAACACTATCTTCTGATCGGAACAGAAGATGCTTACCAGAAAGCCAAGTCTGTACTACAGGAAAGGTATGGAAACTGTAATGTTGTGAGTACAGCATTTATTAACAAGTTAGAGAAATGGCCTAAAATAGGTCCCAAGGATGCCATTGCCTTAAGAGAGTTCTCAGATCTGCTAGATAAGGTATTGGCTGCAAAAGACACCATCCCAGGACTTTCTATTCTAGACTATGCAAAGGAGAATGTCAAGCTATTGGCTAAACTCCCTTACCACCTAGAGATTAAGTGGAGAGATGCAATTAAGCAGTGGAGACACACCCATGGTGAAGCTAGTTACCCTACCTTTCTCAAGTTTGCTAATTTCATTAGAGAAGCAGCAGATAAGGCAAACATTCCAGAGCTAGAAACCCTGCCCATATCAAGCAGTCCGAATTTTAACAGCAGACAGAAACTAGATAGGAACAAGGGCAGCACCCTTGCCACATCAGTCGCGGGCCGTGGCAACCGTGAAGCAGATTCTAGTAGCTCTAGTAAATCGAGTCGCCCTGGTCCAGCCAATCTGAATAAGTGTCCATTCTGTGGTGCAGTGCACAAGTTAGATGACTGCAGTGATTTCTGTAGAAAGCCTTTCAGTGAAAGGAGAAACTTTTTCTTCCGTGAACGTTTGTGTATGGGATGTGCAGCTAGTAACAGTCACCAGGTAGCGAACTGCAGAGGGAGATTGAAATGCAGAACCTGCTCAGGAATGCATCCCACCTGCCTTCACAAAGAACAAACACAAGAAGATGTTGCTGTCTCTAATTGTATGAGTGTATGTCTACTTCCTGATCAAAGCAGCGGATTTGATCACACCATGATTGTACCAGTGTGGGTCAGGCCAGTGGGAGAGCCAGACAAGGAAATATTGCAGTATGCAGTCCTCGACGACCATTCAAGTGTCAGTTTCGTGTCTGAAACTCTTTGTGAACGGTTAAATCTTCAAGGCCCATCAACTGAGCTCCTATTGACAACCATGCATGAGCAGAATGCACACATTCAAACTAGAAAGATTTCTGGGCTAGAAGTGTTGGACTATCACAGGGAGTGTGTTGAAAAGATGCCAGTGGCCTTTACCCGGGAACTTGTCTCAGCCAATCGTTCCCAGATTCCAAAACCTGAAGTGGCCAGAGAGTGGCAACATCTTAAGCCAATCGCTGATAAATTGACACCGTACCATCCAGACGCTGAAATTTCTATCCTGATTGGAAACAATTGTCCGAGAGCTATCCGACCGAGAGAAATAATCGCCGGAGAAGAAGATGAGCCGTACGCTCAAAGAACTGTGCTTGGTTGGGGAGTGATTGGAAGAGTCTGCAAGTCACGTGATGAGGAAGATGGAGACAGGGGTGTCTGTAATAGAGTCGCAGCTTCAGAAATCCATAGCCGCTTTGCGTTCTCTACGAAGGCCAAGGAGATTATTGACCCGGAGAAGGTTCTCCGTGTGTTAGAAACTGACTTTGTTGAGACAAGTACTAAGAACAAACCTTATTCCATGGGAGATGAGAGATTTCTAAGGATTCTAGAGGACGGAGTAAAGAAACTACCAGATGGACATTATGAAATGCCACTTCCGTTGAAGTCAGACAATGTGTCTCTTCCCAACAACCGTCAGCTTGCTGTAAAAAGGTGGAACCAACTGAATGCCAGATTCAAGAAGAATCCGAAGTTCTTCACAGACTACCAGACATTTATGAAGGACTTAATCTCTCAATGTGCAGAAAGAGTTCCTGAGGATCGTCTCGAGGTGCAAGACGGTAAAGTCAATTACGTTCCACATACAGGAGTCTATCACCCAAGAAAACCGGGACAGATCAGAGTAGTGTTTGATTGTTCAGCCCAGTATAACGGAGTCAGCCTCAACGACTACTTGCTACAAGGTCCTGAGTTTATGAACGATCTTTTAGGGATCCTGTGTCGTTTCCGCCAGGAAAGTGTTGCATTTATGACGGACATCAAGAGCATGTTCCATCAGGTCGTGGTTGCCGAAGAACACAGGGACCTGCTGCGTTTCTTATGGTGGCTGGATGGGGACCCATCAAAGGAAGTAGTCGAGTACCGTATGAAGGTTCATCTGTTCGGCGCCAGTAGTTCCCCAGGTTGTGCGAACTTCGGGCTTAAGCGAGCAGCCAACGATGGTGAAGAAGAGTTCGGTGCGGATGCAGCTGCATTTATACGCAAGGACTTCTATGTAGATGATGGTCTAAAATCTGTATCAACAGTGCCCGAAGCCATCCAGTTGATCAAGGCCAGCCAAGCCATCTGTGACAAAGCCGGTCTCAGATTACACAAGATAGTGTCTAACAAGAAAGAAGTTCTTGAAGCTATTCCTATTGAGGACCATGCAAAGGGAATTAAGGAACTGAACTTAGCCGTAGATCCTTTGCCTATTGAGAGAGCCCTAGGGGTATTGTGGTGCGTTGAGAACGACAGTTTTCGGTTCCGTATTGAACTTCGTGATCGCCCTTTGACTCGACGAGGCGTCTTGTCGACTATTGGCTCCATCTACGACCCGAATGGTTATATAAGTCCTGTAACACTCAAAGGAAAGCAGATACTGCAGCAGATGTGCAGAGACAAGTTGGACTGGGATAGCCCTGTTCCTGAGTATCTACAACCACAGTGGGTGAAGTGGCGACAAGAAATCCTAGAGTTGGAGAAACTGGAGATACAACGTTGCTTCAAACCAAACAACTTTGGCTCCGTGAAAGCTGTGGAGATGCACTACTTCTCAGATGCTTCAGTTGAGGGTTACGGTCAATGCTCATATCTTAGACTGATTAACGAACATGATCAAGTTCATTGCTCTTTCGTTGTCGGAAAAGCACGAGTGACACCTCTAAAGCACAAGACTATCCCAAGATTAGAGTTAGCTGCAGCTACCACCTCAGCAAGAATGAGTGAGTTCGTGAGAAATGAGTTAGAGTACCCAGAGATCCAAGAGTTCTTCTGGACAGACAGCCGAGTAGTTCTCGGATACATTAACAATGAAGCTAAAAGGTTCCATGTTTATGTCGCTAACAGGGTACAGCAGATTCGTGACCTAACTGATCCTAACTCGTGGTTCTACGTTGACACGAGCAGCAATCCCGCAGACGATGCATCACGAGGGCTAACAGCAAAGCAGCTGGTAGAAGATTCGCGCTGGTTAACTGGTCCAGAATTTCTGTGGAAGAGCAGACCGTGTAAACCTGAAAATGTGGAGGTGTCTCCCCTTCAAGAGTCCGACCCGGAGGTGAAGAAAGCGTCCGTATTGATTACAGAAGTCAAGAGTGTTGTTCCATTTCCTGATCACTTCGAGACGAGCAGACTGGATGGTGTATCCAGCTGGTACCAAGCTATGAAGGTCATATCTCTATGTGTACGACTGAAGTCCAAATTTCAAAGAAGATAAGTGAAGAAGCCCGGAAAACCAGTGACAAGGTCAATGGCAGAAGTTGGGAAATCAGTGCTGAGGGTTACATTACCAGAGCTTCAAGAGGCAGAGAAGACCATTATCAGATGTTTGCAGTACGAACATTTCCATGAGGAACTTCAAATTCTTTGCAACTTAAATGTGACTGACGGAGAGACAAACAGAGGCCAAGCTAGAAGAAGAAATCAAGCGTTACGAAAGTCCAGTTCGCTATACAAATTGGATCCCTTTGTGGACCAAGATGGTCTAATTCGTGTTGGTGGACGTATCAGAAGAGCAAATGTCCCAACTGATATGAAGCATCCAGTCATTATTCCGCGAAAGGGCCATTTGACTGAACTGTTGATTCGACATCACCACCTCAAAGTAAACCGCATGGGTCGCGGGATGACGCATAACGAGCTGCGCCAAAGTGGCTATTGGTTGATCGGTGGATCTTCGGCAGTATCAAGGTTCATATCAAGCTGTGTAACGTGTGGACGACTACGTAGACCCACAGAGCAGCAGAAGATGGCCTGTCTTCCTGAGGACAGACTTGAGCCAGCGCCTCCATTTTCGTATTGTGCAGTTGATTACTTCGGACCCTTCATTGTCAAGGAAAGAAGAAGCGAAATCAAACGATATGGAGTATTATTCACGTGTATGTCGTCAAGAAGTGTTCATCTGGAAACTGCCAATTCACTGGACAGTTCTTCCTTTATAAACGCATTGAGTCGTTTCATGAATCGGAGAGGCGCTGTGAGGCAGCTGAGGTCTGACCAGGGAACAAATTTCATAGGTGCACGAAATGAGCTGAAGACAGCATTATCTGAGATGGATCAAGATCAGGTTCAAGAGTACTTGATAAGGAATGGATGCGAGTGGATCCCATTCAAAATGAATGTTCCCCATTCTAGTCATATGGGAGGAACCTGGGAACGGTTGATTCGCAGTGTGCGCAATGCATTAGAACCACTACTGTCAAAGGCTGGGAGCCAACTCGATGATGAGACCCTGCGAACATTCATGACAGAAGTCGAATGCATTATCAATTCAAGACCTCTCAGTGTTGATTACCTATGTAGTGCAAAGGCACCAGAGCCGTTGACACCAAACCATCTTCTCACTATGAAACCTAAGCGAGTGCTACCGCCTCCAGGAGAATTTCAAAGACCTGATGTGTATTGTCGCAGACGTTGGAGAAGAGTGCAGTATTTTGCTAACGAATTTGGTTGAGATGGCGCAAAGAGTACCTGCAAACGCTGCAAGTCAGACCAAAGTGGGTTCAGCCAAAGAGAAATCTTACCGTCGGTGATGTAGTCATTTCTAAGGAGAACGAGGGAGCCCGTAACAAGTGGCCGCTTGGCAGAGTAGTGCAGATTTACCCTAGTGAAGATGGTTTTGTCAGAAAGGTCAAGTTGCTGATGGCAGATGGAGATTTGGATGATTGCGGCAAACGTCAAAGCGCGCCTTCATATCTAGACAGACCTATTCACAAACTTGTTCTACTGTTGCCTGCAGATGAAGTGGTCGGGGAGGATGTCCTTCACCAGGAGACCAGGGAAGTCCCCATCGAGGAGCCAACAAAGAACACTTGAAGAGTGATACGTATATTGAACATTGCAGTTGAACATTTAAGTTTAATTAACTCGTCGATCATTCAGTAACTGCTGTGGTGCGGTTACACGAACTTTCAAGATGCTATTGTTTGAACATTCATCTGATAGTTTGTTGAAGTTGAAGCCTAGAAGACTTATTGTAAGTTTATTGTTGTTTGTAACTGCACGGATGCAGTTGAGGAGCCATGTTACTACTGCGGTACAGTAGTAAGTAATAGTAAGGTCAGCGGAAGTCACCAATCTGCTTGGTGACCTCTCATGCTGCTTGGTAACCGCTCGTGCTCCGCTCGAGTCGCCATGTTTGTCTTGTTCACAAGTGTGAACCGTTTAGTTTTTTAATCCGAGTAATCCTTCGGTTATCTGTACGTGTAAAGAAGAAGAACTAAGTTGTTACCTCAAGAATAAAGTAATCTTGTGAATAACAACGGTCTTATCGTTTTCGAAACTCCTTCGGATGCTACAAGTGTGACGTTCGGGGGCAGCCACACTCAAGCTCTATTGATGATTGCTCTTTGTTTATGAGAAAAAGTATGAAAGTAGATAAATGCATTACTAATGTGTGGGGCTGTGCGGAATTTTACTGGGAGACTGAATGAGGGGAATACGTTCAATGATGAGGAGAAGGCTTAGCTTGGTAAATGCAATGTAAATGGATATGTCGAGGGGTACAAGTTGAGGAGTATTTGTTGAGGGGAATATGTTGACGGTAACATGTTGAGGGGTTTTTGCCGAGGGGTATTTGTTTAGGGTAATATAATTAGAGAAATATGTCTAGGGGTATTTGTTGAGAGGCATATATTGCATTGTTTAGCCATTTTTATCAGGTTTTCATCAGCTCCATACTGCCCTGTTACAATCAAAGACGCAACCACTTTTTCAGTTAGTGAATAAAAATCAGGGGTTATGTAATTAATATTCTCCTAAAAAAAGAGCAAAGAAAACCGAGCCAGCAGAACCATGACCAGATATTTAACAATTATCCTGCGAAATCGCGCGGAATGTCCCCTGTTATTATTCAACAAATTGTCACTATGCCCATATATGGTAAGGAAGCCCTCAATATCTGTCATCCTACATGACAGATATCCTGCGATATACGTAAATGACCATATTTGGAAGTGCACTGCACATTTTCTTTCATTGCTTGTTTGGCGGCCATGTTGAAAAGCGAGGCAGTTTTAGCAGTGTTCTCCGTAAATTTTAACTCTCTGGAAGAAACTTTCCACGATGAAATGCTCTCAAAATGTCAACAAGTATTTGCTTCAGCTCACAAAGATATCCAGAGGTTGACTTGGAATTTTCATAGTGAGAACTCAACCAAGAAAATGCTATTGCGAACGAAGCAGCACACTTGCTCACGGAAAGTTGTAAAGACTAAAGTTGAAAAGATTTTAATTTACAGGAAGAGGACTTATTCTCGGTAAGGTAGCAATATTTTTTTCCTTTGTCTTGTCATTTCCAGACATGAGTTTGTAAATAAGTCTTTTTAAGTGAACGGTAGTAAACTTCGATTTCTTGAAGTTCTGTTTTGATTTTTATTAAGCTTTATGTGTTGCTAGCTTTTAGCGTTTTTTTCATAGAGCCGTAGTTTTTCTCGTTCTGAAAATGGTAGTCGATGGGAATTTGTTGAATAATAAAACAATTATCCTGCTCAATCTTGCGGAATATCCCCTGATTTAGCCAACTCGGCCTACGGCCTCGTCGGCTAAGTATCAGATGATATTCCGCGCGATTTCGCAGGATAATTGTTAAATACTTAGCCGACGAGGCCGTAGGCCGAGTTGGCTAAGTCAGGGGATATTCTGCAAGATTGAGCAGGATAATTGTTTTATTATTCAACAATTTCTCATCATTTACCATTTTCACAACAAGAAAAACTTCAGTTGTATGATAAAAACGCTTAAGGGTAGCAACAAATGATAAACACAAAAGCAAAATTTCAAGGAATCAAAGTTTACTACCGTTCACTTCAATTATGTGCATTTGATGCGTTCTCGAATAGTTGGCGTTCATCACAAACAAAGATTTATTTCTTCTGTGAGCGTATTTATGTATATACTAAGACGACTTAAATAGAGTCTATATGAAAACGGATACACGGCTTTGTATTTAACAGAGGTCTCAGTCCAGTGTTCATTCTTATGAAACAAGCTAACAAAACCTCCTTTAAAATGCTGCCATCTACTTGTTCACGGGCCTCTTGTGCGTATGTGCTATATTTAGAATAAATCACTTGGCGAAAATTCTTTACTCGCTAGCCGTATGTGGTTAAGGGTTTTTCTTCAGTTTTTTTTTTCAAATATAGTCAGTGCACGTTTTTATTACATTATACATGTAGTGTCCTTCGTTCAAGAAACTCCAGAAAAGCGTTTAAGTTCTTATCAAAATGTCTGGTTTTGCTATTGTACGGAAATCAATATCGTAATCTATGTTTTGTACACAAAACAACGTATTTGTGGTCGATGAGCAGTCCCGGGGGTGGGGAATTGTCTCTTTTTGCGTGCCCGGGGGTGGGGAATAGACCGCCAAGTGAGAACAAAATTGCAAATCCCCGGGGGTATGCCCGGGGGGGATGGTTACAGGTAGAATTGAGCCATGCATAATAAAAACTTTACGTGTCAAAGGCGATCTAGCACCATGTAAAGACAGGGTGCTAATTGGGGACACACTATATAGTGCATGAGCCAGGACCCTAAATTTGGCCGATTGGTACCACTCAGAAGGACAAACGCTAATGTCCATGGTGATGTAGGTCAACATCCCTAGTTTACATTTCCGAGTGATAGCATTGCCAATTGTGTCACCTTCAGGGGGAAAATGACAGCTTTTCTTACCCCTCCCACCTTGGGCCATTTTCCAACGTGAGAATCATTCATGGCATTCCCAACACAATTTACTTAATTTATCGTACGGAACTGGGGAAACGACTTAATAAACAAGTCAAAAATGAAGCCCAGTCAACCAGTACGCCATTTTAATCAATACTTTTGGACGGAGTGTAATCACATGACTAGTCACGTGAGCTTTAGTGGTCAAAAAAGGAATTCTTTTTTTTAAGTGCTTTCTTATTCGATAATATTAAACTGTTTTATGTTTTAATCTTTTCCTACTTGCTAGAGATCATTATCACAGTACTTTAAAGCAGAAAAAATGTCTACTATGACAACAAAATTTCAGATTTTGGGATCCTTGATAACTAGTACCCAGTCCCCTAGATTTCATTCGAACTAAACAAAGTGGCCTGTCGCTGCCAACAGGACCAATTTTTTCTATTTAGTTGGATTGCGTAAATCACATCTACTCCTACTAATTTGAATTGCTATGAAAAATGGAAATAGAACTAAATTTCATCATGAAATGTGAAGTTTCTTTTTAATACTTTCCTTTGAGGCAGTCAACAAGTTACTGTCATGTGTTAGAGCGGTTTTCTTGAGTGCCGTGATAGCACAACAAAAGCAATTACCCTGACCAATATATAATACATAACATAATTTATGACCAATACATAATTTATCTATTTTTGTGAATTGAGTGAATAAATCTCTCGTTGTGATTTGCCAATGACAACAGACACAACCAACGCAATGAACCATTCAGAACGTCAAGCAAATACATATAACCGACGCCAAGCACGAAACGATTGTGAACATGTCGGGATTGGTTTTGGTTTCACTTTTGATTGGTTGAGAAAGTGATGTTTTTTTACCAGCCGCAGAGCAAAGTAAGGCAAAACCAAAGCAAATGCACACTTGTTTTGGTATTAGTACAGTAAAACATGCTTTCGCACAATTTTTTTGTTCTTGAGTAGCCATTAATCTTCATGTACCAGAGTCTCACTCTACGTTCAGAGGTATTCAAATGGGACAACTGCTAGTCAACTGTGTTTCACTTCTTCACTGATGCATGAACAAGTTAAAAATCCCTGGAACTGACAGTTAGGCCTGGACAGTGGCCGATGAACATAACAATGGAGTATCAGGTATAGAAGCGGACTTCTCAGTAACCACCTTCATCCTCCTCTTCGCTATCTCCATAAACAATGACATCCACATCCTCCTGTGCGGCTTGGTTTTCACAATCCTGCAATCCACACAAGTCTGTGTACTTGTTAGGACGTTTGCCACGCAAACGCAGTCTGAACGTCTGCACGTTCTGGGACATCTACATGCAAGAAGCTCCAGCACTGCCTCGGGAGCAGGCTTTCCATCCATCCAGTCAATTGTTAGACTTGATTCGTCTTCTGCTGAGCTTCCCATCTTCCATCCGATTCCAACTGGGTCAAGGATTGGTGGGCTCCACTGCAGACTGCGCCTCCAAATACACGCTTGATAGTTTGCCCGCATAGTGTGCTTTCGCAGGCAGTCTTTGCGAGGTGGTAACTGGTAGCACTCAATCTCTCCATTCTTTGCAAAGAAAAGATTGTATCTACGATCATTCACGTCACTTGCAGTTGCCCCAGATGGTCGCATCAGTAGAAAGAGCAGGTCACTTTCTCAATGCTCCGGAAAAGGTCTTCCGAGAGGTCCCAGGATTGACCCAGCTCAGTGAATGCTTGTTTGGCGTCATTGTCTGACTTGACAATCTTTGGGGCGAGGAGTTTGTCTTGTCAGCAAAAGCACCAACTGTGTCACATCAGGTGAAGGAATGAAGACCAACGAGAGCCTGACAAACATCTTCCCCGATAGTAGCAACCACTTTACTAATGTCAATCAACCTTGTGCGTGTCTGAGTACCGCATTTCTGTAACTAACTGGCATCAATGGAACTGGAAAGGGCCAGAAGCAGTACAAACTCATCGCTATCTTTTAAGCTGACCACCGCTGCGTCATATCCACCTTGCACGTAGCAGTAGACGAGTGACAGCCTCCTCTTGGCAGCTGCATAACTCCAGCACTTCCACTGTTCTGTCTTCCAGAAATCCTCCAGCATTTCTCCTCACAGGTGACATACAGCTTTTGTCTATTCCGCTGAATTCTCTGGACGTATTGCTCAGTTTGCCATTCCTCGACCTTATCAAGCTTGTTTTGGCCAAACGCGTTTTGGGTACTTTCGACACTCACTTTCTGTACGAGAGCCATCCCATCTATAGCCGTAGCTGAGGTATTTGGTGACCTGTCAGCTAGCTGGACATGTCGTCTTGTTGGTCTTCCGAGGAAAATCCTCTACTGTCGACATCAATGCCCAAGGCATAGGACCAAGGCTATGTTGCAGCATGTCCTTAACTTCAATCTTCCGACTTTGTCCGGTAATTATCATTCTCCCGAAAAGAGATCTGTCGGCCTTGAGTATCATGGTTCTTCCCTGAGACGAGACTGCTTTCTTATTATGTAAAACCTTTTCTTGGGAGGGGAGCTTTGAAGCTTTTCCCCCTTGAATTGCTGTAATTCTTGTTCTCAAATCTCACAGGCGTGAAGTAAGTCATATGAAATATCTGCAGGAGCTTCTTTCGCTGTCGACATGCTGCCTTGGTTTCCTGCGAATGGATTATTCCAGCTCTCAACGAGGGTTTCAACTGCCAATACTTGCTTTTCATTTTTAGGCATTCTCGGTGATTGCATCTCATCGTGGTGAAAATGAGGTTGCTTTGCTTGTAATAAACTCCTGAGCTGTTCGAGAAAAGCACACCTGTACTCTGCCGTAAAGTAAAATCTGTTTACAGCGCCGGTCTTCAAGCTGAATATTGTCACGATCCCTTTCGTCTTTGTGTCTTTGTTGACAGTTACCTCCATGGTCTGATCCACGAGAATCCTCACCAAACGGACTCTCGGCGGATAGGTGCATAGAAAAATGACCTTCCATAAAATTCCAATGTACATCAGGATGTTCCACTGGAAGGTTCGCCATTTGTGCGTAGTGCAGCAGCAGATATCTTGCATAATTGAACTTGTCGTATGCAAAGCACCATGGGATCATATGATGAACCGCATAGAGATGTAGCAACAAGTTACCTTCTCGGGATGCATGGATTTGGCCTAAACAGCACATCCCCAACAAGGGGGATGTAGGACATCCAAAAGGCGGACAATTTGCTATTCTCGTGGCGGAGATGCTCCAGGTATTGACTCCACAGTTGGTACACCTGCAACAAGGACTCGCTTTTCAAGGCGTTATTGTACTGCGACACAGTGAAGGTTTCAGCCATTTCTTTAACCTCAGAGTGGATTGCGCGTAGGTGCATCAGCTTGTTTGGATAGTTATTCGTTTCCCAGGCAATGAACGGTTTCCAGATGAACCGCAGTAGGGTCTCGTAGATGCACTTGTGAACTCGAACCACACGATTGTACATCTCCTTCGAGGACGCCTGAGACTGAACCTTCTGTGATTATCCCTGATTCAGTGTAGATGTCGCCCGAACCAGCGTCTTGGAACCGTTTGCCAATTATGGTGGAAGGTTGAAAATTGTATGAAAAGTTCCTAGCCTGAGAAGAACTTCAGGGTAGAGATCTTTGTGCTCCCAGGCGTCCTCACAAGCTTTGGCGTAAAGTGCTTGGTCCATGACAACCACAATCTCACGTAGATTTAAAATCTTCCTGATATCCTCTGAATGACGTAAGAACTAATTAACTGTGGATAGCTGAGTCATGGGAGCATTTATTGTAGGAAGATATCCAACAACATCTTGCATAACCGGTTCATGGCTATGAAACTTGATGTTAAGGCCTGTCCAGCTTGGGATCCACTGATTGTCTCCTTTAACCAGTCTTGCAACAAGCCAAAGTAGGTCCTTTCTTCTAGAAATCTGTTCCTGGCCACCACAATCACTCGTAGCTGTTCTGAGGGGCTGTGGTCCTACCCTGTCTCCTGGGATGGATACGGCTAGAGGCTGAACTTCCTGCGTGATGGTCCTCTGCTTTCGTTTGCTGATAACTGGAGGCTGTATACTGGGGGTGTGGTCCGTTTACCTTGAGTCAGACAGCATTTCCATTAACACGGTGAGTGGTTCCCTGTCCTGTGAGTGTCTCCTTTAACCTGTTGATGTTATCCCATACCGGGTTGAGCCACGTTAGATACGTTGAATAGTCCCTGGGAGAACCACCTTCTGATTTAAGTTTGCTGCCACCTTCATAAGGCACAACGCTGTGTCATTTTTTCGAGCTGAGAGTAGGACACACCATGTCCGAGTCTATTCAGCATTTGTATTAATTGTACATATTCAGTCAGCGTTTTCATTCCATACGACAACAGAATGTGTTTAGGAAGTTTGCTTTGGCCACAGATGTTGCATAAATGAGATCTTGGCTGAAAGAGTTGATCAACATCTGTATTCTTGTAGACGGATTAGCTACGGTGCAGTCGCCAAGGAGGACTCCAGTAAAGAATCTGACCAGGCATTCTGTAACTGGGAAATTTTCTGGTACAACATGTCCTCGACGAATTGGCCATGGGGTGGTATACTTTGGTACACTTCATATCCGTAATGGAACGTCGGATGTGAGCAGAACACTTGTCAATGACATTTGTAACATCTGTGGTTACAAGCCTGTAGCTTTCAAATTCCTTTTCCAAAAGAAGCTTTTCTTCAACCGTTTACCTAACTTAGCAATTGCCTGATATTCAATAAAAAGTCTTTCCTGAATCTCTTCACTACACACTTCAATCATCTGAAGGGTCAGTTATGCATTTTTATGGTTTCTTCATGAGAAACACAGCTTTCGTGAAACAACTCCACTTGTGGCTATGGCACGAGGCAAAGTGGTCAGCGGCTCGGACTAAAGGCTCATGAAAACGTTTTCAGTGCATAAAAATTATCATCACAGGAGTAGTAATCTACGCTCACTAGGGAAATTTCCTGGCTTCTGATTGGTCGAGAGCTTTTGGCTTCTGATTGGTCGAGGGGTTGTCATAGGAACGGGAAACCTGGGGCCAATAGAATCGTGGGCTCACTAGGCCCACTTGGCCTCGTTTTGATGTAAGGATGACGTCATGACCGGAACCGGAAGTCACGTGTTTTTAGAATGGGAAACCGCTGACCAGTAAGGAAAAAAGGGATCGCGGGCTCATACAACCGGAAATCACGTGATTTGGAAGGGGAAACCGCTGACGAGTAGGAAAAAAGGATCGTGGGCTCAAGGGGAAGTAAAACCGCTGAGAAAACGCGGGCTCAAAGTCCAAAGTCCAATTTTTGGAACGGGGGTAGTCCTTTGGAGTGAAAACAACACAAAATTAATAAATACTTTTTTTATTGTTCTACTTTTGTTTACAATAAGGAGGAGGGTTTTCCTGAGTATTCCTTTGAGTTCCTTCGGTCCTTCAACAGATTCATTAATGTTGAATAGAGGGTCCCCACCATTGTTTTTGACATCGAGTTATTCTTCGCCATTGATTGTTGTCACGGATCCATTGTTGTAGTTGACGTTGATATGATTGATTTCTCACTGGTATCCATAAGGGTAGGTTTGAAAGGTGACAGGATCCACGACTCTCTTGTCATAGACGAGCTGGTAACGTTTGTACTCGGGGAAGGTGTACAGTTGATAGTGTTTGGGATCGCGTACGATCTGGTAAGTCTTGACGACTTGGGTTTGGCGGGGTGCTAGAAGTGGCTTCTGGATTTCGTCGAGGACATTCTGACGCATGATGTTGTAATTCAATTGGGTTTTGCCCTCACTGTTAAGGCGGAACCCCCTCACCTTGCACTCAACGTGGCCATTCTGGGTTTGGTATCCATAGTTCTTGGGACCCCCTGAGACAAATTCTACGATGTAATCGTTGCCTTTTAATTCACTCGTAAAGTCGCCGAGGTAATCGCCCAAGACCGGGGTTGATTGATTCTCGTCTGTCCAGTAGATGACGGAGTCCGTGTCGTAGTAGAGGACACGTTCCCCTAGCTTCTCCAGCGCTTCATAAAGTCGGAGCCGGGCCAAACAGATAGTGAAACAGGCTACAAAGATGTTGAGGTTAGGTGAAACAGGGATGTCTTCGTCTTGGTACTGGTAATGCACCTCCACTAATTGGTCATTGATAACGGATACGTGGCGTACCTCCAAACTACTGGTATCAAGAAAACGGTGGAAGGCTTGAGGGTCATCAAACGTTTGGACTTGGGTCTTATTGAGACGTTGTCCAAACTTGCCCCACATGGAATTGAGCATCATTTTAGCGAGGGTACGCAGCCCCGGGTTGTGTTCGATTTTGGCGTACTCCAATTGAATGCCTTCATGTTCGAAGTACTCTCGAAGGTATTGCTGGCGTTTGGTTTCGTCCTCACCGACCCAGGATGGCCACCCACTGGCTTCTTGCTTGATTTTCAACCAGGTGTTGACGTAGTCTTTGAAGAGTCCTTCACACGTCTCGTCAAAATGCCAGACCTCATAGATGTACTGGATTTCGTACCCCAAGTCCACCGCTTTAGATAATTCCGGGCTACACCATGTTCCAGTCAGGGCCCGCTGTTCGTCCGTGTGCACACATTCTGTGCATCTCTCTAATGGTCGTTTGGGCATCTCTTGTTCCACACAGGCAGCACAGAGAGGAAAAAGGAGTTTGGAGTCATGACGGTAAGGCAGGACAGGATGGTAGAGGTGACGTGGCGGCAGGACTTTGCATTGGACGAGGCCAAAGTACTGACGGATGTCGGTGTGACCCGGATTGAAGATGACACGAGGATGTCCTTTGGGATAGACACACGTCTTGTTCACCCATGGGTACAAGGAGGTGACATCAATGTAATGTATTTGTTGACTGGGCGTCACGCGATGGTACAGTTTCACGGCATTGGTACGACCCCCGCAGAAAGCGTGACGGGGGTTCAAAGGTTCTGTGAAGTCAAGGGTCCCCAGGTATGTTCGGATGTCCAAGGAGGTGTCTTTGAGACGGGACCAATCACATTCCCACATTTCCACGACAGTGAACCCTCGCTCTCTAAATTGTTGGATCCTTTGCTGGGTGGTCTCGTAGACATCTTGCATGGTTCGATCATAGTGGCGGAGATGGCTTTCGTGACGAATGGGGAAACAGCGAGGACACCCATGCCAGAAACACCCGTGAAATTCGTAGACGGTGTTGGTACTGGCATCGAAACCGTCGACATGGAAGTTAGTGCCAGGGATGCGATACTCGCCGGCATTACGGGCATGTTGAATGGTCTGTTGTTGTTGGGCACACCAGGTTAACCATTCCAGGGCCACCTTGGAGTAGTTGATGTTGTTCTTCCAACCACGCACGGGTTCACTGGCAATACTGTTGGGGATCATGCGATTCATGCGTAAATCGCGGTTACAGGCAGAGGCAATGGTGATGTGGTCGAAGGGATTGAAGCCCGTTAGCGTTTCAAACAATCGTTTGAATGTCAAGCAGCCTTGTTTCAAGAGACGTACATCGGATTGGCAGTACTTAACCAGTTCTTCCTTGAAGTCAAAGACTTTGTCGCGTTGGTCTTGATGCCAGGTTTCCAAGGCTTGCTTGCCTTCGGGGGACATGGTTTCAGGCATGTAGTAATCGAGGGCCGGGATGGGTCCTACGTAGTTTTGATGATCTGGATGATTGAACTTGTGGGGGAAGTACCCTTTGCGGAGTTCTGTCAATCCAAAGGTTTTGGGAAAGGCGGACAGAGGCATCTGGAAGAAACTCAATGAGTCGATGAAGCGGATACGGTCATGTTGGACTTGCAAGAGTTTACACCCGTTCCGGAGTTGTTGAACGATCCGGTTGTCACCATAGTATTGATGAATGATAAAGTAGCCATCGTACCCTTGGAAGTTATGGGCCAGGACATTGACTTGGCGGGTATCGTTGAGTGTCAAGGTATCCAGCCATTCCAGGAAATCTCGGACGCAATGGTTGCCATGGAAACACACGGGTTGGTCGTCGTCTTCGGTTTCGGCCACGACGAGATTAGCGATGTGTCGTTCCTGGGGTTGCATGGCTTCAATATCAAAGAAGACATGAAGGGGTGGTATGCCGTCGTCTTCCTCCTCCTCCTCCTCCTCGGGTGTGGCATCCACACCCACCCTACGTTTAGCGCGAGGCCCTCCAGACCGTTTCCTCTTTCTTTTCTTCTTGTCTTGAGTGGCTATTTGAATAAAGCATCGATGGGTGTCGCCGTCCACATATTCATGACAGGAGGGACAATCAATATACCCACATTGATGTTTGTCAATCTTGTCTAATCCTACTTCCTGCTTGCCACATTTAGGACAGCGACGGCGCCGAAAGCAGACGGAGGACTGTAGGTTGGTCACGGGTTTGCCGGCATGGTCCTTGACGAGATGCATTTGGAAACAGGTGTCTCCAAAAAAGTCCCGATGACATTGTTGACAACGTTGAGTGGCTTTCTGGCCTCGAGGGTACGCCTCCAAGAAATCAGGGCACTCTTTTTGGCAACAGGCCCTGCAATGACGTTTGTTGTTGTTGCATCGATGTTGTCCCACATTGTCATAGGGTTTCCAACAATGGGCACAGACGTAACTGGACCCGAAAAAGGCTGGCAACTTGGTAATGACATCATAATGGCCTTTCTCGTGCAACAGGATGAGTTGTTTGTCTTGAAGGGGACCAAAGGTGGTGATATGAAAAGAACGGTCGGCATCCACCAACAGGATCTGGTAACCGGCCAGGGAAGGAGTGGTACTGAATTGGGTCAAGGCATCATAGCCACAAGGGCCGAGGGGCACGTTGGCCTCGTCATGGAGGTCCCAAGCGAGACGTCTCTGGAGCTGAGTTCCTTTTCTAATGCTGTTGTATTTCGGGTGCTGGTCCACTCTGGCTTTGGCGGTGACGAGGGCTCTGGCACAACAGAGTTCATCCCTGTTTTGGATCTGGATAATGGAACGTTTCTTGGGTATTAAATTTCGGAGAGGTTGATGTCCGGGTTTCTCCTGGCGTCGGCGGCCGGTTCCTTGAGGGGCATGATGGACTTGAGTAATGGAGACTTGAAAGGAATCGTCCATTTCAAATTGTTCATTGCTGTTGAGGGCTTGGGCTAAACGTTGGAATAAAGCCTCGACACGTTCCCCGCCTTGGCGCCATTCTCCTGCTCGTAATCCCCAACCCTGAAAATTATTATGGAGTCTGTTGGAGGCGATGGTAAAGTACAGGCGATCTTGATCGTGGAGGGCAGGTGTGGTGGTGGTTAACACTTGATTCACGGCTCGACGTAACCCCTCTTGGAGAGCTTGGGTAATGTTTTGCCCTGGAATCAAGTTACCTCTTTGGCGTAACTGGGTATTGAAATGACGTTCACGCACTCCCAGACGGTTGCTCAAACGATCGACATAGGGTTGGAGTTCAAACTCGAAGACACCCTCCGTATTGGCATCCAAACCTCCACCAGTTTGTTGAAGGAGCTGGGTTTGAAACGCACGTTGCCGTTCGAAGCGATCCAAAGCGTGTTGACAATCCTCGTCATCGTCATCCAGGATTTCGTGGCAGATCAAATCATCCTCGTCACTGTCCGCCATCTCTTCATGGCATAAGAAAGGTTCATCAGAGGAATTCGCTGGCGTCTCTTCTTTCTCAGAATCCGAGGTGGCTAGGCATAGTAAGGCCAAAATCTCTTCAGTGGTCAGTCCACTTGGACCTGCTTCGGCTTCTTCTTCTGGCTGAGAGGCCATGATCAGATGAACTCACTGGTGGTGGATGTCCGGCTTTTATAGGGTAAAAAGTCATTCCTCGCAAAGTATTGTGGGTCAACTAGGGTGGGGGGACCCCCCTCCCCCCTCCCTAGATAGGCCATGATGCATTGCGAGGAATGATTCCAGAGACTATAAAACAGATCGCACCTCGAGGTGAGTCATCCCAAGATGACCTCTTGTCAAGACCAATTACTCATAGAGTTTGAAGAATTCGAAGGGGATCTCGAGGTGGAGGACATCTTGAAGAAAGTCAAGGTGGAGTTGGTGCTCGACCCAAGTGTCGTGGAGTTTGGTGAGAAGTTAAAGCGAAGAGAGCGGGGACCATGCAAGTCGTGGAACCCCCTGAATGTGACTTGGATGACCTTTCGTTTTTGCAGGACTTATTTTCCATGTCACCCCGACGATTGGGAGCAGGTCATGGATGATGTCGAGGACTTTGATGTGGAGGCATTGGTGCCCCCTGATGGCATTGTTCATGACATGTCACCCGACGAGGGCGTCGATTTGATGTATGATTTGGTGTCTTAACCCTCGTCTCAGTATTTTGGCAGAACTTTTTTTGAAATCGTAGGACTATTTGGCAGAACATTGAATCATTGTGGTAGAACTTTTTTTTTTTGAAGACACAACTCATGAACCAATGAGACATTTTCATTTTTTATTCTTACTCAACATGTAACTGGGGATGTTATTAAATTTACAATTTTAAACGTTTCTTGGCTTGCATGATTTTCTTGACCACCCGTTCCGTCTTGTTTTTCTTGCCGGGTAATCGATCAATGGCTTGGATCATCTTGGTATCGGCTTTCCATTTATCTTGCAAATTCTTGGCACGACTGTAATCAATGTCGTGTTGTTTAGCAATCTGGTCCAAGCGATTGATCCCGGGATCCCCACGTTTCAGACGTTTGGCCAAATGGGTGCCAGGCCCCATGTACTGATAGCCAGGCCAATGAAATTCTTTGCCAGTTTTCGCAATCCATTTTTGTACATCCAAGGCTCCTCCTCGTTGGGTGCGTTTCCGTTTGATACCCCTTCTCCTCCTCTTGGTGGGCATCTTTTAGTCCGTGTCGTAATCCAATCGACGTCGTAACTTTTTACCTTGGGCCCAATCTTCCCAACCGGGTAAGGGTTTCAATCGTTCCACTTCTCGGGCGGGTGCTTTGCCTTTGCCTTTGCCTCTACCACTTTCGGCTAACTTTTTTTCCAAAGCCTTGCGCTGTTCTCGAATGACTTCTAAACGCGACCGGGTATCCCCTCGACTGGTGGATGGGCTCCCTTTCTTAACAATGGGAATTTTACTGGTTGTGGCTGCTCCTTTGCCTTTCTTGGTTGCAGGCGTAATGGTGGGTTTGGGGGTCGACGGGCTGCCTTTTATCATGCGCTTCAACCATTGTTCCACAGGTCCCGTCACCAAATCCCCGGCTTCTTCTTCCTCGCCTTCTTCGCCTGGCGGGCCACCCGGGGCACCAACCCCCACGCCTCCGGGAAATTGACGAATGCGTTTGGTTAACTTGATTAATTTTTGACTCAACGGTTTGGTTTGAGCATTGACCAGGGCTGGAGGTAATTGAGGGCTGGCTAATAACACATGTTTTTGGGCGGCGAGCGTTGCGGCTTTGTTCAACAAGGCATTTTCGGTGAGTTCTCCTTTGTAATATTGAATGAGTTGTTCCAAGTCCTTTTGGGGAATCATGTACACCTCGTCCATGGTCTTCCAATGCACGACAGCTGTCACAACAGGTGATATTTATGCTTCCATGTCTTGATACGTTAACGAACACATTGACATAACACCTCGTGAAGTCCTTGAAACAACCCTTGTCCTTTTTGTCGGATTAACCACTGACGACGTTTTTTGACGGAATGTCGACGACGTCCCAAATCACGTAGTACCTTTTTATAGGGTTGAAGTTTAGCCAGCATGGGTGGGGTGACGGGAATCTTGTTTTTTAAAAAGTTCAACACCAGTTCACTCACAGCATTGATTTGATCGGCATTGGCATGTTGTAACAACTCTTGACGTTTGGAACCATTGGCTTCTTGTAACATGGACCGTAAAAACGGTAATTGACGTCGAAGACGTTACATCCTTTATCGGTGACGACGACGATACCGTTGATTGGCTTTTTGAATCGTGCGTTTTATACGTTTATCCGTTTCCAAGGCCACGGCTTTCCCCAATCCTACCATGGCGGGCACCAATAGATTTAAAAAACCTCCTCGTTGACGACGGCGTCGTCGTCTTCTCCTCAAGGATACCATGGTCGACCCGTCAATAGACGTTGAAGGGCTTTGTCTTGTTTGATGGCATCTCGCGACTCTTTATAGCCTTGACGGGTATTGCGTTTGAAATCTTGCCACCAACCCCCACCTCGTTGTCGACGGTAATGTTGTACATTATCGGTAATGCCTTTCAAGGCTTGACCACCTAATTTGCCTAAAGCCAGTCCAAACCCAGGGGCGGGACCTGATAGAAACATACTCATGCCATGGGCAATTTTATCCACCAAACGGGGTTTGCGACGAATTAAAGCCCCTCCTCTTTGTTTCCTTTTTCTGCGTCGTCGTCGTCGTCGTCGTTGGACGGCCATGGTTCTAAGAGTGTGGGACTGGGAGGGAGCGGCTTTTTATGGATCCAATAGTCTTTGGGTCTCAAGGGACGAGGACATCCGTCTACATAGCATAGGGCTTCCAAGGGTTGGTACACAAAATGACCATGGTAATCTTGGGCACATCGTTTGGGTAACGGAGGGGTGAAATCCACAATGGTATCATCCAAGGTTTGCATCTTGATTAAAAATCGTTCCAAATCCTCCAAGGGAACACCACGCACATGGGTTTTCAATTCGGTCAAGGCTTTGGCATAGGTGGTAAACGCAAATCGACTCATGGTCACTTTAAACCGGTATTGCTTAAAATCATTCCATCCTTTGACCACGGTCCCCACGGCCGCCAAACAGGCTACCAACATACTATTTTCCAATAGCGGACCCGCAATCATGCCTGCAGCCATCAGGAGTAATGCCATGCCATTGAACAAGGCATTGATACACTTGTAATGATTCAACATTTTTCGATAACACCACCATTGTTGATGATAAAAAGCATACAAGGAATCCATCCGTTGTAATAATTCCGGGGGGAAGGGAAGACCATGCTGTTTCGATCCATTCAATAACGACACGACGGTTTTCATCCTCACGGCGAAACACGGGACGACGAGATTTGTACGCTCGGTGCTCCTCCTTGTTTATAACTGGTCACAATGCTATTTGTCATGGTGACATTAGCAATTTCACGTCCTTGGGCCAACTGTTCTTGATCTTGTAACAGCATCCGTAAACGTCGTTGTAAATCCGCTTGACGCAAGGTACGAGGGGGTGGAGTCCGAGATCCTCGAGGAGTGGAGGGGCTGGAGGAAGGTGTCCTAGGTGAACCGGGGAAAAGTCGTCGTCGTCGTCTACCACGTCGGCCACCACGACGGCCACCGCCACCACCACCACCACCACCAGCTCCACCTGCTCCACCGCCAGCACCACCAGCACCTCCACCACCAGCTCCACCTGCTCCACCACCAGCACCTCCACCACCACCACCACCACCACCAGCTCCACCTGCTCCACCACCAGCACCACCAGCACCAGCTCCACCTGCTCCACCACCAGCACCACCAGCACCACCAGCACCACCACGTCCACCACCTCTAGTCCTAGGACCACGGCGTCCCCCACGTCCATTTCCACTTCCCCCACGTCCATTTCCACTTCCCCCTGCACCCGCTGCTGTCCGAGCACCCGCCACTGTTCTTCTTCGTGGATCGGGTGACACGCGTGCGCTTCCCCAAGTAGGTGGACTGTCCACGGAAGACGGTGGGGTGGTCTGTATACTACCGAATGATGGACTTCCTTGGCTTCCTACCCCGGCTGGGGAAGAGGCCTGGGCAGGGGGAGCACCATCTCTACCCGTAGGGGGGAGGGACTCCATAAACTCCCAGAGGGGATCAGGGTGCATTTCCTCCATGGCGACGTCGAGAAGGCCTTGGTCTCCCGTGAAATACAAATCTTGCCAGGCGCTTGGGGACATTTGATTGCCGCTGGCCGCCCCCACCCCCGCAGGGGCCACGGTATCGTACGATTGCGGAGGTTGACGGTCATCATCATCATCATCGGCCATGGTTGCTTTCTCTTTTTACCTGTTCCAAGGGGGTGCCTTTATAGTCGTTTTTGATAGGTGCGAGTCCATCCTTCGTCTTTTAACAGGTGACTCAATACACGTTGTTGATCGGACGAGGCCGGATGTAAATCCAAGACCAAATACCCATACGGTCGTGTAGTGGCTTGATGAAACGTCTCCAACGTGTCTTTCCAAGTGGTCGGAAACGATTGAAGCATGACATTGCGTACCCCTAATTGATCTCGGGGGTTCTTGAACGCCACGATGTAATGGGCATTGCGGGATATACTTTTAGCATAGCGACCCACGGGAAACATGTCTTGGCACAAGTATAGGACGGTCACCCCTTGATGATGCGAATGTTTGGTGAATAAATCCAACACGCGTTTATCGTGACTCCCTTCGTCCATTAAATCATCCAAGACCAGGACCCCATGTCCTTCAGGAAACCATTGGACCAACGCCTCATGATCGGGAATCCCTTCGTGAAACACCACCCCTTGATCTTGCATGCCTTGAAATCGATCTTGCCAGGCCCCATAACAATAATGCCGTTGGGTCGGTGGGGTTTCAAACAACTCTGGGTTGTCTACCAAGAGTTTTTCCGTAAACACAGTTTTACCACATCCCGAAGGACCCACCACCAAGATAGAGGAGGGGGTGTGAAAACGAAACGGTTTCCCCGTTTGCATGATGATGACGAACTACCCTTAGAAAAAAAAAGGCACCTTTTTATTGGAATCGGTGGGACTCGAACCCACGCACGACCCAATCGCTATCCTGGATCAAGTCCAAAGGCTCTACCCACTGAGCTACGACTCCGACACCACTTTTTTCCAACAAATTTTATTTAACCATTACATTGATGATACGGATGACAACACAGTTGATACCATCTGGCTTCTTGGCCTACAATCAATTGTTGAAGGCGTTGACCGGCTTGATGGTCATTACTAACATAATCATGATCAGAAAACTCATTTAAAAAATCTTGCAAGGTTCGTCCACGGGCTTTGGCTTTCAAGTACAACAAGGCGTAATCACCACAACTCTTGCTTGAAATGGCTTGGAGGGACTTGCCATTGGTCACCACATACTTCCAATGGTTGACAATCCAATCTCGTAACGGGGTGGCTTGCACGTACGTGTCGATGGGCAAAGCATAACTGTCCAGGACTTCACACACCTTTCCATCCGTCCAGACCGCTAACCAATGTTGTCCCGGTTGATCGTGTGGGTCCGTATTCACAATGTACCCTTGGGGTTGGGTCTTGACAGGACTCTTGGGTAAACGATCACAGGCTACCGTCCCGTAAAAGACAGGGTTCAATTGGGGGTCGTCGCGGGCTAAATAATCCAATTGCACATTATTCAAGGCCACATGTTCCATCAGTGCTGGTAAATGTTATACAACACGGCTCCGTTCCTGTCAATCTCCAGCAAATTCTCAAATTCTCCATAGACGAGCACGGTTATATTGGTATTGGGGGCGGCTCCAAATTCCAAGACCAGTTGTAAATCTCCA
Source organism: Siderastrea siderea (assembly GCA_964030785.1). Classification (NCBI taxonomy): domain Eukaryota; kingdom Metazoa; phylum Cnidaria; class Anthozoa; order Scleractinia; family Rhizangiidae; genus Siderastrea; species Siderastrea siderea. Next base: position 1,949,505 of record OZ034976.1, on the reverse strand, counting down.
CTTTGCTTGGGGTTGAGGTTTTGACTGTCAGCACATCCATTGGCCACATTGTCAAACATGTACAAGGTACAATTTTTAGCTTGGCCCCAATCCAGTAGTTCTACCATATTGCCTTTCTTTTTACACCAGGCACCACTGGCTTGCAGAAAACGGAAGTAGCCTAGATTATCTCGGGTGCCATTGTTGTGCACTAACTGTAGGGTTTCATAAGGGTATTCTTCTCCTTTGACAATCTGTCGAATGGAGGTCAGACCAAATTTCTGGAAACAGAAAGGATCTCGGGTCACATCTCCATTGAAGGCGCGGCTGTCCAACAACCCCACAATCAATCGGTCAGGTATTCTGTTTTGAAACAGGTTCGGGATATCAAAGCGGACCAGGTTGCCTTGCATGCTGAAAGTCCGGATTTCACTGCGGACGGTCGGGTAAGCAGCCACTTGGCCTTCATTGTGTCTTTTTTCAGATAAACTCCTGTAGATGGCGTCATTCAAACGCAGTTGGCAGAGATGAAACCGTAGTTTCACATCGCCTTCCAGTAAGCGGCCAGCTCGACCCACTCCATTCAAAAACAGGCTGGGGCTGTTGAAATGAAATTTCATCTTGATTTCTATGCCAGGCACCAACAGTTTGCCAGTGTGAAAGACTTCCAAGTGGGGGGTAAACACTAGACTGTGGGTGACACCTCCAGCATACTTGGCGGTTTCGGCTACCATGGCAGCCAAGGCTCCTTTGTGATTGGCGGGGAGATCCCGGTAGTCATTATGTGGTGTAGCGCTGTCGGTGTTGTTGGCAGTCCATTGGGGTGGGAAATCCACTTGATTGAACCAGCCTTGGGGTCCTAACACGGTCTTGCCATCTTCTCGATCATAATTCAGCAAGGTTTCCAGGTAAGCTTTGTAATGATAAGTGTCGGATTGTGGACTGATCAACGTGCCATTCAACTGCAAGTCAATTTGTTTGATGATGGAATGGGCCAAATTATTGACGGGCCACAATTTCTGCGCGGCCACCAAGTTCCCGTTATCGTCCTTTTTCAAACTCAATTCCATGGTAAAGTAACTGCGTCCCAAATCCACAAAATCGTCCAACCCCGGTATGATGAATTCCATGGGATTGATACCCGTGGTGGTGGGTTGAATGGTGACCATGCGATAGGCATTGATGCTAATGTCGGTCGGTGGCACCTTGAAAATCCGTAACGCCGAGTTGACGGTCCCTTCGGAACGCGGATGCGCTGGGGCAGCCCCTTCAGAGTAGGTAGGGGCTGTCGCGCTTGACATCACATTCGGCATGGTTAACGTCGTCGTCGAGTACTGGTACCCCGTCGTCGTCGTGAGGGGTTTTTATAGCGTCGTCGTCGTCGTGCTAAACGTTGTCTCAAATCAAACCCGGGGACTCGCATCACCTCGGCACTCAACCAGCCACCACGTTGTCCTCTCCTGAGTTTCCAAAACGGATACAGTCCTCCCCATTGAGACAACCCTCGATTACTACGAATCCGTCGAGGTCGTGAATGCACGGGTTCCATGTTTCACACTCCCAAAATATCACGCGCACGTTTGACTTGCTTGGGAAACAAAGCACTAGCCACACGCACGGCGTCTTTCACGTTCTTCTGATTCAAGGCTTTCTTGGCTTGTTTGGTGATTTCTTTTTTAATGACTTGTTCGGCTTTGCGTTTAACACCGCGTGTTAACCCTGCATTCAATCCTCTCTTGATATTACTAGGCAGTTTTAAAGAATTTCGCGTGCTTTTAAGGCCTTGGAACCCACCACGCATGACCTCCCTCATCAACCCACTGCCATGTTGATCATACCACTCGTCTGTCCGAAATCGTGTCAAACTTCCCCCTCGCATGGTTGTCTTCTTTGCTCTTTCACCAAGGTCTATGCTTCACGTCACCCCCTTTGTCTTTTTATACCCCCTCTCATCGGCCTTTCTTTTTCTTCCGAGTGGTCGCTGCTTCGATGGCTTTTTTGCCACCGTAACCCGCCGCACCACCCACTGCTCCCAACGCGGCGGCTTTCCCCACAGCCATCAAGGCTGGCACGAGAGCCGCCAGAGGCAAGAGACCGCCTCGTTGCCTTCTTCTTCTTCGACGTGCTCTTGTCTTGGGCATCTTTGACTGACCATCCCCCTTTTTCCCTTTTTATGTCTTTTTGAAGTGCAACGTGACCAGGGTGTTGCCTTGGCCAAACCTGACCAACTTATCCTCGGTGCCAGACGTTTCGGTGACTTGCATTTGAATGATTTCCACCACTTCATTACGAAGCGGTAGGTAATGAATGTGCAACGGTTCAAAGTACATGGTACCTCTGCCTTCCCGCTTGTAATGGATTTCTCGCAACAAATCGGTCACGCGATTGCCCACCATCATACTGCCTGCCACGTCCGAGTACACGTGCAACGATCGCGAGGGATCTCCCACCACTGAACGAAACGCTACATTCAAGTTGGTGAAACGCCACCCACAACTCATACTCAATCGTAAATGATCCGGTGAAAAGGAACGCACCGTCCAAAAGACCGGGTTGTGTTGATCGTCGTCCACATCGTTCCAATCGTTGTCAACGGGTTTTGTCATGTTGGGGATTTGATCCCCCATGAAGTCTTGTTGTAAGTTGGGTCCCAAAATCAACCCACTGCTAATTTTACGTAACCATCCCATCTTGACAGCCAACTTGGTGTAGATGTACAGGGCTGGCGTGTCGGTTTTGCAATGACAGACATTGGTGTTGTCGATGATGAGATCGTCGCCTTCCCAACGAAACTTGACGTATCTGTGTTTGCCTTGATCATTGGTAAACCGGCCACCTTGAATGGCCGTTTCCTTGCGTCGTTGTTCCAAGTGAGCAATGGCAGCTTTCATGAAACTCACCCCATCTACCACCCAATCCAAATGTTGAATGTCATTGATGAGGGTTTGCGCGCTATCTCTTCGCCCGACCGTTTCCCCGTCTTTTCCACCCGGTTTGGGGTAGGTTTGGTCCCAGGTCGTCGACAGGATGTACCCATCTTTTTGCACCAACTCGTACAAATTGACGTGCGTATCCGGTAAGGAAATAGCACTCAACCCCACTTGCCATCCACCTCCTTGTAACCGTAACGGTTGAGGTAAACGAATCTTGAAGGAATTGGCTTGGTTGTTGGGAAATTCACGTCGGTTGGCATGACTCGGTAACGTCACGTAGAACGACATGTTCTCTTCTTCTTCTTCACACTACCACTTCCCTTTTAAAGTGAAGAGTTAGGAGGGCATGGCCTTCGCCAAATTTCACCAGATCCCCATTGGTTTCGGCCATCTGGGTTTCCACGATTTCCACCACTTCATTGCGTACTGGGACATATTGAATATGTCGAGGTTCAAAGTGCGTGGTGTTTTGAGGTTGGTACTTGATTTCTCGTAAGAGATCGGTGATACGACCCCCTACCATGCTGCTGGTCCCTACATCACAATACACGTGCAAAGGACGCGCCGAGGGAAATTCCAACGAGGGACGAAAGGTCTGGTTCACATTCACAAACCGCCAAGGACACGATAGACTCAATTTCAGATAATCCCCCTCGACTTTCCAAAAGATGGGCTTGTTGGCGGCATCGCGGACATCCGTCGGGGTGGGAATGGTGGAAATGCCTTGAAATTCTTGCAAGAGATTCGGACCCAATCGATACTGGCCGGGGGACGCTTGTTCAATCCATCCCATTCTCAGGGCCAAGGATCTGCCCCATGACACGTGCGCTACTTGTCGTTTGTAATCCACATTGGTGGTATTCAATAACAAATCCCCTTCGGAGGTCCATTCAAACGTCGGGTATAATTTGACACCATTGTCCTCGGTCCATTTGTTTTTGGGTTCGGTTTGTTTCGCACGGCTTTGCTCGTAACGATACACCAGTTGATGAAAAAAATGCGATCCCGTCGACGAGGCCATCTCCTTTCTCATATCTCGACCGTACAGAGTGAGTTCGCGACGTTCATGGTACCAGACATCGTCCCCTTGATCGTCTGTGTCATGCACCCGTTCGAACCAACGTACGTACAACAGAGGATGGGAATCGCCCACGCCTCCTTCTTCCGTTATCACTGGAATGGTAGGTAAGGATAAACTCACCATACCCACCATCCATCCTCGTCCCACAAATCGGATGGGTTTAGGCAATCGGTTTCTGAAATGATGACTCTTGTTCCCAGGAAACTCTTTGGTACTCGCATGACTCATCAACGTCACGTAAAACGAAGAGTTGGGTACCAATGTCATTGTTTTAGCGGCGTCGTCGTCGTTTGCGGGGTCGAAGGGATGTCACGTCTCCACGAGCAATCCAACTATTGTACTTGTCGGGCCACCCTTTCCACTTGACCAACCAACGACCTTTTTGTCGCTTAAGTACCTTTTCGATCCGAAACACGTCGGACACATGGACTTTTTGTAAATCCTCTTCATAAAACGTACCTTGGACAGGGGTCTCATCCCATTCGTGAATCTTATACGTGGGCACGGATCCCGGGATCACACGATGCACCACAAACACTTCTTCGGTCCAACCGGGTAAATACCCTTTTTCAAAGGTACGATGAATCGTATTGAGTCGGACATGATCCCCCACCTTCAATTGGGGTTTTTTGTAGCCTTTCAACCGTTTGCTGTACAATTGTTTCCACACGGCTTCTTCGTTGTCCCATGTCACGTTTTCGGGGGGCATACCAATACTTCGATGACGGGTGGCATTATACCCTTGCACCAACTCGGGTAGGACATCGTCAAATTTCAACGTGTTGGCCGCGGTCAAATAACGGTACAACCGTTCTTTCAAGGTGCGGTTAAATCGTTCCACCACACTGGCTTTCGCATCCCCTTCGGTGGAAAAATGTTGAATGCCTTGCTCGTCCAGCCATCGTTGAAAGGTCCGATTATAAAATTCTTTCCCTCGATCCGTTTGCAATCGATTAGGGTGACGTCCTCCTTCTTTCAAAATCTTGTCAAAGGCATGGACCAACGCCACCCCGGTTTTGTCTTTCAACGGTTCGACCCACGCGTACTTGGACAACACATCCACGACCGTCAACAAGTAGCGTATACCCCGATTATGTTTGGCCAAACGTTGCACTTCCACTAAATCCGCGGCCCATTGATCATCCAACCCCCCTACGATCACGGGTAAGGTAGCAAAACGACGACGTCGGGGTTTATGCAAGGTGTAACCCACATCCTGTTCCAACACCCGTTGGGCTTTTTTCAAAGGGAGACCCTGGGCTTTAGCAAATCGTTGCACCCCACCTAAACTCCCCGGGGCACGAGGATCATGGTAACGCTTCAACCATTGTTGCGGGACATTGGCCTTCTTCTTCGTTGACGAGACCTTGGTTTTCTTCAACCATGATGACGACGAACTCCAGCGTTGGGTTCTCTTTCGAGGGGCCATACTTTTTGGCATTCACCCCATAAGGTCGATATGGTGGGGACCGTGTGGGGATGCGCCTTTTGAATGATTCGATACCATCGCCATGCGTAAGGATGACCTTTTAACCATAAGACAAACACCACCCATCGATACAGGTTGCGGTCCACATGGGTTTCTTCAAAGAGGTGGAGAGGATGCGTGTCCTCGGGACAAGGGGGAATGGAGATTTGGGACCCGGGTTGATGATCATATAAGAGCTGGCAAAGGGTTTCATGACATTGCCAATGCCCCAGGGACAAGATAGACTCCCACGCATCACATACAGACTCCATGGTGACATTGATAAAAAATTTTATTCGTTCTCTCATTTAAAAGAGACCTAGACGGCCACAGCTGATGGTCTCTAGACCTTTCTGCCAGTTCTCCACACTGTCACTGTACTTAGGGGGTGGTGGAGCTGGGGCTACCATCATTTCTTGACGGTTCTTGAGATCTTGAATTTCTCGTAACAATTGTTTCTCATACTCTGTCAGGGGCCGGTCCTCTTTCCTTTGGACTGGAGGGCCAGGGATGTCCACTCCACGTTTCGGATATCCTTGAGCATCACGGGTGGGTGGTTCAGCTTGTTGGTCGGCTTTTTTGGGAGGGTTGTCATGAAACCAAGTCCAGTACTTGGGACCCAAGGGTTGATCAGCCCATCGGAAGAAGCCACACGTTTTCTTGGAACAAGTCAGAAACAAGCGATCGGGGTTCTGAGTCGAATGGCTCTGTTGAAGCGTAGCGGGTTCACGGCAAAAGCATTGCAAACCACCCCACATGTCCAACACTTCTACATGAGGTTGACTATACACAGCTTTCATATACTCCAGAACTTGATCTTGTCCACAAAACAGCAAACACGGTTGCATGGGACATTTCACATACTTCCATCCCTTTTGAGATTCTCGGGCCTCCAAACGCACCTCATGACATGGGCATACCATATAGTCCACTGAACTGGGCGGGGGACCAGGTTTGGGGTTTTGAAACCCAGGGCTTTGAAAGATCGTCGCCATTCTCACCATTCTTTTCAACCCATCATTGTCATCCTGAAGTGGAGGTGGACTTGGGTCTTTGCCTTCTGCCACGTTCGTCACCATGTATTCAGGGGGGAATTCAAGCGTTGGGTCTACCATGTCATTCAATTCTTTCATCATGTCTTCCACAGCAGCTCGGGTGTCTTCCACCACGTCGCATACCACAGGATCACAGTCCACGGGCGTCATATGTTGAATGGCCTTCTTCTTCTTCTTCCCCGCAGGGTGTACGCTTGGCTTTCTCTTCCGATCAACAGACATCGTACTCAACGTTGATTTCACCCCACTGCCCATGCCTTTTTATACGTTGGGCCCTTGACTGTCATTGGTCAGCTTATCCTACCCATATAAGGACTTGTTATCTTCCCATTGGTCAGCTTTTGCTTCTCCAAATAAGGGCCTCTTGTCTTCCCATTGGTCCATTGTCCCTATTTAAGGAGCTCCCTTGGTCCCTGAGTTATCATTCCAAGTAGATGGACTACTACCAAGATCTCAACCGAGACGACTTTGCTTCCACCGAAGACTATTTGGCTGAACGGGTCAAACGAGGTCTAGCAGTGGGATTCACGTTCCAACAGTGCCGACAGCACCACGTCATTGATTTCGGTTTGGCCTTAGGGTTGACTCCCACGGAGATTCTAGCTATTGTAGGCCCAGACACCGGCTACGTATTTGAATGCCCCCCAACATCGACATGATCGGAGAACAAGATCTCGGTGCCTTGGAACTGCAAGTGGGTCATGGCCATGTGGTCTACACAGGGGGAGCCAAAGGTACGGATGCACTCGTGGAAGAACATGCCAAACAATTTGGGATGCAGCTAGAAGTCCTGGTCCCCCCGAACCATCCTCGAGCCACTTTCATCACCCCTTCTACCGTGGAAGTCCTCATGTTGGCCAACCCCCATCTTCACCAGGCGGCTGAGAAACTAGGCAAACGAATGCCCAGTCATTTTTACACCTTGCAATTGCTGCAACGCAATTATCAAATTGCCAAAAAAGCCCATACGATCTATGCCTTTGGCATCTTGGAACCGGATCATAAACGTGTGAAAGGAGGCACTGGTTGGACTGTGCAATTGGCTATGGATCAAGGCAAACCCGTCTACCTGTTTGACATCCCCAGTCAATCATGGTACCGCTCGGACCATTACTACCAAGTCAATGAGAATGCCGCCACCCTGGTCACTGGCAGTCAATTTGTCCCTTGGGGACCCAAAAAGCCCACCCTTCATCAAAGCAGTGCTATTGTGGGATCCCGCGATGTGGACGAGAAAACCCGAGCCGAAATTCAAGCCTTATTCAATCGTACGTTCTGTCTACCCGAGAACATTGATCAATTACGTATGGAACTGGAAGACTTTCATTTGTAATTTTTTTATTTTCAATATTTTTTAGTTTTTATTTTTTTCCAATTGTACATAGCTTTTCTTTTAGTTTTTATTTTTCCAATTGTATATAGCTTTTCTTTTTCAATTTTTATTTTTTCAAATTGTAGATATCTTTTCCAATTGTAAATAGGCTCGCCCCACCCCGCGTGGCAAAGAACACAGACCACCATTTGTAAAAAACATCAACTCTTTTTTAATTAAAATTTTAAAAACTGACATCACTGAGTTTGCACGTGGATTATAAATACTTTGTCTTGACTCACAGCAGCCTTGACTCACAATAAAATGGGAGATCCGCTTCAAATTCTTCAAACTCTTGGAGTAAGTCGTCTTGACGAGAGACCATCTTGAGATGACCCACCTCGAGGTGCGATCTGTTTTATAGTCTCTGGAATCATTCCTCGCAATGCATCATGGCCTATCTAGGGAGGGGGGAGGGGGGTCCCCCCACCCTAGTTGACCCACAATACTTTGCGAGGATCTCTATAAAAAACCGCTTCCACTCCCCGTTTTTTCACTCCCAAGCCAGCAAGCAGTCAAGCAAGCAAGCAAACAAGCAAGAATGTCAAGTAAACGGGATAGCGGTAAGCCTTTTTTATTCCTCATCTCTTTCAACAAACCAATCTAAGTAGTTAGCCTGTTCTGGAGCTAACCGGGCTAGGTCCCACGTGCTCCAGGATTTAATTAATGATTCGCTTTCTGTATAAAAAACAACCACGTCATGTCCGTTGACTTTTTCTGGAGAGTTGAAGGGTAATGATGGTACTGCCTTGTTTGAAAGGAGCCGGCTGTCCATTCGCTGTTTGAATGTCAATGGCAATGCTGTCAAAGATGGTTTTGCCAAGACGAAAATACATCCGTTGCGTGGTATCAAACTGATGATCGGTATTGCCAGCATCAATGGCACGTAAAAAACCTTTTTCTTGATTTCCAACCACGCTGTCAATGACGAGATCCGTGTAAATCATGAGTTGTTGTCGTCCTTGTTGCGGTTTGACGGTTTGGGTGGTGGGAAATGGTTGTCGACTGAGATTAGGACCCAAGAACAACTCATACTCGAAATCGGGGTGGGTAAAGCTGACAGAGACGATGCCATGCGGTGGATATTTGTTGACAGGCCCTATGGTGGGTGTCCATTTGTGGCGATCGTCGTAATCCACGATATGTTTCACCAGATAATTTTTTTCTTGGACAATTCTCTGCGTTGGCGTTCCATCTTTGACAAGTCCCATCAGGCTGGCCAATTTCCATTCCATTTCAAATTGCATGTTGGCTGGTATGAGTACATACAACGAATCTAATTCGGAGGCGATGCCGGCATTGGTGATTTTCACGTAGGGTTGAGCCAGGTTAAGAGCGGCTAGTTGTTGTCGTTTCCCTAGATCGTCCACGTCCATTTTGGCTATATCCATCATGACTTCCATGTGTTGTTTTTCTATTTCGTAAGCGATGGCAATCCATGCCTCTTTCAAATTGTGGTAATACCCTGGCGGTAAATGGATTTGTTTGGTCACTTGAATGGGAGCCGTTCCATCAGCACGTTTTGGTATGTATCTGATATCTGTTTTCATCCAATGTTTTTGACTATCTTCTTGCGTCCAATTCTGCTTGGTTTGATCTCCCCATTGTTGATTAAACCCCGGGTGTGAGATATGAACCAAGGCCGCTTCCCAATCATCTTCCACCAAATAATGTGAATGAGGAAGTCTGGCAGTAAATTTTTGATTCGTGCCTTGTGCTTGATCACTGATAAGGGTGATGTAAAAACTCATGGTCACAATCACCACCTAACCCCTCTGGTTACCTTTTTATACCTGCCCCCGATGCTCAAATTGGACTGTGGACTTTGAGCCCGCGTTCCTCAGCAGTTTTGCTCCATCCTGAGCCCGCGATCCTTTTTTTTCCACTGGTCAGCGGTTTCCCACCCTAGCCAGAGGCCTATTCTGATACGTCATGTAAGCGTCACGAAATGTCCTCTCTTTTCTTTCCTCTGAGCCCACGTGCTCCAGGATTTAATTAATGATTCGCTTTCTCTATAAAAAAAAAAACAACCACGTCATGTCTGTTGACTTTTTCTGGAGAGTTGAGATGAAACTATTTTTTTTTTTTTGTCGCCTCAAAAAAAAAAATTTGAAAACCGAAGCGGTTCTGTTTAGCTCGCAATGTTTTCCCATTCCCCGCGTTGTTGTGAAACTCTGCTTCTGATCGGCTGATACTTTGACCATGGCCTTGGACCTTGACCATGGCCTGACTGGGACTGACCAATCACAACCAAATGACGTCACACTGTTTAGCTATATAAGCAGCAAAATTACCCCCAAGTTTTCACTTTTTTCAAGATGGAGGAAGGTCAGGGAGACTTACGACAGTTTTTTCACAGATTTATTCATCGCTTTACCCCAGCAACCCTCGGCTTTACAAACAAAACGATGACAGCTAAGATTTCAGCGAAAAATGTGGGAGATTTTTATCTGTAAAAGCCGCCGAATGGATGTTTTGAAAGCAGCGAAAGCTTAAAACGAGGTAAGTGTTGTGTTTTGCTGCCGGCTAAAAATATTTGTTTGTCGCCTCGAAAAAATTGGAAAACCGAAGCGGTTCTGTTTAGCTCGCAATGTTTTCCCATTCCCCGCGTTGTTGTGAAAAAATCCTTTTCTACCCGAAAGACTATTTGATTTATTTTTACTCACTCTCTGTATTTCTTTTTTTCCACAGTCCAACGATGTGCTGACTGTAACGCGGTGAGACAAACGAGATGACAACTCGCATTTTCGCCGAGAAGAAAGCGAGCGGCTTGTTGAAAACAACAAGCAAACCTCCACGCAAAGTAAGCATCATTTTTTTCTGACTGTCAGCTAAAAAAAAAAAATATATAGATTTAGCCAAGCCTAAAAGCGGAACTCCATATCTACCGGTTACCATCGGCCGCCTATAAATTAGGTACTTGACCTCGTTAATTACTGTATAGTTTTATTAAGCGTATCATTTTAGTATAAACTTAGAGTTATAATTCTGTTTCGTGATTCAAGCAAATCTAGTTTATCTATTTGTGCTTTCACTTTAAGTTCGCTAGGCAAATTCATTTAATCGTTTATCGGCATTTTTCGTTTGTTTTGATTGCTGTTATTTTATTTGTCGCTTTGTATTTTGTAATTGGAGACGCGTGTTCGCTTCGAAACTACTAGAAATTCTCTTTTGGTTTTGTTTACAGATTATTGCACAGTGTTGCACACATTTGACACATTTTGTCGTAAATTCAATCTGTTTACTGTGAATAAATTTAATTCTGTTTTACAACTGTCAATTGGAAAGCTATGTTCTTCTAATTCTGTTTGGCGACCGGATACGCTTCATTCGTTTTAAAATACAAAGGTCATGCTTTAGGTCAGAATTATTTGTTTGCAAATTAGTACTTTTCTGATCGACTTATACTCTTTCCCAGGGCGCGTGTTCCTTCCCATGACATTGAACTTTGGACTCCGTGCCGCTGCCTGGCTTGCATAGTTCGTCATTCTGCCCTCGTCCTCTACCAGGTGCCTCTCTTCATGGAATCATGCCTCCAGACATCGTCGCAAGCCACCATATCCAGTTTAGACTTTGGACTCATTTTTGTTTTCTCTCACTTGTTGTGAAAAAAGTTTGACAATAAATTATTTGTTAAAATTTTTTGTGTTGTTTTTTGGAGTCAAGGACCACCCCCGTTGCTCCCATTGGACTTTGGACTTTGAGCCCGCGTTTTCTCAGCGGTTTTACTTCCCCTTGAGCCCACGATCGATTTTTCCACCTGGTCAGCGGTTTCCCCTTCAAAAACACGTGACTTCCGGTTGTATGAGCCCGCGATCCCTTTTTTCCCACTGGTCAGCGGTTTCCCATTCAAAAACACGTGACTTCCGGTTCCCATGATGTCATTTCCGGTCATGTGACTTCCCCTTGAGCCCACGATTCTATTGGCCCCAGGTTTCCCGTTCCTATGACAACCCCTCGACCAATCACAAGCCAAAAGCTCTCGACCAATCAGAAGCCAGGAAATTTCCCTAGTGAGCGTAGATTACTACTCACAGGATCGCAAAGAAAAAGAATCGTTTTTATAGTTATTTTGCAGAAGATAAATCCCCACATCCTAGATGGGTAGGCCAGTAGAAGTTCATGATTAAATGGAAGTGCAGGATAGGACCAAAATTTCACTCACCCCACCCCCTTGAAAAATCATGGAAGATGACACTTTGGCAAATGCTATCACATATATTCTTTTACTAAGGGTAAAGAGCTTTCCAAAAATGTACGTCACTCTTTGTCCCCTTAAGTGGTACCATTCACCCCCTCTGGCTCATGCACTAATATACTGATTACAAATTGTTAAAAATGCACAATTATAACATAGCTAGCAAATCCGCGCAATCAAATTCACCTTACGTAAGCGTGCTCAATTATCCTATTGACTGCATGCTGGTGGCGTGAGCAAACGTTTGCTTTGTCAGTCCGTGTAGCGGCCTAAAGTGTCTTCTTCGCGAACAACTCGGCAAGTAAATGACCAAGAAAAATCATTTTACAGCAGACAGAGTAAACTAAGGAGAAAGTACAACAGCGAAATTGCTGCAGAGTGTTTGATTTTTTAGAACGCCCAAGGAACTTCGTTGAAAAAGAAACTTTAATTCATTTTGGCCTTGTGTTTACGATTTCTTTCACCGTCGCACTCTCAACAAGTGTTCACTAAAGGGTAGGCTTTCTACGGAAAACGTTTTACACCAAAATATCAAGACATGACACAACCGTTTAATAACAAGCGTCACACGCTTTCGGTGATTCACCACCAAAATCAAAATTAAAAAAGCACTGACAACCAGAAAGGACGACGTTTTTCTCGGATATAGTTATACTACACACAATAACATCGTTTTACCTGGAGACGATGTAGCTCTGTGTTCAAGCAGCTCCAAATGTTCAAATAAAATAGAATGTAATGCAAAATAAGTTGAATGATCGCATTGTTGTTGTACCACATTCCGTCCGCGGTCTCTGAACCTAGAACCACTACGTTTTGTGTTCGTTTGAACTCTCGCAGCTACAATGCTGAAATTATACAGCTTCAACCCGCTGCGCCTCGAACAACTCTTACGCTTCTCTCGTGCTCTCCAAACTTCCCGCGTGCATCCATAACTCGATGTACGCACGCTAAAACATGAACCAATTGTTAAATGTCTAAACAATATACAATTTAAATACAATCATTTTCTATTCGAGCGTTAGGCCTTTGTCAGAGCCGATAGGACTAATACTCGAAAACAGCTTGTGAATATCTTTACATTGGCCAATTTACGATATCAACTCAGTTGATAAATCAAATTTTGTGTGTTTCACTTCCCCACCTACGCAGCACCAGTTTTCTTAGAAGCTAATCCGTCTATTCATTTAAAATACCTGAAGGCCTTGATCACTAACATTTGCACTTTAGTACTGTGGTAGTACTTTTTTTAAACTTAAAGGAGCTACGTCACGGATAACGCACCTTGAAAAAATTGGGCCATTCTTTTCAAGATAGTGGTTCGTAATCCGTCTTAGGCCGTGTTCTATTGGGATCAACCGTTTTTGGTTGGTTTGGTTGGTTGAGTTTTTTCGAGTTCTATTGGGAGAAAACCGTTTTCGGTGGCATGTTCCGGAACGCCGGAACGCCGAAATACTAAAACCAGGAACGCCAGAATACTAAAACCCGGAACCCTAGATAACGTTACCTTCTGACTCCCGCCAAAACCTGCGCGCAGGCTAGTTAGATTCAGTGTCTTACTTCTTTTTGTCTGGACTTTGGCTGGGAGTAAAGGAAGGGAATAACGGTTTATCACTTTGTAAATGTTACTTTAATCGCTTTAAGTCAAAGAGGAAATTTCAGCTACATACGCTTACCTTGCTGGAGAGTCCTCCATGTCGATGCCAGCGCGAACCAGCCCAGCAATCAAATAAATGATAATAATTATGGTTGGCAGGAAAACGTAAGGCAGGGGGTTGGGGAGGGGATAGTGAGGAGAATGGTTTTGGCGGGAGTCAGAAGGTAACGTTAACAATGCAGTAGCGTGGCTTAACCCTAATTTTTCGTCTTTTCAGCGATCTTGTGTATATTAAATCGTCATTTAGAGTTGAGGTATTCCGGCATTTCGGGTTTAAGTATTCCGGTGTTCAGGGTTTAAGAATTCTGGCGTTCCGGGTTTAAGTATTCCGGCGTTCCTGGTTTTAGTATTCCGGCGTTCTGGCGTTCCGGCGTCCCGGCGTTGTGGCGTTCCAGGTTTAAGTACATGTCGTTTTCGGTTGGTTTGGTTGATCAACTTTTTTAACCAGCTCAGAGCTTGGTTGAAACGGTTGAAAACGATGGGTAGCGTCCGCAGACTCGTTACCAAGCATCAGTTTTCATGCTTTGCATCATTGTTTTTATGCGTAAACTGCTCAATTGTGCTTGTTGTCACGGTGAAATTGTCAAACAACGGTGGCGCTCTTTTTAAACGGCGATTTTCAGAACCTTGATATGAGAGAGGTTTCTCGCTTGATACAGTCACAAACATGACCAAAACATGTTGCTAAATATTCTGATTCATCGACCGATTCACAATGTGGCAGTACCAATTCTTCTAACAGTTCTTGAGAGACAACGGAAGCAACAAGTCGGCCTTTCGCCATCTTGATAACCTTGGCAGGAGAAGTTGAGGAAGTCTAGAAATAACTAAGTTCAGTCGCAACCGCAAGTTAACCAAAAATGGTTGAAAAAGTGTTCTATTCGGCAACCTTAACTGTTTCAACCAAATCCGATTTTGGTTGAAATGGTTGATCCCAATAGAACACGACCTTAATCTGCCTCATTTGTAACCATCCTTGTGTAGTTGTGGTTTACCATTTCTTCTTTGGTGTTTTTCTACCTTAGGAAACTATTGCTTTGAGGTTTCCTTCAATGTGAAAGTGATTTGCCAGATCAGAAAATGAATGAAATACCGTGACATAGCTCCTCTAATTTAGGAGAATTTTGATTAAACGTCTTCAATATAAACATCATTCCAAGATCTCGAGCACCTGTCAATTACTGCAATAGTTAAACAATTCTTCAACCGATTGTGCTAGTTTTATAAGTCAGGTCATATCTAGCAACTTTTCTTCCTTTTCAATCCTCTAAAGTTTTCCGGCCAAAATTTTGACGCACATTCAGTTGGAATTGGCAAACTAATACCATTATGCACTTTCTATTTATATAAAACTTTAAAAGTGGTGACTAATTACCCTTTTGGCTATTCAGACGTATGTCACTTGATGTACAGCTGCTAAGGGTTTGTTCGGCCAATCAGAAATCTTGCTGGTTCAGAATTGAAACAGTCGGTCTCAAATAATTCCTGCAGTTATGGTTGGTGAAAGATCACGTCGCTGGTGAAGCTATTCAAGCCAAGTTTAAGGTAAATGTAACTCTTAATACCAGTAAATAAATAAAATACATAATTCACCTTATTTAAGTGTCAACAGTATTTATCACAGAATGCGAATTGCATTTTGGAAATGTTGGTTTTTGAGGAGAAGGGAAAACCGGAGTGCCCGGATCGAGAAAAACCTCGCGGAGCAAGGACGTGAACCCGCTCCCCCAAATCAAAGTTGCATGTAAATCTTTCAAATTTTATAATATTTTTATACATGACAACAATTTTAGCAAGATTTAATTAATACAGTGAGCGATTTCAGGGATACTAACTTCCCCTTCCTTGTAGCGTACTAATAACCTGCGCTCCACGCTAAAACTAGTACTTGCTCTTGCTACGCAGCCTAGAAAAGATCTAAATCGATTTGCATCTTTCATCTCATGAAAGAATTACTCGCTGACTTTCATTTAATAAGTGGTCAAATTTAGTCCAACCATGACTGCAATAGTTAGGGTAATCTTATTATTTTAGTGTGAAAAGAATAATGCGCAACCTTCAAGCCATGCGAAGGTCTGGAGACAAAACAAAATGGCATCGCTAAATGTTCACTGGTTCACTCAGATATGAAGCACATTGAACTTTAGGAAAAAAAACCCTCATTTTAATATTAATCCGCGGGTAATTTCGTGAACTTTGAGATGTTCTTAAAGTACTTCTGAACCACGAATGAAATGAAGAAATCTGGTCGAAGATTCGTGGATGATGAAACCTTAAAGGTGACTGACATTTGAAGTAATTTATTATAACATTCCGGTAAAGAAAAAAGAAATTTAAAAAACGGTGATTATTTCAATTGACACTCTCGTGAGGAAGATAATTTAACTTCATCACCATGAAAAAGGAATCTCTTAATATAAATCTTCTGTATGTTTACCTTATACAATTTCTGCATTTCAGTATCATCGTGACGTTACTCTTATTCTGTTCAACGGGTATGTTTGTCATCGTTCTTTTCATTTTTTTTTTGCATTCTGCAACACTACGAGGCAGGTGTGAATTTCAATTATTTTTTGTGTTTAAAGCAATGTTAAATTGATTTTAAGGTTACGCGATACCTTCCAGAAGAAAAAATAGAAAAAAATAGCGAGAAACGTTTTCGGCTTCGTTATTTCGAGGGAAAAAATCGTTAGAAGTCTTCAAATGTATGTGTAATATTAGGAAAATCTATTTTTGAAGAAAAATAAGTTAAGTAAATCTGAAAAAGGTATAAATAGATCGCTGAAAATGCAAAGGTTTCCTGTAGCTTTTCACGGCAGGGTTCATCTCGAGGGTTTTTGCCTTTAATAGTCAAACGTTTCTTATTTGTTTGTGTTCTTTCATTATCGCCGAATAAATCACTTATATTGAGCTTTAAGGCCGTTAAGTACTTGGTAATTTGTTCCTTTGATTTAGCTATAAGAACGACAGAAGTGCTATATTTCGACATTCCTTTATATTGGTTATCTTCGAATTGTATAACCAATGCAAGTTCGAACATCGGAATTCATGACACGAGGTAAAACAAGGTGTTTTGTTTTATTTCTGCACTTCTGCAGGGATTCAAAACAGAATACACAGCCACATCATGGAAATCTGGTTCGTCGCAGTGTTTCTCCTGGGAAAATCGTCTGCCACTGCTGAAAGAATCTGTCAAAACTTCAAGTTTGTAATAGACGAAAACGTCATTCCCAACCACGCCCTCGAAGGTCACGTGTTCAAAACCTCAACAGTGGAAAAAGTAACCCATTGTCACATGATGTGCAGAGATGATTGTCGCTGTATTTCTATGAACTACATACACAACAAACAGCAACACAACTGTGAACTGAACGACGTAAATAAAGAGATGAAACCTGCAGCAGTGAAATACAAACCTGGGGAAAGTTATTATGACTTGGTGCGAGAGTATAAAACTGATGTGAGTGCTCCTAACATTTCAAAAATTTGCGTTACTCACTGAGACGTTAACTTCGAACGTTTTAGTTTCTTTGGTAGAAATTTATTTACACTGATTGAGCATTAACATTCTTTTTACAAAGCCAAAGTGAAAACCCTGAGGTAACAAGATTTGCTCATTCGTTTCACAGTTGGACTTAATAGATCGTTTTCACTGTCACGCCATAAAAAAATGAATTTGAAACCGTTCAATGAAAGAAGCCAAGAAAATAAAATGGTATAAGAGAACTAATACATAAACAACTTCTCCAAGTCTCAGGTCTGTGTGGCACACCGTTTCTGAGTTATTTGCCCAAACGTTTCACGCAATTTTATAGAGCTTTGTACGGAGACGCCATATTGGTGTACCTCGGATGTACACCAATATGGCGGCCGGAAATCAACAAAAACATGTGGAATTCCCTTTTGTGATGAAAGCACTTTCTTTTTGCTCCTGAGCTAGTATACATGCGCATAAACACATCTCTTAACACTTAAAATGTTTAAACTGCTGGAATGATAAGGAGAGACCTTTTTTAACCAGAAAGCTTTGTCACGGCCACTATCTTGGTGTCATGCAAGGTGAGAATTCGAAAATTCAAAATGCTGTATTTTCATATTCAGAAGACCTCACGATTTTGATTTTAGGATTTGATGACGTCACAATGAAAACCATCTATTAGAGGAGATATCATTAATTAGATAAGAGGAGATACAACCATCGCCATCATCATCATTATTATTATCATTATTTTTATTATCATTATTATTATTAAAATTGCCTTTCTCTTTTATATAGCATGGAGAGAGCTTTGTTCAAGGACGAGATCGTTGTGTCAACAGATGTTGCCAAAGCAATCCATGTCTCCAGGGAAGGACCTGTGAGGAGATTTGTGACCCCACCACTGTGAGGTTCAACTGTACTTGCCCTGCTGATTACACCGGTCAGAGGTGTGAGAAAAATCCTCGCAGCTGCAAAGATCTGGCAACAAATGGCGCCAAAATATCTGGAATGCACTTCCTGTACGATTCTCAAAACAACATTTTTCCAGTCTACTGCGATTTTGATTCCGAAGCTGATTATGTTTGGACGTAAATACAGTCACACTCGCTTGCTAATAACGACCAGTTTAAATTTAAAAGGTTTGGTGTTGATTTTGCTGTAAACGAAGAAGACGAACTGGTTGACTGGAATGCTTATCGATTGTCGTTGTCCCGAATGCAGTCCATTGTTGACGTTTCAACCCACTTAAGGGCCACTTGCAACTTCCCGAATGATGGTCTCGTGTACACTGACTACGCACGCGCAAAGTTGGAAGGTCACGATCTCTTTGGTGATTGGGTAGCACAATGTCGCACATATGAAGTTGTTAACATACGAGGAACTGAGTGCCAGGAATGCACTGCGGGAACATGGCAAAGGAATGCGTGGCACATCAGCAGCCGCGACAGTTCTGGAAAAGGATGTCAGTTGGATGGAAGAAGTGGAAGTGTCGATTCAGAAGACAACTTTGGTCTGTATGGTGATATTAACCCTACATTTCGGTGCTCATCTAATCAAAACTCGAACACTCAACACTGGATTGGTTCCAAAATGTCCGGTTAAGCCCTTTACTCCTTCGAGTAAAGACAATCAGAATTGAAAACAAAAATTCTTGTAGAATTTATTTGTGCGTTATTACGTGCAATTTTGTATGCGCGCTGAAATATTTTACACTAATTACCCACCAAAAGGGACTTCTGAGTGCGTATGCGATATAATTTAAATGCAAGAACTGATGTCAGTTTATAGTTCAGTTCATCAGTTCGTCAGTTTCGGAGTTAGTTGCTACGTTGCTAAGTTTTTACTTTGTAATTGTATTTATCGTCCCGTATTTTGGCTGCTTTTTCGTTCGCTTCGTTTTCACTTGTAATTTTTGCATTTTAAGTTGTGTGTTTTTTCTTTCTTTTCAGTTGAATCGCTCGCGCTAAACATCGCCATACTTTCGCTACACGCTTCTCTAAGCGACTTTTCTTTGCATCGTTCTGGAATTAGCTGGTTCCATGTATTAAAGCGAATTCAACTCTGTGATTTGTTGTTTTTTGCTGGAGACACTGTAGCAAAAGCGTGCACGGCTGCTTCAATCCTAAAATTAATTTTCTTGTTTGTAACGAAAAACAAGCAGCACCAAGAACAAACCCGACCATCACCTGATTAAGGGGACTTATCATTTGTCATTTCTGGATAACCAATCACGTCAGCATGTTTCCTTTTAGTATGAGTTACTGCTCTTAGTGACTAATACCAGAGGGCCTAGATGGGGTTTACTTCTAGATGTTATGGGCCATATATTTTTACTAAAAAGTGTTATACAGCCCAAATTTTTACAGTGAAGTGTTACAACTCATTCTAGATACTAAATGAAACAAGAAAAATGGATAACTGAAACTACAGAAGTGATGTTAGTAGTAAGTTGCGCCCAGATAGACCCCGTAGCCTCGTTTTGATGTAAGGATGACGTCATAACCGGAACCGGAAATCACGTGTTTTTAAGAGGGGAAACCGCTGACCAGTAGAAAAAAAAGGATCGCGGGCTCATGCAACCGGAAGTCACGTGTTTTAGGATGGGAAACCACTGAGCAATGTGAAAAAAGGATCGTGGGCTCAAGGTGGGTTAAAACCGCTAAGAAAACGCGGGCTCCAAGTCCAAAGTCCAATTTTTGCAGCGGGGGTAGGTATAAAAGGGTAAACCCTAGGGTTAGGGAGTAATGACGATGAGTTTTTACATTACCCTTATCAGTGATCAAGCACAAGGCACGGGACAAAAATTTACGGCTCGACTTCCTCGTTCCTATTATTTGGTAGAAGATGATTGGGAAGCGGCTTTGGTTCATATCTCCCACCCGGGGTTTAATCAACAATGGGGAGATCAAACCAAACAGAATTGGACGCAAGAAGATAGTCAAAAACATTGGATGAAAACCGATGTGAGATACATACCAAAACGTGCGGATGGAACGGCTCCGATTCAAGTGACGAAACAAATCCATTTACCCCCAGGGTATTACACCAATTTGAAAGAAGCATGGATTGCCATTGCGTACGAAATGGAAAAACA
Source organism: Siderastrea siderea (assembly GCA_964030785.1). Taxonomy (NCBI): domain Eukaryota; kingdom Metazoa; phylum Cnidaria; class Anthozoa; order Scleractinia; family Rhizangiidae; genus Siderastrea; species Siderastrea siderea. Next base: position 1,929,187 of record OZ034976.1, on the reverse strand, counting down.
ACACATGGAAGTCATGATGGATATAACTAAAATGGAGGTGGACGATCAGGCGAAACGCCAACAACTCGCCGCTCTCAACCTGGCTCAACCCTACGTGAAAATCACCAATACAAGCATCGCCCCCGAATTAGATTCGTTGTATGTACTCATACCAGCCAACATGCAATTTGAAATGGAATGGAAATTCGCTGGACTGATGGGACTGGTGAAAGATGGAACGCCAACGCAACAAATAGTGGAAGAAAAAAAATATTTGGTCAAAAATATCGTGGATTACGACGATCGTCATAAATGGACACCCACCCGCGGTCCTGCCAACAAATACCCACCGTATGGTATTGTGTCCGTCAGCTTTACCCACCCCGATTTCAATTATTATTTGTTCTTGGGTCCGAATCTCAGTCGACAAGTCTTTCCCAGTACGCAAACGGTCAAACCCCAACAAGGGCAACAACAATTGATGATTTACACGGATCTGGTGTCCCAAAGCATTGTGGGAAATCAAGAGAAAGGATTTTTACGTACCTTGGATGCCGGCAATAGCGATCATCAATTTGATACGGCGCAACGGATGTATTTTCCTCTTGGCAAGACTATCTTTGACAGTATTGAGATGGACATTCAAACAGCGGATGGACAACCGGCTCCTTTCAAGCAAGGCAGAACGATCATTACCCTTGAACTGTCCAGAAAAAGTCAACGGACATAGAAAAACCCTGTTATGTAGAGATGATAAATAAAACACAACAACAACAAAATGTTATTGAACATACTTTATTGGTTGTTTCATTCCTAATATTTCCAATCGCTTCTAGAGCAGGGTGGTGGTCTCATTGGGTTTAGTCGTTGAGTCAAACAGTCTCTCATGTTTAGAATGACTTCGTTTTTGGTTCGACCCAGAAAGTAGATGGTGTAATGGTAACGGCCAAAAACATTTAGGAGTCGTCCCCAGTATCCTTCTTTGACGGGCATTTCGATGGCATGAGAATGGGCAAACCATAAAGGATTGTCTTTCCAAATGGCCATGACTTGCGCAGCAAACCGCTCGTCTTCTTTCCATGGTTGAATAGGGTTGATTTCAAGGACGTTAAGAGGAATGTGGTATTGGCAGGTTGGACATTTGAAGATGGGGCGTGGCTGTGTGAATGACTCGCGACAGGTGTGAGCACAGTTGATATGAGAAGATCTCCCACAGCATTCCAATATGGTGTTATTGGTGACAGGTTGCAAACAGAACAGACATGCGTTGTTGTAACCCTCCAGGTTTATGTTGTTTGGAGCCACCAGGTTTCTGTTGTATTGAGCCATCAGGCGAAAGGATCAATCACTTGTTGGGCTTCTGGACTGAAGGACTGGATCATCCATTGAGTGTGAAAGATGGAATGGGACAGGGGGTTTTTTTATAGAGAAACAAAAGGGTCACGTGGGAGGGAATAGGCCAATGAGAGAAAGACCCATCATGCTTTGGGAGGGGAAGAGGTGGGGGGACCCCCTCCCCCCTCCTTAGATAGACCATGGTGCATTGCGCGAATCGGGGTATATAAGTCAAGGGAGGCCACAGGACGCCATTCCTAGCTTTGAGTTCGTGCTTGGTGGACTTTTGTCTGTTGCTATTGGAAAAAATGTCTGAATCGAGAAAAACGTTGGGCTCTCTAGCCAGTGAGGTGAACGTGGGAGGAGAAGAGTCGTTGAGAAGGAGAGTGGAGCAGACGCCCGTCCAGCGCCAAATTACAGGCATGTACCAAAGGTGAGAGGAAGCGTGGCGTGGGTTGACCCGGGAGCGCGTGGCCGCCTTTCTTCGTTTGTTTGTGCTCTGTTTCGTGGAACTTGAAAATGGCCTCCCTCTGCAAAGTGTCACCTATAGGATGTTAAAGAACACGTTGGTGAAAAGGGTCATCCCATGGATCCATTTTCGTTTGGTTTACACCATGAACGAGAGGTGGTGGCCCATTACCTTGGGGCAGTTTAGAGAAGTGAATGGCTACTTGGCGGACCACCTGCCGCGGATCCACAAGGACGACCCATGGGAGGCCATTCGTTATTTTTACGAGGAAGTGCTCAAACGGCGGGAGGAGTACGAACGGATGGAGCAGTTGGAGAGGGAGGCCATGGAGAGTGTACGACGTGTGTTACAACTGTAAATAGACTTTGAACATTCCTCTTGAGTTTATTATTGTGAGTCAAGGCTACTGTGAGTCAAGAGACATTTATTTATGATGAACGTGCAAAACCAGTGATGTCAGTTTTTATTTTTTAATTAAAAAAAAAAAAAGAGTTGATGTTACAAAGGGTGGTCTGTATTCTTTGCCACGCGGGGTGGGGCGCTCCTATTTACAATTGAAAAAGCTATCTACAATTTGAAAAAATAAAAAGAAAGCTATGTACAATTGGAAAAATAAAAACTAAAAGAAAAGCTATGTACAGATTGAAAAATAAAAACTAAAAACTGACTATGTACAATTACAAATGAAAGTCTTCCAGTTCCATGCGTAATTGATCAATGTTCTCGGGTAGACAGAAGGTGCGGTTGAACAAGGCTTGAATTTCGGCTCGGGTTTTGTCGTCCACATCGCGGGATCCCACGATAGCACTGCTTTGATGAAGGGTGGGCTTTTTAGGTCCCCAAGGAACAAATTGACTGCCAGTCACCAGGGTGGCGGCATTCTCGTTGACTTGGTAGTAATGGTCCGAGCGGTACCATGATTGACTGGGTATGTCAAACAGGTAGACGGATTTGCCTTGATCCATAGCCAATTGCACAGTCCAACCAGTGCCTCCTTTCACGCGTTTATGATCCTGTTCCAAGATGCCAAAGGCATAGATCGTATGGGCTCTTTTGGCAATTTGATAATTGCGTTGCAGCAATTGCAGGGTGTAAAAATGACTGGGCATTTGTTTGCCTAGTTTCTCAGCCGCCTGGTGAAGATGGGGGTTGGCCAGCATCAGGACTTCCACGGTCGATGGGGTGGTGAAAGTGGCTCGAGGATGGTTCGGGGGGACCAGGACTTCTAGTTGCATCCCAAAGTGTTTGGCATGTTCTTCCACGAGGGCATCCGTACCTTTGGCTCCCCCTGTGTAGACCACATGGCCATGACCCACTTGCAGTTCCAAGGCACCGAGATCTTGTTCTCCGATCATGTCAATGTCTGGGGGCATGGCTTTGAGAATGAAGATCTAGAGACCAAGGGAGCTCCTTAAATAGGGACAATGGACCAATGGGAAGACAAGAGGTCCTTATTTGGAGAGGCAAAAGCTGACCAATGGGAAGACAAGAGGTCCTTATATGGATTGAATAAGCTGACCAATGGGACGATGAGACGTCCTTATATGGGTAGGATAAGCTGACCAATGACAGGCAAGGACCCAACGTATAAAAAGGCATGGGCAGTGGGGGTGAAATCAACCTTGAGTACGATGTCTGTCGATCGGAAGAGAAAGCCAAGCCTACACCCTGCGGGGAAGAAGAAGAAGAAGAAGAGCATTCAACATATGACGCCCGTGGACTGTGATCCTGTGGTCTGCGAGGTCGTGGAAGACACCCGAGCTGCCGTGGAAGATATGATGAAAGAATTGAATGACATGGTGTCCCCCCAGACATCCCCATCTGAATACATGGTGACGTATGTCGAAGATCCTCCCAGTTCAGTGGACTATATGGTATGCCCCTGCCATAATGTGCGTTTGGAGGCCCGAGAATCTCAAAAGGGATGGAAGTATGTGAAATGCCCCATGCAACCGTGTTTGCTGTTTTGTGGTCAAGATCAAGTTCTGGAGTATATGAAAGCCGTGTATAGTCAACCTGATGTAGAAGTGTTGGACATGTGGGGTGGTTTACAATGCTTTTGCCGCGAACCCGCCACGCTTCAACAGAGTCATTCGACCCAGAACCCCGATCGGTTGTTTCTGACTTGTTCCAAGAAAACGTGTGGCTTCTTCCGGTGGGCCGATCAACCCTTGGGTCCCAAGTACTGGACTTGGTTTCATGACAACCCTCCCAAAAAAGCCGACCAACAAGCTGAACCACCCACCCGTGATGCTCAAGGATATCCCAAGAGGGGCTATGACATCCCTGGCCCGCCAGTCCAAAGCAAAGAGGATCGGCCCTTGACAGAGTATGAGAAACAATTGTTACGAGAAATTCAAGAGCTCAAGAACCGTCAAGAAATGATGGTAGCCCCAGCTCCACCACCCCCTAAGTACAGTGACAGTGTGGAGAACTGGCAGAAAGGTCTAGAGGCCATCAGCTGTGGCCGTCTAGGTCTCTTTTAAATGAGAGAACGAATAAAAATGTTTTTATTTAGTCCATGGAGTCTGTGTGTGATGCGTGGGATTCTATCTTGTCCCTGGGGCAATGGCAATGTCATCAAACCCTTTGTCAAGTCTTATATGATCACCAACCCGGCACCCAAATCCCCATACCCCTTGTCCCGAGGACACGCATCCTCTCCACCTCTTTGAAGAAACCCATGTGGACCGCAACCTGTATCGATTGGTGGTGTTTGTCTTATGGTTAAAAGCTCACCCAGAGGCATGGCGATGGTATCGAATCATTCAAAAGGCGCATCCCCACACGGTCCCCACCATATCGACCTTATGGGGTGAATGCCAAAAAGTATGGCCCCTCGAAAGAGAACCCAACGCTGGAGTTCGTCGTCATCATGGTTGAAGAAAACCAAACGCCCTGTTTCGTCAACGAAGAAGAAGGCCAATGTCTCGCAACAATGGTTAAACCGTTACCATGATCCTCGTGCCCCGGGGAGTTTAGGTGGGGTGCAACGATTTGCTAAAGCCCAGGGTCTCCCTTTGAAAAAAGCCCAACGGGTGTTGGAACAGGATGTGGGTTACACCTTGCATAAACCCCGACGTCGTCGTTTTGCTACCTTACCCGTGATCGTAGGGGGGTTGGATGATCAATGGGCCGCGGATTTAGTGGAAGTGCAACGTTTGGCCAAACATAATCGGGGTATACGCTACTTGCTGACCGTCGTGGATGTGTTGTCCAAGTACGCGTGGGTCGAACCGTTGAAAACCAAAACCGGCGTGGCCCTCGTGAAAGCCTTTGAGAAGATTGTGAGACAAGGAGGACGTCACCCGAATCGATTGCAAACGGATCGAGGGAAAGAATTTTATAATCGGACCTTTCAACGATGGGTCGACGAGCAAGACATTCAACATTTTTCGACCGAAGGGGATGCCAAAGCCAGTGTGGTGGAACGATTTAACCGCACCTTGAAAGAACGGTTGTACCGTTATTTGACCGCGGCCAACACGTTGAAATTTGACGATGTCCTACCCGAGTTGGTGCAGGGGTATAATGCCACCCTTCATCGAAGTATTGGTATGCCCCCCGAAAACGTGACGTGGGACAACGAAGAAGCCGTGTGGAAACGATTGTACAGCAAACGATTGAAAGGCTACAAAAAACCCCAATTGAAGGTGGGGGATCATGTCCGTCTCAATACGATTCATCGTACCTTTGAAAAAGGGTATTTACCCGGTTGGACCGAAGAAGTGTTTGTGGTGCATCGTGTGGTGCCGGGCCCTGTACCCACGTATAAGATTCGCGAATGGGATGAGACCCCCGTCCAAGGTACGTTTTATGAAGAGGATTTACAAAAAGTCCATGTGTCCGAGGTGTTTCGGATCGAGAAGGTACTTAAGCGACAAAAAGGTCGTTGGTTGGTCAAGTGGAAAGGGTGGCCCGACAAGTACAATAGTTGGATTGCTCGTGGAGACGTGACATCCCTTCGACCCCGCAAACGACGACGACGACGCCGCTAAAACAATGACATTGGTACCCAACTCTTCGTTTTACGTGACGTTGATGAGTCATGCGAGTACCAAAGAGTTTCCTGGGAACAAGAGTCATCATTTCAGAAACCGATTGCCTAAACCCATCCGATTTATGGGACGAGGATGGATGGTGGGTATGGTGAGTTTATCCTTACCCACCATTCCCGTGATAGCGGAAGAAGGAGGCGTGGGTGATTCCCATCCTCTGTTGTACGTACGATGGCACGAACGGGTGTATGCCCAAGACGATCAAGGCAACGATCGATGGTGGCATCAACGTCGCGAACTCACTGTCTACGGTCGGGATATGAGAAAGGAATTGGCCTCGTCGACGGGATCGCACTTTTTTCATCAACTGGTGTACCGTTACGAGCAAAGCCGTGCCAAACAAACCGAACCCAAAAACAAATGGACCGAGGACAATGGCGTTAAATTATACCCGACGTTTGAATGGACCTCCGAAGGGGATTTGTTATTGAATACCACCAATGTGGATTACAAACGACAAGTAGCGCACGTGTCATGGGGCAGATCCTTGGCCCTGAGAATGGGATGGATTGAACAAGTGTCCCCCGGCCAGTATCGATTGGGTCCGAATCTCTTGCAAGAATTTCAAGGCATTTCCACCATTCCCACCCCGACGGATGTCCGCGATGCCGCCAACAAGCCCATCTTTTGGAAAGTGGAGGGGGATTATCTGAAATTGAGTCTATCGTGTCCTTGGCGGTTTGTGAATGTGAACCAGACCTTTCGTCCCTCGTTGGAATTTCCCTCGGCGCGTCCTTTGCACGTGTATTGTGATGTAGGGACCAGCAGCATGGTGGGGGGTCGCATCACCGATCTCTTACGAGAAATCAAGTACCAGCCACAAAACACCACCCACTTGGAACCTCGACATATTCAATATGTCCCAGTACGCAATGAAGTGGTGGAAATCGTGGAAACCCAGATGGCCGAAACCAATGGGGATCTGGTGAAATTTGGTGAAGGCCATGCCCTCCTGACCCTCCACTTTAAAAGGGAAGTGGTAGTGTGAAGAAGAAGAGAACATGTCGTTCTACGTGACGTTACCCAGTCATGCCAACCGACGTGAATTTCCCAACAACCAAGCCAATTCCTTCAAGATTCGTTTACCTCAACCGTTACGGTTACAAGGAGGTGGATGGCAAGTGGGGTTGAGTGCCATTTCCTTACCGGATACGCACGTCAATTTGTACGAGTTGGCGCAAAAAGATGGGTACATCCTATCGACGACCTGGGACCAAACCTATCCCAAACCGGGTGGAAAAGACGGGGAAACGGTCGGGCGAAGAGACAGCGCGCAAACCCTCATCAATGACATTCAACATTTGGATTGGGTGGTGGATGGGGTGAGTTTCATGAAAGCGGCCATTGCTCACTTGGAACAACGACGCAAGGAAACGGCCATTCAAGGTGGCCGGTTTACCAATGATCAAGGCAAACACAGATACGTCAAGTTTCGTTGGGAAGGCGAGGATCTCATCATCGACAACACCAATGTCTGTCATTGCAAAACCGACACGCCAGCCCTGTACATCTACACCAAGTTGGCTGTCAAGATGGGATGGTTACGTAAAATTAGCAGTGGGTTGATTTTGGGACCCAACTTACAACAAGACTTCATGGGGGATCAAATCCCCAACATGACAAAACCCGTTGACAACGATTGGAACGATGTGGACGACGATCAACACAACCCGGTCTTTTGGACGGTGCGTTCCTTTTCACCGGATCATTTACGATTGAGTATGAGTTGTGGGTGGCGTTTCACCAACTTGAATGTAGCGTTTCGTTCAGTGGTGGGAGATCCCTCGCGATCGTTGCACGTGTACTCGGACGTGGCAGGCAGTATGATGGTGGGCAATCGCGTGACCGATTTGTTGCGAGAAATCCATTACAAGCGGGAAGGCAGAGGTACCATGTACTTTGAACCGTTGCACATTCATTACCTACCGCTTCGTAATGAAGTGGTGGAAATCATTCAAATGCAAGTCACCGAAACGTCTGGCACCGAGGATAAGTTGGTCAGGTTTGGCCAAGGCAACACCCTGGTCACGTTGCACTTCAAAAAGACATAAAAAGGGAAAAAGGGGGATGGTCAGTCAAAGATGCCCAAGACAAGAGCACGTCGAAGAAGAAGGCAACGAGGCGGTCTCTTGCCTCTGGCCGCTCTCGTGCCAGCCTTGATGGCTGTGGGGAAAGCCGCCGCGTTGGGAGCAGTGGGTGGTGCGGCGGGTTACGGTGGTAAAAAAGCCATCGAAGCAGCGACCACTCGGAAGAAAAAGAAAGGCCGATGACAGGGGGTATAAAAAGACAAAGGGGGTGACGTGAAGCATAGACCTTGGTGAAAGAGCAAAGAAGACAACCATGCGAGGGGGAAGTTTGACACGATTTCGGACAGACGAGTGGTATGATCAACATGGCAGTGGGTTGATGAGGGAGGTCATGCGTGGTGGGTTCCAAGGCCTTAAAAGCACGCGAAATCCTTTAAAACTGCCTAGTAATATCAAGAGAGGATTGAATGCAGGGTTAACACGCGGTGTTAAACGCAAAGCCGAACAAGTCATTAAAAAAGAAATCACCAAACAAGCCAAGAAAGCCTTGAATCAGAAGAACGTGAAAGACGCCGTGCGTGTGGCCAGCGCTTTGTTTCCCAAGCAAGTCAAACGTGCGCGAGATATTTTGGGAGTGTAATGGATCCCGTGCATTCACGACCTCGACGGATTCGTAGTAATCGAGGGTTGTCTCAATGGGGAGGACTGTATCCGTTTTGGAAACTCAGGAGAGGACAACGTGGTGGCTGGTTGAGTGCCGAGGTGATGCGAGTCCCCGGGTTTGATTTGAGACAACGTTTAGCACGACGACGACGCTATAAAAACCCCTCACGACGACGACGGGGTACCAGTACTCGACGACGTTAACCATGCCGAATGTGATGTCAAGCGCGACAGCCCCTACCTACTCTGAAGGGGCTGCCCCAGCGCATCCGCGTTCCGAAGGGACCGTCAACTCAGCGTTACGGATTTTCAAGGTGCCACCGACCGACATTAGCATCAATGCCTATCGCATGGTCATCATCCAACCCACCACCACGGGTATCAATCCCATGGAATTCATCATACCCGGGTTAGACGATTTTGTGGATTTGGGACGCAGTTACTTTACCATGGAATTGAGTTTGAAAAAGGACGATGCCGGGAACTTGGTGGCCGCGCAGAAATTGTGGCCCGTCAATAATTTGGCCCATTCCATCATCAAACAAATTGACTTGCAGTTGAATGGCACGTTGATCAGTCCACAATCCGACACTTATCATTACAAAGCTTACCTAGAAACCTTGCTGAATTATGACCGAGAAGATGGCAAGACCGTGTTAGGACCCCAAGGCTGGTTCAATCAAGTGGATTTCCCACCCCAATGGACTGCCAACAACACCGACAGCGCTACACCACATAATGACTACCGGGATCTCCCCGCCAATCACAAAGGAGCCTTGGCTGCCATGGTAGCCGAAACCGCCAAGTATGCTGGAGGTCGTACCCACAGTCTGGTGTTTACCCCCCACTTGGAAGTCTTTCATACTGGCAAACTGTTGGTGCCTGGCATAGAAATCAAGATGAAATTTCATTTCAACAGCCCCAGCCTGTTTTTGAATGGAGTGGGTCTAGCTGGTCGATTGATCGAAGGCGATGTGAAACTACGGTTTCATCTCTGCCAACTGCGTTTGAATGACGCCATCTACAGGAGTTTATCTGAAAAAAGACACAATGAAGGCCAAGTGGCTGCTTACCCGACCGTCCGCAGTGAAATCCGGACTTTCAGCATGCAAGGCAACCTGGTCCGCTTTGATATCCCCAACCTGTTTCAAAACAGAATACCTGACCGATTGATTGTGGGGTTGTTGGACAGCCGAGCCTTCAATGGAGATGTGACCCGAGATCCGTTCTGTTTCCAGAAATTTGGTCTGACCTCCATTCGACAGATTGTGAAAGGAGAAGAATACCCTTATGAAACCCTACAGTTAGTGCACAACAATGGCACCCGAGATAATCTAGGCTACTTCCGTTTTCTGCAAGCCAGTGGTGCCTGGTGTAAAAAGAAAGGCAATATGGTAGAACTACTGGATTGGGGCCAAGCTAAAAATTGTACCTTGTACATGTTTGACAATGTGGCCAATGGATGTGCTGACAGTCAAAACCTCAACCCCAAGCAAAGTGGAGATTTACAATTGGTCTTGGAATTTGGAGCCGCCCCCAATACCAATATAACCGTGCTCGTCTATGGGGAATTTGAGAACTTGCTGGAGATTGACAGGAACGGAGCCGTGTTGTATAACATTTACCAACACTGAAGATGGAACATGTGGCCTTGAATAATGTGCAATTGGATTATTTAGCCCGCGACGACCCCCAATTGAACCCTGTCTTTTACGGGACGGTAGCCTGTGATCGTTTACCCAAGAGTCCTGTCAAGACCCAACCCCAAGGGTACATTGTGAATACGGACCCGCACGATCAACCCGGACAACATTGGTTAGCGGTGTGGACGGATGGAAAGGTGTGTGAAGTCCTGGACAGTTATGCTTTGCCCATCGACACGTACGTGCAAGCTACCCCGTTACGAGATTGGATTGTCCAACATTGGAAGTATGTGGTGACCAATGGCAAGTCCCTCCAAGCCATTTCAAGCAAGAGTTGTGGTGATTACGCCTTGTTGTACTTGAAAGCCAAAGCCCGTGGACGAACCTTGCAAGAGTTTTTAAATGAGTTTTCGGATCATGATTATGTTAGTAATGACCATCAAGCCGGTCAACGCCTTCAACAATTGATTGTAGGTCAAGAAGCCAGATGGTATCAACTTTGTTGTCATCCGTATCATCAATGTAATCATTAAATGAAAAAGTTCGTTGGAAAACGGTGTCGGAGTCGTAGCTCAGTGGGTAGAGCCTTTGGATCCCCCCGAATACATGAGGAGATCGTGCGTGGGTTCGAGTCCCACCGATTCCAATAAAAAGGTGCCTTTTTTTTTCTAAGGGTATTTCGTCATCATGCAAACGGGGAAACCGTTTCGTTTTCATACTCCTTCCTCTATCTTGGTGGTGGGTCCTTCGGGATGTGGCAAAACCGTGTTTACGGAAAAACTCTTGGTAGACAACCCGGACTTGTTTGAAACCCCACCGACCCAAGTGCATTATTGTTATGGGGCCTGGCAAGATCGATTTCAAGGCATGCAAGATCGTGGGGTGGTGTTTCACGAAGGGATTCCCGATCATGAGGCCTTAGTGCAATGGTTTCCTCAAGGACATGGGGTCCTGGTCTTGGATGATTTAATGGACGAAGGGAGTCACGATAAACGCGTGTTGGATTTATTCACCAAACATTCACATCATCAAGGGGTGACCGTCCTATACTTGTGCCAAGACATGTTTCCCGTGGGTCGATATGCTAAAAGTATATCCCGCAATGCCCATTACATTGTGGCGTTCAAGAACCCCCGAGATCAATTAGGGGTACGCAATGTCATGCTTCAATCGTTTCCGACCACCTGGAAAGACACGTTGGAGACGTTTCATCAAGCCACCACACGACCGTATGGGTATTTGGTCTTGGATTTACATCCCGCCTCTTCCGATCAACAACGTCTGTTGAGTCACCTGTTAAAAGACGAAGGATGGACTCGCACCTATCAAAAACGACTATAAAGGCACCCTTTGAACAGGAAAAAAAAAAGAGAAAGCGACCATGGCCGATGATGATGACCGTCAACCTCCGCAATCGTACGATACCACGGCCCCTGCGGGTGTGGGGGCAGCCAGCGGTAATCAAATGTCCCCAAGGGCCTGGCAAGATTTGTATATCTCGGGAGACCAAGGACTTCTCGACGCGGCCATGGAGGAAATGCACCCTGATCCCCTCTATGAGTTTATGCAATCCATCCCCCCTGCCGACGTCATCGCGAGCTGGCCCGATCTGGATGGTGCGCCCGCTGCACAGGCTTCTTCCCCAGCCGGGGTAGGAAGTCGAGCATCCCATTCAGCCTCATTCCATAGCCCCCAGACCACCCCGGAGTCCCCGAGAAGTCCACCTGGTTGGCGAACAGCACCAAGTGGTCGAACAGCAGCGGGTGCAGGGGGTGATGGAAATGGACGTGGGGGACGCCGTGGTCCTAGGACTAGAGGTGGTGGACGTGGTGGTAGTGGTGGTGGTGGGCGTGGTGGTGCTGGTGGTGGAGCAGGTGGAGCTGGTGGTGGTGGTGGTGGTGGTGGAGGTGCTGGGGGTGCTGGTGGTGCTGGGGGTGCTGGTGGTGGTGGAGCAGGTGGAGCTGGTGGTGGTGGTGGTGGAGGAGGAGGTGGAGGAGGTGGTGGTGGCGGTGGCCGTCGTGGTGGCCGACGTGGTAGACGACGACGACGACTTTTCCCCGGTTCACCTAGGACACCTTCCTCCAGTCCATCCACTCCTCGAGGATCTCAGACTCCACCCCCTCGTACCTTGCGTCAAGCAGATTTACAACGACGTTTACGTATGCTGTTACAAGATCAAGAACAGTTGGCCCAAGGACGTGAAATTGCTAATGTCACCATGACCAATAGCATTGTGACCAGTTATAAACAAGGAGGAGCACCGAGCGTACAAACGTCTTCGTCCCGTGTTTCGCCGTAAAGATGAAAACCGTCGTGTCGTTATTGAATGGATCGAAACAGCATGGTCTTCCCTTCCCCCCGGAATTATTAGAACGGATGGATTCCTTGTATGCTTTTTATCATCAACAATGGTGGTGTTATCGAAAAATGTTGAATCATTACAAGTGGATGAATGCCTTGTTCAGTGGCATGGCATTACTCCTGATGGCTGCCGGCATGATTGCCGGGCCGCTATTGGAAAATAGTACGTTGGTAGCCTGTTTGGCGGCCGTGGGGACCGTGGTCAAAGGATGGAACGATTTTAAACAATACCGATTTAAAGTGACCATGAGTCGATTTGCGTTTACCACCTATGCCAAAGCCTTGACCGAATTGAAAACCCATGTGCGGGGTGTTCCCTTGGAGGATCTGGAACGATTTTTAATCAAGATGCAAACCTTGGATGATACCATTGTGGATTTCACCCCTCCATTACCCAAACGATGTCTCCAAGATTACCATGGTCATTTTGTGTACCAACCTTTGGAAGCCCTATGCTATGTAGATGGATGTCCTCGTCCCTTGAGACCCAAAGACTATTGGATCAATAAAAAGCCGCTCCCTCCTAGTCCCACACTCTTAGAACCATGGCCGTCCAACGACGACGACGACGACGCAGAAAAAGGAAACAAAGAGGAGGGGCTTTAATGCGTCGCAAACCCCGTTTGGTGGATAAAATTGCCCATGGCATGAGTATGTTTCTATCAGGACCAGCGCCGGGGTTTGGACTGGCCTTAGGCAAATTAGGCGGTCAAGCCTTGAAAGGCATTACCGATAATGTACAACATTACCGTCGACAACGAGGTGGGGGTTGGTGGCAAGATTTCAAACGCAATACCCGTCAAGGCTATAAAGAGTCGCGAGACGTGATCAAACAAGACAAAGCCCTTCAACGTCTGTTGACGAACCGCCCATGGTAAGGAGGAGAAGATTACGACGCCGTCGTCAACGAGGCGGTTTTTTAAATCTATTGGTGCCCGCCATGGCAGGATTGGGGAAAGCCGTGGCCTTGGAAACGGATAAACGTATAAAACGCACGATTCAAAAAGCCAATCAACGGTATCGTCGTCGTCACCGATAAAGGATGCAACGTCTTCGACGTCAATTACCGTTTTTACGGTCCATGTTACAAGAAGCCAATGGTTCCAAACGTCAAGAGTTGTTACAACATGCCAATGCCGATCAAATCAATGCTGTGAGTGAATTGATGTTGAACTTTTTAAAAAACAGGATTCCTGTGACCCCACCCATGCTGGCTAAACTTCAACCCTATAAAAAGGTACTACGTGATTTGGGACGTCGTCGACATTCCGTCAAAAAACGTCGTCAGTGGTTAGTCCAACAAAAAGGACGTGGGTTGTTTCAAGGACTTCACGAGGTGTTATGTCAATGTGTTCGTTAACGTGTTAAGACATGGAAAGACTCTTATTGGAAGCATAAATATCACCTGTTGTGACAGCTGTCGTGTATTGGAAGGCCTTTTGCCCCGACCATGGACGAGGTCTACATGATTCCCCAAAAGGACTTGGAACAACTCATTCAATATTACAAAGGAGAACTCACCGAAAATGCCTTGTTGAACAAAGCCGCAACGCTCGCCGCCCAAAAACATGTGTTATTAGCCAATCCCCAATTACCCCCAGCCTTGGTCAATGCTCAAACCAAACCGTTGAGTCAAGAATTGACCAAGTTAACCAAACGCATTCGTCAATTTCCTGGCGGGGTGGGGGTTGGAGCGCCGGGTGGTCCACCGGGTGAAGAAGGCGAGGAAGAAGCCGGGGATTTGGTGACGGGACCCGTGGAACAATGGTTGAAGCGCATGATAAAAGGCAGCCCGTCGACTCCCAAACCTCCCATTACCCCTGCAACCAAGAAAGGCAAAGGAGCAGCCACTACCAGTAAGATTCCCATTGTTAAGAAAGGGAGCCCATCCACCAGTCGAGGGGATAGCCGGTCACGTTTAGAAGCCATTCGAGAACAACGCAAGGCTTTGGAAAAAAAGTTAGCCGAGAGTCGCAAAGGCAAAGGCAAAGCACCCGCCCGAGAAGTGGAACGATTGAAACCTTTACCCGGTTGGGAAGATTGGGCCCAAGGTAAAAAGTTACGACGTCGATTGGATTACGACACGGACTAAAAGATGCCCACCAAGAGGAGGAGAAGGGGACGGAAACGCCCCCAACGAGGAGGGGCCTTGGATGTCCAAAAATGGATTGCGAAAACCGGCAAAGAATTTCATTGGCCCGGTTATCAGTACATGGGCCCTGGCACCCATTTGGCCAAACGTCTGAAACGTGGGGATCCCGGCATCAATCGCTTGGACCAGATTGCTAAGCAACACGACATTGATTACAGTCGCGCCAAGAATTTGCAAGATAAATGGAAAGCCGATACCAAGATGATCCAAGCCATTGATCGATTACCCGGCAAGAAAAACAAGACGGAACGGGTGGTCAAAAAAATTATGCAAGCCAAGAAACGTTTAAAATTGTAAACATTTAATGAACACAGTTACATGTTGAGTAAAAATAAAAAATGAAAATGTCTCATTGGTATGGTTATTCTGCATTCTATAGTCTTCTGTAGTTCGTGTTGAGTCTCAAACAGGATTTGCGAGACAGAACCCATTGTGGTGTAGACAACATTAATCCAGATAAAATAAAAACAATGTCACTGTCTCATTTGGTTCATGAGTTGTCAAGTTCAATGTTCTGCCAAAAATACGAAAAACGAGGGTTTAAGTGACAAAGTCATCCAAATCAAACGAAGAATTCTCCTCCATCCTGTCAATTAAAAAGTCAAATAAACAGTCGTCCGACGACGACGACAAGTCCTCGAGCTCCTCCAGTAAATTGTTCAACAAGGAGTCGTCCGATGATGATGACGGCAAGTCATCGACTAAATTGTCTAAAAATCCTTTCCCATCGTCCCACATGTCACAAGAAGATTCGTCGCCTACGGAATAATCCAGAGGATGAAAGACCCCTGAATCCATGTCCATGAGGGTACTCGGTTGGTCCACAGAATCCTCCGGGCTGGGCGAGAGGGAATCATGAAAGTCCTTCATAAAATCTTCTAGCGTCACGGTTAATTTGAGGGGCCCTAAGGCTTGGCGTTTCTCCTCCGTTGTCTTTTGGACCATGGGACCTCTTTGTCGACGTAAGAGGGCCGCGCTCTCACGCTTTCTCGCTAAGTATTGTTTCTGCCACCGTTGACCTGCTTCCGATCGGTAAAAGTCCCTTTTATGCGCCCGGAGTTGTTCTGCATGGTCCTTATAGTACTCTTTAATGTAGGCCCGCCTCTGCTCGGCTATTCGCTCGCGGTTTTTGATCCGATATTGTCGACTAATCTCGATTAATCGCTCGCGGTTTTTGGCCCGATATCGTCGGTTCTGCTCAGCAATTTTATCACGATGTTTGGCCCGGTACCTGGCTTGAGACCGTCGTTTCAGCTCGGCGAATCGCTCCGGATCTCTGGCCCGGTACCTGGCTCTGTAGGCTCGTTTTAGTGCCAGTCGTCGTGCTTCTTTCGCCAGGATCGCTTTGACTTTATTGTTGATGTCGTATTCGTCGTCGTCGCTATCTTCGTCGTTGTCCTCATCGCTGTCGCTGTCGTTTTGTTGGGAGCTCGTCAGGCCTTGGCGACCGCATGGGAAGCAGCTTACGACAGAGCTCGGGCGAGGGCGGCGGTGGGGCTGGCGGGGGTGTCTGGGGCCGCTTAAACTCATGGCGCCAATAGGGGCAGCAGAAGTCGAGGCCCCGGATGTACCACTCGGTGGTGAATTGTGGGTAGCAGCCCGGGTTCCAGTGCTGTTGCACGTAGGTGTGGCGTGCTGCTTGGGCTGCTTGGGCGAGCTGCCTCCTTTTCCTCCTTTCCTCAAGCAGCGCTTCCCCAAACTCCCGGATGTCTCCGTCGTCGAGCACCCACTCCTTAACTTCATCTAAAATTTGTTGCACTTCGAATGTCTCAAACTCTTCTAACAGCTTCTCATGGTTAGAGTCCATTTTGAGATGACTCACCTCGAGGGTCGATCTGTTTTATAGTCTCTCATTCCTTCCCGTGATGCACCAGGGACCCCCACTAGAGAGGGGGGAGGGGGGTCCCCCCACCCCGTCCCTCCCCTCCCTAGGGCACCCCCTCTCTAGGGGGCACCCTGTTTAGTGATTGGCTCCTTCCCCTCCCACGTGACATTTTTTGTTCTCTATAAAAACAGAGCCCCGATCTCCAGTGAGTTCATCTGATCATGTCCTCTCACGAAGACAACGATCTGGCGGGGCCAAGCGACCTCGCTACACATGAGATCATGTCAATGCTTGGTTTGGAGATAAGTGATTCAGAAGACAACACAAATTCCTGTGTGGGACCTTTGATTTCGACCGACAGTGACGACGACATTTGTAAAGAGGCCTTGGACCAATGGGAACAAAGTGGGGGTGGATTGGATCCCTCTGCGCAAGTTACCTTCCAATTTGACTTAGAACCTTTTGTGAATCGGAAGAGTGATCGCATGGGGGTACAAGAACGTCATTTCAAGACCCAGTTACGTCAAAGGGGGACCTTGATTCCGGGTCAAAACATTACCCAAGCTCTCCAAGATGGATTACGTCGAGCCGTCGATCAAGTGTTAACCACTACCCCCGACCTCCACGATCAAGATCGACTCTACTTTACAATAGCATCCGATCGCCTGCACAATAATTTTCAGGGGTGGGGATTACGTGCAGGTGAATGGCGTCGAGACACAGAGCGTGTGGAAGCTCTGTTCCAACGTTTAGCCCAAGCCCTCAACAGCAACGAACAATTTGAAATGGATGACTCCTTTCAAGTATCCATCACTCAAGTCCATCATGCTCCTCAAGGCACCGGCAAACCACGGCGCGGAAAACCAGGTCATCCCACCATGGACCTGTTAACCAAAAATTCCAAATCCATCATCCGGATTACCAACGACGATGACCTCTGCTGTGCCAGAGCCCTTGTCACCGCCAAAGCTCGCGTGGACCAGCACCCTAAATGGAACAGTATTCGACAAGGAAAATCCCTCCAAAAAGAATCGGCTCTCTTACTTCATCACGAGGCCAAGGTACCCTTCGGTCCCTGTGGGTATGATGCCTTGACCCAATTCAGTCAAGCTCCGTCCCTCACCGGTTACCAGATCATCCTGGTGGATGCACAGCGATCGTTTCACATCACGACGTTTGGACCCCTTTCTGACAAACAACTGATCCTGTTGCACAACCAAGACCATTATGATGTCATCACCAAATTGCCGGGGTTTTTCGGGTCCAGTTATGTGTGCGCGGATTGTTGGAAACCCTATGACCATGAGGGACTGCATCGATGCACCAAGACCAAGTTGTGCGGAGCCTGTCGACAGAAAGATTGTCCAGACTTTCAACATGCTTACCCCCGACACCTCAAAGCCACTCAACGTTGCCAGTCGTGTCATCGGGACTTTTTCGGACCCGCGTGTTTGGAAGCCCATTCCAGCAAGACCCATGCTGGCAAACCCGCCACGGACCTCCAGTCCTCCGTGTGCTCTCAACGACACCGATGCCCTGACTGTTATCAACAAAATGTGGGCTTGTCCCGCATTCAACGTCACCATTGTTACCACGTGGATTGCCCTTCTTGTCACCAGTACGTCCACGCCGACAAACACCGTTGTTTCATACAAAAAGCCCCCAAACCTCAAGACGAAAAGAAGAGAAAGAGGACCCGTCAAAAAGGTCCTCGCGCCAAACGAGGTGCCGCCGCGGAACCCCATGCCTCCGAGGACGAGGAGGAAGACCTGCCTCCCTTACACGTCTTCTTTGATATCGAAGCCATGCAACCCCAGGAAAA
Organism: Siderastrea siderea; assembly: GCA_964030785.1. Taxonomy (NCBI): domain Eukaryota; kingdom Metazoa; phylum Cnidaria; class Anthozoa; order Scleractinia; family Rhizangiidae; genus Siderastrea; species Siderastrea siderea. Next base: position 1,910,853 of record OZ034976.1, on the reverse strand, counting down.
ACACATTACGAATCTCGTCGTGGCCGAAACCGAAGACAAGGATGAACCCAAGCCTTTCCCAGGTCCCACCTGTATCCGTGACTTTCTGGAATGGTTGGATACCTTGACTCTTCACGATACCCGTCAAGTCAATGTCATCGCTCATAATTTTCAAGGGTACGATGGGTACTTTATCATCCAAGAATACTATGGTGACAACCAGATCGTCCAACAACTCCGCAACGGGTGTAAACTCTTAGAGATCAAACATGACCGCATCCGGTTCATTGATTCGATGAGTTTCTTCCAGATGCCCCTCTCCGCGTTTCCCAAAACCTTTGGTTTGACAGAACTCTGCAAAGGGTATTTCCCACACAAGTTCAACGTACCCGGTGATGAGCATCAAAACTACGTGGGCATCCTCCCCTCACGCGATTACTACATGCCTGAGACCATGTCACTCGAAGGAAGACAAGCCTTCGAAACCTGGCATCAAGAACAACGCGACCAGGGCGTGGTGTTTAATTTCCAAAAAGAGTTGTTGGACTATTGCAGCTCCGATGTACGACTCTTGAAACAAGGATGTCTGACTTTCAAACGCATGTTTGAAGACTTAACAGGCTTCAATCCCTTCGATCACGTCACCATTGCCTCGGCTTGTAATCGAGATTTACGTATGAACCGGATGATCCCGAACAGTATTGCCAGCGAACCCGCCGGTCATAAGGGGTGGAGAAACAACATCAACCAGTCCATCCCAGCCCTTCACTGGTTAACCTGGTGCGATCACCAACTACGTCAACGCGCCCTCCAAGATCTTACCCCCGCCGATCTCTTGGCCAGTGCCTATCCAGACCCACAGTACATCCAACATGTCCGAAATGAAGGCGAGTATAAGATCCCCGGGACCCAGATCCATGTGGATGGTTATTGCCCCGACACCCACACCGTCTACGAATTTCAAGGGTGTTTCACCCACGGATGCCCTACCTGTTATCCCCATCGCTACGAAAAACATCCCCGCAACTATGATCGAACCATGCAGGACGTCTATGACACCACCTAAGACAAAGTCCAAAAGCTTACCAAACAAGGGTACAACGTCATTCAAATGTGGGGATGTGAATGGGACCACCTACTAAAAACCCAACCAGAGATCGACTCCTTCGTCCGGGAACTCAACTTTATCCAACCTCTTCAACCTCGGGACGCTTTCTGTGGAGGTCGTACCAATGCCATCAAACTCTACCATCATATCACCCCCGGACAAAAAATTCACTACATCGATGTCACCTCCTTGTACCCGTGGGTGAACAAGAAGTCCATCTACCCCAAAGGACATCCCACCATCCTTTCTCAACCGGGTCACACTGACATACACCAGTACTTTGGACTAATCCAATGCAAAGTCCTGCCTCCCCGTGAATTGTACCATCCCGTGCTGCCTTACCGTCATGACGACAAACTGCTCTTTCCCCTCTGTGCCCGTTGTGTGGAAGAAGAAATGGTCAAACCTCTTTTGGACAGATCCTATCATTGCCCTCACCCCGACGAACAACGCGCCCTCACCAGTACCTGGTGCACTCCCAAATTAGTCAAAGCCGTCGAATTGGGGTACCAAGTCCAATACATCTATGAAGTCTGGCATTTTGAAGAAACCTGTGAGGGCCTCTTCGCCGATTATGTCAACACCTGGCTTAAAATCAAACAAGAAGCTAGTGGGTGGCCTAAACAAAACATGTCCGAAGAAGAAAAAAGGAAATACATTCAGGATTTCAACGAGAAGGAGGGTATCCAGTTAGAATACAACAACATCAAAAAGAACCCAGGCCTGCGTACCCTATCTAAGCTGATGTTGAACTCCATGTGGGGCAAGTTTGGACAACGCCTCAACAAGACCCAAATCCAAACCTTTGATGATCCTCATGCCTTCCACCGTTTCTTGGATACAGATGCCTTAGACGTACGTCACGTGTCCGTTATCAATAACAACATGGTCGAAGTACATTACCAAAACCAAAAAGAGGACATCCGCGTCTCACCCAACCTCAACATTTTTGTGGCCTGCTTCACCACCTGCCACGCTCGACTTAAATTGTATGACGCCCTGGAAGCCTTAGGGGAGAGAGTCCTCTACTTTGACACCGACTCCGTCATCTACCTGGAGGAAACACCCACTCAATTCCAACCTACCTTGGGTTCCTATCTAGGGGACTTCGCCTCCGAATTAGAGGACGATGAATACATCCAAGAATTCGTCAGCGGAGGACCCAAGAACTACGGGTATACTACTAATAAGGGAAAGGTGGAATGCAAGGTCAGAGGCTTCCGACTCAACAGTGAAGGACACACCCAGTTGAATTACGACGTCATGCGTCAGAATGTCCAAGATGAAATAGAAAGACCCCTTCCAAAACCTCGCCAAAACCAGGTGATCAACTCCCACCAAATTGTACGGAATCCAACAAACTACCAACTGTACACCCGACCAAGCAGCAAGTTCTATCAGTTAGTCTGCAACAAAAGAGTCATCGATCCCCGCACCTTCAACACCTACCCCTATGGCTACCAGTGAAAGACATTGCCCAAACAAGATCGTCGATTGTGATCACTGTGATCGAGAACATTGGGCGCCACCACCACCACCCCCCATTCTACAGTTCCTTTGCCATACCTTTGAACAGAAATCAATCATATCGACGTCAATTACAACAATGGATCCGTGACAACAACCAATGGCGAAGAATAACTCGATGTCAAAAACAATGGTGGGGACCCTCTATTAAACATTAAGGAACACTCAGGAAAAACCATTTTCTCAGTTATTGTAAAACGTATAACAATAAACGTGATTTATTCATTTTGTGTTGTTTTCACTCCAAGGGTTACCCCCGTTCCAAACATTGGACTTTGGACTTGGAGCCCGCGTTTTCTTAGCTGTTTTAACCCACCTTGAGCCCACGATCCTTTTTTCACATTGCTCAGTGGTTTCCCATCCTAAAACACGTGACTTCCGGTTGCATGAGCCCGCGATCCTTTTTTTTTCTACTGGTCAGCGGTTTCCCCTCTTAAAAACACGTGATTTCCGGTTCCGGTTATGACGTCATCCTTACATCAAAACGAGGCTACGGGGTCTATCTGGGCGCAACTTACTACTGATGTTACTGATGAAATTGCTATTAACATGAGAAAAAGGCCATTTTCTCGATCTTTGTGTAAATTTTTATTCATTCATTTATTTTAACTGTTACAGCGATTTTTTTACTGTTAGCTGTTAAATGGCGTAAAATTTTAATGTTAGCTGTTATGCTAACCCTTCCATCTAGGCCCTCTTTTACCAGTTGTCTAGTTCCAACATGGAATGTGAAAGGGCTCCTGAAATGTCGTCATGACTTAAAGCTACTACAACACGGTAAATCGTCTTGAGCCAATCGGAATTCAAAAAACTTGTTGAAAATGTATAAAGATAATGTAAACTGTAAACTGACATGCACAAGGTTAACTTTTTTCATTTCATAGACAGCTTCATTGTTTACCTTATAGGTTACATGAAGAAACGTTGCGCAAAATAATAAAGTAGATAAGTCCTGTTATGCCTGTTAAAACGCTTTGTAAGTTAGACTAGCAGGAGCCGTTAGTTTCTTTTGAAAGAGAGACATTAGCTGCGTATCCGTGCGAACTTGGTGAATTCCGCGGGCGTCTGGTAATTTTGCACAAATCTGGTGATTTCCGCTGGCTTCTGCGATTTCTACACGTATCGGGTAATTTCTTTTCTGCACGCACCTGGTGTTTCCGCACACATCTGGCGATTAAGTTTTCTATCAGGGCCCGTTTGTTCCAAGCATGATTAACCCTTTGAGCTTCTAAATTCTTTAAACGTCTATTTTCTCTTTACAAAATCACAACTTCATTTAACATATAGGCTATGAGAAGAAAAGAATGTGTAAGTAAACTCAATGTGTAAGCAAATTCTCACAACTAGTACCATAAAAACTGATAAAGAAAATAGGGAGTAGAACATGCATGTTGATAAGGCTTAGTCTTTGCAGATTGTATTGCGTTGTTTCCTTAGACTAAAAACTTTATTTGAAATTGTTTCGCTAGCCAGGTACCGACGAAAAAAATGCTATGCATGACGCCCAGCAGTTTTAAACTAGGCCCGTGAATACTTTACCTTTGACAGCGGTCAAAAACAAAAAGCAACGCCACTTCCTGTTTCAAGAGCCTCTCAAGTTTGAATCAGTTCAGTTCAGTTCAGTTCAGTTCAGTATCGTCGAAATTTTGACCTCTTATACTTTACAAATGTATCTTATTAGCCGCTGTCCTCTGTCATTGCTGGAATAGTTCTACTAGATAACTGTCACAAACATAGGCACGCAATGCACGCAGAGCCAATGACGTTTTCCTTTTTTTTTTTTCACAATATGGTGAAATTTATCCTGACAACCTATGGGTTTTTAGACCTCTGGTAAGTCCTACCCTAACCCCTCAGCCCTCCCCCCCCCCCCCCCCCCACCAAAACAATCATAAGTATGAAATCTGAAACTGACGAGTCCGTCTTGTGCTGATAATTTCTGATGTTTTTGTTGCTGTGGAAGTTTGTACCACGGCTAAGTAAACGCAGGACTATAGTGAGAATACAATCCTGCCAGACCTCAAGTATACAAAACGGGCGATGTCGCAGCTCTTACAAGGTCTTCTCTGATTTGCTGAGAAAACAATACACCAAACAAAAAAACAATGTACCCTAGCCCCGAAAACAATAGAGCTGCGTGATACCAAGGTCCAATGAAATTAGAGGTTGTTAAGAGCTGAGGGGCTACTCTACAAAACAGCGCATTCGAAGGAAAATTAAATAGTTCCAGTTGATCCAGACTGGCCAATGCAAAACACTTCAGGGCCCGGGGGTACTCCCATAGTATAAGCTGTAAGGGTATGTGCCGCTGATAAGGTAAGGGTTTCATTGTCCCGGTGCACACCCCCACCCATCGTCTCACACAATATCCCCCCAGCTTCATAAACCGTAAGCTAAGACAGACATCACGTATATCATTGATTTTTAGGCTCTGACAGTAGCCATACGACGTCACTAACGTGACGTCATTGGCTAATAAAACTAACGATTAAAGAATAAGGACCCACCTTAGTCACGTGACTTTCAGCTACAAAGGGCGTATTCAACAAATCAGAAAACGAAAAAACTAAGTTGTTAGCAACCCTACAGGCAGATGTGTCGAAACACCCAAATTTTCAAACTTAACGGAATAACACGCTTTTGCTAGCGATTCGTCTACGTATTGTTTCTGGGAGATCACGTCGCCTCTGAAGACATACAAGTCACCATCTGAAGGTGAGTTTCTCTTTACCTCGATCGTAGAATACTGTGAAGTATACAACATACAATTTGGAAAAACTATTGGAAAAAACGGAAAGCACCGCAAAAACGCTACTTCAATGGCTTTTAACTAAAATTAAACTTAATCCATTCACGGGTTTATTTTGGTCTCAAACGGGTTGAGAAAGGCGGGCGCTTGTTAGAGGTTAGTTTTAGGCGAAATTATTTTGATAATATTCCTAAATGGAGGGACAATATTCGAGGAAATACAGTTGTATCAAAATATCGTTAATTGAGCCTCTTTAAACAGTCGTGTTAAAGTCACTGAAATTTAACATTCTATTGAAGTGGGTAAAAACAGAAAAAAAATCGATGATGGCATCTGATTTAACTTAACTTTCAATGAGAACTGGTAATTATTTGTGAAAGAGGCATCAGTTGATATAAATTTTCAGTTATTAGATTATCTTACGTTTTCTATTCTTAATTGAAATAAATATACATATTTTCACATTGAGACATTTTCCAGTGAGAAGTTGAGGTTTAAAGTTGTAAAGGCAATGAATGCGTTATTAATTTTAAGACTACTGGGGGTATTTTTCAGAAACAAAAGTTGTAAAAATTTAAGCTAAGGGGCCTGTTAAAGATAAAGATAGTTTAAAGATAGCTTATTGGTAAAATCAATTGACACAATTTAGAAAAAAAAACATAAAATCTTCAAATGTGAGCACGCAAGCTATCGAGAGATTTTGCGGAAAAATTAACTTCATCAAATCTAAAAAAAGATGTTTATGTGTACAAGCTTTTATACGTATTATATAAACACAAAGTTCTCCCGCAGTTTTTTTATTAAAGTAGCGTTTCTTAACAACTCAACAGGTTTTTCTTTTTGTTTGTTTTTTTTGTTTTGTTTACTTGCAATTGAACAAATCAGAAGTGCATAAACACATTCTTCGCTTTATTCAAGCTACATGCATGGGAATCTTCCACTATGTAGTTGTTTAATTTCTCTTCCGGGGACAACCTGCCGTTCCTGCCGAAAGAATCTGTCAAAACTACAACTTTGTTATAGACGAAAGCGTCATTCCCAATCACGTCCTTGAAGGTCACATGTTTAAAACCTCAACAGTCACCCATTGTCACATGATATGCAAAGATGATTGTCGCTGTATCTCTATGAACTACATACACAGCAAACAGCGAGACAACTGTGAACTTAATGACGTAAATAAACGAATGAAACCTGCGGCACTGAAAAACAAAGCTGAAGCAAGTTATTATGATTTGGTGCGAGAATATAAAGTTGCCGTCAGTACACTAAGCATTTATAGAATTTGCGTTTCTCACTGATCGAGGTCGTAATTTCTTTCTTGGGTAGAGACAAATTTACGTACAAAGAAAATGGAATTAGCTAACGAGCAAGGTCTAAGAACTTTGCTTACTACTACTACTATTATTATTATTATTATTATTATTATTATTATTATTGTTATTGTTATTGAGCAAAACTTTCCAGTTATTTTTTGAGCAATTTAGAAAAAGATCTTGTTGTTGATTGCTAAATAACCGGGACGAAACTTTGTCCAAGGACAAGATCACTGTGTCAACAAATGTTGCCAAACCAATCCATGTCTCCAGGGAGGGACCTGTGAGGAGAAGTGTGACCTCACCACTGTGAGGTTCAACTGTACTTGCCCGGTTGATTACACTAGTCAGCGGTGCGACGAAATAAAACATCCTCGGAACTGCAAGGATCTGGCAACAAATGGGGCCAAAATATCTGGAATGCACTTCCTGTACGATTCTCAAAACAACCTTTTTCCAGTCCACTGCGATTTTGTTTCCGAAGCTGGCTATGTTTGGACGTTAGTACAATCTTTCTCGCTTGCAAACAACGACCAGTTCAAGCATTATAGATTTGGCCTTGATCATCCTGTAAATGAAGATGGCGGAATGGTTAACTGGGATACCTATAGATTGTCGTTGTTCCGAATACAGTCCATTGCTGACGCATCAACCCACTTAAGAGCCAGTTGCAACTTCCCGGATTATGGTCTAGTGTACACAGACTACGCACGCGCAAAGTTGGAAGGACACGATCTGTTTGGATATTGGGAAGCGCAGTGTCGCACATATGAAGTTGTTAACATACGGGGAATTGAGTGCCAGGAATGCACGGCAGGAACGTGGCAACCAGCCGCGTGGCATATTGATAGCACAACGAGTTCCTCAGCAGGCTGCGTGTTTTGATGGGAGTATTGGAGCTGTAGAGTCGGAAGATAACTTTGGGAATTATTATTCAAGCCATACTAACCCTGCTTTTCGGTGCTCATCAAATCAAAACTCTAATACTTAGCACTGGATTGGAAGCAAAGGGGCCGGTTAACTCTTTCGTTTCGAAACCCGCACCGGGGGGGGGAGGGAGTTGGGTACTCAGTTATACTGTATTAGTATATTAGTATGCTAGTGACAGGGACGTGCGACGGCCATTTCTGGGTTTGAAATTAGCCATCTGAGCCTTTTGGGGATTAGAAATTTTCCAGTGGACGTTTTTGGGTACAACAATTTTTGGTAGGACTTTTTTTAGGCTTGATAAAAGTGTGCGTATATACTTCAGAGGCTCATATCAAAGAATTGCATCAGTTTCATTTACAAACTCAGAAGAATTCTCTTCATGTGGCTAAAAAAGACTTTTAGATTACGATCTGGGCCGGTGGAATTTTTGTTGCGCTCAGTTTTCGGCTAATTGGACTGTTTTGGAATACACAAATTCCAACCTCGTTCCCACCTCTCCGACGCTTTAATATACCTATGCCTCCCCCCCTGTTCCCTCCCTGGGGTACGAATACGTTGTCCATTTTTCCTTCGTTGGACGTTGCTGGTGAATAAATTTAATAGAATATAATTTCAATCTATTTTATTTACAGCACAATTACAAGTAACCATAACACTGACGGTGACAAAAGGAAGATTGTAAGTAGGAAGCATAAAAGGAAACCGAAAGGCAGCTTTTTAGAACTACGCTTTCTAATTGGATTAGAAAATAATTGTTAAAGTAACAACATCAACAAAGTGCACTATAAGTCTAGAAAAAAAGAATGTTTGTGCCGTTAATTACATATGTAAGCGGTCCCTATTTCATTTTTAAAAGAAGTATGGGTAAATAAGCAGAGCGTTCAGTCTGTCAAGCACGCGTACGCCGAGCCGACTGAAGTGATTAAGTGTAGCCCAGTCACGTAACACGAGATATTGTAAGCTGTAAGGCTTCTTGGGTTTCCAATAAACCAGTCTGGATACAGTCTACAAACTAAACAGTCCTCAACTAATTTCGGAACACTTTCTTTTACACACCACTGATAATACCTAATTCATTCATCGATCGATCCATTCATCCATCCATCCATCCATCCATCCATCCATCCATCCATCATTCCTTCCTTCCTTCCTTCCTTTCTTCCTGCCTTCTTTTTAATGTTTCTCAGTTACACAGTGCGGGCTTTTATGTAAAAAAATTTTTTTTTTTTTTACCCTTTTAAGGCGAGCAGTTGTGTCTTGTTATCTAACTATTAATTTGTCATGCCGGCTTGTATTCTTTCTAGTGTTGTACCTAACGTTCCCTAACGTAACAGAACTTACTGTTTACATCGTCTCTTTACCCATAGATCAAAGTTACTCAAACACTCAACGCTAATCCCCCACCCGGGCGCTAATCCCCCACCGGGGCGCTAATCCTCCACCCGGGCGCTAATCCCTGCCAGTAACATGGCACATAACGTCTCCCAATGCGAGTACTGAACATTGTTCTCAAAATGGAAGGTTTCTTGTCTCACAGGGGGGTCTTTCTTATTACCTTAGGCCTTAACAACGTAAGACTAAAACTCCCGAAGGAATCGATCACTTGTACTTTAGTTTTCCTAATGCTAGATGGTAGACAACCTCTTTCCAGAGAGCCTGGGTACGAGGTTGAATGGTAGAGCGGTGACGTCGTAAAGAAGAAATTTCTCAATTGGCTCAAAATCTACTGATCAAAATATACGCCTACGAAAACCTTGGCTGCAGTAGAGACAGAAACTACTGTAATAGGGGTGGTCAGAGGTTAGAATATTCCACACAAATCAGTCTCATTTTTCACTGGTACATGACGTATTGAATAGGGAAGGTAATTGCATATCATCTTGTAAAAGTGGCATCTGTTGATACAAATTTTTTGTAATTAGTTTTCAACGTAACGTTTCAGAATCATTGTTCTCTCTAATATTTATCGGCTCAATTCACGTTAGCTAAGTTGACATACTTGAAATAATTAAACTTGTTCACCGCTTGGAATCAAGATAGGCCACGAGTAAATTTAGTAATTTTTGTTCTTGAACATTTTCCACTATTCTTGGTCATTGAATTTTCCTGGGAGTATTTTTGTTGAAATATTTGCGAAATATCGAGAACTATCTTTTTAAAGCAATTAAAGTCACTTAACTCTAAAACAATATCAGTTACACTACATTCTGAAAATGCAATAATGTCCTGCAGTTATTTCACGGCAGGGTTAATTCTGCGGTTCGTTTTATAAGTCAAGGTTTACGTTTACTCGTTTTATTTGTTTGCTTGTTACATTTGATTTGTCAAGCAGGTTAGTTTATGCATGTCCGCTTTTACGTTGATTAAATAAATCTTTTCTAAACAGGTTTCTAAAGTCAGTTGGGGCTTCTTTTCTTCACTCAGCTCTCATCGACTCTAAGCAACCCATTCACGTCTAGTTAAAGAGAGTACAAAGAAAGTACCGGTCGTCTCTATCGTATCCATTTGTACGCCTATGCGCTTCAGTTATGATGCTAGGATTTTGGTATTTTTGGAGAATTAATATGAAAAATTTTAGTCCAAAGATTGATTAAAAATTTCTCTAACTTGTTATGTGTCATAGTTCTATATAAGCCGTGGCATATCCAGCGAATCTTTCTGTTCGAATTGTCGAATTTCTTGCAACATTCCCGCCAAAATATCCTCTTAAAAGTCATCGTCTTAATAATTTGCCAGCTAGCTTCACTACCAACAATTTGAGGTGCGCCAGTAAGCTCGTGAATTCTTTGCCGACCTTTGGTCACGCGACCTTCAGCTCGAAAGGGTTTATTCAACCAATCAGAAATGGAGAAAAATAAGCTGTTATTAATCAACCATACAGGCATCAGATTTGTAACATGCAAATTTGTAAGACCTAACGTACTAATGGAATACGCATTCTTTTAGAAAGGCTAATGCGACATTTGGCCAAGAAAAAAACGAATTCAATACTGATTCCTGCAATTTTTATTCGGAAAGTTCATTTTGCTCTCTAAGACACACCATTCGTCATCTGAAGGTGAGTTTCTTTTTACCTCGGATCATTGCAGACTGTGAAGTAAACAACAAACAGTGTAGAAAAATTCAAGATTAGGAAAAAACATGAGTAAAAACAAACACCTCTGTGGATATGTGCTGCTCAATGGCTGCTTCCAATTACAAATTCAACTTTATCCTCCCACAGGCTCAATCGAGGTTTGACTCTAACTCTCTAAGATATACTTGTGCCTCCTGAAAGGGAATGTGAAAGGCAGACTCCCGTTAGAGGTAAGTTCTTAAGGAAAATCATTTTGAAAATGTTCCTAAATAGAGGACAGTATTCGAGGAAATTTGCTAGTCTCAAAATATTCTTGGTTCATGAATCAAATCAGGAACAAGTGGTTCTTGAGTGAGGATCGACATCTCTTTAAGGTGACGGCATTTGTCGATCTAGAGAAGAAATACAGAATGAATTGAAAACGTCGGTGGCATCTTATTTTAATTAAAAGTTGTTTGGGGAGATAATCATACATCATTGTGAAAGAGGCATCAGTGAAGACAAATTTTCATTAACCAGTTAGTCTTACGTTTTCTGCGTTTCAGAACCGTTGTAACATTGCTTTTATGCTTCATGTTCCTTTACATAGTAAGTCTTATTCATGATGGTGGGAGTGTTGCTTTGGGCGAGCTCTTTTTGCTGTGACACAGAATAATGAAACATCCGTACCGGAATTGATTTGGCCTTAACTTTCTTATTACAGCGAGTGAAGAGGTCTTCTGCCTCGCTTTCATTACTTAAGAATCTGCTTAGTGATGTCCCGGATGGCGGGAATACCCCTCACCGGAAGCTGGAGAAATGCAATATTAATCAGTCACATTCAGCATTAAACTATTTATTCCTTTATTTATTTATCTTTATATTTATTTTTTTATTTATCAGCTCAATTCAGGTTAGCTCAGTTGGCACGAAACAAAAACAAACATCACTAATTGCAAACCCGCAGGTAGCGATACCGCTAATCGAGGCGGGTGCAAAACAAAAAACGAGAGAATAAACGACCGGATACAAAATATATCACTTTACAAACTATGGAAGTAATCTAGTGTGTAGCATTATTATCGTCACAAGTTTCATTTGGTTTACATAATGGTGTATGAGATAACAGCGTTCTATAAACACACCGCTACCATTAAACTCCAAAGCTCGTAATTTAATCTGAGAGGTTCCATCGTGGTCATTTTCAGTCTTCAGGATTTAAAGAAGCAATTTCTTCGTTGTCGTGGTTGAAATAAATAGAATTGCTCCCATTGATTCATTATGTAGCAAGATATGACAGAATAAATTTCAGTATAATTTTTGTTTCTCAAAATCAATATGCGATTTTGCTTTTGATTTTAGGAAAGGTTTGCCGGATTGTAAACAATTATCGGGCTTGGACACAATAACCACAATAACCACAATAACCTCTGAAGAGTCATTGACCTTATAATTTGCCATCTAAGTTCATTATTTCCTTCTATTCTTAAACGGCATCCAACAATTTAAAGCGTAGCAGCAGGCTCGTGAATTCTTTACCGTCCTTTGAACACGTGACCGTCAGCTCGAAAGGGTGTATTCAAGCAATCAGAAAAGGAGAAAAATAGAAGTTAACAGCCACAAAGGCAGATGTGTATAAATCTCCCTACCATCAGGATTGTAACATGGAAACTTTAAGACTTAACGTAGTAATAGAATACGCACTCCTTTAGAAAGGCTACTACGAGATTTGGCCACAAATAACAGGAATTTGATACTGATTCCTGTAATTTTTGTTCGGAAAAGTTCACATGGCTCTTGAAGACACACTATCCGTCATCTGAAGGTAGTTTCACTTTACCTTGATCATAACAGACTGTGAAGTAAACACGAAACAGTTAAGAAAAATCCAAGCACAGAAAAAAAAAACCAAAACAAAACAGCACCACAGAAATGTGCTGATCAGTGACGCTCTCAACGGAAAATTGAATTTTATCCTCCCACAGGCTCAATCGAGGTTTGACTCTGAGATATTTTAGTCTGCAGGCGCCCGTTAGAGGTTAGTTTTAAGGCAAATCATCATGATTTCGAAAAAGTTTCCAAAGAGAAGGACAATATTCGAGGAAAGAGGGTACTTTCTAAATATTCATGATTCATAAATCAAATCAAGAACAAATGGTCCTTGAGTGGAAATCGACATCTCTTTAAGATGACAAGCATTTATCTTTCTGGAGAACAAAAATGAAAAGATTTGAAAACGGTAGCAAAAAAAATTGTTTGGGGGGATAATCCGACATCGTCATTGTGAAAGATGCATCAGTTAAGAAAAATTTTCATTAACTAGTTAGTCTTACGTTTTCTGCGTTTCAGAACCATGGTAACACTGTTTTTTATCACTTATCAGCTCAATTCAAGTTAGCTCACTTGCAGTAACAAACAACACTAATTGCAAACCCGCAGGCAGCGACACCGCTAATCGAGGCGGGTGCAAAACAAAAAAAGAGAGAATAAAAGACCGAATACAAATATCACTCAACAAACTATGGAAGCAATCTAGTGTGTAGCATTATTATCGTGAAAGTTTCATTTGGTTTACATAATGGTGTACGAGATAACAGCGTTCCATAAAAACACCACTACCGTTAAGTGCAAAGCTCGTAATTTAATCTGAGAGTCTCCAACGAAGTCATTATCGGTCTTCAGGATTTTGAAAAGCAATTTCTTCGTCGTTCAAATAAATAGAAATGCTCCCATTGATTCATTATGTAGCAAGATATGGCAGAGTAATATTTTGCTTTTGATTTTAGGAAAGGTTTGCCGGAGGAACAAAAATTGTAAACAATTATCCGGCTTTGACAAACAACATTGAGCTAAGTACCATCATATAAAAACTCAAGAACTCTTCAAATATCCGAGGGCCACTAAGAAACGTGTTTTTAAAAGAAAACGGTTTTTTTTTTGTTATTTCAATCAGACCAAATTCCCTGTTTTGCCTTCTGGCTATTTAGGATTTAGTGGAAATACACACGTTGAATTTTTTAAGTAATGAATCAAAATGAATTCTACCCAGTAAGGAGCTTTACGTTAATTGGAAGTAATAATCCACCAAATATTTTCTTTTGTGTGACACAATATGTCCCAGTTAATACCGGGACTTTTCTCACAAGTGGTATCTCCCAGTTTGAGGAAGCTTTTAAAACGTTTACAAATAAGGGTTGCTTTAAAGCAACCAGTTGACGACGACAATGGAGGCTTCGCTTAGAAACATAAATTCACGTTACTTGAGCTGTTCAAATTTGTCATTATTCTACTCGTCCTCTTGTTCCCCGGGAACCACTGCACGCAGGGTATCATTATTCCATCTTGTTCAACTTGTTCAGTGTTGGGAACCGGCGTTCAAGCTAAGAAAAAAACTGAAATAAAAATTCTAAGTATGCCATGTGTTCACGTGGTCCATAAAACTTTGAATTTGGTCATTTTACGTTGTTGTTTCGCAGAGTACGAGAAAGAAATCTACCAAAATATATAACCCACGTGCAGACTTATTGGTTGGTTAATTAAAACCTACACTGCACGAAAATCCGCCTTTACCACTCACCTTTGACATATGCTACAGGTGATAAAGGCAGTGTTCACCAAACCTTTGACTCGTGTCAAAAGTTGTCAAAGGCCGTATTTGATTTGCGTCAAATGTACTAGTTCTACACCTTTGACCTGTGCGTCAAAGGTACCTTTGGTGACCTTTGCTTCGCGTCAAAGGCTGGTTTCTTTGATGCGGGTCAAAGCTGTGTCAAAAATAATGTTAAATGTGCTCCATCACCTTTGATTCACCTGTCAAAGATAGTAGTGCAACTTTGTTACACCTTCAATGCGAATCAAAGATGTTCAAAGCCAAATTTTCATGCAATGCTATTGTGCAGTACCGTCGCTTCTCGATGCCGTCATTGTCGTGCTTGTTTAAACGACGTTAATCGAAAACTTCAAGAGAGCTAAATAGATTATTTTCGCAGACAAATATTGATGAATATGCCACATTTAGGTCTATTGTGTTCTTCAAACAATTAGAAAAAAATATAACAAGACTACTTTTACGTGCACCATTGGTCAGGACTTACTCAACACAAAATGTAAAATCAAAATAAAATGCTTTCCTGAGCAATTAGGGCCGGGATACACCAATCTTTTTTCATTCCGATAATATGGACATTAGAAAATTCACGAAAAAAAATATTTTACTTTCATACGTGCGATTCATTTTTTCCTAGCTTTAACTGTTTAAAGTCAAAATTAGTTTTAACACATGGTGTTTCGTTTTATTTCGCAGCTAGTTTAAAGTGGGGACTAAGAACCACATGGAGGTCGGCTTCCACTGGGTCGCTGCATTGTATCTTATCCTGGGACAATCTCCCTCCTCTGCCGAAAGAATCTCTCAAAACTTCAACTTTGTTATAGACGAAAACGTCATTCCCAACCACGCCCTTGAAGGTCACGTGTACAAAAAGTCGACAGTGAGTAAAGTCACCCATTGTCACATGATGTACAAAGATGATTGTCGCTGTATCTCTATGAACTACATACACAACAAACAACGAGACAACTGTGAATTGAACGACGTAAATAAAGAGATGAAACCAACGGCGCTGAAATACAAACCTGGAGCAAGTTATTATGATTTGGTGCGAGAATACAAAGTTAATGTAAGTGTTCATGTCGAGTTCATAATATTTCGAATATTTGCGTTTAATTTTTACTAAGGTCCTAATCCGGGGATATTAATTTCGAACTTTTGCTTTATTGGGTAAAAGTTGATTTAAAAGGATTTTCCTACGAAACGTCGCCTGCCATCGTTACTTTAAAAATCCCCAACCCACCCTCTGCGGTTAAAACTACCCATTTTCACATGATGCGAGAGATGATTGTCGCTGTATTGGTATGAACTACATACACAACAAACAACGAGACAACAGTGAACTGAACGACGTAAATAAAGAGACGAAACCATGCAGCACTGAAATACAAACCTGGAGCAAGTTACTATAATCTGTCTAATCTTGTGCGAGAGTACAAATTAAAGTTGATGTGAGTACTACTGTTTTATATCATTTCAAATTTTTGCGTTACTCACTGGCTGAGAACGGAAAAATAAAATTTAAATTTCTTTATTTACCGTTTTATTTGCCAGAGATAAATTTCCGGGGGGGGGAATAAACTTCATGAGTTTTAATCGTCACCCACTGCGGGCATTCCACCCTCCCCGGTTTAAAATTCTGATCCAGAGACCAGGGGTAGATTTCTGAAGTTACCTTGATTTCTCCTTTCAACGCCACTCTTGACTTCTTCGCACCCATGAAAGTCTTCCAAAAATAAACGCTGCCCCAGGCTTTTGAGTAAAAGAGAGGGGTTATGCTTATATGGAATATTCAATATGATGCAGTGACACCATCGAAGTTTTGTAAATCGAAGTGACCTCAATGAAATTGAAATGCTCAATACATATTTGGTATCTGAATTTTGGTCCCCTGCTCTATTCGGGCTCAATACAGTTTAATATAACTGTCAATGACATACTTTAAGAACCAAACTGATTGTCACCAGAAAAGTAAGCGTCCTGTCATGACTAAACACTTCGCCGTTTTCAATAAGCGCCTTGCGCGTTTATTCGTGTAATACAACAGCTTTCAATTGCCCACTTGTTAGGAGGATAATAAATTCTCCTTCGCCCCCTCCCCCCTGGAAAATGTTGGTCGGACATGACGCCGAAAATTTAGTGAGCAAAAATATTCATGTACCTATTACGCAATTTAGAAAAAGATCTTTGCTAATGCGAAAATGGTTATTGATGTTTATTGTTAAATAACAAGAACGAAGCTTTGTCCAAGGGCAAGATCGCTGTGTCAACAAATGTCGCCAAACCAATCCATGTCTCCAGGGAGGGACCTGTGAGGAGAAGTGACCCCACCACTGTGAGGTTTAACTGTACTTGCCCTGTTATTTACACTGGTCAGAGGTGTGACAAAATAAAATATCCTCGGAGCTGCAAAGATCTGGCAACGAATGGCGCCAAAATTTCTGGAATGCACTTCCTCTACGACTTTCAAAACAACCTTTTTCCAGTATACTGCGATTTTGATTCCGAACCCGGCTATGTTTGGACGTTAGTACAATCTTTCTCGCTTGCAAACAACGACCAGTTCAAGGATTACAGATTTGGCGTTGATCATCCTGTAAATGAGGACAGCGGAATGGTTAACTGGGATGCCTATAGATTGTCTTTGTCCCGAATGCAGTCCATTGTTGACGCATCAACCCTCTTAAGAGCCACTTGCAACTTCCCGGATGATGGTCTCGTGTACACCGACTACGCACACGCAAAGTTGAAAGGTCACGATCTGTTTGGGGATTGGGGTCATTGGGTTGGGCACTGTCGCACATATGAAGTTGTTAACATACGGGGAATTGAGTGCCAGGACTGCACAGCAGCAACGTGGCAAACACCAGGGGCGTGGCAGATTGACAGCGCAACGAGTATAGGCTGCGAGTTTGATGGGAGTATTGGAGCGGTAGAGTCGGAAGATAACTTTGGGTATTATTATTATACCAACCCTGATTTTCGGTGCTCATCAAATCAAGACTCTACTACTCAGCAATGGATTGGAAGCAAAGTGGCCGGTTAACTCTTTCTGCTACGAACCCACGCCGAAGAGGGGGGGGGGGGGGGATGGGGTACTCAGGAGTATTAGTGACGGGGAGGTAGGAGGGCCATTCTTCGGTTCGAAGTGAGCTGTCTGGGCCTTCTTTGGATTAGAAATTTTCTAGTGGACTTTATATGGGTAGAAAGATTTTGGCAGGACTTTTTTAGGCTTGATAAAAAGCGTGCGTACTTCAGGGGCTGGGCCGTTGGAATTTGGGGGGGGGGGGTTTCAGTTTTCACCTAATTGGACTTTTAGGGGGTACAAAAATTTGGTCACATTCCACCTCCCCTCCTGAGTACCTCCTACTCCCTGGGGTTACGAATACGTTCTCCATTTTTCTTTTGTTCGACTTCTCTGGTGGATAAATGTAACAGAATATAATTTCTATAACACTGACTGTGACAAAATGAAGATTGCAAGTAGGAAACATAAAAGGAAACCGAAAAGCAACTTTTAGAATTACACTTCCTTGTTGGGTTAGAAAATGATGTTTACATTTTTATCAAGTAATAATATCAACAAATTGCACTATGAGTCCAAGAAAGCACGAATGGTTGTGCCATTAATCATCTTTGTAAGCGATCCCTATTTATTTTTAAAAGAAGTAAATAAGCAGAGCAGTCAGTCAGTCAAGCACACGTACGCCGAGCTGAGTCGAGTGATTGAGTGGAGCACATGTAGCACGAGATATTGTAAGCTGCAAGACTAATAGAGTTTAAGAATAAGCCAGTCTGGGTGAAGTCTTCGAACTAAACGATCTTCACTGAATTTCGAAACAATCTTACTTTTACACACCCTGATAATACCCAATTCATTTATCCTTCCATCGGTCGTTCGTTCGTTCGTTCGTTCGTTCGTCCGTTCGTTCGTTCGTTCGTTCGTTCCTTCCTTCCTTCCTTCCTTCTTTCCTTCCTCCTTTCACTGTTTCTCAGTTACTCAGCGTGGTTTTTAGTGTATAAAGAAACAAACATATCTTTGCTCGTGCATGAAAAGGCAAGCAGTTGGGTCTTGTTATCTAGCTATTAATCTGAAATGCGGGCTTGTATTCTTTCAAGTGTTCTACCTAACATTCATTAACGTAACAGAGCACTGTTTACACCTTCTCTTTACCCATAGAGTTACTCACACACTCAAAGGTAAACCCTGTGTAGCGGGGCACGTAATGCCTCCCAGCGAGTACTGAACAGCGTTTTCAAAATGGAAGGTTTCTTAACTCATACAGGATATTCTAATTACCCTAGGCCTTAAAAACGTAACACTTAAACTCCCGAAGGTGTCGATCCATCCATTCGTACTTTAGTTTTGCTATTGCTAAATGGTTGACAACCTCGTTCCAGAGACCCTGGGAACGAGGTTTAATGGTAGAGCGATGACTTCATAAAGAAGTTCAGAGATTTCTCAATTGGTTCAAAATCTACTGATCATAGTATATATACCTACGAAAACTTTGGCTTCAGTAGAGACAGAAACTATTGTAATATACGGGTGGTCAAGGGTTAGAATACTCCATACAAATGTCTCTTATTATTCTCTGTTACATTACGTATTAAACCAGTACTAAAATTGAAAAGTTCTTCATGGGAAATTTAGGAACATTAAAATCAATTATCTCTAACATTTTTTACTTACTTACTCAAATAATGGTACCAATAATTTTATTAACAGATTTTCAGACCTAAAATATGAAATTTGGAGAATGTGGCATAACACTACAGGTATTTCAAAAAGTTAAACATTTCGGAGAATTAGAATTTAACACTGAAGGATCCCCCGTCAATACTAAAAAAACTCTCATATGATTTAGGTAAAATCCCTGTCTCGATTTTTATTAATTTAAACCCCACCTCGTTCCCACGGTAAAGGACCTTGCGAACGAGGTTGATTCAAACCATCATTCCCGGGGATGTTCTTCATTTTGTGACTTGTGTCCACACAGTGTTCACTTAATGACGTCATGAGTCTGTCTTCAAATTTGCATAATACGAAAACTTTATTGTCTGTGGAACGAAACGAGATATGGACGCAAAGTAAACACTACAATTTCTCACTTTGCAAAGGCTTTCAAATAAATCCTAAGTCGTATTCCAAATTTTGACACACACGGAGTATCGCTTTTTTATTTTCCATTCTTCAAATTCGTGGAGCAGGTGAAGATTTAAGTCATGTGATCTCCAGCTTTCAAGGGCTTATTCAACCAATCAGAAAACGGGAAAACTCAGTCGTTAAAACCCGTACAGGCAGATAACTATAATAGATCTTGTTAAACACGCAAATCTTCAGAAACTGCCGTGAATGATTATGGTCTCACCCAGGCCGGAACATTTGACTCGTACCATACATTTAGCACCGTGTTTTAATGAAAGTTTAGCGCCAGTTGTCCACGAATTAACGCGTTCGATAAGTGATGTATATTGGTTTCTGTAAGATCACGTCGCTTGTCAAGCCACACAAATTGCTAAAGGTAAGTTTCACACTTCAAAGCAAAGTAAAAACATTCAAGGAGGGAAATGAAGGGCAGTAGTAAATTGCGCTCATCTGGCACAAATACTGGCTTCTGATTGGTCGAGAGCGATCACGTGACCAGAGGAACTTCCGGTGACGTCATAAATCATTTCCGGTGGAAAAAACCGCTGACCAGTATGAAAAAGGGATCGCGGGCTCATACAACCGGAAGTCACGTGTTTTAGAATGGGAAACCGCTGGCGAGTATGAAAAATGGATCGTGGGCGCAGGGTGGGTTAAAACCACTGAGAAAACGCGGGCTCAAAGTCCAAAGTCCAATTTTGGGAACGTGGGTAACCGGAAAACAACACAAAATGAATAAATCACGTTTTATTGGTTTGTTTACAATAACTGTGGTTTCCTTTGAGTTCCTATTTGATAAGTGTTCCTCTTTGATAAGTGTTCCTTAATGTTCATCACAATCGATGATCTTGTTGGGGTTTTCACTGGTATCCATAGGGGTATGTCTTGAAGGTGCGGGGATCAATGACTCTTTTGTTGCAGACTAACTGATAGAACTTACTGCTTGGTTGGGTGTACAGTTGGTAGTTTGTTGGATTCCGTACAATTTGGTGGGAGTTGATCACCTGGTTTTGGCGAGGGTTGGGAAGGGGTCTTTCTATTTCATCTTGGACATTCTGACGCATGACGTCATAATTGAGTTGGGTGTGTCCTTCGCTGTTGAGTCGGAAGCCTCTGACCTTGCATTCCACTTTTCCTTTATTAGTAGTATACCCATAGTTCTTGGGTCCTCCACTGACAAATTCTTGAATGTATTCTTTATCAGCTAATTCGGAGGCGAAGTCCCCAAGATAGGAACCCAATACAGGTTGGAATTGAGTGGGTGTTTCCTCCAGGTAGATGACGGAGTCGGTGTCAAAGTAGAGGACTCTTTCCCCTAAGGCTTCGAGGGCGTCATACAATTTAAGGCGGGCGTGGCAGGTAGTGAAGCAGGCCACAAAAATGTTGAGGTTGGGTGAGACGCGGATGTCCTCTTTTTGTTTTTGGTAGTGGATCTCCACCATGTCATTATTGATAACGGCAACGTGACGGACGTCCAAGGAATCATTGTCCAAAAACTGGTGGAAGGCATGAGGATCATCAAAGGTTTGAATTTGGGTCTTGTTGAGGCGTTGTCCAAACTTGCCCCACATGGAGTTGAGCATGAGCTTGGCTAATGTTCGTAGGCCGGGGTTCTTCTTGATGTTGTCGTATTCCAACTGAATACCCTCCTTCTCGAAGTACTTCTGGATGTAGTCCTGTTTGGCTTCCTCTGACATGTTGTCCACAGGCCACCCACTAGCTTCTTGTTTGATTTTCAACCAGGTGTTGACATAATCGGCGAAGAGGCCCTCACAGGTTTCTTCAAAATGCCAAGCTTCGTAGATGTATTGGACTTGGTACCCGAGCTCGACGGCTTTATACAGTTCTGGGGTACACCAGGTACTGGTGAGGGCGCGTTGTTCGTCGGGGTGAGGGCAATGATAGGATCTGTCCAAAAGAGGTTTGTCCATTTCTTCTTCCACACAACGGGCACAGAGTGGAAAGAGCAGTTTGTTGTCATGACGGTAAGGCAGCACGGGATGGTACAATTCACGGGGAGGCAGGACTTTGCATTGAATGAGTCCAAAGTACTGGTGTATGTCCGTGTGACCCGGTTGACAATAGATGGTAGGATGCCCTTTGGGGTAGGTGGACTTCTTGTTGACCCACGGGTACAAGGAGGTGACATCGATGTAGTGAATTTTTTGGCCAGGGGTAATATGATGGTAGAGTTTGATGGCATTGGTACGACCTCCACAGAAAGCATCCCGAGGTTCAAGAGGTTTGATAAAGTTGAGTTCCCGGACGAAGGAGTCGATCTCTGGTTGGGTTTTTAGGAGGTGGTCCCATTGACATCCCCACATTTGAATGACGTTGTACCCTTGGTTGGTAAGCTTTTGGACTTTGTCTTGGGTGACGTCATAGAGGTCATGCATGGTTCGATCATAGTTGCGGGGATGTTTTTCGTAGCGATGGGGATAACAGGTAGGGCATCCGTGGGTGAAACAGCCTTGAAATTCGTAGACGGTGTGGGTGTCGGGGCAATAACCATCCACATAGATCTTGGTCCCGGGGATCTTATACTCGCCTTGATTTCGGACATGTTGGATGTATTGGTGATGATGAGGCTCTGGATTGGCACTGGCCAGTAGATCGTCGGGGTTGAGATCTTGGAGGGCGCGTTGACGTAGTTGGTGATCGCACCAGGTTAACCATTCAAGGGCTGGGATGGACTGGTTGATGTTATTTCTCCACCCCTTATGACCGGCGGGTTCGCTGGCAATACTGTTGGGGATCATCCGGTTCATACGTAAATCTCGATTACAAGCGGAGGCAATGGTGACGTGATCGAAGGGATTGAAGCCTGTTAAGTCTTCAAACATGCGTTTGAAAGTCAGACATCCTTGTTTGAGGAGTCGTACATCGGAACTGCAATAGGCCAACAACTCTTGTTGAAAATGAAACACCACACCCTGGTCGCGTTGTTGTTGATGCCAGGTTTCAAAGGCTTGTCTTCCTTCGAGTGACATGCTCTCAGGCATGTAGTAATCGCGTGATGGGAGGATGCCCACGTAGTGTTGATGCTTAGGTATGTTGAACTTGTGGGGGAAATATCCTTTGCAGAGTTCTGTCAAGCCAAAGGTTTTGGGAAACGCGGAGAGGGGCATCTGGAAGAAACTCATGGAATCAATGAACCGGATGTGGTCATGTTTGATCTCTAAGAGTTTACACCCGTTGCGGAGTTGTTGGACGATGCGGTTGTCCCCATAGTATTCTTGGATGATAAAGTACCCATCGTACCCTTGAAAATTATGGGCGATGACATTGACTTGACGGGTATCGTTGAGGGTCAAGGTATCTAACCATTCCAGAAAGTCACGGATACAGGTGGGACCTGGGAAAGGCTTGGGTTCATCCTTGTCTTCGGTTTCGGCCACGACGAGATTGGCAATGTGTTTTCCCTGGGGTTGCATGGCTTCGATATCAAAGAAGACGTGTAAGGGAGGCAGGTCTTCCTCGTCCTCGTCCTCGGAGGCAGGGGGTTCCGCGGCGGCGGCACCTCGTTTGGCGCGAGGACCTTTTTGACGGGTCCTTTTTCTCTTCTTTTGGTCTTGAGGTTTGGGGGCTCTTTGTATAAAACAACGGTGGTCGTCGGCGTGGACGTACTGATGACAAGACGGGCAGTCTATGTGGTAACAACGGTGACGTTGAATGCGGGACAAGCCCACATTTTGTTGATAACAGTCAATGCATCGGTGTCGTTGAGAGCACACGGAGGCCTGGAGGTCCGTGACGGGTTTGCCCGCGTGGGTCTTGCTGGAATGGGCTTCGAAACACGCGGGTCCGAAAAAGTCCCGATGACACGACTTGCAACGTTGAGTGGCTTTCAGGTGCCGGGGGTAAGCATATTGAAAGTCTGGACAATCTTTCTGTCGACAGGCTCCGCACAACTTGGTCTTGGTGCATCGATGCATCCCCTCATGGTCATAGGGTTTCCAACAATCCGCACACACATAACTGGACCCGAAAAATCCCGGCAATTTGGTGATGACATCATAATGGTCTTGGTTGTGCAACAGGATCAGTTGTTTGTCAGAAAGGGGTCCAAACGTCGTGATGTGGAACGATCGCTGCGCATCGACCAACAGGATCTGGTAACCGGCGAGGGACGGAGCTTGACTGAATTGGGTCAAGGCGTCATAGCTGCAAGGACCGAGGGGTACCTTGGCTTCATTCTGGAGGTCCAGAGCTAGGGTTCTCTGCAGGGGCCTTCCTTGGCGGATGCTGTTGTATTTCGGGTGCTGGTCCACGCGAGCTTTGGCGACCACGAGAGCTCTGGCACAACAGAGCTCATCATCATTTTGGATGCGGATGACCGAGTTTTTGTTAGTTGTCAACATGGTCATGGTGGGATGCCCTGGTTTCCCACGACGGGGTCTGCCGGTGCCTTGAGGAGCATGATGGACTTGAGTGATGGAGACTTGAAAGGAGTCATCCATTTCAAATTGTTCGTTGCTGTTGAGGGCTTGGGCTAAACGTTGGAACAGAGCTTCGACACGCTCTGTGTCTCGACGCCATTCACCTGCACGTAATCCCCACCCCTGAAAATTATTGTGCGGGCGATCGGATGCTATGGTAAAGTAGAGGCGATCTTGATCGTGGAGGTCGGGGGTGGTGGTTAACACTTGATCGACGGCTCGACGTAATCCATCTTGCAGAGCTTGGGTTATATTTTGACCTGGAAGCAAGTTCCCCCTTTGACGTAACTGGGTCTTGAAATGACGTTCTTGTACCCCCATGCGATCACTCTTCCGATTCACAAAAGGTTCGAGTTCAAAGTCGAAGGCACCCTCTTCATTGGTATCCAATCCTCCGCCACTTTGTTGAAGGAGTTGGGTTTGAAACGCATGTTGCCGTTCCAAATGATCCATCAAATCATGATAGTCTTGATCATCATCATCATCCAGGAGTTCGTGGCAGATCAAATCATCCTCGTCACTGTCCGCCATGTTTTCGGTGCAAATCAAAGATCCCCCACAGGAATGTGTGTCGTCTTTGTCAGAAGACATGATCAGATGAACTCACTGGAGATCGGGGCTCTGTTTTTATAGAGAACTAAAAATGTCACGTGGGAGGGGAAGGAGCCAATCACTAAAAAACAGGGTGCCCCCTAGAGAGGGGGTGCCCTAGGGAGGGGTGGGACGGGGTGGGGGGACCCCCCTCCCCCCTCTCTAGTTAGGACCCCTGGTGCATCACGGGAACGAATGAGAGACTATAAAACAGATCGCCCCTCGAGGTCAGTCATCTCAAAATGGACTCTAGTGTAGACGACCTGTTGAACAAGTTCGAGAAGTTTGAAGTGGAAGAAATTTTAAATGAGGTTAAGGAGTGGGTGCTCGAGGACGGAGACATCCGAGAGTTTGG
The DNA here is from genome assembly GCA_964030785.1 of Siderastrea siderea. NCBI lineage: Eukaryota > Metazoa > Cnidaria > Anthozoa > Scleractinia > Rhizangiidae > Siderastrea > Siderastrea siderea. The sequence goes on along the minus strand of OZ034976.1, from coordinate 1,886,048 downwards.
GGAAGAGTTGTTGGAAGAAAGGAGGAAAAGGAGGGAGCTCGCCCAAGCAGCCCAAGCAGCACGCCACACCTACGTGCAACAGCACTGGAACCCGGGCTGCTACCCGCAAATCACCACCGCGTGGTACATCCGGGGCCTCGACTTCTGCTGGACCAACTGGCACCACCAGTTCAAGAGGCCCCGGACACCCCCACCAGCGCCTCATGGGTGGCCCCGGACATCCCCACCAGCACCGCCGCCCTCGCCCGAGGTCTCCCGAAAGAGAGGTCCGCCGCAGTCACCGTCGCAGACCCCCAGTGAATTACAAAGAAAACAACGACGACAATGATGACCTTAACGACGACGATGACCTTAACGACAGCGACTCAAACGACAATGACCTTAACGACAGCGACTCAAACGACGATGACATCCTGGCAGAATTAGCAGAGCTCAGGGCGAAACAAGAGCGACGACGGGCGCAGCAAAAGGCTAGCAGAGCCAGGCGCAAGGCCAGAAAGGCAAAAGGTAGTGAGACCCCCCTGGTAAGCGTTGAGGACGACGTTTACAAGGAAGTGGCCAAGCTCCGTGCCAAAGAAGCCCGACGACGGGCGCAGCGACGGGCTGAGAGTCATAGGTACCGGGCCAGACACCGCGACCGAATAGCAGCCTACCAGAAACAGTACTATGCCCTGAATGTAGAACGACTCCGGGCCTATAAAAGAGAATACTACCGTTCGAAAGCAGGTCAGCAGTGGCAGCAACAATACATAGTGAGAAAGCGTGAGGCCGCTGCCCTCACAAGGGCCATGGTTCAAAAGAGAACGGAGGAGAAACGCCAAGCCTTAGGGCCCCTCAAATTAACGGTCACGTTGGAGGATTTTATGTCGGACTTTTGCAATACCCTGTCGCCCAGCCCTGAGGATGCCATGGATCAATCTAGTACCCTCATGGACATGGATTCAGAGGTCCTTCATCCCCTGGATCATTCCGTAGGTGACGAATCTTCTTGTGACATGTGGGACGATGGGAAAGGATTTTTAGACAATTTACTCGATGACTTGTCATCGGACGAGTCTTTGTTTGACTTTTTAAATGACATGATGGAGGAGGATCCTTCATTTGATTTGGATGACTTTGTCAGTTAAACCCTCCTCGTCTTTGTATTTTTGGCAGAATCGTCTCAGTCTTTGGAAGAACATCCGTGTCAGTATTTTGGCATAACATTCGTATTAGTATTTGTGACAACTCATCAATCAAAATGGCACAAGTGACATTGTTTTTATTTTATCTGGATTGTCTACACCACAATGGGTTTTGTCTCGCAAATCCTGCTTGAGACTCAACACGAACTACAGAAGACTGCAGAATAACAATGTGACATTTTCATTTTTGACTCAACATGTGATTAAATGTTTACAATTTTAAACGTTTCTTGGCTTGCATAATTTTCTTGACCACCCGTTCGGTCTTGTTTTTCTTGCCGGGTAATCGATCAATGGCTTGGATCATCTTGGTATCGGCTTTCCATTTATCTTGCAAATTCTTAGCACGGCTGTAATCAATGTCGTGTTGCTTAGCAATCTGGTCCAAGCGATTGATCCCGGGATCCCCACGTTTCAGACGTTTAGCCAAATGGGTGCCAGGTCCCATGTACTGATACCCGGGCCAATGAAATTCCTTCCCCGTTTTTGCAATCCATTTTTGCACATCCAAGGCCCCTCCTCGTTGGGGGCGTCCCCTTCTCCTCCTCTTGGTGGGCATGTTTATTCACTGTCGTATTGCAAACGTCTCCGTCGGGGCTGTTTGGGTTTGGTCCAATCTTCCCAACCGGGTAAGGGTTTTAATCGTTGCACTTCACGGGAGACGCCTTTGCCTTTGCCTTTGCCTTTACCACTCTCAGCTAACTTTTTTTCCAAAGCCTTGCGCTGTTCTCGAATGACTTGTAAACGCGTCCGGGTATCCCCTCGACTGGTAGAAGGTCTCTCTTCCCCTCGACTGGTAGAACGTCTCGGTTCTCTCGCGCCTTCCCTGGTAGCAGGGGTAATGGTGGGTTTGGGAGCCGACGGACCTCCTTTTATCATGCGCTTCAACCATTGTTCCACGGGTCCCGTCACCAAATCCCCGGCTTCTTCTTCTTCTTCGCCTGGTGGACCACCCGGGGCACCCGGGGCACCAACCCCCACCCCGCCAGGAAATTGACGAATGCGTTTGGTTAACTTGATTAATTCTTGACTCAACGGTTTGGTTTGAGCATTGACCAGGGCGGGAGGTAATTGGGGGTTGGCTAATAACACATGTTTTTTGGCGGCGAGCGTCGCGGCTTTGTTCAACAAGGCATTTTCGGTGAGTTCTCCTTTGTAATATTGAATGAGTTGTTCCAAGTCCTTTTGGGGAATCATGTACACCTCGTCCATGATCGTTGACTACAGTCGGGGCAAAGTTCCCCGTCTTCCTGGTCACGGCAACTCTTACAAAGACGGGCCCTCAAGATGTGTTGGTACTCTCGATACAACAGGTGATATTTATGCTTCCAATAATGACACTCGTCTTTCCACTTGTCGGTGGCCCGATTGGCCTCTTGTAACAGAGTCATCCACGTAGGGAGGGTTAACGAACACATTGACATAACACCTCGTGAAGTCCTTGAAACAACCCGCTTCCTTTTTGTCGGACTAACCACTGACGACGTTTTTTGACGGAATGTCGACGACGTCCCAAATCACGTAGTACCTTTTTATAGGGTTGAAGTTTAGCCAGCATGGGTGGGGTGACGGGAATCTTGTTTTTTAAGAAGTTCAAGACCAATTCACTCACAGCATTGATTTGATCGGCATTGGCATGTTGTAACAACTCTTGACGTTTGGAACCATTGGCTTCTTGTAACATGGATCGTAAAAACGGGAATTGACGTCGAAGACGTTGCATCCTTTATCGGTGACGACGACGATACCGTTGATTGGCTTTTTGAATCGTGCGTTTTATACGTTTATCCGTTTCCAAGGCCGCGGCTTTCCCCAATCCTACCATGGCGGGGACCAATAGATTTAAAAAACCGCCTCGTTGACGACGGCGTCGTCTTCTCCTCCTCACCATGGTCGACCCGTCAATAGACGTTGAAGGGCTTTGTCTTGTTTGATGGCATCCCGCGTCTCTTTATAGCCTTGACGGGTATTGCGTTTGAAATCTTGCCACCAACCCCCACCTCGTTGTCGTCGGTAATGTTGTACATTATCGGTAATGCCTTTCAAGGCTTGACCCCCTAATTTGCCTAAAGCCAGTCCAAACCCAGGCGCTGGACCTGATAGAAACATACTCATGCCATGGGCAATTTTATCCACCAAACGGGGTTTGCGGCGCATTAAAGCCCCTCCTCGTTGTTTCCTTTTTCTGCGTCGTCGTCGTCGTTGGACGGCCATGGTTCTAAGAGTGTGGGACTAGGAGGGAGCGGCTTTTTATGGATCCAATAGTCTTTGGGTCTCAAGGGACGAGGACATCCGTCTACATAGCATAGGGCTTCCAAGGGTTGGTACACAAAATGACCATGGTAATCTTGGAGACATCGTTTGGGTAACGGAGGGGTGAAATCCACAATGGTATCATCCAAGGTTTGCATCTTGATTAAAAATCGTTCCAGATCCTCTAAGGGAATACCCCGCACATGGGTTTTCAATTCGGTCAAGGCTTTGGCATAGGTGGTAAACGCAAATCGACTCATGGTCACTTTAAATCGGTATTGTTTAAAATCATTCCATCCTTTGACCACGGTGCCCACCGCCGCCAAACAGGCTACCAACGTACTGTTTTCCAAAAGGGGACCCGCAATCATACCAGCGGCCATCAGGAGTAAGGCCATACCATTGAACAAGGCATTGATACACCTGTAATGATTCAACATTTTTCGATAACACCACCATTGTTGATGATAAAAGGCATACAAGGAATCCATGCGTTGTAATAATTCTGGGGGGAAGGGAAGACCATGCTGTTTCGATCCATTCAATAACGACACGACGGTTTTCATCTTTACGGCGAAACACGGGACGACGAGGTTTGTACACTCGGTGCTCCTCCTTGTTTATAACTGGTCACAATGCTATTGGTCATGGTGACATTAGCAATTTCACGTCCTTGGGCTAACTGTTCTTGATCTTGTAACAGCATACGTAAACGTCGTTGTAAATCCGCTTGACGCAAGGTACGAGGCTGTCTGCCAGAACTCCCAGACGTCCAAGATCCTCGAGGGGTAGCTGGATTGGAGGCAGGTGTCAAAGGGGAAGTGGGGGTATTTCGTCGTCGTCCTCGTATTCGTCTCGGTCGTCGTCCACGACGACCCCCACCAGCACCACCACCACCACCACCTCCACCTCCACCACCACCACCACCTCCACCACCACCAGCACCAGCACCACCAGCACCACCAGCACCACCAGCACCAGCACCACCAGCACCTCCACCACCAGCACCACCAGCACCACCACCACCACCAGCACCACGTCCACCACCACCACCACGACCGCTTCCACCACCGCGTCCACCACCACGTCCACCACCACGTCCACCACGTCCACCACCACGTCCATTACCATTACCCCCAGCACCCGCTGCTGTTCGAGCACCCGCTGCCAAAGGTACGCTAGGAGGACTCGCAGGGGTTCGAGCACCAGAAGACTCCGGGGTAGTGTGTATGCTACGGTAGGATTGACTTCCTGGACTTCCTACCCCAGCAGGGGAAGAGGCCTGGGCAGGGGGCGCACCATCTCTACCGGTAATGGGGAGAGCTTCCATAAACTGAAAGAGGGGCTCGGCTTCCATTTCCTCCATGGCGACGTCGAGAAGGCCTTGGTCTCCCGTGAAATACAAATCTTGCCAGGCGCTTGTGGACATTTGATTGCCGCTGGCCGCCCCCACCCCCGCAGGGGACACGGTATCGTACGATTGCGGAGGTTGACGGTCATCGTCATCATCGGCCATGGTTTGCTTTCTCTTTTTACCTGTTCCAAGGGGGTGCCTTTATAGTCGTTTTTGATAGGTGCGAGTCCATCCTTCGTCTTTTAACAGGTGACTCAACACCCGTTGTTGATCGGAGGAGGCGGGGTGTAAATCCAAGACCAAATACCCATACGGTCGTGTGGTGGCTTGATGAAACGTCTCCAACGTGTCTTTCCAAGTGGTCGGAAACGATTGAAGCATGACATTGCGTACCCCTAATTGATCTCGGGGGTTCTTGAACGCCACAATGTAATGGGCATTGCGGGATATACTTTTCGCATAGCGACCCACGGGAAACATGTCTTGGCACAAGTATAGGACGGTCACCCCTTGATGATGCGAATGTTTGGTGAATAAATCCAACACGCGTTTATCGTGACTCCCTTCATCCATTAAATCATCCAAAACCAGGACCCCCTGTCCTTCAGGAAACCATTGCACTAAGGCCTCATGATCGGGAATCCCTTCGTGAAACACCGCCCCTTGATCTTGCATGCCTTGAAATCGATCTTGCCAGGCCCCATAACAATAATGCATTTGGGTCGGTGGACTTTCAAACAACTCCGGGTTGTCTACCAAGAGTTTTTCCGTAAACGCGGTTTTACCACATCCCGAAGGTCCCACCACCAAGATAGAGGAAGGAGTATGAAAACGAAACGGTTTCCCCGTTTGCATGATGATGACGAACTACCCCTTAGAAAAAAAAGGCACCTTTTTATTGGAATCGGTGGGACTCGAACCCACGCACGACCCTCCTCATGTATTCGAGGGGATCCAAAGGCTCTACCCACTGAGCTACGACTCCGACACCACTTTTTTCCAACAAATTTTATTTAATGATTACATTGATGATACGGATGACAACAGAGTTGATACCATCTGGCTTCTTGACCTACAATCAATTGTTGAAGGCGTTGACCGGCTTGATGGTCATTACTAACATAATCATGATCCGAAAACTCATTTAAAAACGCTTGCAAGGTCCGTCCACGGGCTTTGGCTTTCAAGTACAACAAGGCGTAATCACCACAACTCTTGCTTGTAATGGCTTGGAGGGACTTGCCATTGGTCACTACATACTTCCAATGTTGGACAATCCAATCTCGTAACGGGGTAGCTTGCACGTACGTGTCCATGGGCAAAGCATAACTGTCCAGGACTTCACACACCTTTCCATCGGTCCACACCGCTAACCAATGTTGTCCCGGTTGATCGTGTGGGTCGGTATTCACAATGTACCCTTGGGGTTGGGTCTTGACAGGACTCTTGGGTAAACGATCACAGGCCACGGTTCCGTAAAAGACCGGGTTCAATTGGGGGTCGTCTCGGGCTAAATAATCCAACTGCACATTATTCAAGGCCACATGTTCCATCAGTGCTGGTAAATGTTATACAACACGGCTCCGTTCCTGTCAATCTCCAGCAAATTCTCAAATTCTCCATACACGAGTACGGTTATATTGACACCGGGGGCAGCTCCAAATTCCAACACCAGTTGTAAATCTCCCGTTTGCTTGGGGTTGCGGTTTTGACTGTCAGCACATCCATTGGCCACATTGTCAAACATGAACAAGGTACAATTTTTCCTGTGGCCCCAATCCAGCAGTTCTACCATGTTGCCTTTCATTTTACACCAGGCACCACTGGCTTGCAGAAAACGGAAGTAGCCTAGATTATCTCGGGTGCCATTGTTGCGCACTAACTGGAGGGTTTCATAAGGGTATTCTTCTCCTTTGACAATCTGTCGAATGGAGGTCAGACCAAATTTCTGGAAACAGAAAGGATCTCGGGTCACATCTCCATTGAAGGCACGGCTGTCCAGTAACCCCACAATCATTCGGTCAGGTATTCTGTTTTGAAACAGGTTGGGGATATCAAAGCGGACCAGGTTGTTTTGCATGCTGAAAGTCCGGATTTCACTGCGGACGGTCGGGTAAGCCGCCACTTCTCCTTCATTGTGTCTTTTGCTAGATATACTCTGGTAGATGGCGTCATTCAAACGCAGTTGGCAGAGATGAAACCGTAGTTTCACATCCCCTTCCATCAATCGGCCGGCTAGAGCCACTCCATTCAAAAACAGGCTGGGGCCATTGAAATGAAATTTCATCTTGATTTCGATACCAGGCACCAACAGTTTGCCAGTGTGAAAGACTTCCAAGTGCGGGGTAAACACTAGACTGTGGGTGGCACCTGCAGCATACTTGGCGGTTTCGGCTACCATGGCGGCCAAGGCTCCTTTGTGATGGGCGGGGAGATCCCGGTAGTCATTATGTGGTGTAGCGCTGTCGGTGTTGTTGGCAGTCCATTGGGGTGGGAAATCCACTTGATTGAACCAGCCTTGGGGTCCTAACACGGTCTTGCCATCTTCTCGGTCATAATTCAGCAAGGTTTCTAGGTAAGCTTTGTAATGATAGGTGTCGGATTGTGGACTGATCAACGTGCCATTCAACTGCAAGTCAATTTGTTTGATGATGGAATGGGCCAAATTATTGACGGGCCACAATTTCTCCGCGGCCACCAAGTTCCCGTTATCGTCCTTTTTCAAACTCAATTCCATGGTAAAGTAACTGCGTCCCAAATCCACAAAATCGTCCAACCCTGGAATGATGAATTCCATGGGATTGATACCCGTGGTGGTGGGTTGAATGGTGACCATGCGATAGGCATTGATGCTAATGTCGGTCGGTGGCACCTTGAAAATCCGTAAGGCAGGGTTGACGGTCCCTTCGGAACGCTCGTGAGCCGGGGCGGTTTGTGTACTCACGTCAGGCATGTTTAACGTCGTCGAGTGGTACCCCGTCGTCGTCGTGAGGGGTTTTTATAGCGTCGTCGTCGTCGTGCTAAACGTTGTTTCAAATCAAACCCGGGGACTCTCATGACCTCGGGACTTAACCATCCACCACGTTGTCGTCGTCGCATGAGTTTCCAAAACGGATACAGTCCACCCCATTGAGACAACCCTCGATTACTACGAATCCGTCGAGGTCGTGAATGCACGGGTTCCATTAGACTCCCAAAATATCACGTGCACGTTTGGTTTGTTTGGGAAATAAGGCAGTGGCTACACGCACGGCGTCTTTCACGTTCTTATGACTCAACGCTTTCTTGGCTTGTTTGGTGATTTCCTTTTTAAGGACGTCTTCGGCTTTGCGTTTGATACCTCGTGTCAAACCCGTTTCCAAGCCTCTCTTGATATTACTAGGCAATTTTAAAGGATTTCGCGTCCTTATAAGACCTTGCAACCCCCCACGCATCAGATCCGTCATCACTCCTTTGCCTTGTTGATCATACCACTCGTCGGTTCGAAATCGTGTCAAACTTCCCCCACGCATGGTGCCTTCTTCACCAGGGATAAACGTTTTGTTTGGGCTTCATGGGACTCCCCTTTTTATACCGTCATCGTCGTTTTTTCCGAAAAGCGGCTTCCAACCCTTTTTTAGCCCCGTAACTCGCGGCACCACTTGCGGCACCCAACGCCACAGCTTTTCCTCCAGCGATCAAGGCTGGAATGAGGGCTGCCAGGGGCAAGAGACCCCCTCGTTGCCTTCTTCGTCTCCTTCGACGCACTCTTGTCTTGGGCATCTTTGTTTGTTTTTCACAACCCTTGTTTTCTTTTTATACTCACATGACGTTGCACGTAAACGATTCCCCCGCCCACCGTTTGCGTTTCCCACTTCGCATTTCTTCCATACGTTTCTTCGTTGATCTTAGGTAATTCTTTTTGGCTAACTTTTCTACCCCTTTGGTGATGGACCAAGCGGCCTTAGGAATCCCGGCAATCACCGCGTTGACCCCTTCCCCCGCTTGTGGACGCTGTGGTCGGCGTCGTCGTCGTCGTCGTCGTCGTTTCGGAGGCATGATTGATTTGGGTTCCCTTCTCGTCTCTCTTTTTTATGTCTTTTTGAAGTGTAACGTGACAATGGTATGACCTTCACCAAACTTGACCAAGTCTCCTCCTCTACCAATGGTTTCAGCCACTTCAACGTGAATCATTTCCACCACCTCGTTACGAAGAGACATGTATTGAATGTGCAACGGTTCAAAATACAGGTTGCCGCGTGCTTCACGCTTGTACTGGATTTCACGTAACAAATCAGTCACGCGATTGCCCACCACCGTGCTGCCTGCCACGTCGGAGTACACGTGCAACGATCGTGTGGGTTCACCCACCACGGAACGAAACGCCACATTCAAGTTGGTGAAACGCCACCCACAACTCATACTCAATTGTAAATAATCCGGTAAAATAGAACGCACCGTCCAAAAGACCGCGTTCCCCTGACCGTCGGTGACATCGTTCCAATCATTGTCAGCGGGTTTTGTCATGTTGGGGATTTGATCCCCCATGAATTCTTGTTGTAAGTTGGGTCCCAACATCAATACACTGTCAATTTTACGTAACCATCCCATCTTGAGCGCTAACTTGGTGTAGATGGTCAGGGCTGGCGTGTCGGTGCCGCAATGGCAGATATTGGTGTTGTCGATGAGCAGATCCTCGCCTTCCCACTTGAACTTGACGTAGGTGTGTTTGCCTTGATCATTGGTAAACCGACCCCCTTGAATGGCCATTTCCATACGTTGTTGTTCCAAGTGAGCAATGATGGCTTTCATGAAACTCACGCCATCCACCACCCAATCCAAATCTTTCACGTCATTGATGATGCTTCGCGCGGTGTCTACTCGCGAGGTCATTTCCTCGTCTTTTGCACCCGGTTTGGGATACGTTTGGCCCCAGGACACCCCCATGACGTACCCATTTTTCTTCACCAACTCATACAAATTGACTCGAGCATCCGGTAAGGAAATGGCACTCAACCCCACTTGCCAACCACCTCCCGTGAGCTGTAACGGTTGAGGTAAACGAATCTTGAAGGAATTAGGATGGTTGTTGGGAAATTCACGTCGGTTGGCATGACTGGGTAACGTCACGTAGAACGACATGTTGTCTTTGTTCTTCACACCACCACTTCCCTTTTAAAGTGGAGGGTCAGGAGGGCATGGCCTTCACCAAATTTCACCAGATCCCCATTAGTTTCGGCCATCTGGGTTTCGACGATTTCCACCACTTCGTTGCGTACTGGGATATATTGAATATGTCGAGGTTCAAAGTGGGTGGTGTTTTGTGGCTGGTACTTGATTTCTCTTAAGAGATCGGTGATACGACCCCCTACCATGCTGCTGGTCCCTACATCACAATACACGTGCAAAGGACGCGTGGAGAGAAATTCCAACGAGGGACGAAAGGTCTGGTTCACATTCACAAACCGCCAATTACACGTCATACTCAATTTCAGATAATCCCCCTCCACTTTCCAAAAGATGGGGTTGTTGGCGGCATCGCGGATATCGGTCGGGGTGGGAATGGAGTCCGAATGAAATTCTTGCAAGAGATTCGGACCCAATCGATACTGGCCGGGGGACACTTGTTCAATCCATCCCATTCTCAGCGCCAAGGATCTGCCCCATGACACGTGTGCTACTTGTCGTGTGTAATCCACATTGGTGGTATTCAACACCAAATCCCCTTCGGAGGTCCATTCAAAGGTCGGGTATAATTTGACGCCATTGTCCTCGGCCCATTTGTTTTTGGGTTCGGTTTGTTTGGCACGGCTTTGCTCGTAACGGTACACCAATTGATGAAAAAAGTGCGATCCCGTCGACGAGGCCAATTCCTTTCTCATATCTCGCCCGTAGACAGTGAGTTCGCGACGTTGATGCCACCATCGATCGTTGCCTTGATCGTCTTGGGCATACACCCGTTCGTGCCATCGTACGTACAACAGAGGATGGGAATCACCCACGCCTCCTTCTTCCGCTATCACGGGAATGGTGGGTAAGGATAAACTCACCATACCCACCATCCATCCTCGTCCCACAAATCGGATGGGTTTAGGCAATCGGTTTCTGAAATGATGACTCTTGTTCCCAGGAAACTCTTTGGTACTCGCATGACTCATCAACGTCACGTAAAACGAAGAGTTGGGCACCAACGTCATTGTTTTAGCGGCGTCGTCGTCGTTTGCGGGGTTGAAGGGATTTCACGTCTCCACGAGCAATCCAACTATTGTACTTGTCGGGCCACCCTTTCCACTTGACCAACCAACGACCTTTTTGTCGCTTAAGTACCTTCTCAATCCGAAACACATCGGACACATGGACTTTTTGTAAATCCTCTTCATAAAACGTACCTTGGACGGGGGTCTCATCCCATTCGCGAATCTTATACGTGGGTACAGGGCCAGGGATCACACGATGCACCACAAACACTTCTTCGGTCCAACCCGGTAAATACCCTTTTTCAAAGGTACGATGAATCGTATTGAGTCGGACATGATCCCCCACCTTCAATTGGGGTTTTTTGTAGCCTTTCAATCGTTTGGCATACAATCGTTTCCACACGGCTTCTTCGTTGTCCCACGTCACGTTTTCGGGGGGCATACCAATACTTCGATGACGGGTGGCATTATACCCCTGCACCAACTCGGGTAAGACATCGTCAAATTTCAACGTGTTGGCCGCGGTCAAATAACGGTACAACCGTTCTTTCAAGGTGCGGTTAAATCGTTCCACCACACTGGCTTTGGCATCCCCTTCGGTCGAAAAGTGATTGATGTCTTGCTCGTCGACCCATCGTTGAAAGGTCCGATTATAAAATTCTTTCCCTCGATCCGTTTGCAATCGATTCGGGTGACGTCCTCCTTGTCTCACAATCTTCTCAAAGGCTTTCACGAGGGCCACGCCGGTTTTGGTTTTCAACGGTTCGACCCACGCGTACTTGGACAAGACATCCACGACGGTCAACAAGTAGCGTATACCCCGATTATGTTTGGCCAAACGTTGCACTTCCACTAAATCCGCGGCCCATTGATCATCCAACCCCCCTACGATCACGGGTAAGGTAGCAAAACGACGACGTCGGGGTTTATGCAAGGTGTAACCCACATCCTGTTCCAACACCTGTTGGGCTTTTTTCAAAGGGAGACCCTGGGCTTTAGCAAATCGTTGCACCCCACCTAAACTCCCCGGGGTACGAGGATCATGGTAACGGTTTAACCATTGTTGCGAGACATTGGCCTTCTTCTTCGTTGACGACACAGGGCGTTTGGTTTTCTTCAACCATGAGGACGACGAACTCCAGCGTTGGGTTCTCTTTCGAGGGGCCATACTTTTTGGCATTCACCCCATAAGGTCGATATGGTGGGGACCGTGTGGGGATGCGCCTTTTGAATGATTCGATACCATCGCCATGCCTCTGGGTGAGCTTTTAACCATAAGACAAACACCACCCATCGATACAGGTTGCAGTCCACATGGGTTTCTTCAAAGAGGTGGAGAGGATGCGTGTCCTCGGGACAACGGGGTATGGGGATTTGGGACCCGGGTTGATGATCATATAAGACTTGACAAAGGGTTTGATGACATTGCCATTGCCCCAGGGACAAGACAGACTCCCACGCATCACACACAGACTCCATGGTGACATTGATAAAAAATTTTATTCGTTCTCTCATTTAAAAGAGACCTAGACGGCCGTAACTGATGGTCTCTAGACCTTTCTGCCAGTTCTCCACACTGTCACTGTACTTGGGGGGTGGTGGTGCCGGGGCTACCATCACTTCTTGACGGTTCTTGAGCTCTTGAATTTCTCGCAACAATTGTTTCTCATAATCTGTCAGGGGTCGTTCTCGTTCCACGTCCTCTTTCCTTCTGACTGGAGGGCCAGGGATGTCATAGCCCCTCTTGGGATATCCTTGAGCATCACGGGTGGGAGATTCAGCTTGTTGGTCGGCTTTTTTGGGAGGGTTGTCATGAAACCACGTCCAGTACTTGGGACCCAAGGGTTGATCGGCCCATCGGAAGAAGCCACACGTTTTCTTGGAACAAGTCAGAAACAAGCGATCGGGGTTCTGGGTCGAATGACTCTGTTGAAGCGTGGCGGGTTCACGGCAAAAGCATTGTAAACCACCCCACATGTCCAACACTTCTACATGAGGTTGACTATACACGGCTTTCATATACTCCAGAACTTGATCTTGACCACAAAACAGCAAACACGGTTGCATGGAACATTTCACATACTTCCATCCCTTTTGAGATTCTCGGGCCTCCAAACGCACCTCATGGTAAGGACATACCATAGTGTCCACTGAACTGGGAGGATCATACACGGTCGTCAAGGTGAATTGAGGTGATGGGGGTGATTGCTCCACCATGTCATTCAATTCTTTCATCATATCTTCCACAGCAGCTCGGGTGTCTTCCACCACGTCGCACACCACAGGATCACAGTCCACGGGCGTCATATGTTGAATGCTCTTCTTCTTCTTCTTCCCCTCTGGGGGATGGGTTGATTTTCTCTTCCGATCGACAGACATCGTACTCAAGGTTGATGTCACCCCTACCGACCATGCCTTTTTATACCTTAGACCCTTGACTGTCATTGGTCAGCTTATTCAATCCAAATAAGGACTTGTTATCGTCCCATTGGTCAGCTTTTGCCTCTCCAACTAAGGTCCTCTTGTCTTCCCATTGGTCCATTATCCCTATTTAAGGAGCTCCCTGGGTCCTCCGACTCGTCATTCCAAGTAGATGGACTACTACCAAGATCTCAACCGAGACGACTTTGCTTCCACCGAAGACTATTTGGCTGAACGGGTCAAACGAGGTCTAGCAGCGGGATTCACGTTCAAACAGTGCCGACAGCACCACGTCATTGATTTCGGTTTGGCCTTAGAGTTGACTCCCACGGAGATTCTAGCTATTGTAGGCCCAGACACCGGCTACGTATTTAAATGCCCCCCAACATCAACATGATCGGAGAACAAGATCTCGGTGCCTTGGAACTGCAAGTGGGTCATGGTCATGTGGTCTACACAGGGGGAGCCAAAGGTACGGATGCCCTCGTGGAAGAACAGGCCAAACACTTTGGGATGCAACTAGAAGTCCTGGTCCCCCCGAACCATCCTCGATCCACTTTCATCACCCCTTCTACGGTGGAAGTCCTGATGCTGGCCAACCCCCATCTTCACCAGGCAGCGGAGAAACTAGGCAAAAAAATGCCCAGTCATTTTTACACCCTGCAATTGCTGCAACGCAATTATCAATTGGCCAAAAAAGCCCATACCATCTATGCCTTTGGCATCTTGGAACCGGATCATAAACGCGTGAAAGGAGGCACTGGTTGGACCGTGCAATTGGCTATGGATCAAGGCAAACCCGTCTACCTGTTTGACATACCCAGTCAATCATGGTACCGCTCGGACCATTACTACCAAGTCAACGAGAATGCCGCCACCCTGGTCACTGGCAGTCAATTTGTTCCTTGGGGACCTAAAAAGCCCACCCTTCATCAAAGCAGTGCTATTGTGGGATCCCGGGATGTGGACGAGAAAACCCGAGCCGAAATTCAAGCCTTGTTCAACCGCACCTTCTGTCTACCCGAGAACATTGATCAATTACGCATGGAACTGGAAGACTTTCATTTGTAATTTTTTAGTTTTTACTTTTGGAATTGTACATAGCTTTCTTTTTCAATTTCTTAGTTTTTATTTTTTTTTCCCATTGTACATATTTTTTTTACTTTTTATTTTTTCAAAATTGTAGATAGCTTTTCCAATTGTAAATAGGAACACCCCACCCGCGTGGCAAAGAAGACCAATCACCATTTGTAAAAAACATCAACTCTTTTTTAATTAAAAAATAAAAAAAACTGACAACACTGAGTTTGCACTATGGTCATAAATAAATGTCTCTTGACTCACAGCAGCCTTGACTCACAATAAAAACAAATAAAAATGTTCAAGTCTATTTACAAAAACAAAACACGTCGCACTTGATTGAGCCGGATCGCCCGTTGCCTCCTCTCCCGCTCCTCCTCCCGCCGCTGCTCCCGCACCCTCGCCATGTCACCAAAATACAAACGAATCCTTTGCCATGGGCGGCCCGCATGCACCGAAGGAAGATAATTACACAGGTCGTTGTCCATTTCATAGAAATGTTCGAGAGTCATGGGCCACCGACGCTCCCAGTTGGACCACACCCGGTGCTGGTCCACCCAAGGAATTATCTTCCAGACCAGGGTGCCCAGCAAGGCTTGTGCGATCTCTGGATGCGGGCTGCCCTCCCGCTCCCCATTCTCAGTCCATACCATGCAACGTAGAAACAGTTCGAAAAAAGCAGCCACGCGCTCTCTGGTCAAGGGGCGCCAGGTTTCTTCCTCTCTCTCGTACATCGCTCGGGTCTGCCGCTCCACTGCCGTTCGCTCCCGTCCTGCTCTCCTCCTCAAGTACTCTGGCCCACTCACATTCATGTTGCTGGCTAGACAGCCCAAGGGCTTTCTTGATTTAACCATTTTCTTCTCAACTCAACTGACATAAGTCAACATAGACCGGCTCAAAGCTAAGAGTGACGTCCTGTGGCCTCGCTTGACTTATATACCCCGATTCGCGCAATGCACCATGGTCTATCTAAGGAGGGGGGAGGGGGGTACCCCCACCTCTTCCCCTCCCAAAGAATGATGGGGCCTTTCTCTCATTGGTCCCTTCCCTCCCACGTGACCCTTTGATTTCTCTATAAAAACCACCGTCCCATTTCATGTTTTCACACTCATCGATGATCTGATTACTCCTTTGGTCTAATGGATCTGGTTGATCCTTGGGCCTCATGGCCCTGGTTGATCTAACATTCTTGCTTGCTTGCTTGCTTCACTGCTTCCTGGCTTGCTTGGATGTCCTACTCCAATTGGATAGCTTTGTCTAATTCCAGAGTACACCTCGTGGTGGTTAAGACCAAAATCTCTTCACTGGCCAGTCCTAGGAGTTGACCACGGGAAAGACCACTGGGTCCCGCCACATTGTCATTGTCCTGAGTGGCCATGATCAAATGAACTCGCTGGTGAATGGTTCTGTTTCGGCTGTTGGTCTGGAACACTCTCAACCATGTTGTTATTGATCACGGACACGTGTCGTATATCAATGGTATCCGTTTCTAACAATTGGTGGAAGGCTTTGCAGAAACAGAGAAAGGAATGCTCATTATGAAATAGGAACACTCATATTATCAAAAAGGAACTCATCAAAAAGGAACACTCATATTATCAAAAGGAACACTCATATTATCAAAAGGAACACTCATATTATCAAAAGGAACACTCATATTATTAAATAGGAACTCATATTATCAAAAGGAACTCATCAAAAAGGAACACTCGTATTATCAAAAGGAACACTCATATTATCAAAAGGAACACTCATATTATTAAATAGGAACTCATATTATCAAAAGGAACACTCATCAAAAGGAACATAGGAACTCCTCCAAAAGGAACCCTTCAGCCCGCGACCCTTTTTTTTCTCCAAGTTGTCACCTCCATTGCGGTACCATTTGTGTTGGGGATAGGTAGCCAAACTATAGTTTTTTCGGTTCCCGGACAATGTGGTGACTTTTGGTCACTTGGATTTCGCGTGGTTTGGGACGCACCTTCAAGACCTACCCCTATGGCTACCAGTGAAAGCCCCAACAAAATCGTCGACCCTCTATTGAACATTAAGGAACATAGGAACTCAAAGGAATACTCATCAAAAGGAACTCATTAATAGGAACACTCATATAAACATCAGTGGTTTGGAGGAGGCTTTATTGAAAGGAAATCTTTCCACAGAACCAAATGCTTCTGCTTCCCTTGTGACATGGAACTCTCATCATCTGCAAGCCATGGATTATATCATTTACATTAAAATATTTTCTTTCCAACTTATAAATGCCTTTTGCTTGATGTGCCATATCAAAACCATATCAAATCCATATATGGGCCATATATGGGTCACCCACGTTCCAGAAATTGGACTTTGGACTTTGAGCCCGCGTTTTCTCAGTGGTTTTAACCCACCCTGCGCCCACGATCCATTTTTCATACTCGCCAGCGGTTTCCCATTCTAAAACACGTGACTTCCGGTTGTATGAGCCCGCGATCCCTTTTTCATACTGGTCAGCGGTTTTTTCCACCGGAAATGATTTATGACGTCACCGGAAGTTCCTCTGGTCACGTGATCGCTCTCGACCAATCAGAAGCCAGTATTTGTGCCAGATGAGCGCAATTTACTACTAAGGGCGAATTTTACAGAAAAAATTACTGCTCAATGCATGGCTTTCATTTGAATGTTAAATTTTCACCATTCTCAGGTTCAATCAAGATATTAATCAAGGTGGACAAGGGTTTAATTTGTTATTTTAGGGCTGTGGAAGAGAGGCATTTATTAGGGGTAGGTTTTACAGGCAATTAATTTGAAAAGATTCCAAAAAAGAGGGGGATATTCGAGGACATTTGGTTGTCTTGAAAATACACCTGTTTCATAAGGAAAAATTGATCTTTGAATCGGGAAGATAATTACATATCATCTTGTAAAAGTGGCATCTGTTTATACAAAATTTTTGTAATTAGTCTATCTTGCGATTTCAACGTTTCAGAATCATTGTTCTCGCTAATATTTATCAGCTCAATTCAAGTTTGCTAAGCTGAAATGCTTGAAATAATTAAATTTGTTTCCTTTCAATCAACAATGATAGGCTAGGGGTAAATTTAGTAATTTTAGTACCTTGAACAATTTTCCACTATCGTTTGGTCAGTGAAGTCTGCTGAAAAGTATTCTGAGAAGTCTAGAAATGTTGAAATATTTGCGAAGTATCGAGAAATATCTTTTTGAAGCAAATAAAGTTAATTAAGTCTAAAACAATATGTTTATACTACCTTCTGAAAATGCAATCCAATATTTCCTGCAGTTTTTTCACGGTGTGAAGACAAGTCAAGGTTAAAGACTCTCTGTCGACCACAATGCAACGCGCACCTAAACGGAGGTTTTGTGGACCACGAAACCCCAAAGTTTTGCGTCGGCATTTGAAGGCTGTGGAAATCTGCCTTCATCCAAGTCATCCTTCTGTAGAATGGATAGAGATTTTCTTATGGAGCTATGAAATTTATCAGGGAACTATTGGAGCAGTGTTGATTTAAAAAATGTTTTATTCTTCGGGTCACAAAAGCGACATTCGGACACGCGATGTTTCGCACAGCTCTCAACCGACAAGCGACACCACGCGCAAAGTTTTATTTATACCTCGTATCAGAATAATGTGACTATGGACGATCCAGTGAGTTCAAAGGGAAAAATAACAGAATTCTTATGGTTATGTGGAACTGAATGTGAGTGAATATCAAACTGACTACAGTAATAACTGTTCCTGTAGATCGGACGTGACTGAGTATTCAACACACCCCGCGGGTGACAAATCGCGGTTTTGCAACCGTTAGTGATAAAATAAAGTATTGTCAATTGCTTTTACTCTACACGCCTTTCGAAATTTTAAAGAGGCGTATATTAAGGTATAAGTGCTGTTGAACATAAATGAATGAGAGAACTCATGACCCGATACACTAAAAACCAAATGCGCTATGTCAATTTGAAAATATTTCTCTGACTGCGTGACGTGTAATGACAGTCAACGATGAATCGTATTTTATTACAGTCATCTTCAAGACTTATAAACCATAAAATTTAGCTCTTTCTATTGACAAAACGTATACACCTAACGAAGTGAACACCTTCATTTCCTTTCTTGGCTGCTAAAGGGCTCAAATCTAGCCATTTTATCACAATGTTCTCTATCCAAAGGAATCAAAACATAAACAAACGCGCGCATTGCATTGTAGTCGACAGAGAGTCTTAAACTCGTTTTATTTGTTTTGTTTGCTACATTTTATTAGTCTCCATCGCAGCCGTTTTTATCGAGAAACACCAACAAGAAAGATTTTTAGGAGCGTTGCGTGACGACACTAAAGGAGACTGACATTTGATTTGTCAAGGAGGTCAGTTTGCGCACTTCCGCCTTCTGGATGAGGAGCGCTGAATCACTTCCGGTCGCTATACCTAGTAAGCAGGATTACATTAATTGAAGACTCTTTTTCAAAGCTGTGTGCCAGATCCTTTTTCATCACCTGATCCCTTCGAATAGTCCAGCCA
The DNA here is from genome assembly GCA_964030785.1 of Siderastrea siderea. Classification (NCBI taxonomy): domain Eukaryota; kingdom Metazoa; phylum Cnidaria; class Anthozoa; order Scleractinia; family Rhizangiidae; genus Siderastrea; species Siderastrea siderea. The sequence continues at coordinate 1,867,065 of OZ034976.1, read as the reverse complement.
GAATATTTTGATTTTAGTCATCTTTTTATTTATAAGTGCGTTTCAGTCTTTCTAGCTTTAACCGATCAAAGTTAAAATTAGGTTTAACAAATGGAGTTTTGCTTTCTTTCGCAGCTGGTTTGAAATTAGAACTGGATATTTAATCCACATGGAAATCGGTTTCCACTAGTTCTTTGCATTATACCTCCTGCTGGGACAATCTCCCTCCTCTGCGGAAAAAATCTGTCAAAACTTTAAGTTTGTTATAGACGAAAACGTCAATCCCAACTACGCCCTTGAAGGTCACGTGTTTAAAAACTCGACAGTGGGCAAGTCACCCATTGTCACATGATGTGCAGAGATGATTGTCGCTGTATTTCTATGAACTACATGTACAAGAAACAACATGGCAACTGTAAACTGAACTACGTAAATAAAGAGATGAAACCAGGGGCACCGAAATACAAACCTGGAGCAAGTTATTATGATTTGGTGCGAGAATACAAAGTTGATGTAAGTGTTTATAACATTTCAGATATATTGAGTTACTCACTAATTTCGAACCTTTGCATTCTTTGCTAAAAGTTGGTTTAAGGGGGTTCTCCTGGGGAACGTCGCCCGCCATTGCTAATTTAAAATCCTCAGCTCCACTTTCCCTGGTTAGATATCCTGGCCAAGGGGAGGTTTATCTCCAAAATTCGAAACGTATTTGACAGGAGGGGCTTAAATGAAAGTGATGCCAAAAACATATGCATGTGAGAAAGAGTTTCAGATACCTTTAAAGAACACAAGAGTTGCAAATTGCTTTCTCTAAACATTTTCATTGCTGTTTACTTTTAATCAGCATGGACTAAGATTTGTTCAAGGACGAGATCATTGTGTCAACAAATGTTGCCAAAGCAATCCATGTCTCCAGGGAGGGACCTGTGAGGAGATTTGTGACCCCACCACTGTTAGTTTCAACTGTACTTGCCGTGCTGATTACACTGGTCGGTGGTGCGAGAAAACACCTCGGAGTTGCAAAGATCTCGCAATCAATGGGGCCAAAACATCTGGAATGCACTTGCTGTACGATTCTCAAAACAACCTTTTTCCAGTATACTGCGATTTTGAGTCCGAAGCTGGCTATGCCTGGGCGTTAATACAATCTTTCTCACTCGCCAACAGAAACCAGTTCAAGGATTACAGATTTGGCGTTGATCATCCTGTAAATGAAGACGGCGGAATGGTTAACTGGGATGCCTATAGATTGTCCTTGTCTCGTCGATTGCTGACGCATCAACCCACTTAACGAGCCACCTGCAACTTCCCGGTTGATGGTCTGGAATGCATCGACTACGCACGCGCAAAATTGGAAGGGCACGATCTTTTTGGTCAGTGGTCAGGCCAGTGCCGCACGTATGGATATGTTAACATACGGGGAATTGAGTGCCAGGATTGCACTGCGGAAACTTGACAATTACATGCGTGGCATATCAGCAGCTATACCAGCTCTACAAATGGTTGTCAGTTCGATGGCATCAACGGTGTACCATCGGAACAGAACTTTGGTCGGTATATGTATGTAGACTCTGCATTTCGATGCACAGCCAATCTGAACACCACAACTCAGCACTGGATTGGAAACAAGTTGCCTTAAGACGCAATTTTAGTTACAATGCGTGATGTGGGTCTTCGTTTTACACTCTTCAAAGTCTTTTTTTTTTGGAGAGTTTGCAGCACCTCTAGAATGTACTGCTGGGAACCGTTTATTTGAATGGCCGCGATTTGAGAGCTCACTTCTCCGTCCAAGGACTCAAAAGTTAGAAGCTCTTTGTGTAGCAAGATGAAAAGTACCACAGGAAATTACTGCTTAGTAGCTCTCATTTGAAGAAAGTTAGCACCACTTTGTACAGCATAATGAACAGTACCATAGGGTTACCATTAAAAATTACTGCTCACAACTTTCACTGGGACATAACCACTTTTGAAAAGAAGCCATTTTTAATTTTCTTTACACCTTCGCCGCTTGCAAATTAGGTCAAGTAGCTGACAGCGCACAGCATGTGCAGTGTCCAAAACTTGATGTCTCATTGACGACCTTTCGTTTTAAAAGGGGTTTTGCTTGGGGCATTTTCTATTGTTTTTAAAGTCGGTTACACGGGAAAATGCCACTTCTTAAAGCCAATTTACCACGTATTTACGTAGGTAACCTCGTGTAAAGAGGGCCATGAATGCGAGTCAGATGTTAGCTAATTTCATTTGTGTAAAAGTCGTGTTGAATAAGAGAAACAACTTAATGAACAAGAAGAAAAAACATTCAACTACCATCGAGCGAGGGACAACGCGAGCAGGAGTGGTTTTTGCTTGTAAAATTTGGTTGAGAAAGTTAAACAACACATACAATCAAAAACGTAGCAGACAAAAGCAAAGTGAACGCGAATTACGTTCGTTCGACCTTCAATGAAGAACTCAGCTGTTAAACAGAAAACGTATCTCATTAAACATTCACCTGTTTGATATTATTTGTTATCGTAGTACTGATGATTCTTTCATTTTAAAATAATATATAGTTTAAGCTTAACCAAATAAAAAATGAAAATAGCTCGAAATTGTTCAAGCAGGTGAGATTTATTAGCCTCAACTGTCATCAAAAACAACGCATGGAAACAAAAAATGCTAGCTAAACAGTAAGATATAACTTGTTTTTTACAGCAGTGTTAATTTAGTTGAAATTCTCAAAACGTCATTCAAAAGCTGTTTTGTGAAGGAAAAACACGTTCGATAATTCCAATCCTGTACTAATTTTTGTTTGTGAAAGACCAGTTTGCTAGTGAAGCTACTCAAATCAACATCCAAAGCTAAGGTAATTTAAAAAAGCCTTCAACTCGCAAAAAAGACCTAGTAAACACCTCTACATGCACAGCTTGCAAAAGGGGGAAAATTAAAATCAGAGAAAAGCAGATCAGGAAGGGTTTGCTAAGTATATAGCTCTTATTTGAATGGCCAACTCAGAATTTTATCCAAAGACTCCAAAGTTGTAACCACCCTTTAGTTTTATTGCAGAATAAACACTGCTGCAGCAAAGTACTGCCAAATAGTTTTTCTTTTCAATGGACACACGTCTAACCAACCCAAAAACACATCGATCCTTTTTTATAAGGGCAAAAAAGGCTCGAATATGAAATAAGACAAATGTCGGAGGTTCTCTTATACCAAATGTTTCTTTTAAAAGTAAATGATCTTTTCAAATATGAAATTAATTTCATTTTCAAACAATGATTGAATCTAGAACAAAAGTTTTGAAAAAAAGGAATTGCAGGCGAGCTTTTCATTAAAACGCTTTGCAGAAAAATTCATTCATCCTCACAAAACATTTTACACATTCTTTGTAAGCTGTTACGACGCTCAGCAATTTTAGCAGTTTGGTGGTTTATTCTATTCTTTTAACAATTCAAAGGGTTTTTATTTGAACTCCAACGGTTCGGTGGACCCACAGAACTTCCTGATTGGCTGAAAGCTGTGCTTCAATTCTATGGAAACACGCTGTTTTTTGTATGAGTTGTTTTCTAAACGCATAAGAAAGCAATTTTTACGGTTTGTGTAATATTTCTATCTATAAACAGCCGTAGGTGTTTTATAATTCAAAAGAGATGTGGGAACAACTGTCATTGGCTCGCGAATCGCACCTATTTTTTCAGTAAAATTTGAAACAAACGATCTTTTCGTGTTTTCCTAAGTAAGCTCGTGAAGACGCGGTAGTAAGGTAGTTAACGGGTCAGTCTTCCAATTGGACTTTTATTGGAGAGTTTGCAGCATCTATAGAATGAACTGCTCGGAACCGTTTATTTGAATGGCCACAATTTGAGAGCTCACTTCTCTGTCCACAGACTCAAAAGTTAGAACCTCTTTGTGCAGCAAGATAAAAAGTACCTGTTGATTACACTGGTCGGTGGTGCGAGAAAAAACCTCGGAGTTGCAAAGATCTCGCAAGGTAAGAAAAGTCTGTCAACTCTCAACCGGCGGCCATTTTTCTTTCCTTCTCGAGAGCATTTTCTCACCGAGAACCAATAACATTCACGGAAACCTACCACGTGATTTTTTGCGCAGACATTTTTCGCCAGTCAAACAATCTGTTTGGTTATTGGATAGAGCAGTGTCGCACATATGAATATCTAAACATGAGGGTAATTGACTGCCAGGGATGCACTGCAGGAACGTGACAACGGAAGGCATGGCATATCAACAGCTACCTCAGCTCTACAAATGCCGGTTGTCAGTTTCATGGTAGCAATGGTGTATATTGGGAACAGAACTTTGGTCTCTATAATTTGTTATATGTAAACTCTGCATTTCGATGCACTGCAAATCTGAACTCGACAACTCAACAGTGGATTGGAAGCACGTTGCCTTAAGGAAGTTCGCGCTAATTGTTTCTGCGCATCCTTACTGCCCACGCAATTCACTTCGCGCTGTCATGCCACATCATGCATTGAGCGTGCGCGCTGTTGAAGAAATGTGGAGATATATAGCGCTAGTGGGCACTTTAATATCTATGCACGGGTTCTTTAACTCTCTTAAATATTCGGTGACTCCATATTTTCTTTTAATAGATCACTTTCTTTGTCGATTATCTACGTTCTGTTAAAAATTAAGGAAAATCTGTGTTCTGGAAGTTTGATTTTTTTCAACTTTTCTGCCCTCGCATCATCGAATTCGGCTATTATTGTAGCTGCGCGGTGTTCGCAAAAGTCCATCTTAGAGGTTGAGTTTAACTAAAAGGATGACACCGGCTCAAATTATTTACTTGACATACCCACTTAAATAAGATTTGACTGAGAAAGTGGGTCTACAGCGAATCATTTTTAACGTTTTTCAATTAACAAGCACTGAGGCCATGTCGAGTTACGAGGACCGATGTGTCAAAATTGGGGTAGTTTTCCACGCGCTTTATTTCGAAAAAGAAGTCGGTGACCCCACCGCCCCCCCCCCCCCCCCCTCCATTTTTTTGCATTTCTGACGTAGGTAACTCATTGTATGACTGGAGCCAAACTATGAAAAAATCTGAGTTGTAGAAGTTTTTCGCGTGAACGTCCTTAAGACGCAATTTTAGTTACAGTGTCACGTGTGTCTTCATTTTTTAAAACTGTTTTACACTCTTCAAATAGTTCGTTTGGATAGTTTCCAGCACCCATAGAATGCACTGCTCGGAGGCTTTTATTTGAATAGCCACAATTTGAGGGCTCACTTCTCCGTCCACAGACTCAAAAGTTAAAAGGTTTTTGTGAAGCAAGATGAAAAGTACCACAGGAAATTACTGCCTAGTAGCTGTCATTTAAATAAAGGTAGCAAGGTAGCACCACTTTGTACAGCACAATACCACAGGGATACCACAAGAAAGTACTGCTCACAACGTTGACTGAAATATATACCACTTTCAACAGAAGCCACGTTCAATTTTCTATACGCCTTCGCTGCTTGCAAATTACAGGTGTAGGTCAACTTAAGCTGATAACGCACTGCACATGTAGTGTCTAAAACTTGATTGTCATTGACGACCCTTAAAATTAAGAAGAGGTTTCGTTAGGGCATTTTCTATTGTTTACCTGGGCAATTTTTCTTACACGGGAAAATGCCACTCTTTTAAGGCATTACCAAATATTTACTTAGGTAACCTCGCGTAACCACGATTATAAATGCGAGTCAGATGTTAACTAACTTTAATTGTGTACAAGTCTTTTTTAATAAGAGAAACAACTTCATGAACAAGAAGAAAAACAATCAACGACCACAAAGCAAGGGACAACGCGAGCAAGAGTGGGTTTTGCTTGTAAAACTAGGCTGGGAGGGTTAATGTGCCGATCAATTCCAAACTTCAACATCCCCGCCCCGGGCATAGCCCGGGCATATGACTATTTTCCGTGCCCGGGGAGTAGGGAATTTGACGCGAAAGGCTTTCCCGGAAGTGGGAAATTTGACCTTTGCCTTGGGTAGGGTGGGGAATTTGAACTGGAAGTGCCTAACGCGCGTGGTTGTCTAATATGGACCAGTTTAAAGGCAAAGATCTCGCTTTTGTGATCAAATGACTGGCGAAAAATGGGGCTTAACAAGCTCTGCAGTATTTTTGAACGTATGCATGGAAAGTACAGTGTGTTCAATATTAAGGATTTATAGACTTTATAGCTTCAAATTGCCAATCACCTTTAAAATGTTCCGTTTAGTGATAACTGTTGTAATGTTTTGTTACATGGTGTTAACGTGACTAAGAAAAAGATCTACAGTTATAATATCAAAGTTGTGCTTTTGTATCAACTCAAGTTTTAGACACTACCAGTGGTAAAAAGGGTAACAAAATGTAAAGTTCCAAGAAATATGTTATACCATGATCCTCGTATTCATCACCGCCTTAATACACAAGCTTTAACACTACGTTTTTAGCATCATTCGGAGATACTGACCTCTCATAGACTTACTCTCAAACGACCGAAACATTCAGTAAAGGCGACTACATTGCCATATGAAAGTAACATTCGGAAAGCCATACACCAGAATAAATTCAAAATGTCTGTTTTATTCCCATTAAAAACATTTGCTCTTTGGAAGGGGCACTTGACAAACAAATCCGGCACTTAAGGGTAGGGTATTTAAACGGGAATTTGAACGAGCCAATCTTCAAAAGTACAAATGCCCAAGGGGTTGACCGGGGGGAGGGGGTTGAAATTTCGAATTGATCGGCGCGTGACCAACACACACAATCACGTAGCAAGACAAAAGCAGGAAAAAAGCAAAGTGCACGGGAATTCCGTTCGTTCGACGTTTAATTAAGAACCCAATTAAACAGAAAGCATCTCATTAGCCATTCACCTGTTTGATATTATTTGTTATGCAACACTTATGACTGTTTCATTTTAAAACAATATACATGTACAGTTAACCTTAACCAAATAAGGAATGAAATTTAGTTCGAAATCGTTCAAGCAGGTGAATCAGTTAAAAACCTTAATGTCATCAAATACAAAGCATGGAGACGAGCTAAGCAAAAAGTATATTTTGAATATTCCAGAAGTGTTTATTTAGTTGAAATTCTCAAAAACGTTGTTCCAAATCGGTTTTGTGAGGAAAAAAACATGTTCCATTAATTCCGATCCTGTCAATTTTTTGTTTGTGAAAGATCAGTTTGCTAGTGAAGCCACTCAAGTCACCATCCCAAGGCAAATTAAAACCTTCAATTTGTAGGAACGACCTAGAAAACATCTATACACGTACATCTTGCAAAAAGGGGAAAAAGCATGAAAAATCAGACAGAAAGCAGATCAGAAAGGTTGCTCTCTAGCTTTTATTTGAATGGCCAACTCAGAATTTTATCCAAAGACTCTAAAGTTGTAACCACCCTTTATTGCTGTTTATTGTTAAATGGTAGGGACGAGGTTTTGTTCAAGGACGAGACTTCTGTGTCAACAGATGTTGCCAAACCAATCCATGTCTCCAGGGAGGGACGTGTGAGGAGATCTGTGACCCCACCACTGTGAGGTTCAACTGTACTTGCTCTGATGATTACACTGGTCAGCGGTGCGAGAAAATGAAACTTCGGAGCTGCAAAGATCTGGCAACCAATGGCTTTAAAATATGTGGAATGCACTTTCTGTACGATTCTCAAAACAATGTTGTTTCAGTTTTTTCCAGTTTCCAGTTAATCTGCTTTCTTTAAAACTTGTCATTATAACTAAATTTTGTTTGGCGTTTCTTGTTATGTCTCTTTACCGGGTAAATTTCAAAATGCAAAGTGTGTAAACGACGGCTTTAGCCACAATCATCCTATACAAAAAATAAGGACTGAGTACCACATGCAGGTCTTCTCAATTAAACCCTTTAAGCCCTAGGATCATTATACAAATTCTCCTTACTGATATCCACCTATTTTGTTGAGTACTAGTGGGAGAACTTGTTTAAACATCAACTGAAGGTAATTCATCTTTGGTGATCAATTCCTTAATTCTTGTGACCAGTATGTGTTCCAGTGCAATGAGTTGGTGAGGAGAAAATTGATGCGGATCAGTATTGGGGCTTAATTAAAGGTTTCATAGCTTTGGGTTATGGAGAAACCATTGTGCGAATAAGGAGGCCTACCATGTCATTTCTGGACAGCCTGTCTAATGAGTTTCTAATTGATATGCACACGAAACGATACTGCTGTAATGACACCACAAGCTCAAGTTACTGTGAACCAGCAGTCCGTTTTAAGCTAATCGAAATGCAAGAAACTTACTATGGATAATGTATAATTGTAGTTTTTGTGTAATCAAAAAACTTTCTTGCACAAGGTTCACTTTTACAGTTCCACAAACAAAGATTGCGCAAAATAATAACGTAGATTAGTATGACACTTTGTCTTTATTTCTACTAGTTAACAAGCCTTTTTTAGGTTAAACGTCTAAAGTCGTGGCTTTTTCTGAATGGGGGCCAGCCGAATTTAACCACTTCTGCCGCTAGACTATAGACCGTCAAAGGAAAAAAATTAATGTCTATTATCATCCATGTCATTTTATCCGGCGTTTTAATTGGCCGAAAGACCATTACGTCACTGCAAATAACTGCCTACGAATAATTGTCTGCTCATGCGCATTACGGTGCGAAGTTGTTTTGCTGCGAATAATTCTGCTCGTGCGCCGTTGAGTCACCAGTTCAGTCTACGTTTGAAACTCCACCATGGCGGCAAGATTTCCAAAGTTAACAGAGAGTGAACATAATTGTCTGATTGAACAAAAAAAAACAGCGATTTACAGCAACTAAGGTTGCTGTAAATGTATTTCGACAATATTTAGAAAAGAGAAAAGTCAACGAAAAGGAGCTTTTGACGTCGAACATTAAACCATGTTCTACTATCCGTGGTTAAATTTGCAGCTGTTCTAAAGAAGTTTTACGCCGGAGCCAGGAAAAAAAATGGCGAACTGTACACGAAAGCTTCACTTGTGGGAATACATTTCGGTCTCCAACGGTTTTTCAGCTGTCAAAAAATGGATATCATCAAAGATCCGACTTCGCCGAAGTCAACATTGTATTTCAAGCGGAAATTTCACAGCTAAACGCGAAGGAAAAGCTCAAACTCAAACGCAGGCGAGTAAGCCATTAAAGTGCGGAACTTCTGCGATTTTTGACTTAATAATTTGAAGAAAAAAAGTGTGAATTCTCCTTTTGAACGTTGTACTTTTTGAAAAATCAGTTGATGTATTCGTTTTAAAGCAATCAATTATTGGCGAAAGCGGAATTCACTAATTTTGTATTTTTTTGTGTAGAATACTTCAGTTATGAACGAAATGAAAGCACTGTGCACGTGCTTAATCATTATCATCTTTATACTCCACTTGGATAGGAATAAATAATTGTGAAACAAGCGTGCTGGTTAAATCAGTGTTGAATGATAAAACAATTATTGAAAACAACAAGCTTTATTACCAGATAGAAAAAGGAAAAAAAGTTAAACTTTACAATATAATATATTAATACAAAAATAGGTAATGTTTACTCAGGATAACTATAAAGCTAATCGAGCTGAGTAAAACTAAGTGATGTTTAAGTACAGAGGTAGGTTGGCACTAAAGCTTGGTGAAAGCAATTAATTAGTCAATTAAAAAAAGACGAAAAGAAGAAAATAAAGAAAATAAATAAGTAAAAATAAATAAATAAATAAATAAAATAAATAAACAACTACCAGTTGAAAACTCATGAACAGTAAGACTGTAAGATGTTTAGCTTGACTTTGTTTTTAAACGTTTTAAGGGGGAGGTATTTAATGCTTTCATCAAGGTGATTCCAAACTTTTACAGCTGCAAAGCGAATGTTGAATTTACCATAGTTTGTTTTGATGGTATTGATGTAATAGGTCGATTTAGAAGCAAGCTAGTATTGTTTGAGTGTACAGATGCTACTGTTTGAAAGAAATTTTCAAAGGAAGATGGAAGAAGATTATAGTAATAGTGATACATGAAGAGTGCATTGTGAAGGGTAACAAGATCAGTTAATTTAAGGATCTCTAATTCCTTAAAAAGAGGCTCAGAGTGTTCATCCGGTTTTGAAAAAGTTATAGTACGTATAGCTCTCTTTTGAAGAGTTATTAAGGGTTTAAGAGTAATACTACAAGTATTGCCCCAAATTAATAAACCATAGGTGAGGAAGGGGTAGATAATTGAATAATATAATTGATGTAACATGTTTCTATTTACATAATATCTAATTTTAGATGGCACTCCAATACCTCTCGAAACTTTCTTGCTCAATTCGTGTAAGTATGGTTTCCAGTTCAAATTGGAATTGAACGCCATTGCGCTAAATATCGTGATTTGTCAGTGTCTCGCAGGTCAATTATTTACCTCTGCCTTCGGCATCGGCAAATAATTGATCTGCGCGCCACTGACAAATCACGATATTTTGCTCAACCTCGTCCAATAAAAAAAACCCCACCGCTTAGTGGTGTCTGTAAGATCCAGCTAATCATGAGAATTATCTATCCAGTGGTAATAGAGCAGTTCTCAATTGAGTGTCGAAAGTAATTCGCTTTTACTCGGTTTTGCTTTACTTTGTAATTGGTTAAAAAAATTCGCACCACTTTCTTGAGCAATCAAAATCGACCCAAACTAATCACGACTTGCTCGCACGCGTTTTCCCGCGCTTGACATCGGTTACATGTGTTTGCTTCGAGTTCTGACTGGTTCATTGGGTAACTTGTGTTTGTTGTGATTGGCTTGGGTGATTACTTAGGTTTTGCTTTTACGACACTCTTTTGAAAAGTGCTCTATTATGAAACAGCAGTCTAAATTTATAGCTAAATAGCCTGAGATACTAAACCCCTTAACCTAAGTGGTAGTGTGAGAAAAATCCAAATTTCCTTTTTCCATCACTACTAACAGGAAAGTACCGTTCAGTAGCTTTCATTTGAATGGTCAAACTTTGGAATTTCTTCCACAGAGTCAAAAGGTAGAACCACCTTGTACAGCATAATAAACAGTTCCATAGGAAAGTACTACTCAGTACGTAGCTCTCATTTAAGGTGGCTCCATACAGTTTCTCATCAGTTTCAACAGACAAATATACATAACTTTTTTGATGATTTTCAGGACATTGATTTACATTTCACTAGGGAAAAGCTACAAAAGCAACTAGCCTAGCCTTTATACTTTTCAAAAAAGTCACAATTTCTGGGCCTGGCCCGTTTCTATGGCAACCACTGATATAGTTGTTTGGCTCATTTTTTAAGCTTACCCAGTTTCTTCACGTCATTTCTTGGTTTTTACACGGTGAATTTTGGCTATTTTTGTTGTAAAGATGTTGTCGTTTGAGAAGTCTCAGCTGGCAAAGCTGTGAGAAATTTTGTACATAAGTTTTGTCAGAATAGTAAATTTCCGTTTTCGACGATTAATGCGGAAGTGCATGTACAAAAATTACTCTTACTTTAGTATGACTGAAAAACACAAAAATCCTACAAATGTTCCAATTTAAAAAAAATTTCACCGAGTGGAACACGCGCAATTAGCGTTTGAAAATGCCTCAAAACCCACCTTTTTTCTTCACGTTACCAAAATAAAAATTCTTCAAGTTACGGGGTTGCGCATGCTCATGATTCCTTTTGCGTGGACGAGCGTGGACAGCACGCGGGTAAGCGGTAGAAAAGCTTTTCTAAAGCTTTTCTTTCCAAAGAACAACATTTTTCTGGACAACTGCTTTCCTTTACTGTAAAGGATCCATGTGACCAAAAAATTTGCAAAAATAAAGAAAGAAACGAACAAACAAACAAAAAAGAAGCAAATTTATACCGATTCGCGATACAAAAACTCGAACGAAGCCGCCACTTTATTGCCAGCAGCAAAAAATTTCCTTTAAAGTTTCCAGAACGCGGAATCATTAAACCACTTTCAGTTTCATTTTTACCATTAACTGATTACAACCGTTCTTCAAGAAAAAAACTAAAGCGGTCATGTTTACTCTTAGAACATCTTTTGGTATGCTACCCGAGAAAAGCCGGGAAGCTCGTTCTTTTTATGTTGTAAGCTCAATATTTTGTCTGGCGAGACCCGCGTTGTTTCTTAGCGGCTACTTGCGTGTTTGATAACTGCATGGAATAGCAAAAAGTATATAAATAAGCTTTCAATTTATATTTAAAGGCAGACGTTGGAGAAAGGGAACAAAAATGTCCACAAGAAGTTATACGTTTTGAAAAAGACTACATTATTTTTCTGCAAGGTTCAACAAGTCAACAGAACGCCTGCAAAACGCCGACTGTTTTAGAACCGGCCGTCAACTCGCTACTCATCCTTTATTCGTTCACTGAATGCCGTCATTCTGGGCATAATTTTTCGTAAAAATAAAATTTGTATTTGAGCTTAGGTACAATTGAACTTTTTTCAATTTTCGGTTTTATTTTAGACCACAGAAGTTTTTGAAGTCGAACATTGTCAACACAAGTGAAACTTAGTTCAAAAGCTACTGGTGACTGATAAATAGACACTGAAATATAAGTGTCCTTTTGAGTTTCAACTTCTATCAAAATTCAATGACAACTGTTAACTCGTTACAAGTGTGTAATCTATTCATCGCTCAATAAAATTCACAAGTCAGCTGTATTTTGCTGAAACCGTATGAGAACGGCCGTAGAGACAACTTACCCGACAAAAAATAGACGGCTTGTTAGAAAGGCAAAAACTAAAGCACTTTTCGAAAAAATTACTTACACTTGGGCTCGATCCAAACAAACGTAAGCTTCTCATCCCAGAGATTCTCGACAGCTGACCTGGACAGCACTGATATTTCAAGTTGAGAACGGAAAGAAGTTCTTCACGCATAATTCTTGAAGGCGCGTAATAATTCGTGCAACGTTTTCAGTCCTCTCTGTGTTGCTTGAACTTAAAGATCGCAATTAATCAATCCAGTCCTTCAATCGTAGAACAATCGTAGGACTGCAACTGTCAGCTACAAAAGCGATTAAACTAAAGGCTTTTCATAATTTCAATGCTATGTGCTCGGCAGGTTTTGAAAAGGTAAGCCATAAAGATGCCTCAATCAGACTTTGGAAAAGTTCGCCTGGGGGTTGATTGGCACATGTCATCTGACTTGGACTGTCGCGCTCCTCACGCGCGCGCTTGTGCCAATTTAGTTCCCATTCCTCGCGCGCTGAAAAACTATATGGAGCCACCTTATTAAATGGTCACACTTTGGGATTTCTACCGCAGACTCAAATGTTAGAACCACCTTGTAATGCAAAATAAACAGCACCACAGAAAAGCACTGCTCAGTAGCTTTCGTTTGAATGTTCACACTTTAGAGATTGCATGCACAGAGTCCAAAGTTAGAATCACCTAGTACAGTGTAATAAACAGCACCACAGGAAAATACTGCTCAATAGCTTTCAATTGAATGGTCACACTTTAGGATTTTATCCACAGACTTTAAATATCTAGAACCATCTTATACATCATAATAAATAGCACGACAGGAAAGTACTGCTAGGAAGCTTTCATTTGAAAGGCCACACTAAGATTTCATTAGAACAGTCAAAAAAGAGAACAACATTTTGGGTTTTATGGAGAAGGGGAACAACACGACGGTAAATTTTCGAGTCTACGAGTTGAACTCTTGATAGTGCGGACAGTTTGACCAAAATGCAGTAGTAGGCATAATCACGTAGTAGAAAAGAATATCGTGACCTTTTCGTTTAATTTGAAGACGTTTTTCTTGGCGATGCGGTCGTGTTTGCGTAAGGACCTTAACAACATGAAATGACCAAATTTTGGGTTTTATAGTTAAGGAACGTGAACACACGCATTGCAAAGGGAAATCCTTGCTATGTGGTGTTTTGTAATTCAAATCCCCATGTTTAGTTCACGTTGTTCTGAAATTTAGTAGCCCTGGCTGCGAAAAAAGTAGCACCATCTAAGGGCCTGGATAAACTAGGAAACATCGCTGAGAAAACATTGTTTCTTCTAGTTGTTTTGTCTTTTGAACTGGGAAACATTATGTGTCGGCAGAAAATTTTGCCTCTACTGAAGCTTCTTGTTTCAAAGAAGCAAAATTTGCTCCCGCGACATGTTTCACGTGCAGCTAAACTGGGAGATGGTTTCTTCCAGAACGTTTCTGCAATAATGTCTCTTAGTTTAGCCAGGCCCTAAGCCGCCACTAAAATTTTGTTTGTGGATAAGATTGAGGGAGGGTCTTAAAGCAAGTTTCGAGTTCCTACAAATTTGTGCCATGGGCTTTTCTTTAAATCCTTCCTAACTTGATAAAACAAGTGTAAGGTATAAAACAAGTATAAACAATCATTGTATGAACAATGATTGTTCATACAATACAAAACAATATACAGCCTCTTCAGGGTTTTACAGGTAACAAGAAATTCTGAAGAATTTACAGGCGGCGCATAGTCTCTCACTCCCCTCCTCCCTCCCCTTTTCTTAAGGAAAAAAGGTTTAACTTTAGTAGTTCGTGGTTTCCGGTGACCTGTTATGGACAATTTGCACTTCCAGTATGTAAGGAATTAAATGTATGTATGCAACTTGAGAACTTCGTTTGTTTGTAACCAGTGACCTCTGAACGACTCTTTCACGTTCCTAAACCGTGATGTCCTTAAGCTACAACAGGCGGAAACGTTTTTTGCTCAAAAAGCTTTACTTCTCCTCTTTTGAGCTCAAACTTCATTTTGTCTAGTATTCTTGATTTCACGTAGGGGTTCAGACCAATTTTTTATCACCAGAAAGCTGTTTCTAGAGATATCTGGGAGACATATTCACGTCAATGCTGAGATAGCTAACCGACTTGTGATGTTTATATTTTTGCGTGATAACTCGTGCTCTAATATAATACAGACTAAAATGAATGAAACTTTATTAAATTAGTTTGAAACCGTGGAAAGACATAAACGAAAGACTGAGAGGTCTTAGACAAGTTTAGACAGCCAAAATTCTAAAAATTGGGCAGAACCGAAAAGCAGAAATGTATTTCTGACCTGGTTCGACGGAATCAATTTAGATTGGTGATACTTATAATGAGCCTGATTGTTTAGAGCTCGCGCAGAGACTAAGTCTACTGACTTCCGCCAATTCAGGAATGTGCGGTGCATTTTATGAGATGGCCACACGTGCCTAGCACGTGCGCCGCCTAAAAATATAATTTGCCATTAAATAAATGAATAAATAAATTACAATGTTTAGAGATGGTGCACCAAGTTAACTCTAGGGTAACCCTCTAGACCGAATTAGAATTTGGAAATGTTGGTTTTATAGGGAAAAACCGGAGTATCCAGAAATAAAACTCTTGGAGCAAGGACGAGAACCAACAGGAAGCTCAAGTGAACCCACATCTGACACCAAGTCTGAGAATCAAACTAGGCCACATTGATGGGAGGTGAGTGCTCTCACCAGTGCACCATCCCTGCTCCCACTAATTAACACACAGGCAACCCTCAATACATGAAAATGTCATTCACCACGTCTTATCATAACTCAAATGGTTGCCATTTTAAATACTGAAGAAAAGGAAGTACAAGGTGAAGGTACACTGTGAAGGTAAAATGGAACCCGCGCAATACAAATATTAAATTTATTTATTTCTTTACTTATTTAAAGTCTGGAGAAGGCAAATAGTGAGGCTTGGGACAACTGGTTTCAAGAGAAACAATACTGACAATAATCAGGATTGAAAAAACCTGTTTTACAGATTTTGTACGCCGGTAAATCACTGAACTCAATCCAAAAAGCCTGACTGGTTTTTCATGAGATAGCTGATTTGATTTGCTGAAGTTCTTTTTAACTCCCAACGCAGGGGTGACAGGCACCCTAGGACACCCTGGCTATGCCCTTGTCGACAGTGACCTAACACTGCTTTTCAAATTGGCACAGTGCTTATTGCACAGCCACATATAGCAGAAGTTTTTGAGTGATTCTTCATATGCCCCTCTCCCTCCCCCAAGTGAGGAAACCTGGCTATACCCCTGGTAGGGCATTTATTTATTCAGGTGATCTAGTGAGGTAAACATGTGACAATGGCTATGTCAGGTGTAAAGGATATTCTTGCATCATGTACTTCTATTACACAATCACATTTCTGTAATCGCAGCTGCATCAAACGTAAACCTTCCAGGAATACAAACAAAGAATTTACATTTTGGCAATTGCAAAATTCAAGACTCTTTCACTGAAATATTGAATGCTTGGAAAACAGAGGATACTGGCCACTTGTAGTGGGGCGGGGGGAGGGGGGGTGGGGAGGTAGGTGGGGAGGGGGTTACACTGTGAAGGTAAAGAGGAACCAAAGATTGTTGGGGTGGAATTGGTTGTTTTGATAAAAGGTACTTTTGCACGAAAAAAAAAATAAATAGAAATCACGAAACTGAGGTGAAATCTGAAACCACCCATGTAAACTTAAGCTTTATAATTTATATCAAACAAATTCTCTGCAATGATAGAAGGTTTCTCAAAGTGGTTTTGTAAAAGAAACTTAGAATTGCAAGACACCCACCTTTGGCCATATGAACTGGGAACCATTTTAGAAAAATACTGGGATGGAAGTGGCTTGGAAGCTGAAATGTTGGTCGAAAACTTGAATTTGCCAGCCAGAACTCCCCCAAGTTTCACCCTATCAGAGCCAAGTAAGAATGGAAACAGACATCACTACATGGAGAGCTCGCATTGGTCTCTTCAACCTCACACATGGAAAGAAACGGTTACAACGAAAAACTCAACCTTTATCTTCAAGCCACGCTCCAGTCTACAAACTACTTCCAAGTTCATTCATCATTCTCCTTGCGGTCCTATTTGCTGTAACATTCACCTTCGTTTCTATCGTCGCTTCATCTCCCTCAAAGGAACACTCACAACATAGTATTTATTCACTATTGGCGTCAACGTACTCAGAACCAACACCTTTCAGATTTCTCCATCCTACAACCTCCATCATCCCGCTATGCATGGACATACATCCTAATCCTGGGCCTGTATAAAATTTCTACGCGCTTCCTCCAATCATCAGAAATGCCTTTAACGAGCTTAAACGCATTCAACAAAAGTTAGCCAGGTACGAACATCATTTAGAAAACTACTCGTTTCTTATCAGAAAAAAGTTGGTTCCCAATGGCTTACTACCAAAAACAAGACCCGCGTTCGACAGCCATAATCCATACTTCTTCCGCTCCTGGAAACAAAACCAACAACATTTTGCCCTTCAGCAGTTAAAACTCCTGATTCAAGAATGTAAGATTAAAATAAAGGACCTTCGAAGAGACGAAATCAAGTTGAAAAATAAGCTGAGATCTGCTTGCAATGATTCAACAACCTATACTGCACTTACGGATAAACTCTCCAACCACATCTCTAATCTTACCCGCAAACTGAAAGACAAACTTTTACAAAAGCAAGCGATTCTTACCGCGGAACACAGATGTCACTCCAACACGCAAGACCTACAAGACACACGACCTCCACAAGACATGCATCCTGACCCAGACAGAAGCATGAGCACTTCTAACAACACCTCAACCAGACGCAACAGACGTAAACGTAAACGTAGAAAAACAACTAGGAAACTAGACACCACCACCGTCATAAACCTGTCAAGCGTGCAATTAACTCAAGACGAAGTCAATTTACTCTCTCGTGGCCTCAAATTTTGTCCTACTCCAACTCATATCAACTGGCCGGAATTCAAAGCAGACATCTCTGATTTCATAAGACGACTCCGACTGCATGAATATTTTCACGATAATAGCAACAATTCATCTCAAGATAGCCACAACCCCTTCCGTGTTAAACCTACCTGGACCCCCCACCCCGGACGTGACGCTTCATTAGACGCATTCTCCAACACCATAGGAGAGGAACAATTACTCAACGCTAGACCAAATAGAATACGTGACAGCTTGACCAAACGAGAAAGACGAGGTTTGAAACGTCTCATCCGGCGAGAAGATATCATCATTAAACCCGCAGACAAAGGCTCGGGGACGGTTGTCATGGACATGGAATGCTACGAAAATGAATGCCTCCGACAACTCAACGACACAGAATTCTACAAAAAAAAAATCGACAAAGAAATTACTCCGCTCACTCACGAATGTGTCAAAAGATACATTTCCGGATTACAATTTGACAAAATGATTGATGACGAGACAGCGAAATACCTCAAAGAAAACTCAAACAGGGTCAAATACACAAACAGGGTCATCCACGTCGTCCTATAGTCTCTAGCAATAGCCATCCCACAGAACGTATTTCCCAATTTGTCGATTTTCATCTTCAACCACTAGTTACCAAACTTCCTTCTTACATAAAAGACACCACAGCATCGGTCAACTACCTGATGGTGTTTTACTCGTTACCCTTGATGTATCTTCATTCTATACAAACATACCTCATAATGACGGAATCCAAGCCTGCAGCGAATTTCTGGACCAACGACTCAATCCTACTATCCAGACGACCAGACTCTGTGATCTCATTCGCGTGATACTTACTAACAACTCTTTCACTTTTAATGGACAGCATTACAGACAAATTAACGGAACAGCTATGGGGACCAAAATGGCTCCTCATACGCCAACCTTTTCATGGGAAAATTTGAAAAAGACGTTCTAGCAGCTGCTTCACATTCTCCCCTAATTTGGTTTCTGGACACATGGCAAAGAAAAAATAATTTTTTTATTACATACTTAAACAACCTACCTCCTACAATCAAATTTAACAATTCCTTCTCCTACAACGAAATCCCGTTCCTTGATGTTAACGTACTGCTCATCAACGGCAGGTTAGAAACTGACCTTTATGTTAAGCCTACAGACAAACACCAGTATCTCCTTAAATCATCCTGCCACCCATCTCACACCAAACAATCAATCCCGTTCAGCATGGCCTTACGACTAAGAAGAATTTGTTCAACGGATGAGTTCTTTAACACACGTTCCAACGCACTCACAACACATTTAATCAAGAGAGGATATCAACACCGTTTTCTTAAAGAAGAAATAGAGAAAGTACGTCAAGTTCCACGCAGCAAAGCCCTCGAAAAAACCGCGAAACAAGAGAATAACAGAATCCCGTTTGTAGTAACATTTAATCCAGCCCTTCCTAACATACGTCAAATCATTTTCAACAACCTAAACATTCTTCGTTCTTCACAGCGATGCAAAGCAGCATTCCCTTCTCCTCCTCTCATATCATACCGCCGTTGCAACAACCTACTCGACATTCTAGTCAGAGCCACACACCGCAGACCACCCCCCAAAACACCTGGAGCTTTCCGCTGTAACAGAAGTAGGTGCAAAACATGTCCTTTCATTACAGAGGGAACCACGTTTTACACCTTCTTCTCCAGTAACGAACAAAGGCAAATTCTACATCACATCTCTTGCTCATCTTCGAATCTCATATATATGATACAGTGCTCCAGATGCAAGGTACAATACATTGGAGAAACT
This sequence comes from Siderastrea siderea, assembly GCA_964030785.1. Lineage (NCBI taxonomy): Eukaryota > Metazoa > Cnidaria > Anthozoa > Scleractinia > Rhizangiidae > Siderastrea > Siderastrea siderea. The sequence continues at coordinate 1,847,657 of OZ034976.1, read as the reverse complement.
AAACGTCAACTCAGCGACAGATTTGGGGAACACAGACGCGCAATCGAAAAAGCCATCATCCATCGTCACATTGATCAACCCACCGCCGTTTCAGATCACTTCACTCTCCCTGGCCACTCCATCAACGACATAGAACTCATTCCCCTAGAACTCATTCACTCGAACAGGGACAGCATTCGTAAAGCCAGAGAAGCATTATTGATTTCAAAGGGCAAGACACTTGAACCCCACGGAATAAACAGACGAGATGAAACTTAATCTATTTCTATTTTTAAAAAAGCTGTTAGTCACGTTTCCGCTTTCTATGTTTGTCAACCAATCATATTTAATCTTTTCATTTTAATCATTTTAAATCTTGAAACCCTTTCATTCGATTTTTACTTAGCTTTTACAGCCCCTGATGAAGGTGAGTTTTGTCTCACCGAAAAATTAGGCAATAAATTTGCCCTTCTTAGCTGTCCGATCAGCCTTACAATTGGTTTTTAGAGCTCTGCACTACTGACATCTGGGCTCACCGCCATCTTGGAATTGCCTTACGCGATTAGAATAACGGGAATATTTAAATACCACAGACGCCCCATTGCATTCCGGAATCAGTAATGTCTCCACAGCACCGTATAATTTGTTTTCGATATCACTAACAACAAGGAAGTTTTATTAAAAGCCATAGTGAGTGAGTGTTTCCTGGTTAACTTAAAGTCCAAAAATGATAAAGTTCACCGTTGAATTAATTAGGCGGTGCGACGTCTCAAACGTCGCTGCCGTCTAATGAAATGGGTAAGCACATTCCTGAATTGGCGGTAGTCAGTAGACTTAGTCTCCGCGCGGAAATTCCCTTTCTTTTCTTATAAAAGTAGCACATTCCTGAATTGGCGGTAGTCAGTAGACTTAGTCTCCGCGCGGGCTCTAAATAATCAGGCTCGTTATAATGACGTGTATTTTACGAGATTGAAAGTGTGAAGTGTAGTTTTGTTGTTTTGAGTTTCGCGGTGTATTGAAGTTGAGTAAAGGTAATTGTTGAATTGTTTATTTCGCTGTTTTTTTTTAGGAGATTTCTTTTCTAAGGGGCAGTGTTTACAAAGGCTAGTGAGAACTTTGGAGCTGTGCAGGTTGTCAGTATGTCGGCATAAAAATAGTTTTGTATGTTGTGTTGCTTTGTGCACGTTGTCATAAATGACATAAAAAGGGAGATTGAAATGCCATTTTGTTTAGCGTGCGAGATCGTCTATGAGTCATGGAGAGTATTGTTAGTTGTGGTTACATAGTGCTTCGAACTCAACCGGTTGCGAAGGCGATGACAAACTCCATTCTTGAGTTTTGTGATGATGTAAAGCATAGGAAGGAAGATATTGTTGAGTCTACTGGTTAAATAGCTGTGAACAGTAAACACCGATCTTTATAAACACAGGTTTAGAGGTTTTAGATTGCAAGTAGCCTCTATTTATTTCTTGAGGTAAAGTCACCGATTTTATCAGTTAATCAATTTCTGAAATATTTTGCATTAAATGTAAAGAAGATCCTCGCAGTTATTAACGCAACTTATGCAGTTACGAAAAGAAAGCCTGAAAAAATCAGGCTTGCCGGGATTCGAACACTGACCTCTGCGATACCGGTGCAGCGCTCTAACCAATTGACCTAACAAGCCAACTGGGAGCTGATCATTAAAGTGGTTCGTAATATACCCGGGAAAGATGAAGATGAAATTATGAATATATGAAATTCATATATTTGAACTGCGGAATGAAGAAATACATGTAAAGAAGATCCTCGCAGTTATTAACAAACCTTATGCAGTTGCGAAAAGAAAGCCTGAAAAAATCAGGCTTGCCGGGATTCGAACCCTGACCTCTGCGATACCGGTGCAGCGCTCTAACCAATTGAGCTAACAAGCCAACTGGGAGCTGGTCATTAAAGTGGTTCGTAATATATCCATTTATTTCTTCATTCCTGCATAAGTTGCGTTAATACCTGCGAGGATCTTCTTTACATGTATTTCTTCATTCCGCAGTTCAAATATATGAAATTCATATATTCATAATTTCATATTTTACATTCTTGGGTAATATCATTTAATTTCACTGTGTCGATAGAGTTCATTGAGACCGAGAAAGTTCTCAAAGCAAATCTGTCATATACGCGACATTTCTTTCGTCACATTAGCTTTGTTGAAGAGTTTGAAGGTGAATTTTTCATTTGTAGCTATGACGTAAGCAGATAGATTTAGTTATCTGTTGGAGACGCTAGCGAAAGAGACTCTTCGGAAGCTTTGACGACAAAAAGTTTACTTACCATTCTAGGTAAAAAAATATGAAATTCATATATTCATAGTTTCATCTTCATCTTTCCCGGGTATATTACGAACCAACTTAATGACCAGCTCCCAGTTGGCTTGTTAGCTCAATTGGTTAGAGCGCTGCACCGGTATCGCAGAGGTCAGGGTTCGAATCCAGGCAAGCCTGATTTTTTCAGGCTTTCTTTTCGCAACTGCATAAGTTGCGTTAGTAACTGCGAGGATCTTCTTTACATTTATTTATTTCATTCTAGGTAAGTTACGTATATTACACTGTTGATGTTTTGAGCGCCATAGCACAAGTCACAATCGAGCCCGAATCAAGTTCGATTCAAGGTGGAGAACTATTTATACATAACAGCCCAGGGAAAGGAAGCTGACAGACTCTGCGCCGCCTGAAAATTCCCTAGAATTTCTTGTTAAAAATATCCCTGCAACGTCTCGCCTCTCCTAGATGGGTGACCTGGGTAGGTACGCTATGTATGGGGAACTATTATGTCCCCAATATAGTATTTAACTAACTTTACTTGAGTTCTATTACTTATACTATTTTACTTGCTTAGCTACCTTGATGTACTCTACTAGCTTGATGTACTCTACTTGCTTGATGTACTCTACTTGCTTGTTGCACTTTACTCGCTTAATGTACTCTACTTGCTTGATGTACTTCACTTGCTTGATGTACTTTACTTGCTTGTAGTACTCTATGTGCTTGATGTACTTTACCTGCTTGATGTACTCTACTCGCTTGATGTACTTCACTTGCTTGATGTACTTTACTTGCTTGTAGTACTCTATGTGCTTGATGTACTTTACCAGCTTGGTGTACTCTACTTGCTTGATGCACCCTACTTGCTTGTTGCACTTTACTCGCTTAATGTACTCTACTTGCTTGATGTATTTCACTTGCTTGATGTACTTTACTTGCTTGTTGCACTTTACTCGCTTAATGTACTCTACTTGCTTGATGTACTTCACTTGCTTGATGTACTTTACTAGCTTGTAGTACTCTATGTGCTTGATGTACTTTACCTGCTTGATGTACTCTACTCGCTTAATGTACTCTACTTGCTTGATGTACTTCACTTGTTTGATGTACTTTACTTGCTTGTAGTACTCCCTTTGCTTGATGTACTTTACCTGCTTGATGCACTCTACTTGCTTGATGTACTTTACGTGCTTGATGTACTCTACTTGCTTGATGTACTCTACTTGCTTGATGTACTCTACTTGCTTGATGTACTTGACTTGCTTGTAGTACTCTATGTGCTTGATGTACTTTACCTGCTTGATGTACTCTACTTGCTTGATGTACTCTACTTGCTTGTTGCACTTTACTCGCTTAATGTACTCTACTTGCTTGATGTACTTCACTTGCTTGATGTACTTCACTTGCTTGATGTACTCTACTTGCTTGATGTACTTTACTTGCTTGATGTACTCTATGTGCTTGATGTACTTCACTTGCTTGATGTACTTCACTTGCTTGATGTACTTTACTTGCTTGATGTACTCTATGTGCTTGATGTACTTTACTTGCTTGATGTACTCTATGTGCTTGATGTACTTCACTTTGCTTGATGTACTTCACTTGCTTGATGTACTTTACTTGCTTGATGTACTTCACTTGCTTGATGTACTTCACTTGCTTGATGTACTCTACTTGCTTGATGTACTTTACTTGCTTGATGTACTCTATGTGCTTGATGTACTTCACTTGCTTGATGTACTTCACTTGCTTGATGTACTTTACTTGCTTGATGTACTCTATGTGCTTGATGTACTTTACTTGCTTGATGTACTTTACGTGCTTGATGTACTCTACTTGCTTGATGTACTCTACTTGCTTGATGTACTCTACTTGCTTGATGTACTTGACTTGCTTGTAGTACTCTATGTGCTTGATGTACTTTACCTGCTTGATGTACTCTACTTGCTTGATGTACTCTACTTGCTTGTTGCACTTTACTCGCTTAATGTACTCTACTTGCTTGATGTACTTCACTTGCTTGATGTACTTCACTTGCTTGATGTACTCTACTTGCTTGATGTACTTTACTTGCTTGATGTACTCTATGTGCTTGATGTACTTCACTTGCTTGATGTACTTCACTTGCTTGATGTACTTTACTTGCTTGATGTACTCTATGTGCTTGATGTACTTTACTTGCTTGATGTACTCTATGTGCTTGATGTACTTCACTTTGCTTGATGTACTTCACTTGCTTGATGTACTTTACTTGCTTGATGTACTCTATGTGCTTGATGTACTTTACTTGCTTGATGTACTTTACTTGCTTGATGTACTCTATGTGCTTGATGTACTCTACTTGCTTGATGTACTTCACTTGCTTGATATACTTCACTTGCTTGTAGTACTCTATGTGCTTGATGTACTTTACCTTGCTTGATGTACTCTACTTGCTTGTAGTACTCTATGTGCTTGTAGTACTCTACTTGCTTGTAGTACTATATGTGCTTGTAGTACTCTACATGCTTGGTGTACTTTTCTTGCTTGTAATACTCTACGTGCTTGATATACTTTACTTGCTTGATATACTCTTCTTGCTTGATGCACTCTACTTGCTTGTAGTACTCTATTTGCTTGATGTACTTTACTTGCTTGATGCACTTTTCTTGCTTGTAACACTCTACACGCTTGATGTACTCTAGTTGCTTGGTGTACTTTTCTTGCTTGTAATACTCTACATGCTTGATACTCTATGTGCTTGATGTACTTCACTTGCTTGATGTGCTTCACTTGCTTGTAGTACTCTATGTGCTTGATGTACTTCACTTGCTTGATGTACTTCACTTGCTTGATATACTCTATTTGCTTGATGTACTTCACTTGCTTGATATACTCTATGTGCTTGATGTACTTTACTTGCTTGTAGTACTCTATGTGCTTGATGTACCTCACTTGTTTGATGTACTCTATGTGCTTGATGTACTTCACTTGCTTGATGTACTTCACTTGCTTGATGTACCCTGCGTGCTCGGAGTTTTTTACTTGCTTTAAGTATCTGTACATGGTCATGAGGAGTGCGACTTCGAAGCATTTTATTTAGCAATTGTGAAACACATCTGAGTATAAGAAGGGCCACGAAATTGTATTAGCCTTGGCTTTAAGAAGTTTGGCTTGAACAAGTTTATTATCTCAATTGTTTGCAACTTCCTATAATACTATATATTATATGCTTCTCGGAATATCTCAGGAGAAAATTTTTTTCGAAAACAATTAACATTTTTTGGGGAAGTTGAGGATTTAGTAAACTAGAACAGTCCCACATTTTTTAAAGAAGTCTAATTTTCCTGTATTGCTCTGTGTGGCCATTCATTAAAAGACTATGAGGGGTCAGAAAGAGACACTGGCGTTAACCAGAATATGTCACTTTCACAAAGATATTTATCAATTGGCTCTGAAACAGGTCTATTTCCCGAGACGTACGCCACCAAACATTTTCTCTGGTTATGGAAATCATCATGGAAGTCATTTTCGTCGACAAAACTTAACGCAACCGCTCATGGAAGTGACATTTTGTTTTCTTTCCTAACATTAAATAAAAATTGACCTCTATGCAGACGTCTTGGCCAGGGACACAGCGTTCTCAAAGGCAATATCTCTCTCCTTTTAAGTGTCTTTTTCTTTTCCTCATTTCCTCTTGTAATAACTGTCCTTGTTAGTTTTTTTAGCATTCCCAATTTAAGTGTCCCCAATTAAACTGTTAAATACTAAATACATTTGACACATTAAATTAAGATTTTATCTACAGGGGCGTTGCCAGCTTTCTGAAGAGTTGTAGGCCTGGCCGCCTCTAGGTGGGGGGGGGGATATCCTACCGAGGAAGACCCTTAAAAGTGCAATTGCACAGCACCGAAATTTTGACATTTTATTACAGAGAATGGGCCAACTTTCACTCATTACTTAATATATAAACGCAATTGCCTTTAACGACACATACCTATCACTTGGCTTTTCCAGAAGTCTCCCGAGTTTCTACTTGCTTGCATGAGACTTAACCAATCTTGAAAGGTTTTTTGTGGTATGTATAATGCCTATTGCTTTCTATTTTAATCTTGAAAGTTTTTTAGCCTGAATTGCTCTCTATTGCACATTTTAAAAATACGAGCGAGCTAAAAAATTTGTACTATAAACAAACAAAAAAACTAAAAAAAATGGTGCAAAAGTGTCATTTTGTGTAGTTTACAAACGCAAACATTTCGGGCCTAGCCCTTCTTCAGTATGAAACCGTTCTCCGTATGTGTACGCCTGAGAGATTGGTTAAGTCTCATGCAAGCAAGTAGAAACTCGGGAGATTTTTTTGTTGAAAAATGTGCAGAAATGACCACTTTCTTTGAAGACCGTGGCTATCCTTCCGATCTACTGCGCAGTGATCGGGAAAGAGTGCATTCCATCTCAGGCCAGGAAGCACTCGAGAAACGTGTCAGGCACAGTGAAGAAAGGATCGCTCTGGTACTCACCTACCATCCTCTAAGTTCACGCATTAAGCACATTTTGCTTAACAACTTTAACATCCTGATGAGTAACCCAACGACCGCAGCAATATTTCCAGCACCACCTATTGTTGCATATCGACGCCATTGCAGCCTCAGAGATCTCCTAGTACTTACCTCCGACCACTGTGTAACAGACGAACTAGGAACATTCGCGTGTGAACGCCCACGCTGCTGCACCTACCAGTACACCACGTCCGATGTACATGTACGCGGACCGACGTGCTCAACTATCATCCGCGAGCACTTCAACTGCAAATCGGAGAACATTGTTTACTGCATCTCGTGCCGTTGATGTCCAAGGCTGTACATTGGGGAAACCGAACGTTCTCTCCGCGAGCGATTCGGAGAACACCGACGAAGCTTGAAAAGAACACACCCGGTTTCCCTGTCGCGGAACATTTTAACTCCCCCGGCCACATTCTATCGGACATTCAAGTTAGAGGACTAAGAATGTGTTCTGGGTCCGGAGCGCGATGGAAGGAATTTGAAATAGAAAACATTTTTAAGCTCGGTTCAATGGCACCACAGGGCTTGAACAATGTTTTTCATTTCATTTAAACTGGGCGCGCGCGCTCAGGCTTCCGCGCGCTCTTGGACCTTTTAAATTTAAGGACGTTCGCGCTAATTGTTTATGCGCATCCTTACTGCGCACGTAATTCATGTCGCAACGTCACGCCACGTCATGCATGAGCGCGCGCGCTGAGAAAACTTTCCAAAGACATATAGGGTGGGTAGCCGTTGCGTTAACTTGCAGTTTCCTCTCTTAAACGGTCGGTGACCCCCATTTTTTTTTCAGGATATATAACCTTTTGGGACAGATCTCTACCGATTGACAAAAATTGAGCCAAATTTGAATGTTAGAAGTTTATTATTTTTCATTTTCTGTTCCCGCGCGCGATCGAATCAGTCACATTTTGCAGCATTTTGGTGTTTTGAACGTTTGAAAATAAAATTGTAAAAGTCAAGGTTTACTCTAAGGGACTTTAAAAGTAAAATATATTTGTTCAATAGACCCACTCAAATAAATTCGGACAAAGGAAGTTGGCCTGCATCAATTCATTTAAAATATTTTGTTGCCAGAAGCCGCAGAGGTCAAACGTCATATCGAGTGACGAAGTCAAATTCATCCAAATAAGCGCCTTCTTTCAGATATCGTATCTCGAAAACGAATTCGGTGACCCCCAATTTTTTTTTACATTTCTGACATAAGTAACTTATAAACTAGCTGTGGTGAAAGTTTAAGAAAAATTGCAATGTTGGAAGATTTTCGCGCGAACGTCCTTAACATGCGATCACGTACACATATGAAAAAAGGTTTCACACTGAAGAAGGGTTATGCCCGAAACGTTTTTGTTTTGTAAACTACGCAAAATGACACTTTTTACACCATTTGTTTTTTTAGTTTTTATTGTTTATAGTACTATTTTTAAAGTGTTAAGCATCAACTGGGAATTTTTCTTACCCGCATTTGTCGTTAAAAAATTTGTAGGCCCGGGCCTACGGGCCTATAGGCTAGCTACGCCCCTGATCTAATCTTTATCTTTTCCTTGACGATAACTCGTGACAGTGCTGTGTTATGTGAACATCGCGAAATCGTCAAATGTGTCGGGGTGGACACATGCCAAGTTTTTTTAATTTTTTTAACTTGTGAATAGTTTTTCACATAATGTACATATTTTTTCTTTCTTTTAGATTATAGGGCTTCACAGATGTATAGCTACTATGTAGAGAAACTGTTAATAAACCATTATTATTATTATTATTATTATTATTATTATTATTATTATTATTATTTCTTTTAAATCCAAGTTATTTTATTATAGTGTTTTTGTCAAGGAAATATTGGCTGATAGTTCCACGTAGAAATTTTATGTTAACAATCGTTTGACTTAGGCCTGGTTTAGATGTCGAATTTCACATGCGCCGAAACAAATACCAATTTTAGTCCACTCCTATGGAACATCTTTCAAAATGATTTATCCTATTGTGTCAGTAAATGCAACCTTACAATGTATGCTGACGACCACCAGCTGCACTCGCCCGGTAGAACAGCTAAGGAGGTCGAAAACAATTAACGAAGAGGGCAAGATGGTCTCAAAATGGTAAGAAAGTAACCTCTTCCAAGGCAACTTCTCTAAGTATCAAGTAATAAGGTTCGGACCAAAAAACAAGCCCGAAGAATTGGAAATTGCAATGATCGATTCCACCAATGAACAAAACTCCGAGATAAAACTACTAGGAGTGATAACCGATGATAAACTAACTTTCATGAGCCAGGTTAGCAACGTTTGTAAAAGGGCATCTTGGCAAGTGGGTGCCATATCGCGCATACGGAGCATGATTCCAAGAAAAGCCAAATTACATATCTTTAAATCAGCCATTCTACCCCACCTAACTTACTGTCAAACGGTATGGCATTTTTGCTGCTCGATCATCTGACCGTCACGGAAAGTGGAACGCAGTCGGGAAGAGGATTGCGTGCAGTTTACTGCAAGAAAAGCGCCACTTATGAAGAACTTTTACACATAGCCAAACTACCAACTCTAAGAAACCGTCGTCTACAGGAAATTGCAATAATTATGTACAAGGTCAAAAACAACACATCTCCTATCTATATAGCAAACCTGTTTATCACAAACACCAGACGTTATGCTGAAAATTTGGTGCGTTGTTCGCGGGCGATATTAAATTAATAACTACTGATCTGTTTCTGGGTGCACATCAATTCATACTGAGTTTACACGTCGATAGCATTTACGTATCAACTAAAACGACTGCAAAATTTTAGCTCATTAATGTGTTTTTCCCTTACATGGCTTATTTGTCGCCCAAAAGCTGCTACCAACTCTAACAAACCGTCGTCTACAGGAAATTGCAATGATTATGTACAAGGTCCAAATCAACATATCTCCTACCTATATAGCAAACCTGTTTATCACAAACACCAGGCGTTATGCCTTGAGAAACTCATATGTCTGAAGAGAAAGAAAAACGCACGAATTCATCATATCTCATTAGCATTCAGCACATGGAGCAGCCCTCAACGTCTACCCACACTACCATTCGAACTTGTCGCATAGGCTTCGGAAAAGCTTTGATCCGTCAACGTTAATTGAAATAGCTGTAAAAAATAGCTAGAGTAAAAGATTCAAAGAAAGCAGTCAATGCCAAAGAAATAAAGAAGTTTTGAGTTATCGTGGTCTACGTTCTTTAATTTAATCAAAATTCCGTCAATTCACGTTGCTGTTTTGCAGATTACGGCAAAGAAATTTACATATATTTGTAACACATGCAGAGCTCATATTTTGTTTGCTTTTTTGGTAAAAAAAATTAATTTAACATTATTTATGCATTTGATTCGGCATAGTGACTAAATTAAATGCACCTAATTGAATTATTCGATTCGTTGCATGAGAAATTCGACTTCTAAACCAGGCCTTAGATGCTTGTTTTGTCTCTATTGCCGATAATTGTTAACCACTGCTTTTTCCCTACTTTCTTACTTTTTAGGGTTATTAACCCTTACACTCCCGAATTCCCCCCCCCCCCAAAAGGCGTTTTTTTTAACGTTAAACTGAATTTTTGGTGCTATGATCTTGAATTTACCTAAACTTTGCTAGAAAAGCACTTTTTCACACTGCAGCAACATTTGGATAAAGATGTAAAAATGTACAATATTTCACTTTGGTGCATGCACATAAGCCAAATTTGGACTCTTTTTGCTGAACCGTTCCTTTTTTTTTTTCTTGCTCCTTTTCCTTCCGTTTTTTCGGCTTTCTTATTGTCATTACTTTCTACTCGTCATATCCTTTCTTCTGGCCGAAAACGTTTAGACGTTATCATTGGAAAACCCTGAAGAGGGGACCTTGATCAATTACAGGTGTGTTGGCCTGTTTAAGCACCGATTTTGCACCAAAAACGGATCATGTTTTTCTTTGATGAGCTCTATCAGAATGCAACCGATATTCAAAATGAACAGTCCCGTAGTAAGGTCAATCCTAGCTCTATCAGCTACTATCACAAAAATCCACCGACGTGTTAATTGATGACGTCACAAGTGGTTCAACGACCGCGCCTCCAAAGAGCGCCTAAATGTGCGATTAGGAGTGAAAGGGTTAAAAAAGACTTAAAACTAGAAATATAACAAAACCAGAAAACTCTCAGATGCGCGTAATCAAGTAATTCACCATTCGCTCATAGAACACGCGCGACTTCCCTAAACGCGTCACTTGATGCAGGCAAAATTGGGGAAAAGATTAACAGTAACCTACATCAAATCTTTGTCTAGTTCGCACGTCACATTATGTAGGAAAGACTGAAGAATATATAAACAAGTCTCCATTTGGCGCTAAAATATGTTCGGATATTAGTCCGTGGACATTATCTGTTACGAGACGTGATCAGTTTTCCAAGGGCGAAGCTCCAGGAAAACCGACCCTTACAAATTGGCTATTTTTATACTACCAGTTGGAATTAGAAGAACAAATTTTCGTGTTTTGGTCTTCTCTGATTCACATGAAGACGTCATTTCCATTTTACAGAAAAAAAAAACGTATTTTCAATTAAGATTTTCTTTCAGGATACCTTTCATGTCAAAGTGCCCAGTTTTGGATATAAGGATTAACTGGAAAGGGGGGGGGGGGTCCCTTATATAAGCTATATAGGTATGTGCCGCCCCAAAGGGTAGGGTTTCTGAGACTTTTTGGTCTCAAAACGTGTATAGAGTTTGACCATTATGGTCTGAAATTGGGTATAGGGAAATTCTTGACTAAATCTCGCTGCATATTTTGCGGCAAAATGCAGCAAGATTAATTAAGTCTAGAAGTTTGTGCCTTAAACGATGTTCAGTGTCATATAGGAGTAGTAAAGGGGGCTCGTTTGTGGCATATGGAGGCTTCTGATTGGTCGAGAGCAAATCAATGACGTCACCGGAACCGGAAGTGACCGGAAGTGCCTGGAACCGGAAGTCACGTGTTTTAGAATGGGAAACCGCTGACCAGTGGGAAAAAAAGGATCGCGGGCTCATACAACCGGAAGTCACGTGTTTTAGAATGGGAAACCGCTGACGAGTATGAAAAAGGGATCGTGGGCGCAGGGTGGGTTAAAACCGCTGAGAAAACGCGGGCTCAAAGTCCAAAGTCCAATTTCTGGAACGGGGGTGGTCCTTGGAGTGAAAACCACACAAAATGAATAAATCACATTTTATTGCTTTGTTTACAATAACTGTGGTTTCCTTTGAGTTCCTATTTGATAAGTGTTCCTTAAATGTTCATTACAATCGACGATCTTGTTGGGGTTTTCACTGGTAGCCATAGGGGTAGGTCTTGAAGGTGTTGTGATCAATGACTCGTTTGTCATAGACCAACTTGTACCATTTATGTTGGGGTTCAGTGAGCAAGGTGTAGTTTGTTGGGTTGCGAACAATTTGATAAGTTTTCGTGACTTGGATTTCCCGTGGTTTGGGAAGGGGTTTCTGGATTTCGTCCTGGACATTCTGACGCATGACGTCATAATTGAGTTGAGTGTGTCCTTCACTGTTGAGTCGGAAGCCTCTGACCTTGCATTCCACTTTTCCTTTATTCGTAGTATACCCATAGTTCTTGGGTCCTCCACTGACAAATTCTTGAATGTATTCTTTATCATCTAATTCGGAGGCGAAGTCCCCAAGATAGGAACCCAATACAGGTTGGAATTGAGTGGGTGTTTCCTCCAGGTAGATGACGGAGTCGGTGTCAAAGTAGAGGACTCTTTCCCCTAAGTCTTCGAGAGCGTCATACAATTTAAGGCGGGCGTGGCAGGTGGTGAAGCAGGCCACAAAAATGTTGAGGTTGGGTGAGACGCGGATGTCCTCTTTTTGTTTTTGGTAGTGGATCTCCACCATATCATGATTGATAACGGCAACGTGACGGACGTCCAAGGAATCATTGTCCAGAAACTGGTGGAAGGCATGAGGATCATCAAAGGCTTGAATTTGGGTCTTGTTGAGGCGTTGTCCAAACTTGCCCCACATGGAGTTGAGCATGAGCTTAGCTAGGGTACGCAGGCTCGGGTTGTATTCGATCTTGTGGTACTCCAACTGGATGCCTTCATGCAGGAAGTACTGTTCGATGTAACGTTGCTTTTCTTCTTCTGTCATGTCGTCCTTAGGCCACCCACTAGCTTCTTGTTTGATTTTCAACCAGGTGTTGACATAATCGGCGAAGAGGCCCTCACAGGTTTCTTCAAAATGCCAGGCTTCGTAGATGTATTGGACTTGGTACCCGAGCTCGACGGCTTTATACAGTTCTGGGGTACACCAGGTACTTGTGAGGGCGCGTTGTTCGTCGGTGTGAGGGCAATGATAGGATCTGTCCAAAAGAGGTTTGTCCATTTCTTCTTCCACACAACGGGCACAGAGTGGAAAGAGCAGTTTGTTGTCATGACGGTAAGGCAGCACGGGATGGTACAATTCACGGGGAGGCAGGATTTTGCATTGAATGAGTCCAAAGTACTGGTGTTTGTCCGTGTGACCCGGTTGACAATAGATGGTAGGATGTCCTTTGGGGTAGGTGGACTTCTTGTTGACCCACGGGTACAAGGAGGTGACATCGATGTAGTGAATTTTTTGGCCAGGGGTAATATGATGGTAGAGTTTGATGGCATTGGTACGACCTCCACAGAAAGCATCCCGAGGTTCAAGAGGTTGGATAAAGTTGAGTTCCCGGACGAAGGAGTCGATCTCTGGTTGGGTGTCTCGGAGGTGGTCCCATTGACATCCCCACATTTGAATGACGTTGTACCCTTGGTTGGTAAGCTTTTGGACTTTGTCTTGGGTGACGTCATAGAGGTCCTGCATGGTTCGATCATAGTTGCGGGGATGTTTTTCGTAGCGATGGGGATAACAGGTAGGGCATCCGTGGGTGAAACAGCCTTGAAATTCGTAGACGGTGTGGGTGTCGGGGCAATAACCATCCACATAGATCTTGGTCCCGGGGATCTTATACTCGCCTTGATTTCGGACATGTTGGATGTATTGGTGATGATGAGGCTCTGGATTGGCACTGGCCAGTAGATCGTCGGGGTTGAGATCTTGGAGGGCGCGTTGACGTAGTTGGTGATCGCACCAGGTTAACCATTCAAGGGCTGGGATGGACTGGTTGATGTTATTTCTCCACCCCTTATGACCGGCGGGTTCGCTGGCAATACTGTTGGGGATCATCCGGTTCATACGTAAATCTCGATTACAAGCGGAGGCAATGGTGACGTGATCGAAGGGATTGAAGCCTGTTAAGTCTTCAAACATGCGTTTGAAAGTCAGACATCCTTGTTTGAGGAGTCGTACATCGGAACTGCAATAGGCCAATAACTCTTGTTGAAAATGAAACACCACACCCTGGTCGCGTTGTTGTTGATGCCAGGTTTCAAAGGCTTGTCTTCCTTCGAGTGACATGCTCTCAGGCATGTAGTAATCGCGTGAGGGGAGGATGCCCACGTAGTGTTGATGCTTAGGTATGTTGAACTTGTGGGGGAAGTACCCTTTGCAGAGTTCTGTCAAACCAAAGGTTTTGGGAAACGCGGAGAGGGGCATCTGGAAGAAACTCATGGAATCAATGAACCGGATGCGGTCATGTTTGATCTCTAACAGTTTACACCCGTTGCGGAGTTGTTGGACGATGCGGTTGTCCCCATAGTATTCTTGGATGATAAAGTACCCATCGTACCCTTGAAAATTATGAGCGATGACATTGACTTGTCTTGTGTCATAGTTGGTCAAGGTATCCAACCATTCCAGAAAGTCACGGATACAGGTGGGACCTGGGAAAGGCTTGGGTTCATCCTTGTCTTCGGTTTCGGCCACGACGAGATTGGCAATGTGTTTTCCCTGGGGTTGCATGGCTTTGATATCAAAGAAGACGTGTAAGGGAGGCAGGTCTTCCTCGTCCTCGTCCTCGGAGGAGGCATGGGGTTCCGCGGCGGCGGCACCTCGTTTGGCGCGAGGACCTTTTTGACGGGTCCTCTTTCTCTTCTTTTGGTCTTGAGGTTTGGGGGCTCTTTGTATAAAACAACGGTGGTCGTCAGCGTGGACGTACTGATGACAAGAAGGGCAATCCACGTGCTTACAAAGGTGACGTTGAATGCGGGACAAGCCCACATTTTGTTGATAACAGTCAGGGCATCGGTATCGTTGAGAGCACACGGAGGCCTGGAGGTCCGTGGCGGGTTTGCCCGCGTGGGTCTTGCTGGAATGGGCTTCGAAACACGCGGGTCCGAAAAAGTCCCGATGACACGAGTTGCAACGTTGAGTGGCTTTCAGGTGTCGGGGGTAAGCATGTTGAAAGTCTGGACAATCTTTCTGTCGACAGGCTCCACACAACTTGGTTTTGGTGCATCGATGACGTCCCTCGGTGTTGTAGGGTTTCCAACAATCCGCACACACATAACTGGACCCGAAAAATCCCGGCAATTTGGTGATGACATCATAATGGTCTTTGTTGTGCAACAGGATCAGTTGTTTGTCAGAAAGGGGTCCAAACGTCGTGATGTGGAATGATCGCTGTGCATCCACCAGGATGATCTGGTAACCGGTGAGGGAGGGAGCTTGACTGAATTGGGTCAAGGCGTCATAGCTGCAAGGACCGAGGGGTACCTGGGCTTCATTCTGGAGGTCCAGAGCTAGGGTTCTCTGCAGGGGCCTTCCTTTGCAGATGCTGTTGTATTTCGGGTGCTGGTCCACGCGAGCTTTGGCGAGCACGAGAGCTCTGGCACAGCAGAGCTCATCATCATTTTGGATGCGGATGACCGATTTTTTCTTGGTTGTCAACATGGTCATGGTGGGATGACCGGGTTTCCCACGACGGGGTCTGCCGGTGCCTTGAGGAGCATGATGAACTTGAGTGATGGAGACTTGAAAGGAATCGTCCATTTCAAATTGTTCGTTGCTGTTGAGGGCTTGGGCTAAACGTTGGAACAGAGCTTCCACCCGTTCTGTGTCTCGACGCCATTCACCTGCACGTAATCCCCACCCCTGAAAATTATTGTGCAGGCGATCGGATGCTATGGTAAAGTAGAGGCGATCTTGATCGTGGAGGTCGGGGGTGGTGGTTAACACTTGATCGACGGCTCGACGTAATCCATCTTGGAGAGCTTGGGTTATATTTTGGCCTGGAAGCAAGTTCCCCCTTTGACGTAACTGGGTCTTGAAATGACGTTCTTGTACCCCCATGCGATCACTCTTCCGATTCACAAAAGGTTCTAAGTCAAATTGGAAGGTAACTTGCGCAGAGGGATCCAATCCACCCCCACTTTGTTCCCATTGGTTCAAGGCCTCTTCACAAATGTCGTCGTCACTGTCCGCCATGTTTTCGGTGCAAATCAAAGGCCCCATACAGGAATTGGTGTCGTCTTCTGAATCAGAGATGTCCAAACCGAGCATGGACATTATCTCACGTGTAGCGAGGCCGCTTGGCCCCGCCACATTGTCTTGTGAGGACATGATGAGATGAAGTCACTGGAGATCGGGGCTCTGTTTTTATAGAGATCCACGCAAAGTATTGTGGTCTCTCTAAGGGGGGGTTCCACGCAAAGTATTGTGGTCTCTCTAAGGGGGGTTCCACGCGAAGCATGCTGGGCTAACTAGGGGAGGATGACCAAACAGAGCACGGGATGCCTAGGGGAGGGGAAGGAGCCAATGAGAGAGAGGGTCCAGGGGTGCCCTAGGGAGGGGAGGGACGGGGTGGGGGGACCCCCCTCCCCCCCCTCTCTAGTGAGGACCCCTGGTGCATCACGGGAACGAATGAGAGACTATAAAACAGATCGCCCCTCGAGGTCAGTCATCTCAAAATGGACTCTAGTCTAGACGACCTGGTGAACAAGTTCGAGAAGTTTGAAGTGGACGAAATTTTAAATGAGGTTAAGGATTGGGTGTACGATGACCGAGACATCCGAGAGTTTGGGGAAGCGCTGCTTGAGGAAAGGAGGAAAAGGAGGCAGCTCGCCCAAGCAGCCCAAGCAGCACGCCACACCTACGTGCAACAGCACTGGAACCCGGGCTGCTACCCACAAATCACCACCGCGTGGTACATCCGGGGCCTCGACTTCTGCTGGACCAACTGGCACCACCAGTTCAAGAGGCCCCGGACACCCCCACCAGCGCCTCATGGGTGGCCCCGGACATCCCCACCAGCACCGCCCCCCTCGCCCGAGGTCCAACGAAAGAGAGGTCCGCCGCAGTCACCGTCGCAGACCCCCAGTGAATTACAAGGAAAACGACGACGACGATGACCTTAACGACAGCGACTCAAACGACAATGACCTTAACGACAGCGACTCAAACGACAATGACCTTAACGACAGCGACTCAAACGACGATGACATCCTGGCAGAATTAGCAGAGCTCAGGGCGAAACAAGAGCGACGACGGGCGCAGCAAAAGGCTAGCAGAGCCAGGCGCAAGGCCAGAAAGGCAAAAGGTAGTGAGACCCCCCTGGTAAGCGTTGAGGACGACGTTTACAAGGAAGTGGCCAAGCTCCGTGCCAAAGAAGCCCGACGACGGGCGCAGCGACGGGCTGAGAGTCATAGGTACCGGGCCAGACACCGCGACCGAATAGCAGCCTACCAGAAACAGTACTATGCCATGAATGTAGAACGACTCCGGGCCTATAAAAGAGAATACTACCGTTCGAAAGCAGGTCAGCAGTGGCAGCAACAATACATAGTGAGAAAGCGTGAGGCCGCTGCCCTCACAAGGGCCATGGTTCAAAAGAGAACGGAGGATAAAATCCAGGCGTTAGGGCCACTAAAACTAACGGTCACGTTGGAGGATTTTATGTCGGACTTTTGCAATACCCTGTCGCCCAGCCCTGAGGATGCCATGGATCAATCTAATACCCTCATGGACATGGATTCAGGGGTCCTTCATCCCCTGGATCATTCTGTATGGGACGATGGGAAAGGATTTTTAGACAATTTACTCGATGACTTGTCATCGGACGAGTCTTTGTTTGACTTTGTAAATGACATGATGGAGGAGGATCCTTCATTTGATTTGGATGACTTTGTCAGTTAAACCCTCCTCGTCTTTGTATTTTTGGCAGAATCGTCTCAGTCTTTGGAAGAACATCCGTGTCAGTATTTGGCAGAACATTCGTATTAGTATTTGTGACAACTCATCAATCAAAATGACAAAAGTGACATTGTTTTTATTTTATCAGGATTGTCTACACCACAATGGGTTTTGTCTGGCAAATCCTGCTTGAGACTCAACACGAACTACAGAATAACAATGTGACATTTTCATTTTTGACTCAACATGTTATTAAATGTTTACAATTTTAAACGTTTCTTGGCTTGCATAATTTTCTTGACCACCCGTTCCGTCTTGTTTTTCTTGCCGGGTAATCGATCAATGGCTTGGATCATCTTGGTATCGGCTTTCCATTTATCTTGCAAATTCTTGGCGCGACTGTAATCAATGTCGTGTTGCTTAGCAATTTGGTCCAAGCGATTGATCCCGGGATCTCCACGTTTCAGACGTTTAGCCAAATGGGTGCCAGGGCCCATGTACTGATAACCGGGCCAATGAAATTCCTTCCCCGTTTTTGCAATCCATTTTTGGACATCCAAGGCTCCTCCTCGTTGGGGGCATTTCCGTTTAATACCCCTTTTTCTCTTGGTGGGCATGTTTTAGTCACTGTCGTAATCCAATCGACGTCGTAACTTTTTGCCACGAGCCCAATCTTCCCAACCGGGTAAAGGTTTCAATCGTTCCACTTCACGAGCGGGTCCTTTGCCTTTGCGACTCTCGGCTAACTTTTTTTCCAAGGTCTTGCGCTGTTCTCGAATGGCTTCTAAACGCGACCGGGTATCCCCTCGACTGGTGGATGGGCTCCCTTTCTTGACAATCTTACTGGTAGTGGCTGCTCCTTTGCCTTTCTTGGTTGCAGGGGTAATGGGTGGTTTGGGAGTCGACGGGCTGCCTTTTATCATGCGCTTCAACCATTGTTCCACAGGTCCCGTCACCAAATCCCCGGTCTCTTCCTCGCCTTCTTCACCTGGCGGACCACCCGGGGCACCCGGGGCACCAACCCCCACCCCGCCAGGAAATTGACGAATGCGTTTGGTTAACTTGATTAATTCTTGACTCAACGGTTTGGTTTGAGCATTAACCAGGGCTGGGGGTAATTGAGGGTTGGCTAACAAGACATGTTTTTTGGCGGCGAGCGTCGCGGCTTTGTTCAACAAGGCATTTTCGGTGAGTTCTCCTTTGTAATATTGAATGAGTTGTTCCAAGTCCTTGTGGGGAATCATGTACACTTCGTCCATGATCGTTGACTACAGTCGGAGCAAAGTTCCCCGTCTTCCTGGTCACGGCAACTCTTACAAAGACGGGCCCTCAAGATGTGTTGGTACTCTCGATACAACAGGTGATATTTATGCTTCCAATAATGACACTCGTCTTTCCACTTGTCGGTGGCCCGATTGGCCTCTTGTAACAGAGTCATCCACGTAGGGAGGGTTAACGAACACATTGACATAGCACCTCGTGAAGTCCTTGAAACAATCCGCTTCCTTTTTGTTGGATTAACCACTGACGACGTTTTTTGACGGAATGTCGACGACGTCCCAAATCACGTAGTACCTTTTTATAGGGTTGAAGTTTAGCCAGCATGGGTGGGGTCACAGGAATCTTGTTTTTTAAAAAGTTCAACACCAGTTCACTCACAGCATTGATTTGATCGGCATTGGCATGTTGTAACAACTCTTGACGTTTGGAACCATTGGCTTCTTGTAACATGGACCGTAAAAACGGGAATTGACGTCGAAGACGTTGCATCCTTTATCGGTGACGACGACGATACCGTTGATTGGCTTTTTGAATCGTGCGTTTTATACGTTTATCCGTTTCCAAGGCCACGGCTTTCCCCAATCCTGCCATGGCGGGGACCAATAGATTTAAAAAACCTCCTCGTTGACGACGGCGTCGTCGTCTTCTCCTCAAGGATACCATGGACGGCTCGTCAATAGACGTTGAAGGGCTTTGTTTTGTTTGATCACGTCTCGCGACTCTTTATAGCCTTGACGGGTATTGCGTTTAAAATCTTGCCACCAACCCCCACCTCGTTGTCGGTAATGTTGTACATTATCGGTAATGCCTTTCAAGGCTTGACCGCCTAATTTGCCTAAAGCGAGTCCAAACCCAGGCGCTGGACCTGATAGAAACATACTCATACCATGGGCAATTTTATCCACCAAACGGGGTTTGCGACGCATTAAAGCCCCTCCTCTTTGTTTCCTTTTTCTGCGTCGTCGTCGTCTTCGTTGGACGGCCATGGTTCTAAGAGTGTGGGACTAGGAGGGAGCGGCTTTTTATCGATCCAATAATCTTTGGGTCTCAAAGGACGAGGACATCCGTCTACATAGCATAGGGCTTCCAAGGGTTGGTACACAAAATGACCATGGTAATCTTGGAGACATCGTTTGGGTAATGGAGGGGTGAAATCCACAATGGTATCATCCAAGGTTTGCATCTTGATTAAAAATCGTTCCAGATCCTCTAAGGGAACACCACGCACATGGGTTTTCAATTCGGTCAAGGCTTTGGCATAGGTGGTAAATGCAAATCGACTCATGGTCACTTTAAATCGGTATTGTTTAAAATCATTCCATCCTTTGACCACGGTGCCTACGGCCGCCAAACACGCTACAAACGTACTGTTTTCCAAAAGGGGACCCGCAATCATGCCTGCAGCCATCAGGAGTAATGCCATACCATTGAACAAGGCATTGACACACCTGTAATGATTCAACATTTTTCGATAACACCACCATTGTTGATGATAAAAGGCATACAAGGAATCCATCCGTTGTAATAATTCCGGGGGGAAGGGAAGACCATGATGTTTCGATCCATTCAATAACGACACGACGGTTTTCATCCTCACGGCGAAACACGGGACGAAGACGTTTGTACGCTCGGTGCTCCTCCTTGTTTATAACTGGTCACAATGCTATTGGTCATGGTGACATTAGCAATTTCACGTCCTTGGGCTAATTGTTCTTGATCTTGTAACAGCATGCGTAAACGTCGTTGTAAATCCGCTTGACGCAAGGTGCGAGGCTGTCTGCCAGGACTCCAAGATCCTCGAGGGGTGGCTGGATTGGAGGCAGGACGTCGAGAAGGCCTTGGTCTCCCGACAAATACAAATCTTGCCAGGCCCTTGCGGACATTTGATTGCTGGTGGTCGCCCCAACACCCGCAGGGGCCACGGTATCGTACGATTGCGGAGGTTGTCGGTCATCATCCGCCATGGTTGCTCTCTCTTTTTTCCTGGTGAAAGGGTGCCTTTATAGTCGTTTTTGATAGGTGCGAGTCCATCCTTCGTCTTTTAACAGGTGACTCAACACCCGTTGTTGATCGGAGGAGGCGGGATGTAAATCCAAGACCAAATACCCATACGGTCGTGTAGTGGCTTGATGAAACGTCTCCAACGTGTCTTTCCAAGTGGTCGGAAACGATTGAAGCATGACATTGCGTACCCCTAATTGATCTCGGGGGTTCTTGAACGCCACGATGTAATGGGCATTGCGGGATATACTTTTCGCATAGCGACCCACGGGAAACATGTCTTGGCACAAGTATAGGACCGTCACCCCTTGATGATGCGAATGTTTGGTGAATAAATCCAACACGCGTTTATCGTGACTCCCTTCGTCCATTAAATCATCCAAGACCAGGACCCCATGTCCTTCAGGAAACCATTGGACCAATGCCTCATGATCGGGAATCCCTTCGTGAAACACCACCCCTTGATCTTGCATGCCTTGAAATCGATCTTGCCAGGCCCCATAACAATAATGCATTTGGGTCGGTGGACTTTCAAACAAATCCGGGTTGTCTACCAAGAGTTTTTCCGTAAACACAGTTTTACCACATCCCGAAGGTCCCACCACCAAGATAGAGGAAGGAGTATGAAAACGAAACGGTTTCCCCGTTTGCATGATGACGAACTACCCTTAGGAAAAAAAAAAGGCACCTTTTTATTGGAATCGGTGGGACTCGAACCCACGCACGACCCGATCCCTATCTGAATCAAAGGTCCAAAGGCTCTACCCACTGAGCTACGACTCCGACACCGTTTTTCCAACAAATTTTATTTAACCATTACATTGATTATACGGATGACAACACAGTTGATACCATCTGGCTTCTTGGCCTACAATCAATTGTTGAAGGCGTTGACCGGCTTGATGGTCATTACTAACATAATCATGATACGAAAACTCATTTAAAAATGCTTGCAAGGTTCGTCCACGGGCTTTGGCTTTCAAATACAACAAGGCGTAATCACCACAACTCTTGCTTGAAATGGCTTGGAGGGACTTGCCATTGGTCACCACATACTTCCAATGATGGACAATCCAATCTCGTAACGGAGTAGCTTGCACGTACGTATCCAATGGCAAAGCATAACTGTCCAGGACTTCACACACCTTTCCATCGGTCCACACCGCTAACCAATGTTGTCCCGGTTGATCGTGTGGGTCCGTATTCACAATGTACCCTTGAGGGGTAGTCTTGACAGGACTCTTGGGTAAACGATCACAGGCCACCGTCCCGTAAAAGACAGGGTTCAATTGGGGGTCGTCTCGGGCTAAATAATCCAACTGTACATTATTCAAGGCCACGTGTTCCATCTTCAGTGCTGGTAAATGTTATACAACACGGCTCCGTTCCTGTCAATCTCCAGCAAATTCTCAAATTCTCCATACACGAGTACGGTTATATTGGTATTGGGGGCGGCTCCAAATTCCAAGACCAGTTGTAAATCGCCCGTTTGCTTGGGGTTGAGGTTTTGACTGTCAGCACATCCATTGGCCACATTGTCAAACATGTACAAGGTACAATTTTTAGCTTGGCCCCAATCCAGCAGTTCTACCATATTGCCTTTCTTTTTACACCAGGCACCACTGGCTTGCAGAAAACGGAAGTAGCCTAGATTATCTCGGGTGCCATTGTCATGCACTAACTGTAGGGTTTCATAAGGGTATTCTTCTCCTTTGACAATCTGTCGAATGGAGGTCAGACCAAATTTCTGGAAACAGAACGGATCTCGGGTCACATCTCCATTGAAGGCACGGCTGTCCAGTAACCCCACAATCAATCGGTCAGGTATTCTGTTTTGAAACAGGTTGGGGATATCAAAGCGGACCAGGTTGCCTTGCATGCTGAAGGTTCGGATTTCACTACGGACGGTCGGGTAAGCCGCCACTTGGCCTTCATTGTGTCTTTTTTCAGATAAACTTCTGTAGATGGCGTCATTCAAACGCAGTTGACAGAGATGAAACCGTAGTTTCACATCCCCTTCCATCAATCGACCAGCTAGAGCCACTCCATTCAAAAACAGGCTGGGGCTGTTGAAATGAAATTTCATCTTGATTTCTATGCCTGGCACCAACAATTTGCCAGTGTGAAAGACTTCCAAGTGCGGGGTAAACACCAGACTGTGGGTGACACCTCCAGCATACTTGGCCACTTCAGCTTTCATGGCGCCCAAGGCCCCTTTGTGATTGGCAGGGAGATTCTGGTAGTCTACATGTCCGGCATTAGCATTCGCTGTGGTGTTGGTGTTGGTGGCAGTCCATTCGGGTGGGAAATCCACTTGATTGTACCATCCTTGGGGTCCTAACACGGTCTTGCCATCTTCTCGGTCATAATTCAACAAGGTTTCCAGGTAAGCTTTGTAATGATACGTGTCGGATTGTGGACTGATCAACGTGCCATTCAACTGCAAGTCAATTTGCTTGATGATGGAATGGGCCAAATTGTTGACGGGCCACAATTTCTGATTGGCCACCAAGTTCCCGGCATCGTCCTTTTTCAAACTCAATTCCATGGTAAAGTAACTGCGTCCCAAATCCACAAAATCGTCCAACCCTGGAATGATGAATTCCATGGGATTGATACCCGTGGTGGTGGGTTGAATGGTGACCATGCGATAGGCATTGATGCTAATGTCGGTCGGTGGCACCTTGAAAATCCGTAACGCCGGGTTGACGGTCCCTTCGGAACGCGGATGCGCTGGGGCGGTTTGTGTACTCACGTCAGGCATGTTTAACGTCGTCGAGTGGTACCCCGTCGTCGTCGTGAGGGGTTTTTATAGCGTCGTCGTCGTGCTAAACGTTGTCTCAAATCAAACCCGGGGACTCTCATCACCTCGGCACTCAACCAGCCACCACGTTGTCCTCCCCTGAGTTTCCAAAACGGATACAGTCCACCCCATTGAGACAACCCTCGATTACTACGAATCCGTCGAGGTCGTGAATGCACGGGATCCATTACACTCCCAAAATATCTCGCGCACGTTTGACTTGCTTGGGAAACAAAGCACTAGCCACACGCACGGCGTCTTTCACGTTCTTCTGATTCAAGGCTTTCTTGGCTTGTTTGGTGATTTCTTTTTTAATGACTTGTTCGGCTTTGCGTTTAACACCGCGGGTTAACCCTGCATTCAATCCTCTCTTGATATTACTAGGCAGTTTTAAAGGATTTCGCGTGCTTTTAAGGCCTTGGAACCCACCACGCATGACCTCCCTCATCAACCCACTGCCGTATTGATCATACCACTCGTCTGTCCGAAATCGTGTCAAACTTCCCCCTCGCATGGTTGTCTTCTTTGCTCTTTCACCAAGGTCTATGCTTCACGTCACCCCGTTTGTCTTTTTATACCGTCATCGGCCTTTCTTTTTCTTCCGAGTGGTCGCTGCTTCGATGGCTTTTTTACCACCGTAACCCGCCGCACCACCCACTGCTCCCAACGCGGCAGCTTTCCCCACAGCCATCAAGGCTGGCACGAGAGCCGCCAGAGGCAAGAGACCGCCTCGTTGCCTTCTTCGACGTGCTCTTGTCTTTGGCATCTTTGACTGACCATCCCCTTTTTCCCTTTTTATGTCTTTTTGAAGTGCAAGGTGACCAGGGTGTTGCCTTGGCCAAACCTGACCAACTTATCCTCGGTGCCAGACGTTTCGGTGACTTGCATTTGAATGATTTCCATCACTTCATTACGAAGCGGTAGGTAATGAATGTGCAACGGTTCAAAGTACATGGTGCCTCTGCCTTCCCGCTTGTAATGGATTTCACGCAACAAATCGGTCACGCGATTGCCGACCATCATACTGCCTGCCACGTCCGAGTACACGTGCAACGATCGCGAGGGATCTCCCACCACTGAACGAAACGCTACATTCAAGTTGGTGAAACGCCACCCACAACTCATACTCAATTGTAAATGATCCGGTAAAAACGCACGCACCGTCCAAAAGACCGGGTTGTGCTGATCGTCGTTCACATCGTTCCAATCGTTGCCAATGGGTTGTTTCATGTTGGGGATTTGATCCCCCATGAAGTCTTGTTGTAAGTTGGGTCCCAAAATCAACCCACTGCTAATTTTACGTAACCATCCCATCTTGACAGCCAACTTGGTGTAGATGTACAGGGCTGGCGTGTCAGTTTTGCAATGACAGATATTGGTGTTGTCGATGATGAGATCGTCGCCTTCCCACTTGAACTTGACGTACATGTGTTTGCCTTGATCGTTGGTAAACCGACCGCCTTGAATCGCCGTTTCCTTGCGTTGTTGTTCCAAGTGAGCAATGGCGGCTTTCATGAAACTCACCCCATCCACCACCCAATCCCAATGTTGAATGTTATTAATGAGGGTTTCAGCCGTCCCTCCTCGCGAGGTCATTTCCCCGTCTTTTCCACCCGGTTTGGGGTAGTCTTGGTCCCAGGACGTCGACATGATGAACCCATCTTTTTGCACCAACTCGTACAAATTGACGTGCGTATCCGGTAAGGAAATGGCACTCAACCCCACTTGCCATCCACCTCCTTGTAACCGTAACGGTTGAGGTAAACGAATCTTGAAGGAATTGGCTTGGTTGTTGGGAAATTCATGTCGGTTGGCATGACTGGGTAACGTCACGTAGAACGACATTTTCTCTTCTTCTTCACACTACCACTTCCCTTTTAAAGTGGAGAGTCAAGAGGGTATGTCCTTCACCAAACTTGGCCAGATCCCCATTGGTTTCGGCCATCTGGGTTTCCACGATTTCCACCACTTCGTTGCGTACTGGGACATATTGAATATGTCGAGGTTCAAAGTGGGTGGTGTTTTGTGGCTGGTACTTGATTTCTCGTAAGAGATCCGTGATACGACCCCCTACCATGCTGCTGGTCCCTACATCACAATACACGTGCAAAGGACGCGTGGAGGGAAATTCCAACGAAGGACGAAAGGCCTTGTTCACATTCACAAACCGCCAAGGGCACGATAGACTCAACTTCAGATAATCCCCCTCCACTTTCCAAAAGATGGGCTTGTTGGCGGCATCGCGGATATCCGTCGGGGTGGGAATGGTGGAAATGCCTTGAAATTCTTGCAAGAGATTCGGACCTAATCGATACTGGCCGGGGGACACTTGTTCAATCCACCCCATTCTCAGGGCCAAGGTTCTACCCCAGGACACGTGCGCCACTTGTCGTTTGTAATCCACATTGGTGGTATTCAATAACAAATCCCCTTCGGAGGTCCATTCAAAGGTCGGGTACAATTTAACGCCATTGTCCTCGGTCCATTTGTTTTTGGGTTCGGTTTGTTTCGCACGGCTTTGCTCGTAACGGTACACCAGTTGATGAAAAAAGTGCGATCCCGTCGAGGAGGCCATCTCCTTTCTCATATCTCGCCCGTAGACAGTGAGTTCGCGGCGTTGATGCCACCATCGATCGTTGCCTTGATCGTCTTGGGCATACACCCGTTCGTGCCATCGTACGTACAACAGAGGATGGGAATCACCCACGCCTCCTTCTTCCGCTATCACTGGAATGGTGGGTAAGGATAAACTCACCATACCCACCATCCATCCTCGTCCCATAAATCGGATGGGTTTAGGCAATCGGTTTCTGAAATGATGACTCTTGTTCCCAGGAAACTCTTTGGTACTCGCATGACTCATCAACGTCACGTAAAACGAAGAGTTGGGCACCAACGTCATTGTTTAGTCACGTCGTCTTTTGGGTGGGCTTGTCTCTTTAGTCTTCAGTTGTCGTTTGGGTGGGCTTTTCCTCTGGGGTGGTTGGAGAGACGTGACGTCTTGACTACGAATCCAACTATTGTACTTGTCGGGCCACCCTTTCCACTTGACCAACCAACGATCTTTTTGTCGCTTAAGTACCTTTTCGATGCGAAACACCTCGGATACATGGACTTTTTGTAAATCCTCTTCATAAAACGTACCTTGGACGGGGGTCTCATCCCATTCGTGAATCTTATACGTGGGCACAGATCCCGGGATCACACGATGCACCACAAACACTTCTTCGGTCCAACCGGGTAAATAGCCTTTTTCAAAGGTACGATGAATCTTATTGAGACGTACACGATCTCCGACTTTGAATTTAGGTTTTTTCTTGTCTTTCAACCGTTGGGCATACAATCGTTTCCACACCGCTTCTTCGTTGTCCCACGTCACGTCTTGAGGGGCCATACCAATACTTCGATGCCGGGTGGCATTATACCCTTGCACCAACTCGGGTAAGACATCGTCAAACTGTAAGGTGTTGGCCGCGGTGAAATAACGGTACAACCGTTCTTTCAAGGTGCGGTTAAATCGTTCCACCACACTGGCTTTCGCATCCCCTTCGGTCGAAAAATGTTGAATGCCTTGCTCGTCAAGCCATCGTTGAAACGTCCGGTTGTAAAATTCTTTCCCTCGATCCGTTTGCAATCGATTCGGGTGACGTCGTCCTTCTTTCAAAATCTTGTCAAAGGCATGGACCAACGCCACCCCGGTTTTGTCTTTCAACGGTTCGACCCACGCGTACTTCGACAACACATCCAAGACCGTCAACAAGTATCGTATACCCCGATTATACTTGGCCAAGGGTTGCACTTCCACTAAATCCGCGACCCATTGATCATCCAACCCCCCTACGATCACGGGGACGGTGGGAAAACGACGACGTCGTGGTTTATGTAACGTATAGGCCAAATCCCGTTCCAAGACCCGTTGAGCTTTTTTCAAAGGGAGACGATGGGCTTTAGCAAATCGTTGCACCCCTCCTAAACTGCCGGGGGCTCGAGGATCGTGGTACTGACTCAACCATGGTTGGGAGACCTTTTTCTTTCGAGGGGCCATACGTTCTGGCATTCACCCCATAAGGTCGATATGGTGGGGACCGTGTGGGGATGCGCCTTTTGAATGATTCGATACCATCGCCATGCCTCTGGGTGAGCTTTTAACCATAAGACAAACACCACCCATCGATATAGGTTGCGGTCCACATGGGTTTCTTCAAAGAGGTGGAGAGGATGCGTGTCCTCGGGACAAGGGGGTATGGGGATTTGGGTGCCGGGTTGATGATCATATAAGACTTGACAAAGGGTTTGATGACATTGCCATTGCCCCAGGGACAAGACAGACTCCCACGCATCACACACAGACTCCATGGTGACATTGATAAAAAATTTTATTCGTTCTCTCATTTAAAAGAGACCTAGACGGCCGCAACTGATGGTCTCTACACCTTTCTGCCAGTTCTCTACACTGTCACTGTACTTGGGGGGTGGTGGAGCTGGGGCTACCATCATTTCTTGACGGTTCTTGAGCTCTTGAATTTCTCGTAACAATTGTTTCTCATAGTCTGTCAGGGGTCGTTCTCGTTCCACGTCCTCTTTCCTTCTGACTGGAGGGCCAGGGATGTCATAGCCCCTCTTGGGATATCCTTGAGCATCACGGGTGGGTGGTTCAGCTTGTTGGTCGGCTTTTTTGGGAGGGTTGTCATGAAACCACGTCCAGTACTTGGAACCCAAGGGTTGATCGGCCCATCGGAAGAAGCCACACGTTTTCTTGGAACAAGTCAGAAACAACCGATCGGGGTTCTGGGTCGAATGACTCTGTTGAAGCGTGGCGGGTTCACGGCAAAAGCATTGTAAACCACCCCACATGTCCAACACTTCTACATGAGGTTGACTATACACGGCTTTCATATACTCCAGAACTTTATCTTGACCACAAAACAGCAAACACGGTTGCATGGGACATTTCACGTACTTCCATCCCTTTTGAGATTCTCGGGCCTCCAAACGCACCTCATGGTAAGGACATACCATAGTGTCCACTGAACTGGGAGGATCATACACGGTCGTCAAGGTGAATTGAGGTGATGGGGGTGATTGCTCCACCATGTCATTCAATTCTTTCATCATATCTTCCACAGCAGCTCGGGTGTCTTCCACCACGTCGCACACCACAGGATCACAGTCCACGGGCGTCATATGTTGAATGCTCTTCTTCTTCTTTTTCCCCTCTGGGGGATGGGTTGATTTTCTCTTCCGATCGACAGACATCGTACTCAAGGTTGATGTCACCCCTACCGACCATGCCTTTTTATACCTTAGACCCTTGACTGTCATTGGTCAGCTTATTCAATCCAAATAAGGACTTGTTATCTTCCCATTGGTCAGCTTTTGCCTCTCCAAATAAAAGGTCCTCTTGTCTTCCCATTGGTCCATTGTCCCTATTTAAGGAGCTCCCTGGGTCCTCCGACTCGTCATTCCAAGTAGATGGACTACTACCAAGATCTCAACCGAGACGACTTTGCTTCCACCGAAGACTATTTGGCTGAACGGGTCAAACGAGGTCTAGCAGCGGGATTCACGTTCAAACAGTGCCGACAGCACCACGTCATTGATTTCGGTTTGGCCTTAGAGTTGACTCCCACGGAGATTCTAGCTATTGTAGGCCCAGACACCGGCTACGTATTTAAATGCCCCCCAACATCAACATGATCGGAGAACAAGATCTCGGTGCCTTGGAACTGCAAGTGGGTCATGGCCATGTGGTCTACACCGGGGGAGCCAAAGGTACGGATGCCCTCGTGGAAGAACAGGCCAAACACTTTGGGATGCAACTAGAAGTCCTGGTCCCCCCGAACCATCCTCGATCCACTTTCATCACCCCTTCTACGGTGGAAGTCCTGATGCTGGCCAAGCCCCATCTTCACCAGGCGGCTGAGAAACTAGGCAAACAGATGCCCAGTCATTTTTACACCTTGCAATTATTGCAACGCAATTATCAAATTGCCAAAAAAGCCCATACCATCTATGCCTTTGGCATCTTGGAACAGGATCATAAACGCGTGAAAGGAGGCACTGGTTGGACTGTGCAATTGGCTATGGATCAAGGCAAACCCGTCTACCTCTTTGACATACCCAGTCAATCATGGTACCGCTCGGACCATTACTACCAAGTCAATGAGAATGCCGCCACCCTGGTCACTGGCAGTCAATTTGTTCCTTGGGGACCTAAAAAGCCCACCCTTCATCAAAGCAGTGCTATTGTGGGATCCCGGGATGTGGACGACAAAACCCGAGCCGAAATTCAAGCCTTGTTCAACCGCACGTTCTGTCTACCCGAGAACATTGATCAATTACGTCGGGAGCTCGAAGACTTTCATTTGTAATTTTTAGTTTTTTTTTATTTTTGGAATTGTACATAGCTTTCTTTTCAATTTTTATTTTTTCCAATTGTACATAGCTTTTCTTTTTACTTTTTATTTTTTCAAACTGTAGATAGCTTTTTTCAATTGTAAATAGGAGCACCCCAACCCGCGTGGCAAAGAACACAGACCACCATTTGTAAAAAACATCAACTCTTTTTTTAATTAAAATAAAAAAGTTCACAACCCTGACGTCATGTCCGTTGACTTTTTCTGGAGAGTTGAAGGGTAATGATGGTACTGCCTTGTTTGAAAGGAGCCGGCTGTCCATTCGCTGTTTGAATGTCAATGGCAATGCTGTCAAAGATGGTTTTGCCAAGAGGAAAATACATCCGTTGCGTGGTATCAAACTGATGATCGGTATTGCCAGCATCAATGGCACGTAAAAAACTTTTTTCTTGATTTCCAACCACGCTGTCAATGACGAGATCCGTGTAAATCATGAGTTGTTGTCGTCCTTGTTGCGGTTTGACGGTTTGGGTGGTGGGAAATGGTTGTCGACTGAGATTAGGACCCAAGAACAACTCATACTCGAAATCGGGGTGGGTAAAGCTGACAGAGACGATGCCATGCGGTGGATATTTGTTGACAGGCCCTATGGTGGGTGTCCATTTGTGGCGATCCTCGTAATCCACGATATGTTTCACCAGATAATTTTTTTCTTGGACAATTCTCTGCGTTGGCGTTCCATCTTTGACAAGTCCCATCAGGCTGGCCAATTTCCATTCCATTTCAAATTGCATGTTGGCTGGTATGAGTACATACAACGAATCTAATTCGGAGGCGATGCCGGCATTGGTGATTTTCACGTAGGGTTGAGCCAGGTTAAGAGCGGCTAGTTGTTGTCGTTTTCCTAGATCGTCCACGTCCATTTTGGCTATATCCATCATGACTTCCATGTGTTGTTTTTCTATTTCGTAAGCGATGGCAATCCATGCCTCTTTCAAATTGTGGTAATACCCTGGCGGTAAATGGATTTGTTTGGTCACTTGAATGGGAGCCGTTCCATCACCACGTTTTGGTATGTATCTGATATCTGTTTTCATCCAATGTTTTTGACTATCTTCTTGCGTCCAATTCTGCTTGGTTTGATCTCCCAATTGTTGATAAAAAGCCGGGTGTGAGATATGAACCAAGGCCGCTTCCCAATCATCTTCCACCAAATAATGTGAATGAGGAAGTCTGGCAGTAAATTTTTGATTCGTGCCTTGTGCTTGATCACTGATAAGGATGATGTAAAAACTCATGGTCACAATCACCACCTAACCCCTCTGGTTACCTTTTTATACCTGCCCCCGATGCTCAAATTGGACAGTGGACTTTGAGCCCGCGTTCCTCAGCAGTTTTGCTCCATCCTGAGCCCGCGATCCTTTTTTTTCCACTGGTCAGCGGTTTCCCACCCTAGCCAGAGGCCTATTCTGATACGTCATGTAAGCGTCACGAAATGTCCTCTCTTTTCTTTCCTCTGAGCCCACGTGCTCCAGGATTTAATTAATGATTCGCTTTCTCTATAAAAAAACAACCACGTCATGTCCGTTGACTTTTTCTGGAGAGTTGAGATGAAACTATTTTTTTTTTTTGTCGCCTCAAAAAAAATATTTGAAAACCGAAGCGGTTCTGTTTAGCTCGCAATGTTTTCCCATTCCCCGCGTTGTTGTGAAACTCTGCTTCTGATCGGCTGATACTTTGACCATGGCCTTGGACCTTGACCATGGCCTGACTGGGACTGACCAATCACAACCAAATGACGTCACACTGTTTAGCTGTATAAGCAGCAAAATTACCCCCGAACTTTCTTTTTTTCAAGATGGAGGAAGGTCAGGGAGACTTACGACAGTTTTTTCACAGATTTATTCATCGCTTTACCCCAGCAACCCTCGGCTTTACAAACAAAACGATGACAGCTAAGATTTCAGCGAAAAATGTGGGAGATTTTTATCTGTAGAAGCCGCCGAATGGATGTTTTGAAAACAGCGAAAGCTTAACACGAGGTAAGTGTTGTGTTTTGCTGCCGGCTAAAAATATTGAAGTGTTTAGCCTGTTTTTCCCACAACGACGAACTTTTCGATTAAAAAACAGTGTGTCTTATAATACTCGTTTACTAGTTTTGTTTTTCGAAATGAAACTAATTTTTTGTCGCCTCGAAAAAAATTGAAAACCGAAGCGGTTCTGTTTAGCTCGCAATGTTTTCCCATTTCCCGCGTTGTTGTGAAAAAATCCTTTTCTACCCGAAAGACTATTTGATTTATTTTTACTCACTCTCTGTATTTCTTTTTTCCACAGTCCAACGATGTGCTGACTGTAACGCGGTGAGACAAACGAGATGACAACTCGTATTTTCGCCGAGAAGAAAGCGAGCGGCTTGTTGAAAACAACAAGCAAACCTCCACGCAAAGTAAGCATCATTTTTTTCTGACTGTCAGCTAAAAAAAATATATAGATTTAGCCAAGCCTAAAAGCGGAACTCCATATCTACCGGTTACCATCGGTCGCCTATAAATTAGGTACTTGACCTCGTTAATTACTGTATAGTTTTATTAAGCGTATCATTTTAGTATAAACTTAGAGTTATAATTCTGTTTCGTGATTCAAGCAAATCTAGTTTATCTATTTGTGCTTTCACTTTAAGTTCGCTAGGCAAATTCATTTAATCGTTTATCGGCATTTTTTCGTTTGTTTTGATTGCTGTTATTTTATTTGTCGCTTTGTATTTTGTAATTGGAGACGCGTGTTCGCTTCGAAACTACTAGAAATTCTCTTTTGGTTTTGTTTACAGATTATTGCACAGTGTTGCACACATTTGACACATTTTGTCGTAAATTCAATCTGTTTACTGTGAATAAATTTAATTCTGTTTTACAACTGTCAATTGGAAAGCTATGTTCTTCTAATTCTGTTTGGCGACCGGATACGCTTCATTCGTTTTAAGTTCGCTAGGCAAATTCATTTAATCGTTGATCGGCATTTTTCATTTGTTTTGATTGCTGTTATTTTATTTGTCGCTTTATATTTTGTAATTGGAGACGCGTGTTCGCTTCGAAACTACTAGAAATTCTCTTTTGGTTTTGTTTACAGATTATTGCACAGTGTTGCACACATTTGACACATTTTGTCGTAAATTCAATCTGTTTACTGTGAATAAATTTAATTCTGTTTTACAACTGTCAATTGGAAAGCTATGTTCTTCTAATTCTGTTTGGCAAACGGATACGCTTCATTCGTTTTAAAATACAAAGGTCATGCTTTAGGTCAGAATTATTTGTTCGCAAATTATTACTTTTCTGATCAACTTATACTCTTTCCCAGGGCGCGTGTTCCTTCCCAGGACATTGAACTTTGGACTCCGTGCCGCTGCCTGGCTTGCATAGTTCGTCATTGTGCCCTCGTCCTCTACCAGGGAGCCTCTCTTCATGGAATCATGCCTCCAGACATCGTCGCAAGCCACCATATCCAGTTTAGACTTTGGACTCATTTTTGTTTTCTCTCACTTGTTGTGAAAAAAGTTTGACAATAAATTATTTGTTAAAATTTTTTGTGTTGTTTTTTGGAGTCAAGGACCACCCCCGTTCCAGAAATTGGACTTTGGACTTTGAGCCCGCGTTTTCTCAGTGGTTTTACTTCCCCTTGAGCCCACGATCCCTTTTTCACATTGCTCAGCGGTTTCCCATTCTAAAACACGTGACTTCCGGTTGTATGAGCCCGCGATCCTTTTTTCCCACTGGTCAGCGGTTTCCCATTCTAAAACACGTGACTTCCGGTTCCAGGCACTTCCGGTCACTTCCGGTTCCGGTGACGTCATTGATTTGCTCTCGACCAATCAGAAGCCTCCATATGCCACAAACGAGCCCCCTTTACTACTTATAGGTGTCATAGATGATAAATAAAGCCCTAATAATATAGTTAATATGTGGACTTCACTCTGACAAGGTATTGGGTTCGCAAACCGAGAAAACTTTCGTGCGCTGGAACATAGCGAATTATCATAATTAGATTTACAACTTTGAATATAGCAGTTGCTGTAAACAGTGACTCGGAAGGTCTTCTGAAGCCTCGAAACCTGCAAATTTGTGTCCAAGTTTTCTCCGCCGATATAGACTGATTTCAGGAAATGATTCGCGAGGAGCATTAACTTGGTGTACTGTATTGTGTTATGACAAGAGCGAATTTTTAAACGTCCTTCTCAAAATGAAGATAGCACGTTTCGAAGGTTAGATTTCACCTTTTTACTCTCTTAGAAGCCACAAACTTCTATCAATTTTTGAAATCGAAATTACAATAAAATAGACTAAAATATGTTACAAAAATATGTAACACACTAATAAGAAACTAAAATCTGTAAATATATAGCGAAAAAGAAGTATATATTTAACAATTATCCTGCGAAATCGCGCGGAATATCACCTGATACTTAGCCGACGAGGCCGTAGGCCGAGTTGGCTAAATCAGGGGATATTCCGCAAGATTGAGCCGGATATTTGTTTTATTATTCAACAAATTCTCATCGACTACCATTTTCAGAACGAAAAAAACTATGTTTCTATGATGAAAACGCTAAAAGCTAGCAACACATAATAAACATCAAAACAAAACTTTACGATCAAGAAATCGAAGTTTACTACCGTTCACTTAAAAAGACTTCTATACAAACTTATGTTTGGAACTGACAAGACAAAGTAAATAAAATATTGTTACCTTACCGAGAATAAGTCCTCTTCCTGTGAATTAAGCTTAAAGTCTTTTTAACTATGCAACTTTCCGTGAGCAAGTAAGCTGCCTCGTCCGCAATAGCATTTTCTTGGTTGAGTTTTCACTAGGAAAATTCCAAGTCAACCTCTGGATATCTCTGAGCCTCCTATCTCTGTAAGCTGACGCAAATACTTTTTGACTTTTTGAGAGCATTTAATCGTGGAAAGTTTCTTCCTGGGAGTTAAGACTTCCGGAGAATACTGCTCATACTGCCTCGCTTTTCAAAATGGCCGCCAGACAAGCCGTGATAGAAAATCTGCAGTGCACTTCCAAATATGGTCATTTACGTATATCGCAGGATATCTGTCATGTACGGATAGGGCTTCCTTACCATATATGGGCATAGTAACAATTTGTTGAATAATAAATAAGATTATTAAAAACTGGACTAGGTATACTGGATTTCTAGCATTTTGATTGGCTCAACGGAGCTAGGCTATCAGCTCATATACCTGCTGCGCCCAAATATGGTCAATGAACACTCAACAACAAAGTGAGCTGAATGCTTTTTCCTCGCGAGCAACCGCAGCGAGAAAAATGGACTTGGCAGCGAATTTAAATTAAGCAGAAATTCCAACAGCGTCACCAACAAGCATCACCAACAGCGTCCTCTAACACAAGTCAAAATTGATTGAAGAAACTGTGCAGAAATAGAAATTTAAGCATTAAGCGTGGTGTTTAGGGACCCTTCATTTTTTCCGAGGTAGGGGGGGCTGGTGGGATTTTTGAACTGTCATTAAGAAATTGCATGGCCCCCCCCTCAGTCAATAAATTTTTCCCATGCCCCCCCCCCGCAATAAGGGTAAATTTTTTGGGTGACCCCCCCCCCAAAAAAAAGGGAAAAGAAAACTAAATTAAGCCAGCTATGCATACTGTACAGTTAACAAAACCATCTTTTTGACAATATCATTATATTACAATTAATACTACAGTTGCATTTGCCACTTTTAACTGTACTAAGTCAGCAAAAGAGTTATGTTTCAGCTCGCTATAAACTTTGAATTCGTTGAAGAGTCAAAAAAAAAAAAGAAACAGTCAATTTCTGATCTTCTGGTTATGGCTCTTCCCGAACGTGTTGTGGCTGGCCTCTCAACTTCTTCGTCATCGATGAAGGCAACTTCTTCATCGTCATCGATGAAGGCAAGAATGACATCATTCGATTCGTCTCTTTCACAGCTGCTTTCGTTTCCACTGTTGTCGTCTTCATCGCTATCATCGTTATCAATGTCTAGCAAAGATTCATTTTCAGCTGAGTCTTTTTCTCTCAATCTTGTTTGTAGCAGATCAGTTCTTTCAGGATTCATCTGGAGAAGCCAGTGTCTGGCAATTACCTTAACCTTGTCATGTTTGGTGCTCTTCAGATGCTTGTCTAGTCTATGGTGCTTGAGGTATTTGTTAAGCTCTGGCACTCGAAGCTTTTGTAATTTTGTCGGATCTTCGCACAAATCTTTCCAAGCATAATCCTCATGATTTTTCTCCTTCGCCTTCTGGCTTTCCTTGGCCCTCTCCTCTGCCCTCTTCTTCTTTTTGAAATCTACCACCTCAAGATGCTTAAGGTGTTCAACAACAAACTTTGGCTTAACAATAAACTTGTCAGAAAATGATGCTACACTTTCTGAATCTGACAAAACTAGCCTGCAACTGCCACGCTCCTTCTTCAACTGAACTCTGGGCTGCCAATCGTCTGGATAACGGCCCTCCCTTGGAGTGTTGTTGTAATGGTACTCGGGAAGACAGGAATGGTCATGAGGAAAAGGCTTCGGACATTTATCTATGAGTGGTCCAGTCCATTCTTTACAAAAAGAACAATTGGCTCCTACCTTTTCTCCACAAGAAACTTTAAAAACTCCCTGTAGTTCACCCCTTCTTCGTAATGTTCAGTTATGAACTTCTCAATCTTGGAAAAGTAGTTGTTACTAGGGACAGACTCTTTTTTCGCTCCAGCGTTGTGGAACTGTACCAGGTATGATGTGTTGTGACATCTCTTGATATCGTTTGTCTTATGATTCCGTTTTTAAATGCTGCGAACTACATTTGAACTGCATTCGACCAAACGAATACAGCATTTAATAAGCGATTACAACACAATGCACTCAATAACATCTATATAAAACGTCGTCTTTCTTTTACGGTAGGTTACTAGTTCCTCCCCTGCTGAAGATGCGGACATCTCAAAGGGACTTCGGAAAACAAGTATTGGCCATATTGTAAATCCAAAAGGAAAGAGAGTGCAATACTACATGAGCATTTTCAAAGAGGCTCATTCCAAAATGCGAAAGAATGGCGAAAGTGACGAGTCCTTTAAGAATAGGTTCACCACTGAACGATCCTGTCGATACGATGTTTTACAATCAAAAGAGGTTACCTTTCTAAGTGCGGATGGGTGTTCGAAAAGAGTGAGTTTTCCAAACCAGGATATCATGCATTTGAAGCCCAGTGATGGAAGAAGATTGAACTTCTTCATCAAAGCATGTTTGACAAGTTGAATGGCATGGTGAAACATTTGAAAGAACATGAGTCCACACTCTTCCAGCCTAATGGGCTTACCTTGAAGCAAGGAGAAGAATTTTCTCACGATTTTAATGTGGAGCAGATCAAGTGCATTGAGGCTAAGCTGCTGAAGTTCAAGCAGGATATGGAAATGCTAGAAGAAAACAAGAAAAGTTTCCACACTATATATAAGGGCATACATAAAGAACATATAAGCAAGAGGCGAAGAAAGAAAGAAACCGAAGAAAATCAAATGAAAGGAAGAAGAAGCGGGATGCAAACAACGTCCAACGAGTGTATGGCATCTGTGTTGGAAACCCGCTAGGCAATGATCTTCCAGAATGTCTTGTGTATCCTCCTTCCCTAGCCCATCCCTGAAGAGTGCGTCAACGTCGAAGATGTTGCAGAATTACTGAATAGACGAGATGCACCATATATTGCACAGATGTCGCAATCAAACCGCTTCAGCAATGCTGCAGGAAGCAGAATAATCACAAACCTCAAGCCTGACGTTAGAGATGATGTGTACTGCTTTCTGTATCCTGAAGAGTATACTCTGCCTGAAAGGAACGAAAGCGACTCCCACAGCGCTAGCAGCACAAGCGACGAGGAAGAGCTCGAAGAAGATTAGCAGAGAGAAGCAATGTAGTAACAGTAACTTTATTTATTCAAGATAGTTTACAGGCCTTTATAGCAGCTTGCAGGTAGCTTAGGCTATTCTGGTCGAGCTACCACAAAAATACAGAAATGAAAATTAAGTAACTAAATAGAAAGAAAACTCTGTTGGTTTATTAAAGTTCCCAACCTTTAAAATTGTAGTCTGTAGCCGTGGAAACGTTATTAAAAGCAGAAGGAACTTCTTCAATAGATTCTTAAATCTAATTTGTGTATTTCGGTAGGGATACATTTTTTAAAATAGTACAACATATCCCATCTTTAAGTATTACAAAAATATTTCACGTGACCCCCCTTTTCCCTTATTTTTTTTAGCTGGCCCCCCTTTAAGGCCATTTTTTTACGTGACCCCCCCCCCCAAATCCCACCAGCCCCCCCTACCTCGTAAAAAATGAACGGTCCCTTACAATTAATTTCTTTCATCGATCGTCACGTCGATCATTGAAATTAAAAAACGGTAGGTTTTATCAGAAAGGATTTTCACTTCAAAATGTCAAGACAAGACACAAAATAAAAGACAGTGAAATGGGGCAGAAGCATGTAATAAAAACTATCACACATTCATGGCGAGTCGGTGCGAAAATCATGAAGCAGTCTAAACAAGTACTAAAAAAAAATACAGCTGGAAACTGCCAAGAAGGAAGGAAGGGTGAGATTGTTTTTCGGCTTTAACACGCAAAATTGACACTGGTTTACCTGCACTCGTTGTAGCTCTGTGTTCCAATAAGTCCAAGTGCTCAAATAGAAATCGGATGCCATGTAAACGGAGTTGAATCGCTTTTCCACTTGTTTGAATGTTGTTTTTACCATTCCGTCCGCAACCTCTAAACTGAGAACAACTGCATTTTGCGCTTTGCGTTTAACAAACTATGATGGTGAATTCTAATGTTCCTCGCTACAGTAATCGTGCTTATTAGCTGCGTAGAAATTACCTCTTCAAGGTCAACTGTTCAAATTTGTTCTGTCTTCAGTTCGATCAAACACGCACATGATGGCTCCGTTGTGCGAACAGCCGATTACAACAAACTTGTTCAGTTTCAACTCCAGCAGCTATATGGTGAAATTGTACAGCTTCAATCCGCTTTGAACGATGATTACAACAATGTTTCAGGAAAACTCAAACATGTACCATATTTCAGAGCCAATAATTAGAAGATTTTTTCCAAAACATGTGCTACTTTGTTCACTTTCGAGCAGTTTTCGTTGATTCATTCAGCTAGCTTTGCAATGAAACGCTACAACACTTCGCAAGGTTTTGGCGCCTTTTTCGTTCAGTCATGTGATCGATTCTCGTTCCGTTTAAATTTCTTTTCTCATTTTTCCCGTTCTTTTATGATTTTTTTTTAAATAGTGGTTAAGTTTTTAATAAAACAATTATTCTACTCGGGCTTGCTGGATATCAAATGATTATAACCAACTCGGCGCTACGCGCCTCGTTGGTTATCTATCATTCGATATCCCGCGCGCCCTCGTAGAATAATTGTTAATTATTAAAAACTGGACCAGGTATATTGGATTTCTAGCATTTTGATTGGCTGAACGGAGCTAGGCTATCAGCTCATATACCTGCTGCGACCAAATATGGTCAATGAACACTCAACAACAAAGTGAGCTGAAAGTTTTTTCCTCGCGAGCAACCCGGAAATTCACTTGGCATCGAATTTAAATTAAGCAGAAATTCCAACAGCGTCACCAAGCATCACCAACAGCGTCGTCTAACACAAGTCAAAATTGTTTGAAGAAACTGTGCAGAAATGGAAATTTAAGCATAAAGCAATGTGTTTACAATTAATTTCTTTCATCGATCGTCACGTCGATCATTGAAATTGAACAAACGGTAGGTTTTATCAAGAGGGCTTTCCACTTCAAAATATCAAGACAAGACATAAAATAAAACACAATGAAATGGGGCAGGAGCATTTTAATAAAACTATCACACATTCATGGCAAGTCGGTGCGAAAATCATGAATCAGTCTAAACAAGTACTAAAAAAAATACAGCTGCAAACTACTAAGAAGGAAGGAAGGGCGAGATTTTTTTCGGCTTTACACACGCAAAATTGACACTGGTTTACCTGCACTCGTTGTAGCTCTGTGTTCCAACAGGTCCAAATGCTCAGATAGAAATCGGATGCCATGTAAACGGAGTTGAATCGCTTTTCCAGTTGTTTGAATGTTGTTTTTACCATTCCGTCCGCAACCTCTAAACCGAGAACAACTGCATTTTGCGCTTTCCGTTTAACAAACTATGATGGTGAATTCTAATGTTCCTCGCTACAGTAATCGTGCTTATTAGCTGCGTAGAAATTACCTCTTCAAGGTCAACTGTTCAAATTTGTTCTGTCTTCAGTTCGATCAAACACGCACATGATGGCTCCGTTGTGCGAACAGCCGATTACAACAAACTTGTTCAGTTTCAACTCCAGCAGCTATATGGTGAAATTGTACAGCTTCAATCCGCTTTGAACGATGATTACAACAATGTTTCAGGAAAACTCAAACATGTACCATATTTCAGAGCCAATAATTAGAAGATTTGTCTCCAAAACTTGTGCTACTTTGTTCACTTTCGAGCACTTTTCATTGATTCATTCAGCTTTGCAATGAAACGCTCCAACACTTCGCAAGGTTTTGGCGCCTTTTTCGTTCAGTCATGTGATCGATTCTTGTTCCGTTTAAATTTCTTTTCTCATTTTTCCCGTTCTTTCTTGATTTTTTTTTTAAAAAGTGGTTAAGTTTTTAATAAAACAATTATTCTACTCGGGCTTGCTGGATATCAAATGATTATAACCAACTCGGCGCGTATCTATCATTCGATATCCAGCGCGCCCTCGTAGAATAATTGTTAAATAATGTGTCTAAAAATATGTCACTGACAGAGTTTATACTCATCCCACTGACTGCTAGGTCATCGCAGGGGTACAACC
The DNA here is from genome assembly GCA_964030785.1 of Siderastrea siderea. Classification (NCBI taxonomy): domain Eukaryota; kingdom Metazoa; phylum Cnidaria; class Anthozoa; order Scleractinia; family Rhizangiidae; genus Siderastrea; species Siderastrea siderea. The sequence goes on along the minus strand of OZ034976.1, from coordinate 1,806,475 downwards.
CCCCCCCCCCCTCACCCCTACGCTCTCCTATGGGGAAGGAATGTGAATAGAAGCGGAGAGAGGTACTGTTAAGGAACTGTTGAGGGTCTCACCTAAGAACACAATAACATTGAGAAGGACTAGAACCCTGACAACTTGATCCAGAGTCTAGCTTACTAAGGCCACTTTCTTCCTCTGACCCTTAGGAATGGAGTGGTGTTTACCTTGTAATAGAAAATACCATAAAGACTCGCAGATAAGCTGCACTCACAGATAATCTGCACCCTGAGTTTGGCAACTCAAATTAATTTTGATAAAAACGTTTTTTGAAAGAAATTTAAAGTTTGATTGTTTAGAAGTCTTCGTCTTACAACCTATGAACTCACTTACATTGAAACAGAAAATACTTCAAAGACTTACTCACAATTTTAGCTATTTAATATAAAAAACATCTTGATCACCAACTTTGACAACTGATTGATCTTTTTCTGGTATTTGTTGGTGAGTCTTTCTTGACTCACCACAAGCAAATCGTTTGTGGAACGTTTGTAGCTCAGATAAGGCGCACCCTCGATTTTGAGCGACGAATTTGGGAAAAAAGGTGCGGCCTATCCCTTGCGAAATAACTCTGAGAATTCCTAGGTATTCCTCAGAATATCCTAAGAATTCCTAGGAAAAAATTCTTAGGAATTCCTGAGAATTCCTAGGAATTCCTAAGAATCTGAGGTGTGAATTTTCACGGTAAATTTGGACTTGGAATTCCTAAGAATTCTTAGGAATTCCAACCTTAAATGGTGCTGTCTTGAAATTCCTAGGAATTCCTAGGAATGCCAACTAAAAGAAAATCAAAGATAGAATTCCCAGTTACTTTCAGAAATTCCTAGGAATTCCAAGGAATGTTAAAGAATAACTGGGAATTTTTGGGAATATGTGGGAAAAAATAGGAATGTGGTCAGGAATTTGTGGGAATAAATGGGAATTTCTTAAATAAGTGGGGGAAACATTAGAAACTTGACCAAAAATGGTAACAAAAAAACAGCTGTTGGACACAATACAATATCCCTCAATTTAAAGGTCAGTTGTTGATATTTAAAGTAGACAAATCGAGGGTCTGGTTTTTTTACCAGGCTTGGACCGGGGCAAAACCATAGTTTTCCCGGGCTCTTGGTACAAGGGCACATTCAGTTTGCCTCAGAATGTCTGTTTTCAACATATCTTCAACAGGAGTTAAATGATAAAATTAGTTCAATATCATTAATTTTTGTACCTTATATTTTTGTTTATGAGGCAAAATTGGAAATACAATTCAACAATCATCAAGTACCGCCTTCACTGATTTTACATATAGGTCTTATCTGTTTTGGCTGCCTTTAGTTCACTTGCTGTTAGCAGTCTTCTGAGTTCGGTCCTCTGATGGCCTTATACATGTGGTCCTAGGAAAAAAAATCGAAATTTTATATAAATTCTAGACCTGTCATACACTCAACATTATTAATAGGTTGCAGCATTAATTTTCAATAAAAAATAAAAGGTACATATGTGCATGTACAGGTTGTGATTCAAATTTTTCTTTGGTTTAAAAATTTTCAAACCAGTATAATTTTTATTTCCCTTTGTCTCAGATTCATTGCCAAAATCTAAGGCAAAGGAAAATAAAATTAATCTGGTTTGAAAAGTTTCAAACTAAAGAAAAATTTGAACCACAACATACATTTACAATTACAGTTCAAGTAGTAAAAAAAATTAAGTAAACAGTCAAGTAGTGTGTTCCAAAGATGTGGAGGCCTGAGTGGCACAATAAGAATGATATCTGAAGCTAAGCTCTCACTTGAGTGACATTCACATTGCTTTAGCATTACAGTGATAGACCATTTCAAATCCTTAAAACCACTAACCAGAGAAGCATTTTCTGATACACCATAAAAGAACACTGTAGTTAGTGAATACATGGTAATGGCTTTCACATGTTCACGTATGGGTTCTCAAAATTCTCAAACTAATAATTATGTTCTAATTGAATGAGTGGGAAGGTAAGACAAGAAAATGTTTGGCTTAAGGCTTAATGTTTGGCGTATCGACCAAATGCAGGAGGTCTGTGTGCCATGCCTGAGAAGGACCTATGAGTGTAGATGTAGGTGTTGAAATGGAATGAGACCCCCAGAAAAGCTGAATCTGAGGTGTTCCCATTTACCAATCAGGAGCTCTAACCACTTTTATTGTACAGAATGAAGCTTACACGAGTCTAGAAGGAGCTATATTGTAGGTCATTGCTTACAAGGTCACCATACAGTCAGGATGCCCTCAACACTGCCCTTTCTAGCAAAATGCAGGGCATGATGTAGTATGAACCTAGTAAGATTATCTACCTCACTACCAGTTTCCTTGCAGCTTAATTTATTTAGTAAAATGTATCATGTAGTTCAGCTGGAGTGCAGAAGGTCAGGGGTTTGATTTAAGTCAAGGGATTATTTACTATAAATGTTCTGCTTGCTATACGCAACATGTTGAGCACATTTTTACAATTTTTAATATGTTTCATCCTGGTTACTCCACCATCTTAAAAAATATAATCATTTTTGGTTAATGCATGACCAATCTCTGTAGTTATTTACAATATTTAGCACATGGTGTTTGTTTCAGTGACTGTTCAATATTGTAGTCACAATGTACATGTACATGTAGTCCACTATAATCTACATGGAGTAGTCATGTCTTAATAATTCAAGCAGTTATCACCAAGGAGATATTGCCTTGATATGACATGAATCCATGGAAAAGTTCAACAACTCCAAACTCTGTGTACGTAATTCTGTCATAATCCCTGAAGAACAGCCTGCGACCCAAAGCCTAATTACATGTTACACGTACTACCGGTGTGTTTAAAGAAAACAGATCTAAGCAATACAAATTGAAGTGTTACAATGAGGATTCTAATGTATATGTTTGAGTAACTTACCTGATCAAGTGTAATGCATTTCTTTGCAATGTACAATGTGCATCAACAAACTGTCTTGCTGTAGAACTGGGAGTAAATACAATGTACACGTACATATGTAGACCATGAAGAAAAATATTCTGATTAAAATAAAACTTTGGCTCATAAAAAATAAATTTATTTACCATGCACTAATATTAAGCTAAGGTGAACGTAAACCATACTCTAATTCTATCTACACCACAGTACATGTAGTACAGTACTTTGCAGATCCTAGGAGATTGTTGAAGGAGCAATGTAGATGTATATGCATGCAGAGGTTCAGTTTTAACTGAAATTTAAGTTCTAGTGTGTAACTACATGTAACAGTGTCAGCCATCTAGCCCAGTTGATTGTGTTAGACTTTTCAACAATTTTGCAATCAAAACAAGAATTAAGGTCATTCCCCCGAAATAAAATTTAACATATGATTTTTGTCAAACTTTCACAAGTTGTTATCTATCGTGCAATGTTTTCAAATATAAAATAAAAAGAATAGGTCCCCATGTCCATTCACGAGATATCATCGTCTCAAGTTACCCCATAATTCCATGCAATTTCGCCTGACAAACACATGTGTATTTGATCAGTTTATGCTACTTTCCATAGGAACAGGAAGCACATAATTAAAGCAAATCTTGAAACAATCTACTAGATGTGAAATACCGATAACAAGGAACAATTTACTAGATGGTTTATGGCAGATGCTCAAAGCATCAGACAAAATTGACTTCAAACCTTCCTCACGTGCGTGTTCTCGAGGTCGTGATTTCATCTCCATGAGTAATGCGTTTCTAGCAATGACCTTTTTTTTGAACATGTGTTTTTTTTCTAACTCTTTGAACAAAAAGAGGATGAATGGTAGGTCAAAAATAAGTGGAAAAAAAAGATAGGTCACCATGCTTGTTTAAGAGTAAATGACCTTTCTTTTCCCTGGTGAGCTTAGCCTCATAGGAAATCCATTACTCCCTAGACATGCGCACACTTTGAGCGCGCGCTAATGACGCCACAAATCGTGCGCATTAAGGATGCGCAATGCAATACAGGGCAATGACCTTAAAAAAATTAGTGTGATACAAAAGATGTTCAGTAAGTTAATTAATATTTGGTTCATGCCAGTCGTGCAAAGAAATTACTAGAATCTAGCCTGCGAGCGGGCTCACTTAGTGTGCTATTCGTGCAAGTATCTTGGCGGCGGAAGTCGGCAAGCAAAGCGGGCCGGGGAGAAGAATGGTGCGAGGAAAAGTGAGCCTGCAGAAAAGCCACTGAATTTTGAATTCTCCGCATTCGTCCATGAATGCAGCATTCTGATTGGTTTGAAATGACACATGATAACAGACTTTATTATTGTAACAAATAACAAGCAAAGTGGTGTTACTGGTTGTCACCTTTCTCGGTTTCTTAGACTGCAAGCAGTCTCTTTCTTCTTCTAATTTTAACGAGTAGGAAAATAGGACAACTGTTCACAGTCTGTCAGTTTTTCAATCGATTCAATTTCGTAACGTGACTCAGCTGGTTGCCTCTGGTTAGCGATTGCAGTTTTGTGTAATTTTTTGGAATATCAGCCACACTGGTTTTAGTGCATGGTGTTTTCAAGCCTATCCTCTTGGGATCTCTGTAATGACAGGAAATGTAACATCTTTTTTTGACCATGCAATGGGCACTATCTTGCAGTCATTGTTACACTGAGTTCGGTTATTTGTCATTGTGGGAAGATGGTATCGCTTGTTCCTGGTTACAGATGTTTGCAACGCATAATGTAAGGGTGATTAGTCTTCTGAGGTAGGAGCTCGATACTCTTTGTTATTGCAAGTTTGATTATCCCTGGAGTTTGATATTTTTAACGTCTACAGTGTATACTGATTTCGAATAGAACACATTTTTAAAAATGTACACTTACAAAAAAGTCCTTTGTCCCATTTTATATGGTGCAGGACTTCGTCGCTCCACCCCTTCGCAGCCTAAAAAGCTTGCTCCACTCACTTTACGGCTTTTGTGCTCTGAAACTCGCGAGGTCGACTTGTGGCAAGTCTAATTTAAACGTGGCAAAAATTGTCAACTGTGTTTATAATTTTCTTTTACACTATTCTGGCACACTCATAAAGATCTCGATCCTCTCGAGTGTGAAAATCTGCTGTGGTGTTTGTTTAAATTTTGCTTCGCTTGCTGATTTGTTAGATACTTGATACCTTGACAGTTAAGACTTGTCACCTCACAGGGGCGGAATTCAAAATTCAACGGCTTTCGTGCAGGCTCACTTTTCCTCGCCCCATTCTTCTTGCTGGCTCGCTTTGCTCACCGACTTCCGCCGCCAAGATACTCGCGCGAATAGCACACTAAGTGTGCCTGCTCGCAGGCTAACTAGAGTCAATTCAACACACTTTACACAGGGCACGAAATTGCGCCTAATACAGTTGCCAATGTGCCTAAACTTTCTCCATTGTCAACCAAATCCTGCAAATTAGTTGCCAAATTGGTAACAATAATTCTTCATCACACCCTCCCCAAAGACCATGTGAATTTTTCAGTTATAAAATGGGGTTGGAAGGCCTGCACGACTCCTACTTCACATCTTTGTACACTGCACTTTATATACATGTGTGTATCTCAGTCTTTCGACCAATGCTGCTTCTTGCATTTTTGTAGTGGGTTGAGCTTGGAGGATTTTCAAATGGTGACTGAATTGAGCATTACAACCTAAAATAATGTCGCATTTCCAAGACTTTGATCTTGAGGTCACATCAATCTTTCTCAGATCACTATATGATGGAGTTCAGTTAAATATGACCTCAGATTGTCTGTTAAGCGACATACATGTATAAGGTACGTTGAATTTACCTCATTTAAGAACTCAAAAGGTTTTTCAGCCTCTCATATTTGAATTTGTCACAGACAATTATTAAAGAATCTAAATTACTATAATCTGCAACATGATGAGTTTCTTTCCTGATGTTTGTAATGCCCGGTCCGGCTTAATATTGTGTTTAATTCTGTCGCAGGATGTTGCGTTTCGCATCACAGAGTGTGATCCAAAGACCCCTTTCGTCAAGAAATTGAAGTTTTAACAAGCTATGCAACGTGTAATAGATGGCTGAACTCTGCTTCAATCAAACATGTGTATGGTGGCCTAGGTGTGCCATAGAAGAATTGTACACTATTTCAAGACTTATTTAATGATTTTATAGTTTGATTTAATGTGTTGTATATTTTATTGTCGATTTTTTATTATTTTTCTCTCACGTTTTTTGCTTCTTAGTTTTTGATATAGTATTTTTTATAGTTATTGTTATTCAATTTCAGTTTCAATTCAATTTCAGTGTTAAAACGAGTTTTATTTTGTTTTATTTCGTCTCAGTTTTGTTTTTCAAAAGAAAACTAAACTGCACCATGGCCTATGAGGGCCATAGACCACAATGCCATGCACGCATGTAAAGGCGCCATTTTGAAAAACACCCAGAATTCCCTTCGCTGGCAGCAGTCTTGCACATGGAGTCGAGTACGGGTTTCTAGTTCATTGTACGTAGAGCTTGTAGTTTTCTTAGCCGTTTATCGAAGGACGAGGCACGTTCTAAAATGTCAAAGAGAAGTAATCGGAAGGATGATTTCGCAAAATTTAAAGAAAAGGTGGCGAAAAAGAGAAGGGGAAAGGAAGAAGCCACAACAAACACGGACATGGACTACATCACCGTTCAGCGGCTATCATCTAGTGTGGAAGGAAGATACCAGAAATATGCCAGAATTGGGGCCTTGACAAGCGTGCCTTTAGGCTGTGAACCCACTATTCAGAACATCAAAGAGGCTTGCAAGCGCCACTTCGATGTAGCAGATGGTATTTACTGCGATGTCCTGGCAGGTGAGAGGGGGCCATCTTGGTCTGAAACGAGTCAGATATCCAATTGGAAGGTTATACATGTTCGCTTTATCGAGCGTAGTGATGAGAGCCAATTCTGTGAAGAGTCCGAGTTCAACACGAAGAAACAGTGGAAATCCCAATTAACTCCAACGAAGGCACCCCCACCCACTTCAATGTCAACTAAAGTGGTAGCCTCGGTACCACTCAGTGCCATGCTCCAAATTGGCAAACTTATTCAGCCAACTGTGGAAATAGTTACTGTAAAACTGGAAGAATTCAAACTTTCTGAAAAGTCATGGGGTCAGCCCTTTGAAGTAACACTTTCCCTGTCTAAAGAAAAATTTGCAAGTGGTTCTTTTCGTGATGCATACCTTACAGAACCACTGTCGGGTATCAGTTCTGGAAAATATGTACTTAAAAGGTTTAAAGCGGATCAACTGGAAGAAATCAAGAAGTTGTTCAAGTCAATCGAGGAACACACGAGGAAAGTGGTCCAAATGAATGCTCTCTCTAGGAACTTTGCTATTATGCAGGCCAATGAAGCACCTGTTGAATATGGGCCCCCCCTTTGCTACACAAAGGTTTACTTTGGTAAGTTGTATGGCGAGTGCATAACTGTTGAGAACTATCTGGAGGGAGAATTCCAGAAATATATCAATAACACAGGAGATGTCTTTGGTGACAGTGAGTTAACCATGAAGGCAGAAGCATTCTCATATTTTACTTACCAAAAGTCAGGGCAGCAGCTCATGGTTGTGGACATTCAAGGGGTAGGCCATCAACTTTTTGATCCAGAAATTGCAACCTCCACCTTAATGGATGATGACATGTCTATATTTTTCTGCTGTGGAAATCTTTCCACACAGGCAATCACAAAGTTTAAGGCTGTGCATGTATGCAACAAATTTTGTAACATGCTTGAACTTAAAAAAATGTGATGGTCAACCAGCAACATTAATGTCAAGGGACTTTTAATCATCCAGGTGTTCCATACTGTGAAATATCCTGTTTCTTGTATGGTGTTTGGATTTGAACACGTTTTGTTGTTAATGGACAAAAAAAAACACAAACTACTGTGTATAATGCATTATGTGTTGCAGTTTCTTTATATGTTACAGTTCAGTTCCAAGGTTATTATACCTGCTTGTAGGCCAGTGACTAAATTTCAACTGTCAGTTAGTCTTTCTGACTCATTCCATATCCAGAATTTTGAATGTTCAAGTTTTGGTTGATAAAACGATATGACTTAACAGCTGCAATTGAAAATGTGGTCTCAGGTGGTTTGGTTTAATATTATTGCCAGGTGTTGTGTTCTATATTATATAACATAACTATACATCAACTATGTATACATTTATGAAAAAGTTGGTCAGAGTATGCTATGATATATTGTGTTTACATTTCGCAAACAAGATAATTAGGACAGTTTTATTAACTTTTGGGAAGTTAAAATTGAAATATAAATGTTTCCAGTGTCAGACTGCAATAGTTATATCTTTGTCACTTTTTTGAGGTATACTGATTTTTTCATTTTTGTACCACAAAACACCAACTGTATATTTAGCACTAGCCTGCATAGCAAGCCCAAAGGGGAGGGCAAGGGAAGAAAATACCCCTTTCCTCCTCCCCTCTAGGCCAGCTATGCAGGGTAATTTAGTACAGAGTTTCTTTGAACTCTCCAACTGATGTGGGGTTACAGCATATTATCAAGCTAAATTAAAATTACTGATATTTTGTCCAACCATATAGCAGTTTCAAAATGCATTTTTATTGACATGAGATCGCAGAAAGAGGTAAGCAACCTTTGCATCTTCTGGATCTATGTCATTGGCATCTGGTACATGTCGCTGACACTCTTGTCGCACAGATGGCTTTAGATAATCATCATTTTCCTCAAGAACTTCAGAAAACTCAGCAACTTCAAGTAACTGTTCTTCTGTAACCTTGATGCCACATTTTTCTCCAGCATATTGTTCCGGAAAGTGGTAAATATGTTCAGGCACTCCTGCTGGAAGTTCTTTTCCCCTCTGCTTCCGGCTCCTGTGGTTATTCCACACACACGTTCTGAAAACATCGAGCTCCTTTTGAATGACAGGGATGTAGACATATGCTAGCAGGTCCCTAAGGGTAGATGTAAAGTATACAAACAGTTACAAAAAATACAAGTTTGGCCTCCAATACTCCTAAAAATTAATAAAGAACCCCAGTTTCAAGAGCTGAGCTTGTTTCAAAGGCTAATGGAACCTCTGGAATCCTATCATACATTACTATTATCTCTTGAGTAATTTTGTTTTGTATTTTAAAAATACAACAAATTAAGGCAAACTACACTAAAATAAAATGTACACTTGCTAACACATCCACTATGGATGCTCTGGTACTAATTGGTTACTAGGTTTTCACACTTTTATGAAATTCACTCTACTACCATGTTAGATTTGTAAGTAAATTCACCATGAAATACATGTACCTGTCTGTTTGATCACTAGCGTCATATTCACCACATTCAACTAATGATTTGAGCTGATCTTTAAAATATCTCTCCACTCTTTCTAATAGCTCCCGCCACCACCTTTCTATTTTATTTTGGGTTGAGGGTCCATAGAGTACTGCATCTGTACATTTCTCTAAATCTCCTTGTTTCTCTCTAAGAAAGCAATGGATTGTTGCCATAACATCAGTTTCGGTACCTCTGTCTATCCGCAATGTCTCGGGCAGAACTGCAGAAAAATGTACATCAACAGTAGTTCATTTCATTTTTTCCTAGCCAACACTGTAATGAATTCTGTATTCTGATTGGTTCTTATAAGAGCAGTCCAGATTTTCTTTCCACGATCATGATAAAGGTTTTGTGTGTTTATTTTTGAAAAAGTTAACCACACAAAAAATAACCTCGGAGGTGGGAATAAGTAAGTTATTTACCAGCTTAGCGGTGGTCTGAATAGTGAAAAACTGTAACTGTGGCCAAAGGCCTACAACATCGCAACATGTACAATGTAGTATTACTCTAACCTCAATTTTATCCTGCAATCTGGGCGAAACCTCTCTTACACCCTGTCACCACCCCCCCACCCCCCCACAAACATTGGTAAAGATTTGTTTGTGTACGTGGGGGACAGCACTTTCAAGAACTTGTTCACAGTTTTCACTATATGGAACCCTTGGGCAGTAAATAACATATCTTCTAAAAACACACATTCTTATAACTGGTTTAAATGTCATTCAACTTTCAAGTGGATAAAGGATTAATATATATAGAATACTATTTTGGGTGTTTTGATTTAGTTCACTGTTATAATTTGATACTAATATTCCAGGTTTCTGACAAACATCATTACACCAAATTACATGTATATCTTTAGAAGCAATAGGGCTGACAAGCTAAACTGAGATATGATTTGCCTTCTATATTTTGCCCCTTACCTCTAGATTCAAACAGATATTCAAAATAGAACCTTCCTATAACCTTGGGGTTGTTGTTTGAGGTCCACACTCGCAGGAAATTTACTCTCCCGCTGTAGGTATCTAATCCTCCGTAAATACACAAGGGAAACATTGCCTTTTGGTACCCACAAAGTTTATCATGTCCATCGCATGACATAGTACAGTCAGGTCCCTATTATAAAAAAAGCACATGCAAGAAGGTAAAGTAAACAGAAACAGTGAGCAATTCTGGTCCTGTTAGAGATGTATACACGGATGGAGACGAAATGCAATGCAGCTGTTTTGAAAATTTGCTGCTTTATTTCTTGGGGGTTTCTTTATAATAATAGGTTGCACGATGTTTAAGTTAAATTAACTTAAACTTACACCAGTGACAAATGCATTCAATCGTTGTGGTCTATTCGATTGCCCCACTCCTCCTCTTGATTCGAGTCCATCCGGGTCAGCTTCTCCCATCGCCGCGTACACCAAATCGCGAGGAACATTTAGGCCATGAACCTCACGCACCTTCTGTTGCATTGCTCGGTAACCCAAAAGCCTACCAGGACCTTGCAACTCCTTTTTAACAGCTTCTTGCACATCACTAACTTCTACTCCATAGTCTGTGTACTTGAGGTCGAAAAACTGGAGCCTTCTACCAAGGCTTCTTAAACTCCATGCGTACATTGGATAATCTAAGCTCACAAAATCTAAAATTTCCTGTCTTCGCAGATTTCTGCGAACATACTGTTCAAGATCTTGTTTTAGCGCATCGTCATGCTGCCATTCGGCATTTCTTATTCGCGACTCTGCCATTTTGAATTACACGCGATGCCTTTTGGGAAAGCGCCTTTACATGCGTGCATGGCATTGTGGTCTATGGCCCTCATAGGCCATGGTGCAGTTTAGTTTTCTTTTGAAAAACAAAACTGAGACGAAATAAAACAAAATAAAACTCGTTTTAACACTGAAATTGAATTGAAACTGAAATTGAATAACAATAACTATAAAAAATACTATATCAAAAACTAAGAAGCAAAAAACGTGAAAGAAAAATAATAAAAAATCGACAATAAAATATACAACACATTAAATCAAACTATAAAATCATTAAATAAGTCTTGAAATAGTGTACAATTCTTCTATGGCACACCTAGGCCACCATACATGTGTCTTTAACCCTCTTGACAATGTGAGTTTCACCTCTTGGGGTTTTATATGCCCCCATGATAAATTATTGCTCAGTACATGTATCTAGGCACACACTGGACATTCACAAATGCTGGGAACAAACCCATGAATCTGGTAAGCACTTTAAAATTGTTGATTGCAATGAAAATCTTCCATATGCAAACCCCTTAAAAAGGAAACTTTTTGAAATGCACAAAATTCCACCTTAAGCCACTGGAGCATTGTCAAATGCAAATCAAAAAGACCTGAAGTTGCTATTATTCTAGGTCTCATTCTAATTTTATGAAATCATGTCGTTACATATCAGTATCTTTGATTTAAAAAATCAATAATATATTTAAATCACACAAAACGTTTAAGAACTCACTCCTTCTAAATTGGCAAATGTATGTTCATTTCAAGTTCAATCGCCTTTGACTGGTCATTGAAGAACAATTTATAGATGTAGGCTTTTAATGCATTCAATTTAATTTGCTCACATATCTGAGAGAAACTGAATTGTTGCTTAGCGTGTAGGCAACATGAAATTACCTTCAACTAAACTTATTATGAAAAGCGTTAGTCACTCTGCTAACACATGGTTTTGAATCCGTTATTACTTTCCCTTGTAAAAATTTGACCGAGATCTCGGCGAGATCGCGGCAATCTCGCCGAGATCGGCGAGATCTCGGCGAGATAGCCACGATCTAGGCGAGATTTCAAAATATCGCGCCGAGAAAAGTAGCCCGCGGTGAGATCGCGGCAATCTCGCCGAGATCGCGCCAAGATCGGTGAGATCTCGGCGAGATAACCACCATCTCGGCGAGATTGCGAAATATCGCGTCGAGATATCTACCCCGCGGCGAGATCGTAACGCGATCTCGCCGAGATAACCGCGATCTCGGCGCGATTTCAAAATATCGCGCCGAGATATCCAGCGAGAAGTGAGATTGCAACACGATCTCGCCGCGACAAACTAGTTCGCGGCGAGATAGTCACAATCTCGGCGCGGATAGCCGCGATGTCGGCGATTTCATGTCGAGATTTCTACTGTTGCAACGCAGAGACTGTCTCGATCTTTGCGAGATTTATCTCATAGAATCTCGATATCGGTAAGATTTCTCTCAGGTTTTACTGCTGCAACTGCCATTGTATTTGTGCAAATGTCCTGACCCTGTACCCATAGTTTCAAACAAGCGCGACCAGCGATCTATTTCGAGGGTCGGCAAGAATCTGAAATAAATCAGCTCACAAATTAATTTACCGGCTTTTGAGATCAAAATAACAACGAGCAGCAACGAGCAGCAACGAGCAAAATAACAACGATCAGAAACGCTGTTTTACATGTGAAGTCATTTGGTTTCATCAGACCACTGACGTCTATTTGTTGTCACTTACCAATGATGTATGCAGAGGACTTCGTTTGTCATGTCCGTCATCTCTTTGTTGAACTTTCTTTATAAACCACTACGGAAGAGTTAGGCAAGGGTTTTAAAGACAGATACCTGTGACTAATTTGTTGTCGTTCTGAATTTGACTTTTTTCGCTGCTTGCCGGCCATGAGCTTACCTGATACCGTAAAGTCGCGCCAAAAAATCCCGCCTTGACTCCCGCCGTTGTGTTAATGGGCAATGTGATTGGTTGATTCAATCACAACATCGGCGAGCGGTGCTCGCGTAAGCCCAAAAAAATCGAGAACTTTTCCACAAAACTTACAGAAGTGGGAAATGGCTTCTTTTTGTTGAATGTACAGGGGAAAATTGAAATGTTAAACATGTTATTTTTTACTACGGAAAACAACATGGTTCTTTCAAGTTTAAAGCAAGAGCTAGAGCGTTTTGGAAGATATACAAGAAACTGTTGCACAACTAAACAAGCCACACTAAAGGACCTAAAGTGTACTGGGAATGAACTTAAGCTTAAACTTATATATTATGGACAAAGCTACAATTGAGGAATGAACACTCAGGTTAAATGCTTTCAAGACTTTCAGAACGTTTGTAGTCTACACAGCTTAATCAGTAATGCCGCGATGGAAACCACCAAATGGGTTTCTTCTCCACCGGGAATCAGTCCTTCGACGAGTTTTGTAGTTGCCCAAGCATTCAACGTGTGAGACAAAGGTCAGTGAGTTTCACTTTTCTCAGACAACATCATCAGCATGTACAGCTTTTCCTTGCCTTGATTTTTCCCCTTTTATCTCGTCGGCTGACTGTTGACCTTTATTTTAATTGGTGATGTTGATTTCACTCAAGTAAACTGCGGGTCTTTCACCGAAACATGCTCCTTCGTGAGAATATTAATTAAGCTTAAAAAAACCTTCGCTTGACTTTCCTGTAAAAATGTGTGGGGATGAGGTAATAACCTAACTTACCGGTAACAAATTTGATATGAGCCAAAATTTCGGCATTCTTTTTGCATGAGTTCAGAAATAAAATTTTCGCCGACCTCCCCAGATTTGCGTAACCAGTCAGGTGACAAGTCTGACAAATTTAAGAATTTGCGGCAAGTTGCAGAGTCTTATACTGAAAATGGTTCCTTCTTAACTAGTTTTAGATACAAAACAGTAACAACTCAAATTTTGCGATCGAATATTTCACGAGCTTCGCAGCACATGACAAAATAAATTATCTCAAGATTTGCGTGACCACAATTTGGCGAGCAGCCAATTTCTCAGTGCAAGACAAGGAGACGCCACAAAAACACTTTATCCAGTCTAATTAGATGTTGTTGTCATTTAGAAGGCCTTTTGTTTTCAATTGAACTATCCAAAATAAAGTACCAAGATAAGGGAAAATAATAGGATTATTAACTAGATTGATTTATTGGATTGTTAGGTTTATACCAAAACGGAAAATGGTCATCCCTGTTCATAGCTGCATGATCATTCATATTTCAGTGTTTACATTCACAAACGAGTTTGAAGCGCAAGCGGCGCAGACAGATGTTTTTAATACATTCACCACATTTGCTAATATTTGGCGATTTAGTTTGTCAGTTCCTTGCTTAGATGAACAAACCTGAGTTTCTGCACGGCCATTATTCAATACTTTGTCTTGACTACAAATAAATCGCTCTCCCTGAACCGAGAACACATATCGTTTACAGGTGAGCGTATAAAATGCAGTGCGAACAAACACAAAAATGCTCAAAACACCATCAAACTCTTCCTGTTCGTTGGTTTATTCTCCTGCAGATCGATGCTACGGAATTTCACAGCTAATAAGGTGGGCACTTGCCTCCTTCCACCAGCGTGGGGAATGACAACTAATGGTGATCGATCAGCTGAAGTAAAAACACGTGCACGTGAACTATTCTTTGTCTCCTCGTTATTGTCACGTGGAAACAGTACCATATAAAGGATAATTTAATTTCAAAACACGTCCAAGGCTGAAAACAATCTTGTTAACAATTCCTGGAACTGCAATATAGGACATAGTTTTGTCAGCGTCTGGTAGTTTGATTAATTGTTAACGTAAATGTAAATATCGTTCTCATCGAACCTAATTTGACTGCCGAGAATTTCGCTTCTCGACGGGATAACAGTAAGATTTTGACCGCCAGGAATTTCGTTTCTCGCCGCAAATCCCGGCAAGACTCCCACCGAGGCCTCGCCGCGAAACTACCCGCCGAGATATCCATATCTCGCCGCGATATCACCTCGCGATCACGGCGCGTTTTGGCCGCCGAGATTTCCGTATCTCGCCGCGATCTCGCTGCAACATCTCGCCGCGTATTTGCCTGCCGAGATTTCCATATCTCGCTGCGATCTCGGCGAGATCGCGGCGCGTTTTTGGCCGCCGAGATTTCCCGCATCTCGGCGAGAATCGCGGCGAGATCGCGGCGCGTTTTTGGCCGCCGAGATTTCCCGCATCTCGGCGAGAATCGCGGCGAGATCGCGGCGAGTTTTTGGCCGCCGAGAGTTCCCGTATCTCGCCGTGATCTCGCCGCGATCTCGGCCGTGATCTCGGCGAGATGGGGAAATCTCGGCGGCCAAAAACGCGCCGCGATCTCGCCGCGATTCTCGCCGAGATCGCGGCGAGATCTCGGCGAGATCTCGTAAAAATTTTCACAAGGGTTTAACCAGTGAGAATTAACACTGTCCACCCTGGGGGCAATTTTACTGAACAACGGCCCTTTTGATTTCTGTTCCTTGAAGAATTGCACGCTTTATACACTGTATTAAGGCTTGTTACACTCATTTGGCAGAATGTCGCAAAGAAGGGAACTAATTTGTTTAAGCCCTCGATAGAAAATAAAATGTAAGTTACTCTCCTTGAAATCGGTTAGTCTGTTAACAACCAGGGGTTTCAATAAAATTTGAAGTAGGCAGCTCATCTGAATAGAGCCGACTGTAGCAATTAGGGGTTTGAAGCAATCTTCCTTTAATTACTTTAATTTAGGGCAAAAAGTAGCCGACTTTTCTGAGCGAAATAGCCGACGCTTTTCGTCGGCCGTCGGTGCTTATTGAAAGCACTGGTTTACAACGATCTTGAATCGAACAATTATCCACCATCTTTACTATCAACTTCCACTAAAGCAATTTGGGTTGAGCCTCACTTATCGTAAGCGAAAGTAGTCCAAAAGAATAGTGTAATAAACCATTTTCGCGTATGATAAACTTGCAACCTTGGCACAATTCACCTCAACGTAATTTGAAAATGGCCGCCTCGCCGGTTAGATAGCCATGCGACCGGGCCGCTTTAAAGAGGTCATGTGATTTACAACCGCACGCTTTAAAATTGCAGGTGCGCGTAACCAGTGACCAGTGATTCTTTCCTGGAGTGTCGGAGTGTTCGTATTTGGTGGCCATCGCCGTGTCGTTTATGTACGCCAGAAAGGAAAACATGGATAGTTTTTTATTCCAGTGGTTGAAGAGTTGTAGTATTCGATGCAGAGCTACCTTCTCTTACATAAAGGTACAGTTTTAATCTTTAATTTCTTGAACAGATTCTAAACTATGTCTTATGCAGTTGGACGCCATTGGGCCATTCCATTTAATGTATGCACCCCCACTAAAAAGGGAGATGTTTTTTAGAGATCAAAGCAACCGACATAGTTACTCCTTCATAAATGACTTTTGAAACCCCCTCCCTTCCCTTTAGGATTTCCCTGTACCTCAATGGGAGTGGGAGGGGGGGAGTTGCAGACATTACATGTACATGGAATGGCCCATTTTGTGTTGACAGAAAAGCCGAGTATGGCGCCCACACATAAACATCCTGTGAAAAAAAGGGAGCTTCATTTGAAACATATTCAAATTTTAATAATGAGTTAGACTTTAAGAGGAATATAGAATATAATTCGGAGATATCGACTTTTCTTGCCATCGAATAGGTTGAATAAAAGAATTATTTGTATGCTCAAGTTTATAGAGCTTTAAATCATCAAGGAGCACTCTCGTTCTGCAACCAGTTCAGAAACGATCTTTACAGCAGCTTGCTTTGTATACAGTGCAGCAGCACAAACATTAATATTAATCAAACTGTTACTCAGTCAAAAGATTGGGTACAGCTGACCCTGTGGTCGACAAGCAAAAAATAATTAAGAATATCTGACCCCATTTGCATGTCATTGAATAAGAATGGTCTCTTTTGTTCACATTCAAAACATTGACGCACTTGTAAATAAGTGGCTGGGGGTTCTTAAATCCCTTCCTCGACGTTACCTACTGTTGTATTCATTTTCTTTACTAACATGAAATCCACAAGAAAGTGAAGTCATTAGAGTGAAATAATCACAAGTCCTGTCGTCAACTGCGTGATACGCTCTTAAAAGTCGTTGTTGTGTAATTGTCTCCTAATAATAATATGTACTTATTGACTGAGTGGGAGGGCTGGATGGGAAAGCATTTGGCTCTAGCGCATGGAATACGGGCAGAGAAGTTCCATGCGCCATGACCGAGATCCAAATATTTTGCTGTCCGGCCTGACCTAACTTACAGCGTAGTCAAGAAGTATTTTATCATACCACCATTTTAGGGCTGAATTTGATTGGAAAGTTATGGAAAGGTCTTGATAAATACTAAATGAATGAAGACTTGCGTGCGCACTATAGTAATCAGGTGACAATGTGTGTGGAGCTGGACAGCTCTTCTGGACCAGCTGACACACCAACCTACATGTACAGGTATCTGCCCCTACACACATCATCTCCTGAGTATATTTTCAATAAAATTGTATGAGTGGGGTCGTACGGTGGTATGATAACAGTATTTATTTGAAGGCATCATTTCATGACTTATCTTTTCCTTTTATTTTATTCTTTATTATCAGAGGTAAATTTCAACTGACAAAGTAAGAGGACATTGTGGAAAAAAGTGTTCTTTCTCAAAGGGAACTCTGCAAATCCATGCCTAGTACACTGCCTAATTTCAATGGAGTGTGGTTGAAGCTGTGTCATGAACAATTTTTTTAAGATACTTTATAGTTACTTGTGTCATGGACAATTCTTAAGGATATGCTTTTTTTGTAAACAGAAAATAGTAGCATAAGAAGATGCTTTTGCTGCTTTGGTACATGTATGTATTCATCCTTTATTCAGTTGGTGTCCTCAATTCAACAAGCGAACTAACACATAATTTACACAAGGAATTTATTTATTTATTAATTTTTGAGTCATGTATGTGCCTTTCAATTTTGTTTGCCTGACCTGTCCTCAAAGGTTCAGGAATACCGCAATGTTTAGAAAACAAGTTAAGACTTGTTTGACTGTGTGATACATTAAATGTCCTTTTTCTTCCTGGACGTTCCAAAGACATTTTACTGAAATATCCTGAACTTGAAGTCTGTCAAGTATTTAAGTCAGGGACTTAAATTTGCTATTCCAAGTAAATTGCCAATATTTCTCATATTTAATTTAGTCATTCCTATTTATTCTCATAAATTCCCAACCATTTTTATTAGCCCAAGCCATTTAATTTAGCCATTCCCATATATTCTCAGACATTCCCAAGCTCTTTCATTATCAGTTTTGGTATTATTGGGAATTCCTAGGAATTTCTAATAATTCCAAGTACAGTTTTAACACATTGCCATATATTCCCAGAAATTCCAAGCTTTTATGTTTTTCCTAATTTGCCGGCATGTCTTATAATTGTTTGGAATTCCATCTTTTCTGGGAATTCAGTCCGCAAGGGATCTGTGAGTCTTCACGGTATTATGTTTCATTCATCTAAGACTATCTGTTGGTTTGAAAGCCTTTATATGGTTGCATTTTTTAAGGCGACTTAATAGGCGACTTAACGTGACTTAAGGCGACTTCAGTCCCCAGAGTAGTCCTTGATGACTTATTATCGATCTTTTCTTATGTCAGAATGTTCAAGTTCAGATGACCCTAGCGAAGAAGAAAACCACGATATGGAAACTCGATGCTCTTGCGGGAAAATAGGAGGCACACAGATGTGCCAGAAGCCTGTGTTTCTAATAGATGTCCCTGTTACAAGCTAGAGCGGCCGTGTTCTCGGAAATGCAGATGCTATAACTGCAAGAACAAGAACGACTCCAAACCAAATGGAATCAATAACAAAATAAAAAATAAAGGATGCAGATGTGGACTTGCAAAGAAAAACAAAGCTAGCGATGCAAGTAACAAATCCTGCCGAGACGGTGTCCGCAAGTCCAAGTGCCCATGTGTAGCGAGTGCAACAGGTTGCTCGGAACTCTGTAGATGTGTTAATTGCGGCAATATTTTTCAGGCTCGTGTTGCTACAGAATCAACAAGCAATCCAAGGAAACGACAAAGGCAGTTAGTTTCACCTTACAAAAGGAAAACAGGAAGGAGCTTCATGTCAGCTGAAAATGTTCAAGTCGAATTTGGGTCGTGGAGAAACCTGGAAATGCTATGTTTAATGGTTTGCAGAGAGGTGTTGTTTGGTCATGGTGTCTGTGTAAATGCAAGAAATTTGCAAATGCTGTTTAATTTTGTTGCCCAATCTGATAGTGTTAAGGATATGTCTTCACTTATAGATTACAAGTCTATAGCACAAGTCGCTGCAAAAATTGCGCACTTAGAAGCCAACCATACGTTGTGACTTCATGTGAGGGACTCCTGTGTAAAACGACTTTTAAATATTTAATTGTACTTTTTATATTTAGCTACCTTGGGTCTTTTCTTTTGCTGACAATGTAACAACGAGTTTCAGTGATGTCTTGTACAAAATTCTTAGCTCGTGACCGTCGTGGATATTGTGTTTTTAGTGGCAACACTTTCCTCAACGACACTTGTAATGAATGATGATTTTAGCTTCGAAAATTTCATTGTTTGAAATTGTAAAAAGCTATATCTTTTTATTTATTCATATATTTTATTCTTAACATTAGTATAAGTATTTCAAATTCATAGGCTTTTTTATTTTATTAATTTTATTTTTATGAAACGTTCACCACTATTCGCAGACATACATGTAGACATACATGTCTTATTAAAGGGTAGTTTGTGCTTTAAGTTCAGGTTGGCTTCGCATAATGTGGTGGACGTTTAGAAGTGTTGAATATAGTTCCAGTTTTTAGCATTCCTAGGTTACAGTTTCTTACCTTGTTTTGTTCCAGAGAGAAATGTTCTAAAATAAATGAATTCATGTGAAGGAAAATGTGTGTGCTTAATCAGTTAGAGTAAAAGGTTTTGCGATAAGACATGAGCTAAATTTCCGGTCATTTGTTATACTCGTATTGCTTTCAAGAACATTACAGGCACAATATGCTGTGGAACTGATTGATCTTGTCACTAAGTATTTGCTAGAAAACTGTTTCACCACCCTAACAACTACAAAGGACCCATGGATCAGCATAAGTGCGGTCTGCAATGCTCTCGGGTTGGGTTTATCACTGCCAATTTTTAACACCTATACTTTTTAATAGAGGGCATGAAGTTTGATGTTTATTTTAGTTGTGTATTAAATATCTCCTTTGAATTCCCTACTTGGCGATAAAAAGGTATTCCAGTCTAATTTGTTGTACTCGACTTGCTTGGAGTACTTTACTTACTTGGAGTACTTTTCTTGCTTGTAGTACTTTGCTTGCTTAGAGTACTTAACTTACTTGGAGTACTTTACTTGCCTGGAGTACTTGACTTGCTTGGAGTACTTACTTGGAGTACTGTTCTTGCTTGGAGTACTTTGTTTGCCTGGAGTACCTTGTTTGCTTGGAGTACTTTACAGTAACATCTTATCTTATCTTATCTTATCTTATCTTATCTTATCTTATCTTAACTAGGGGTAACCACGGGTTAGGAAGTGCGGGCCTTGATAGACTGAAAAGTTGTCTTGTGAGGGTCATGGAAGGAGAGAAGGTACTCGAGCGAGTTTGCCTGCTTTTGAGATTGGACCAGAAGCAGTATCCAAAGTTTACATTTTTAAAGCAAACACTAAATTGTCGATATCTCAAAAAGGCGGAGTTACAAATGGCTGAATTTTCAAGAACATTCCCAGGCTAAAAAAGATCATTTACAGCGGAGTTTTTTCTGTAGTATCAGATGTAGTATCAAAAACATGCAATTTCAATATATGTTCAACCGGAATAAACGCGTAACAAAAATACATCGCGCGTTCCAAACTTTGCTTAAGTATTTCACTGTAGTCTGTTGGCAGCGTTTAATATTGTCATACGTAATTGACAGGGTAAGAAAATGTATAAGCGCAGTTTAGTTTTACAGTTACAAACACTCAGTCCGTAATGGTCATTAATACGCTAAAATCTTATGAAAGTTCTAAACGTCCTTTCCTTCTAGTAAAAACACCGAACACTTTCATCATATACAGTTAACACGCTCAGCACACATAGTTTACGTGCAAGTTTTTCAACTCGATAGCTTTGGTAGCTCCTGAGTCTGAGATACCACGAAAACACTTGGTTACATGATCTACTTCCCCCAAAATGAACATTTCTTGTTCAGTTGTTTTCATTCTCTCCGAGAAGCGAAAAGTTCTACAGACTTGAAACTGTGCACGCAGAATCAAGTGCGGTTTTACACCAATCTGCAACAACGATTTTTTGCCTAGAGCAGACAAAACTTTAATTTTGTTCGAACCCCGAAAACAAGCGAATGATCCTCCATTGTGTTACATTAAAACAGAACAACAACTTACGATTGTTCTTCAAAATCCGAGAGCAAAATTCCTCCATTTCAACGCTTTGCTTTAGTAAACATTGAGGCAATCTTCTCAGGCAACATCGTGACAGAGGTAAACTGCTTAGCGACAGCAGGAAAAACGTCTGCGTTTGCAAGCTATGATACTGCTGGGATTGACAAATTTTTCGCATTCTGATCGTTCTTGGTGGAAAAAGATATGTTCAACTTCCGGTTTGAATGGCCCCGTTATAAACGTGGCGCGCACGCTACGCGCCTCGTTGGCTATCTACCATCTCGTATCCAACGCGCGCTCAAGGAATAATTGTTAAGTATACCACGAGAAAGTGTTGTGTTACTATTTTATACCATGCCATAGAAAATACGCTTACTAAATTTCGAAAAGTACATCAAGCATGTAGAGTACTACAAGCACATAGAGTACTACAAGCAAGTAAAGTACATCAATGCAAGCAAGTAGAGTATATTATGCATGGTTCAATTCTACCTGTTACCATGCCCCCCCGGACATACCCCCGGGGATTTGCAATTTTGTTCTCATTTGTCCTCGTCGACCACAAATACGTTGTTAATAATAATAATAATAATAAATAAACATATTTATGCAGGATGACCATTTCAGTTATAAAAACTGCTATCAACATGGGTCCTGCGTTAAAAATAAATAAATGAATAGTTAATAAAATAAAATATGAAAAACAGTTAAAAAGCTATATAGGAAATCTAAGAAAAGACACATAAAAAGCGATAAAAAGACTAAAACTAGGTTCATATACAATTATTAAAAAAATCGGCCCCTTTATAAAAAAACGCTCTTTTGGTCGATTCTAGTTTAACCCTTTCAATAACTAATTTGTTCTTATTCCTAATGTCATAATCATGAATATTATGTCTTTTTAGTTGAAAATATTCCGAGAAATAACTTGGGGCCGTTCCCTTGAGGCACTTTTCAACCAAGTTAACAATGTGATTTTCTCTTCTTCTCGTAAGAGTGTCCCAGCCAAGACTTGTAACCATCTGTTCCGTGGACAAATGGGCAGTATTCAAAACTATTCTACCACCACGCCTTGTACCATCACGCCACCACGCCTTGTTTTGTGTACAAAGCATAGATTTCCGTACAACAGCAAAACCAGACGTTTTGATAAGAACTTAAACGCTTTTCTAGAGTTTCTTGAACGGAGGACACTACATGTATAATGTAATACTAACATGAACACTTTATTTGAAAAAGAAAACTGGAATTTGCCACGTGATTTATTCTAAATCTAGCACATACGCACAAGAGCTGGCCCGTGAACAAATTGCTGGCAGCATTTTATCGGAGTTTTTCTTAGCTTGTTTCATAAGAATGAACACTGGACTGAGACCTCTGTTTAATATAAAGCCGTGCATCCGTTTTCATATAGTCTATTTAAGTCGTCTTAGTATATACATAAATACGCTGAAGAGGCAGGTACAAAACTCGGACCGGATCAACTCGGATCGCTTGATCCGGTCGGATCAACTCGGATCAACCCGGATCGACCCGGATCGACCCGGATTAACCCAGATCGACTTAAATTATAATACAATAAAAGAAAAGGGATACTATTACGCATTTATCACGAAAATATAGCTGTCCTCGCTCTCCTGCGCCGTTTTGTCGAGCCGCCGACGAGCCGCCATTTTGCTTTCGTAGTCCCAGGGCTTCGCGGACTACGAAACTAGTGTCCAGTCTCAAGTCGCGTTCTCGGGCGCAATGGCCCCCAAGGTATTATAGCATTGCTTATTTTTATGGTAGATGATGTTGCTCCAGACAAGATATTCAGTCCTTTAACTTCAAGCCAAGTGAACTTCAAAACTGCCAATTGAACATATTGCAATGCCGTAGTGGTAAATATTTATTTGGCAAGTGTATGTGTTTGAACCTTGCCGTTCAAAAAATAAAAATAAAAGGGAAACCTTAGATCATTTTTACGGTGGCCCACAACTGTCACGGCAACAACAAAAAGCTCACGGCAAAAGCAAAAAGCTCACGGCGAAAACAAAAAAGCTCACGGCAAAAGCAAAAAGCTGACGGCGTAAAAAAAAGGTCACCGCAAAAATAAAAAGCTCACGGCAAAAACAAAAAGCTCACGGCAAAAGCAAAAAGCTCACGGGGAAAACAAAATGCTCACGGCAAAAACAAAATGCTCACGGCGAAAACAAAATGCTCACGGCAAAAACAACATGCTTACGGCAAAAGCAGAAAGCTCACGGCAAAAACAAAAATTAGCATTAGCAAACGGCAGCATGGCGGCCGGACGGACTTTTCCGTAGTCCGTTTCTTTACCTTCCCGATGACCGAAGAAGATAAAAACAAGGAAGGCCTTACCACTTTTTATTTACGTGGCAAACGGCAGGAAAGATGCAGCAGTAGCAGCTCCCCTGATTCCAAAACTCCGCCTGCCAAATCGGTAAGAATTATGCCTTCAACATCCGATAACATCGAAATGGCGGATATGCGCGAGATTTTGACACAAATACAAGACAACACTAACAAATTGTTAGAAGACAATCAAGCTTTACGAAAGCAATACGCCGACTTACACGAATCGCTAAGCTTTCATATAGCTGAAGTGGAAAAGCTTGTGAAGGAAAACCAAACCTTAAAGAAAGAAGTCAAGTTTCTAAAAGCTAGTCTCAAAGAAGTCAAAGAAGACAATGATATAATGGCCGAAGACCTCGCCACCGCTATCAACAAGATTGACGACTTAGAACAGTACTCGAGAAAACATAATCTAGAGTTCCACGGCATTCCAGAGAGCTCCCAAGAAAACCTGGCCGAACAAATTATTAAGCTCGGAAATGTGCTCAACGTCCCTATTCGAAACAATGACATTGACATCTGCCACCGGTTATCCGCAAATAAGAAATCAAACAAACCCAGGCCAGTCATTGCCAGATTTAAATCGTATGAAGTTAAGAAAGCACTATACAGCGCCCGCAAGCAGTTGAAGAATCAAAGCTTAAACCACGTTTTCCCTGGAGCAGACATCGTATACATCAATGAGAACCTCACAAGAAGACGCCGCGAACTTTTCAACAAAGTCTGGAAAACCAAAAAGTTGAACCATTGGCACAGTGTGTGGACAGTTGATGGTAAAGTCTTTTTCAAAATTTCTGTTGATGATGCCCCAGAAAGAATCTATAGCTTAGAAGACTTAGATAATTTCTAGGTTAATCACTTCCTTATTATCTGAGGTTACAGCTAGTTGAAATGTATTGCCTAAAACCATGTATTTTCCAGATATTTTTATTTAATAAGGCTTCGCCCTTGCATATAATTTCTTTTTTCAATCACGTTGAACGAAACTAGAATTAATAATTAGGTCGCGGGGAGGCGTAGAGGGGACACCTTTAATTATCTTCATGAGTTTTAGCCATTCTCTAGTATCCCTTCTATACAATAAGCCGCTTGTCGGCTCTTTTAGTTTCTATTGTGTGTTTAATGTTAATTTATTTTCTTTTTTAAATAGTTGCAGTCAGGCACATCTCTTGGGAAATATCCCTTTTGAGCGGTGCGCATTTGTTGCCCAGTAATTTATGTTTTTAAGCAAACATGAATCTTAAATGTATTTCTCTGAACATCAGAGGCATAAATAAGTCGATCAAACGAAGGAATTTATTTCGTTGGCTCCATAACGGTAAATATGACGTAATTTTGTTACAAGAAACCTATAGCGACGACAAAATTGAAAACATATGGCGCGCGGAATGGGGTGGTGACGTTTTCTACTCCCATGGTTCAAAACACAGCAGAGGCGTGATGTTGTTAATCAAACCGACTTTCAAAATTGAAAACCCTGACATTATCCGAGACAAAAAAGGGAGGTTTCTTCTCGTTCGGGCTTCGCTACAAGATGAAGAATTTTGTTTTGTCAACATTTACGCTCCAAATGATCCAAGTCTCCAAAAAACGTTTTTCAATGAATTGTCTAACAAATTGCGACCCTACTCTAACGACAATATCATCCTTGGTGGCGATTTCAACTGCCCGCTTGAAAGTGTTGATAAGACGGGAGGAAAAGATACAAACAACCGAAGAAGCGTTATTGATAGCATAAACGACCTTCGCAACACTTTGGGTCTCGTTGACATTTGGCGATTTCATCACCCCTCCTCCCAACGTTTCACGTGGAGCAACAGTTCTGGTAAAATACAATGCCGCCTAGATTACTGGCTTGTGTCTAAACACTTAGTGCCGCGCACATGTAAAACGGAGGTTAAAGCATATCATGATTCCGATCATTCCCCAATCTATGTTGAAATTCAGTACGAAAATTCACGGAAAAAACCTGGTCCAGGATTTTGGAAATTCAACAATTCCCTCCTTGAAAATGAAGAATTTGTCTTAAACCT
Organism: Siderastrea siderea; assembly: GCA_964030785.1. Classification (NCBI taxonomy): domain Eukaryota; kingdom Metazoa; phylum Cnidaria; class Anthozoa; order Scleractinia; family Rhizangiidae; genus Siderastrea; species Siderastrea siderea. Next base: position 1,780,607 of record OZ034976.1, on the reverse strand, counting down.
GAAATTCTTTCTAATTCACGCAAAAGAAAAGCACAGTAAAACTGATGACAAAAGACTTTATTGGGAAATGATTAAAATGGAAATCAGGGATTTCTGTATACGATTTGCAAAACGCCTTAGCAAAAACAGAAAGAACAAAGAAATGGACCTACTTCGAAAATTAAACGAACTCAATGTTCTTCTCGGTAAAAACCCCAACGATGTGAATTTAACAACTGAAGCGAGAAGCGTTAAATTGGAACTGAAAAACTTATCTGAGCGCAAAACAAAAGGTGCTATAATTAGGAGCAGAGTAAGGTGGTACGAGCACGGTGAAAGGAATAACAAGTACTTCGTCAATTTGGAAAAGCGCTCGCACAATAGGAAACACATTGTTAAATTAAAAACAGATGAAAACGAGTACCTAGAGGAACCAAACAAAATTCTATTGGAGATGGAACATTTTTACAAAACGCTGTACACTTCACAATTGCCTGAAGTTAGCACATTTAATGAACCCAGCAAACACTTCCTAAACCCTGAAATGGTACCCAAACTAAATGCCGAACAGCAAAACATCTGCGAAGGTCTTATTACTGCCGATGAATGTCTGTCTATTCTCAAAACTTTTGCAAAAAACAAAACCCCCGGTTCCGACGGCCTTACAGCAGAATTTTATTTATGTTTCTGGAACGATGCTGTGGGCCCTTTAATTGACTGCTATAATGATGCCTACCAAAAAGGTGAAATGTCAATCTCACAAAGAAGAGGCGTGATCTCGCTTATACCAAAGAAAAACAAAGATAATCTTCTTCTGAAAAACTGGCGACCAATTTCTTTGTTAAATACAGATTACAAAATCGCAACCAAATGCATCGCAAATCGACTAGAGAAAGTTCTTCCGACTTTAATAAATAGTGATCAAACTGGATACGTAAAAACTCGCTTTATTGGAGAAAATATCCGCTTAATCTCCGATGTTATCGATGTGTACGAGAAACAAAATCTGCCTGGCATGCTTCTATTTATAGATTTCGAAAAAGCTTTTGATTCCCTCGAATGGAAGTTCTTATTCGAGGCTATTGACGCTATGAACTTTGGACCAATGTTCCAGAACTGGATTCACGTCTTTTATTCTAACATCTCCAGCTGCGTGCTTAATAATGGTTTTGCTTCGAATTTCTTCTCCCTTCATAGAGGAGTCAGGCAAGGGTGTCCCCTATCAGGGCTGCTATTTATCTTGGCTGTTAAAACGCTGGCCCAATCCATCAGGCAGAATAATAACATATGTGGCCTGAAACTTAATGACACTGAAATAAAACTAAGTCTGTATGCTGATGACATCACAGCCTTCATACTTAACGACTCTTCTGCGGACCACCTATTTAACCTCCTAAGCGAATTTGGAGAGTGTTCAGGTCTTAAAATAAACATTTCTAAAACAGAAGGAATGTGGCTTGGCAGCCTTAAACAAAACAAGGGCAAGCGATCCCCCTTTAGTATCTCGTGGCCAGAGAAATACGTAATTGCTCTCGGTGTTGCTTTCGCTTACGACCCGGCGGTTAGCTGCAGAATCAATTTCGAAGAAAAAATTGTATCACTGAAAAAGACTTTAAACCGGTGGTCAGCGAGAAATCTAACTTTAATAGGAAGGATATGCATTGTCAAGACTCACGCCATCTCCAAACTAGTCTATAACACATCTGTTCTCTCAGTTTCATCCAGCATATGTAAACAAGTCAACGATATTTGCTTCAGGTTCGTATGGAAAATGAAGCCGGATAAAATTAAACGGCACACTCTTATTGGTCCTCTTGATAAAGGCGGTCTTAACATGGTTGACTTTGTTATGATGGATAAATCTCTTAAGGCTGCGTGGGCAAAGCGATTATGTGAAGCTGGAGATAGTAAATGGTGCGCTGCCTTCTCCTTGGCCACAACCCACCTCGGTGGCACTTTCCTTTTCGAATGTAACTTTGATATACATGACTTAAACCTGTCTTCAGAATTACCCTCCTTCTACAAAGAAATACTTTCGGCTTGGCAGGAGATACACTCCACAGACCCCTCATCTGCTGACGAATACGGAAATGAAATCATTTGGAACAACCGTTTTATTAGAATAGATGGAAAACCGATCTTTTTTCTGTCATGGTATCAAAAAGGTGTGATTAAAATACGCGACCTTCTGGTAGATGGTAGGTTCTTGTCCATAACCGAATTTCAAGATAAATATGGTCTAAAAGTAAATTTCTTAAAATATTACGGCCTCCTCTCTGCAATCCCTAGTGGGTGGAAAAACTCCCTTTTAAATCCTAAGCAAATACCCTCCAATATGGCTGTCAGAGATAACCTAACCCCCTCTAATGTCACTGCCAAAATTGCTCGCGAACTTTTTGTTTTGAAAGTTCTTAAATCCCCAAAAATAGAACTAGAACTAGTCGGAAAAACGTATCCCCGAAAGCTATCTACCAATTGCCTTTTAAAGTCACAGTAGAAAACAAACTAAGATGTTTCCAATACAAAATCATTCATGGTATTCTTCCTACAAACAAACGCCTTTTTAAAATGGGACTGAAAACGTCACCTCGCTGTGAGCGCTGCAACTTTCCCAACGAAACTTTGGTTCATCTTTTGTATGAATGCCCCATTACGCAAAGTTTTTGGCGTGAAATTGTTAATTGGTGGAATGAGAAACGATCGGAGAATCGTTCCTTAAGCGTGACGGATATTCTGTACGGCTATAAACCAGACTGTACTAAGTTTTACGCCTTAAACCATTTTCTAATCATCGCAAAATATCACATTTTCCAGGCTTGGTTGGATAACAGCCCCCCAAGCTTTGAAATGTTTCATCTCGTTCTCAAAGACAAGATCCTTTGTGAAAGCAGAATCGCTTTTAAAAACAACACCTTGTCGAAATTTAAATCAAAATGGACAACATTATGCGCTTTAGCCCCTCAAAATGTTTCCACATAGAATGTGCCACCTGCTTTTTTTTTTTTTTCTTGTTTTCGTTAAAATTGTAATTAAATTAATCTGTTGTAAACTAACTCTGTACTTGTACTTATATGTAGTGAAACGGTGTAATTTTTTCTCTGTATTATCAATATTGTATCTGTTTTTTGTACGTCTTTTTTTTTTCCAACATTCAATATTGTAAAGTCTTATTTTCTTCAATAAAAAATAAAAAATAGAAAATAAAAAATAAAACAAAAAAAAACAAAAAGGTCACGGCAAAAGCAAAAAGCTCACGGCGAAAAAAAAAGCTCACGGCAAAAACAAAATGCTCACGGCAAAAGCAGAAAGCTCACGGCAAAAACAAAATGCTCACGGCAAAAGCACAAAGGTCACGGCAAAAGCAAAGGCTCACGGCAAAAGCGAAAAGCTCACGGCAAAAATAAACATAGGCACGCAATGCGCGCAGAGCCAATGACGTTTTTTTTCACAATATGGTGAAATTTATCCTGACAACCTGTGGGACTTTACATCTCCGGTAAGTCCCCCCTAATCCTTCATCCCAACCCCCCCCCCCCCCACCACCACCAAAAAGATCTTGTGGTTATCCACTATAAAACCTGGTAATGATTGAGCAGCGTGACTACGCGGAGTAAAGAAACCGAAGAAAGCTCTTTATTTCACGGTTCTTCAAAGAACAGAGACAAAAACAAGTAAACTTAAACTTAAACTCACCGTCGAAAAATATTGCATACATAATTTAGACAAAGATCAGTGGAAAGCTAACAATTTTACTTCAGAAATAAATGCAAGTTGCAGTTGAACCTTTTAATTTCTTACTTCTACCGGCGAATATCCAATCCTTTTCAGTGCTCATAAACGGTCAACTTTCTAAAGGGTGCCGTTTTGACGCTCTGCATGATTTGCGTGACACGTGACTCGCTTTACTTTGTTTAATTTGTGAGGTTTCAGACGTTTCAGTCAACCACTTACGTTCTATTGTATTGTCAAAACAGGAGTCTGCCATCAAACGGCGTTTCTTGTATCCACAATATTTTCGTTCGAAATCGGTTTGAACTAGCGTTTATAATCACGACTGAAATAGTTTTGCAACTATATTTATTTCCCCTGTTGATTGAAGTTGCTTGCTTTGTAATCAAGTGGGCTATAATAATTTTCGTCTTTTTACTTCACAAATCGACCAAAGTATGTTTACATTTGTAACTTTCCCACGGTACAAAGTTATTTTTAGCGCACGTGTTTATTTTGAGTCTCAACCTGCAGCCGAATAAATTTCGTTTGCTTTGCCTTCGAACAGTACGAAAATGTTCAAATTCAGCTCGCTTTCCAGTAGATCCAACAGGTCTCTATTAGAATGCTTTGTCACATATCTGTTGTTGTTAATCTTTCGGTACTGTTTCGGTCGGTTCGAGATGTTTTAAGTGTTGCGTTACATTCCTAAGACTGAAATTACAGCTGTCAACTATGCAAATTTGCTCAACATACGCTTTACACTTTGAGCTATGAATAACCCCGAAACAACGTTTAGTATCTTGTAAAGATTTTACTACATCCATCCTCTAATTCCTTGATCACCACTGTGACTTGGATTTTAATACTAGTTTCATTCAAGTTTTTCAGTTTTACGAATAGCTAGCAACAAGCCGCGCAATTTCCGATTTACTTTTAAATGGGTTCATGTTTTATAACACGCACTCAAAAATGACACTGCAAATTTTAGATTCGCTGTTACCGAGAGATAATCCCGAAAAATTTTATGCTGTTTTACTCTAGTCTTTTCACTATCGTTCTTAACTTGGGCTTTAAATACTGTCTCTTTCACTGTTAATTAGGGATCGAAGTAACGTTAATTTCCACGTTCTGTTCATACAACATCTCAAATTGGCAAGTCCGTCTTGTATTTGCTGCTGTGGAAATTTGCACTTCAGTTAAGTAAACACAGGACTACAACGCGAATAAAATCCTGCCAGACCTCACGTACACAAAACAGGCATTCGAAGTAGATCCACACTTGCGAATGCAAAACACTTCAAAGCCCGGGGGACGTACTCCTATAGTATAAGCGGTATGGGTTTGTGCCGCTGATAAGGTAAGAGTTTCAGTCTCCTGGTGCACACCCCCACCCATCGTCTCACAGAATATCCCCTCAGGCTCACAAATCGTAAGACAGACGTCTCACGTATATCGTTGATTTTTAGGCTCTGACAGTAGCCATATGACGTCACTAACGTGACGTCATTGGCTAAAAACCACACGCCACATGTCCTGGGCACTAAAGGTGTGCTCGCAAAGGTTGTTGGGATTAAATCCAACATGGCTGCGTCTTGAACTGACTTGTCGAAGCTCTGTCTGAACCGAGATGTTTTGCCCAAAGTGCGGCGCTGAGTCGGCGTCTGCAGCCAATTTATTTACACAGCTGTATTTACACAGCTGAAATTAACCACGTGCCACGTGGTTAATTTCAGCTGTGTAAATATGGAAATAAAGACTAAGGCCGGCTGTCCGATGGTTATGTACTCTACTGACGTTGCTACATCTTACCTTGACCACATCGAACACAGAAATTGGCTGCAGATGCCGACTCAGCGCCGCACTTTGGGCAAAACATCTTGGTTCAGACAGAGCTTCGACAAGTCAGTTCAAGACGCAGCCATGTTGGATTTAATCCCAACAACCTTTGCGAGCACACTTTTAGTGCCCAGGACACGTGGCGTGTGGTTTTTATTTTTGCCGTGAGCTTTTCGCTTTTGCCGTGAGCCTTTGCTTTTGCCGTGAGCTTTTTGCTTTTGCCGTGAGCTTTTTGTTTTTGCCGTGAGCTTTTTATTTTTGCCGTGACCTTTTTTTTTACGCCGTTAGCTTTTTGCTTTTGCCGTGAGCATTTTGTTTTTGCCGTGAGCTTTTTTTTTCGCCGTAAGCTTTTTGCTTTTGCCGTGACCTTTTTGTTTTTGCCGTGAGCTTTCTGCCTTTGCCGTAAGCATGTTGTTTTTGCCGTGAGCATTTTGTTTTCGCCGTGAGCATTTTGTTTTTGCCGTGAGCATTTTGTTTTCCCCGTGAGCTTTTTGCTTTTGCCGTGAGCTTTTTGTTTTTGCCGTGAGCTTTTTATTTTTTCCGTGACCTTTTTTTTACGCCGTTAGCTTTTTGCTTTTGCCGTGACCTTTTTCGTTTTCGCCGTGAGCTTTTTGCTTTTGCCGTGAGCTTTTTGTTGTTGCCGTGACAGTTGTGGGCCACCGTACATTTTGGCCCGTTAACATTTAGACTCTCTCTTCAGCAGAGGCCTTTATCGCCATGATGTTACAAAAACTTGAAAGGCCAAACACGACTCCTATTGGTTAAGATCGATAAAACATTGACCTTCAAAGCTTTGCTCTAACGAGTACGTCTTTCAATTAGGCCTTTCCAGATTGTGCTCGGCACTTTTTTAGCGCAATTTGGCTTCGGGAGCACTATTTTGATCAGAGAGCACTTTTTTGGCCAAAGAGCATCTTCTGACAACTTTTTTGGTAAACAAGCCAATTTCTAGCTTATTTGAAGCAAATTACTGGATTTTTTTTTTTATATAGCAATTTCAAGTTCCCTTGACTACAAATAATATCTCAACTAGGCTAAAACTGGTGATTTCGACATTTGATTGGGTATCAATTCCTGTGGTACGTCGGTAACTACAAATATTGGGCAGCCTGTGGGCTGTTGAACTAGTTAATAACTAATCTAACGCCTTATATGGAATATCTGTCTGCCCAGATCAAAATGGCGGACGCTTCGTCGAGTGGCGAAGAAATCGAAGAAAATCCCATAGAAACTGCCATAAGTAGAGGCGCTTCATTATCAGAACCGGCAAAAGCGTCCATTTCCCGAAAACGAAAGATTATAGTCAATGATGGGAAATATAAAGCGAGTCGTGAGCACAAGAATCTCAACAGTAAAACGTCGGTTTGGGACAGGATTCGAGACCACCCTGGTCAACATTTAGAGTTCGTCAAAGGACAGTTGAAATGCAATGCTTGTCACGAGATACTCGCCCTGAAGAAGAGCTCAGTTGACAGACATATGAAGTCGAAGAAGCATCTGGCTGGAATTGCAAGAATCACTGCAGACAGAAAAGAGAGTCAGACCATTTTCCAGTGCTTGCAGAGGCAAGACAAGCAAGAAAATGCAAGTGGTACTACATTGCCGGCCAACCTGAGACTCTTTCGTTTTGAGGTAGTGAAAACTCTCCTTTTGGCAGGAATACCTATTTCGAAAGTTGACATTTTGCGCCCCCTCTTAGAAAAGTATGGACAAAGGTTAACTTCAAGTAGTCACATGAATGACCTTATACCTGCTGTCTTAGATAAGGAGAAAGAGAAGTTGAAAGCCGAGCTCAACGTTGTTACAGAAGCCTCCATCATATTTGATGGTACAGCACGACTAGGGGAAGCCCTTGCTATTGTGGTTCGGTATGTTCAGCAAGATTTCAGACCAACCCAGCGCCTTTTACGGCTAGAGGTTCTTGCTAAGCCTCTCAAGGGTAACGAGTTGGCCCAGAGACTGATGACATGTATGGCTGTTAATAACAGTTTCAAGCCAGATATGATTTTGGCTGCAATGAGAGATGGCGCCTCAGTAAATGGCAATGCCATAAAGCAACTGTTATTCTTTTATCCAACGATTATGGATATCACTTGCTTCTCCCATACTATCAATAATGTGGGTTCCAACTTTGTGTTCAAGGTTCTGGATGTATTCTTCCACCACTGGGTGAATTTATTTGCCCACAGCTACAATGCGAAACTTCTCTGGAAACAGAAAACTGGGAAGTCGATGTCCTCCCACAGTAACACGCGCTGGTGGAGCAAGTGGGAAGTGCTGAAGCAAGTATCAGATTACTTTGGCGATGTGGCCCCCTTCTTACAAGAGAACGACAATCTCTCACCGCAGACTCGCCGGCATCTCCTGGACATTTTCGAAAGTCCACAGGAATTACAGCTACTTAAGTTAGAACTTGCAGTTCTAGTGGATGCTGGTGTCCATTTTGTAACTGCCACCTATTACCTCGAAGGAGATGGGCCACTGATTTTCACACGTTTTGAGCGATTATCAGCTGTCCAGCATGCAGTTGCGGTAGGCCACTTTCCCTGCCTTGAAGCCATTGCTAGAGAGATTGCTGGGGGTAATGCTGCCCTGCAGAATCGTTTGATCACTGAGGCTAAGGCATGTGTTCGACCTGGATTGAACTTCTTTCAAGAGAAGTTTAATATCCAGTTCATCTCAAATGTCCTTGCTTTTAAGGCAGCACGTTTCTGTTGTCCGGTCCAAGTTACTGCGCTAAGACCAGATGCTCGTTCTCTGGAAGAGTTGAAGAACTTTCCATTCGTAAATGATGCCATGGTTGCTGCATTAGCAACAGAGCTGCCACTATATATTGCTGCTGCGGATGGCTTTGTTTGTAATAATGAAGAGGATAAGCTTACATGGTGGGCAGCACGTCAGGACACTCTTCCACACTGGACCGCATTGGTCAGAAAGGTGTTACTTGTCCAGCCAAGCTCTGCAAGTGCTGAAAGGGTTTTTAGCCTTCTCGCTACACTGTCAGCACAACAAGAGGCAGCGCTAGAGGACTACATAGAGGCATCTGTGATGGTCGGATACAATAATAACCAGAGAAAGCTCTAAATGAGTTCTTATTAGCTACTAACATTTTTACTACTTTGTCAGCACTATATTGCTTGCACATTGGAAACCATGTTTTCCTGTTTTACATCTTTTGTAATCATTTTCTGAGTTCTGTTATCAAGTTTGAGGTGGAGATTGATATAGTTAAGTTTTGTTGTCAAGTTTTGTTAGCTTTGATTAAATAAAAAACAAACATTCAATATTTATTTTTTTGTTAATATTTATTTTATTTTATGTTTTCAAAATGAATTTAATCTATTTAACTAGCTAATTGATGGATTAGTTGATTCTTTATATAATCTGTCTTAGGCTTTACTCATTTTCTAGAATGAATATTATTCTAGTAATGTTAGCCAGAAAATGGTATTATATAAATGAACATTGTTTTAGAGTGGTTTCCATAAACCCGTGAAATATTAGTGTTGAAGGTACAGAGTAGAAGGTAAGAAAACACAAAAGAGAACAAAAGCATTTATAATAGTAAGTTGTTATACGCTAAAGTGTGTTTCACAGGTTTATGGAAACTACTCTGACTAACGCATTTATTTAATAAAAGTATTATTCGTTATTTGTGCAATTATTGACTTGTATTCAATGAAAACTTGCCTTTTAGTTGCAAATCTAAATTGGAAAGCATCTTTTCTTTCAAATAATTAAAAATATTCGGTAGCACTTTTTTAATTTTTGGAGCAACTTTTGAGCACTATTTTGGTTTTGGAGCACTTTTTAAGCATCTTTTGGGCATTTTTGGGAGCACTTTTTTAGCTTTTTGGGAGCACAATCTGGAAAGGCCTACTTTCAATGACCTCCCTTTTCTGTATGAAAGTAGGGGAGGGTCTTTAAAGATATTTCTTAGCAATGGCTGATTTTCTATTAAATGCCATTTGCTCATAAGAATTTTCTTAAGATAAGGCACAGAAGGGCGGTACTCTGTTACAAACGGTAAAACTCTTTTGCCCGCTTTTTGTTTATTCTGTAGCGCCGACATTCTTTCGCTAAATTTAACTTTTGAGAGAGTCTTGTCTACGAGGTTATCTGGGTAACATCTGTCGCGTAATCTACGCTTGAATTGTGTAATGTTTTCTTTAAAAGTAGCTTTTGAGGAATTGGTTCTCAGAAGACGCAATGCTTCACCTTTGATAAAGCCTTTCCTGACGCCTGGAGGGTGGCAGGATGTAAAGTGCGTGTATTGGAAAGTTTCTGTCGGTTTGAAGTGCATGCGAACGTCGAGAATAGATTCTTCCTTAAATCTTTCGCCCTTGTATACACATGTACCCAGGAAAGTTATTTCTGTATCTGAAATTTCAGCCGTGAATTTTATGGTCGGGTGATAGTTATTTGCTAGCTCTATGAACGCGGTTATTTCCTCTTTGTTTAAGTTCCATAGAGAAAAAACGTCATCGATGTATCTTTTCCAAATGAGCGGCTTTTTAGAACTGCGCTCAATAATTTCTGTTTCGACCGCGGCCATGAAAATGTTGGCAAAAGATGCTGCCATTTTTGTGCCCATTGCGGTACGGTGTGTTTGAAGAAAATTTTTTCCGTTAAAATGGAAAGAGTTTTCTTTTAAGATAAGCCTGAGCATATCTCTGAGGTGGAGTGTAGGTATAGGAGGTTTGTTTAGGTGGAATGTTTCGTATGTTTTACAGACAATAGTGATTCCTTCCTCCTGTGGGATGTTAGTATATAGGCTAGCAACCTCCGTGGACACAAGCATTGTGTCTTTTTTCGACAAGGACAAATGAAACTACCCTTTCCTAGACATAATACGTTAAGAGATGTGATATGTATTGAAAGATGGCCGCCAAGATCAGGCTGAATTTTACTTCGACTCCATCCATCCGCGAGGCCCTGGCACTAGGAAAACAAAATGGCGGCTCGACAAAACAGCGCAAGAGAACAAGGACTGCTTTATTTTCATGACTGTCAATCCATAAATGCGTAAAAGTATCCTTTTTCTTTTATTAAGCATCCCTTTTCTTTTATTGTGTTAAAATTTAAGTCGATCCGGTTTGATCCGGGTCGATCCGGGTTGATCCGAGTTGATCCGACCCGGATCAAGCGATCCGAGTTGATCCGGTCCGAGTTTTGTACCTGCCTACGCTGAAGAAATATTTCTTTGTTTGTGACGAATGCCATCCATTCGAGTACGCATCAAACGCACATTCATTTAACAATTTAAATAAAAGTAAATTCGAATAAAGATTTTAATTTTGAGAGATTATTCTTCTCTAACCAGTCTGCTGCAAATTCCAGCGATTAGGCAGTGTTCTCCACGTGGTCCGGCGTTAACCGAGAAGTGACGTACTTCACAAGAACAACAAGAAGTTATTTTCGATTTGCCCCGCCCCCCTCCCCCCGGGACAAGACGGCTCCAAACAATTCCCCACCCCCGGGACCGAAGGGCTGGACTTGTCCCCGGGGTTGCCCGGGGGGGATGGTAACAGGGAAAATTGAACCATGCATTAAGCACGTAGAGTACATCAAGCAAGTAGAGTAAATCAAGCAAGTAGGGTATATCAAGCACGTAGAGTACATCAAGCAAGTAGAGTACTACAAGCACATAGAGTACTACAAGCAAGTAAAGTACATCAATGCGAGCAAGTAGAGTATATTAAGCACGTAGAAGACATCAAGCAAGTAGAGTAAATCAAGCAAGTAGGGTATATCAAGCACGTAGAGTACATCAAGCAAGTAGAGTACTACAAGCACATAGAGTACTACAAGCAAGTAAAGTACATCAAGCAAGTGAAGTACATCAAGCAAGTAGAGTATTACAAGCAAGAAAAGTACATCAAGCATGTAGAGTATATTAAGCACGTAGAGTACATCAAGCAAGTAGAGTAAATCAAACAAGTAGGGTATATCAAACACGTAGAGAACATCAAGCAAGTAGAGTACATCAAGTATGTATAGTACATCAAGCACCTAGAGTGAGATTAATAGTAATAGTAATAGAACTCAAGTAAAGTTAGTTGATTACTATATTGGGGACATAATAGTTTCCCATACGTAACGTACCTACCGTGACCTGTGCAGATACCGCTGAAGGATCGCAAATAACCGCACGCGGATAAACAACGCGCGGCAATGCATCCATGTTAGATCCACCAAGCGTCCCGAACTTCTAATTTACATATCGTTACTTGACAGACATGCGTGTCACCATTTACCCCAAGTTACCCACGTTTCACCCTCTTTTCCCTCATTTACCCCAAGTTATCCACATTTTACACTGTTTACCATCGTTTCACCCAAGTAAAACCATGCTTCACCCAGTTTACCTCATTTACCCCAAGTTACCCACGTTTCACCCTGTTTACCCTCATTTAACCCAAGTTACCCACGTTTTACCCTCTTTACCCTCATTTAACCCAAGTTACCCACGTTTCACCCTGTTTACCCTTATTTAACCCAAGTTACCCACGTTTCACCCTGTTTACCGTCATTTAACCCAAGTTGCCCACGTTTCATCCTGTTTACCGCTCGTTTAACCCAAGTTACCCACGTTTTACCCCGTTTACCCTCATTTACCCCAAGTTACCCACGTTTTACCCTGTTTTTCCTTATTTCACCCAAGTTACCCACGTTTAACCCTGTTTACCCTCGTTTACAAAAAGATACCCACGTTTCACCCTCTTTACCCTCGTTTACCACCAGTTACCCACGTTTCACCCTGTTTACCCTCGTTTACCCCAAGTTACCCACGTTTCACCCTGTTTACCCTCGTTTACCACCAGTTACCCACGTTTCACCCTATTTACCCTCATTCACCCCAAGTTACCCACGTTTCACCCTGTTTACCCTCGTTTAACCCAAGTTACCCACGTTTCACCCTGTTTACCATTGTTTAACCCAAGTTACCCACGTTTAACCCCGTTTACACTCTTTTACCCCAAGTTACCCACGTTTCACCCTGTTTACCCTCATTTAACCCAAGTTACCCACGTTTCACCCTGTTTACACTCGTTTAACCCAAGTTACCCACGTTTCACCCTGTTTACCATTGTTTAACCCAAGTTACCCACGTTTAACCCCGTTTACACTCTTTTTCCTCAAGTTACCCACGTTTCACCCTGTTTACCCTCATTTAACCCAAGTTACCCACGTTTCACCCTGTTTACCCTCATTTAACCCAAGTTACCCACGTTTCACCCCGTTTACCCTCATTTACCCCAAGTTAGCCACGTTTTACCCTGTTTACCCTCGTTTAACCCAAGTTACCCACGTTTTACCCTGTTTACCGTCATTTAACCCAAGTTACCCACGTTTCACCCTGTTTACCCTCATTTAACCCAAGTTACCCACGTTTCACCCCGTTTACCCTCATTTACCCCAAGTTAGCCACGTTTTACCCTGTTTACCCTCGTTTAACCCAAGTTACCCACGTTTTACCCTGTTTACCGTCATTTAACCCAAGTTACCCACGTTTCACCCTGTTTACCCTCATTTAACCCAAGTTACCAACGTTTCAATCTGTTTACCCTCATTTAACCCAAGTTACCCACGTTTCACCCTGTTTACCCTCGTTTAACCCAAGTTACCATCGTTTCACCCGGTTTACCCTCATTTAACCCAAGTTACCCACGTATCACCCTGTTTACCCTCGTTTAACCCAAGTTACCCAGGTTTCACCCTGTTTACCCTCGTTTAACCCAAGTTACCCACGTTTGTCCCTGTTTACCCTCATTTAACCCAAGTTACCCACGTTTCACCCTGTTTACACTCGTTTAACCCAAGTTACCCACGTTTCACCCTGTTTACCATTGTTTAACCCAAGTTACCCACGTTTAACCCCGTTTACACTCTTTTTCCCCAAGTTACCCACGTTTCACCCTGTTTACCCTCATTTAACCCAAGTTACCCACGTTTCACCCTGTTTACCCTCATTTAACCTAAGTTACCCACCTTTCACCCTGTTTACCCTTATTTAACCCAAGTTACCCACGTTTCACCTTGTTTACCCTTATTTAACCCAAGTTACCCACGTTTCACCCTGTTTACCCTCATTTAACCCAAGTTACCCACGTTTCACCCCGTTTACCCTCATTTACCCCAAGTTAGCCACGTTTTACCCTGTTTACCCTCGTTTAACCCAAGTTACCCACGTTTTACCCTGTTTACCGTCATTTAACCCAAGTTACCCACGTTTCACCCTGTTTACCCTCATTTAACCCAAGTTACCAACGTTTCAATCTGTTTACCCTCATTTAACCCAAGTTACCCACGTTTCACCCTGTTTACCCTCGTTTAACCCAAGTTACCATCGTTTCACCCGGTTTACCCTCATTTAACCCAAGTTACCCACGTATCACCCTGTTTACCCTCGTTTAACCCAAGTTACCCAGGTTTCACCCTGTTTACCCTCGTTTAACCCAAGTTACCCACGTTTGTCCCTGTTTACCCTCATTTAACCCAAGTTACCCACGTTTCACCCTGTTTACCCTCGTTTAACCCAAGTTACCCACGTTTTACCCTGTTTACCCTCATTTAACCCAAGTTACCCACGTTTCACCCTGTTTACCCTCGTTTAACCCAAGTTACCCACGTTTCACCCTGTTTACCCTCGTTTAACCCAAGTTACTCACGTTTGTCCCTGTTTACACTCATTTAACCCAAGTTACCCACGTTTCACCCTGTTTGCCCTCGTTTAACCCAAGTTACCCACGTTTTACCCTGTTTACGCTCATTTAACCCAAGTTACCCACGTTTCACCCTGTTTACCCTCATTTAACCCAAGTTACCCACGTTTTACCCTGTTTACCCTCATTTAACCTAAGTTACCCACATTTCACCCTGTTTACCCTTATTTAACCCAAGTTACCCACGTTTCACCCTGTTTACCCTCATTTAACCCAAGTTGCCCACGTTTCATCCTTTTTACCCTCATTTAACCCAAGTTACCCACGTTTCACCCCGTTTACCCTCATTTACCCCAAGTTATCCACGTTATACCCTGTTTTTCCTTATTTCACCCAAGTTACCCACGTTTAACCCTGTTTACCCTCGTTTACCAAAAGATACCCACGTTTCACCCTGTTTACGCTCGTTTACCACCAGTTACCCATGTTTCTCCCTGTTTACCCTCGTTTACCCCAAGTTACCCACGTTTCACCCTGTTTACCCTCGTTTACCCCAAGTTACCCACGTTTCACCCTGTTTCCCCTCCATTACCACCAGTTACCGGTAACTGGTGGTAACCGAGGGGAAACAGGGTAAAACGTGGGTAACTTGGGGTAAACGAGGGTAAACAGGGTGAAACGTGGGTAACTTGGGTTAAACGAGGGTAAACCGGGTGAAACGTGGGTAACTTGGGTTAAATGAGGGTAAACAGGGTGAAACGTGGGTAACTTGGGTGAAATAACGGAAAACAGGGTAAAACCTGGGTAACTTGGGGTAAATGCGGGTAAACAGGGTGAAACGTGGGTAACTCGGGTGAAATGAGGGTAAACAGGGACAAACGTGGGTAACTTGGGGTAAATGAGGGTAAATAGGGTGAAACGTGGGTAACTTTTGGTAAACGAGGGTAAACAGGGTGAAACGTGGGTAACTTGGGGTAAACGAGGGTAAACAGGGTGAAACGTGGGTAATTTGGGTTAAATGAGGGTAAACGGGGTGAAACATGGGTAACTTGGGTTCAACGAGGGTAAACAGGGTTATACGTGGGTAACTGGTGGTAAACGAGGGTAAACAGGGTGAAACGTGGGTAACTGGTGGTAAACGAGGGTAAACAGGGTGAAACGTGGGTAACTTGGGTTAAATGAGGGTAAACGGGGTGAAACATGGGTAACTTGGGTTCAACGAGGGTAAACAGGGTTAAACGTGGGTAACTGGTGGTAAACGAGGGTAGACAGGGTGAAACGTTGGTAACTTGGGGTAAACGAGGGCAAACAGGGTGAAACGTGGGTAACTTGGGTTAAATGAGGGTAAACGGGGTGGAACATGGGTAACTTGGGTTCAACGAGGGTAAACAGGGTGAAGCGTGGGTAACGGGTGGTAAACGAGGGTAAACAGGGTGAAACGTAGGTAACTTCGGGTAAACGAGGGTAAAGAGGGTGAAACGTGGGTAACTTGGGTGAAATAAGGAAAAATAGCGTAAAACGTGGGTAACTTGGGTTAAAAGAGGGTAAACAGGGTGAAACGTGGGTAACTTGGGTTAAATGAGGGTAAACAGGGTGAAAGGTGGGTAACTTTGGTTAAATGAGGGTAAACAGGGTGAAACGTGGGTAACTTGGGTGAAATGAGGGTAAACGGGGTGAAACGTGGGTAACTTGGGTTAAATGGTGACACGCATGACTGTCAAGTAACGATATGTAAATTAGAAGTTCGGGACGCTTGGTGGATCTAACATGGACGCATTACCCAACGCGCTTTGCTTGGATTCCGAAGTGATGAGTGTGTCCGAGAGGATGTGGGTTTTCATGCGTTGTAAACAAACTTAAAGGCATCTCTACCGTATACCGTTTACACCGTGTAAAGAAAAAGCATAATGCCTTGGAGATCAAGTAAGTCTGGGTTCCATTGCGTGAAATTGTGTGAGAAATAGCGACTTGAATGTTGCTGCTGTGAAGCTTTAATTGATGGCGTCTCAGCTAGCTGAACGATTTCTTTTTTGCTCATAGCCAATCTGTATTTTAATGATAGGCATATTACCAGACGGCTGGGAACGCTCTGAAACGACTAACGGAATTCCATATTACATCAAGTATGTATTAGTTAAAAATACGATAGACGAAAGTTGATAATTATGTTCCACGGTCATGTTAAAACGCAGACTGCAGACTGTGCAGACTGCAGACCATGCAGACTGCAGACCATGCAGACTGTGCAGACCACGCAGACTATGCAGACTGGTAGCTTTTTTTTAAAGTAACCTTTGATTTGTTGTATTTTTTTGGACTTTTCACTTTTTGTCGTGTTATGCACCTATCAATGTAAACCCCGTGGGGGGGGGGGGGGGGGAGTGCGGGCAAGGGGTGGGGATTTGACGGCGAAGTCCATCCCCTCAGTGGGAGGTTTGATCGAGTACCTTTGCTCGGGGGTCGGGACATTTGATTTTTTCGACAGACAAACTGGGACCAAAATTAAGTGTGGTTACATGGCATCTTCTTTCCCGTTGTCTCTTGAAATCAAGTTTGAAGAGCACCTTTTATAAGGATAGTGGTCTATCGTCACATTAAAAGTTTCCTTAAAAAGTTCCAGTTTACGTGTAAATTCGTTTTCATTGTCTAGTGAATACTCTTACAGGCATGATGATGTACATCACACATGTTTTCTTGTAAGGGAGATAGGTTAAATCAAGGGAGCAACTACAGGATACAGGGCCCTCCTTTGGCTCCTTTGGCTCGGCAGAGGATGAAAAGAAGGAGAAATGAATTATTTGAGCGTTAGGTGTTGGGTGTATACATGTGGTGACTCATTTGGCTCGGCAGTGGATAAAAAGAACGAGAAATGAATTATTTGAGCGTTAAGTGTTGGGTGTATGTGGTGGCTCGTTTGGTTCGGCAGTAGATAGTAAGATCGAGAAATGAATTATTTGAGTGTTAAGTGTTGGGTGTATACTGGTGTATGTATGTGGTGGCTCGTTTGGCTCAGCAGTGAACAAACGAGTCAAACGAGCCAGCTCGTTTGAAGATGTGTGTAAGTGGCCCTACATTCTGTAGTTTAGCCAAATCAAGTTTGTGAGCTTCATACCAAGCCTAAGTCACCAGTTATTAAAGGTATGAGCACAGCTCATCGTTTATTTGGTATTTTGCCCCTGGGTGGGGATTTTTAACTGCATTTGGTGAATGTATACTTCCCCACCCTTGGGCAATTGACCAAAATTTTTACTTCTTGGTCAAATCCCCACCCCTTGCCCGCACTCCCCCCCCCCCCCCACGGGGTTTACATTGATAGATGCATTAAGATACCAAATTGGCTAGCACCTTGGCACTGGGTTCTCAAAAAAATAAATGCCCCATTCTCGAACAATTTCATCGGAAAGACAATTCACACCTTCTAGGGGTGTTTTATATTTGTTTGCTAGGCGATTCAAAGGTGCATTGTGGTTTTGCAGTTTACGAAGTTTCCGAGTTTGAGCATACCATCAACTCGCTATGTTACTGTGCGGCGCGTCTTACCTTAGCCAAAGTTTGCCAATCAGGGAGCGCAATACTTGTGTGACGTGCACACAAGGTTTAGTTGTCACGCAAACCCAACAGTTCCATCCATTTGCACACTACCAGTAGCTCTCTTCTTTTTCTCCTGCAAACTTTACAGGTCAAACACTTTGCTTATTATTTGGTGTTAGAGAAGAATAAAGGAGCCTTGGAAACGGAAGATGAACCATTCACTGCTTTTCTGAACGAAATGAAATTTTTAATTTCCAGTATTGGATGTCGCTTTGCCAAACTATAATGCATGGTTCAATTCTTCCTGTTACCATCTCCCCCCTGGGGATACCCCCGGGGATTTGCAATTTTGTTTTCACTTGGCGGTCTATTCCCCACCCCTGGGCACGCAGAAAGAGACAATTCCCCACCCCCGGGACTCCTCGTCAACCACAAATACGTTGTTTTGTGTACAAAACATAGATTACGATATTGATTTCCATACAATAACAGCGCCAGACGTTTTGACAAGAACTTAAACGCTTTTCTAGAGTTTCTTGAACGAAGGACGCTACATGTATAATGAAATAAAAACATGAACACCTTATTTGAAAAAGAAAACTGAAGAAAAACCTCTAACCGCACTGACGCACTGGCATGCGGCTAGCGAGTGAAGAAATGGTCTTCGCCACCTGATTTATTCTAAATATAGCACATACGCACAAGAGGCCCGCGAACAAATTGATGGGAGCATTTTTCTTAGCTTGTTTCATAAGAATGAACACTGGACTGAGACCGCTGTTTAATATAAAGCCGTGCATCCGTTTCCATATAGAGTCCATTTAAGTCGTCTTCGTATATACATATTAAATACGCTGAAGAAATATTTGTTTGTGACGAACGCCATCCGGTCCATTCGAGTATGCATCAAACGCACATTCGTTTAACAATTTATATATGTAATAGAAGTACCTTCGAATACAGATTTTAATTTTGAGAGATTATTCTTCTCTAACCAGTCTGCTATAAATTCTAGAGATTCTCACTGGAAATAGGCAGTCTCCTCCACGCGGTCCGGCATCAACAGAGAAGTGACGTACTTCACAAGAACAACAAGAAGGCATTTTCGATTTGCCCCGTCCCCCCCCCCCCCCCCGGGACAAGACGGCTTCAAACAACTCCCCACCCCCGGGACCGAAGGGCTGGACTTGTCCCCGGGGTTGCCCGGGGGGGGGGGGGGGCAGGGGGATGGTAACAGGTAAAATTGAACCATGCATAAATGAGACTATTTGCTGTTTCACCATTGTGGCTCCTTGGCATTTACATCGGGAAAAATCTATTCGCTTTAATTTACATTCACTAATAAAAATTGATTCACAATGGCTGAATTATTTTCTCAGTAATTTGAATGCAAGCTCTACAAAGGAGATAGCGACTGAGCAATTCCGAATGAATTAAAAATCGATGCGAGCGAAATGTGAATACCTGATGTTGACATCAACTTGATTATTTTTGTCTGCTTTGTGGTAGTGACACCGTACGGCCAAACAAACTAGAATTAGTGTTCTTTTCTGTACAAAATTACAAATCCGCATCACTTCAGTCAGTGAGAATGGAGGAAAAGCTACAGCTAGAACAGTGGAAATGTACATCTTCATGTAAATTTGAAGAAACCGTTGGGTCCGTTGCAAGAAATAGCGCGTCTTCGTTGCATTGTTATGAATTCTCCAAGCTGGTAGCAGACTCTAGAAATTCTTCTAGAATTTCTGACTGCTAGGACATAGGAAAAAGTGAAAAGTATATGGAAACATACCTTTGGCAAACCAATTTGCAAGGTAAAAGAAACTGAAAAATAACAAGTTAATTAAAAAAAATTCCCAGTCTGCACAGTCTGTGTGGTCTGCACAGTCTGCATGGTCTGCAGTCTGCACAGTCTGCAGTCTGCGTTTTAACATGACCGTACATGTATGTTCCAGTTTGTCAGAAATTCTTTCGATTCCGCACAGCTGCATCTCAGTGCATCCAATACATGTATTACCAATAATCAACTAAAAGAAATAACGTCATTAAGTGTACCAGTAATTAAATTTTGCAGCCCATAGAGAACTTAAATGAATTAATTACAAGGTTCTTTAATTCAGCCCCGCTGACAAGTAACTGCGTTTCTAGGAAATTAAAGATAGCGATGCAAGAAGCCCATTGAAAACATACCCTAATCATAATTTAAGGCGATTAAAAAATAATAATTTCCATTGCATTGTTGTGGCTTGAGGTACTATGGTTTGGTTGGATGAGCCTAAGATTGTAAAATTATTGTTCCAATGTATTCAAATATTTGGCGACCTTTCACCTAGCTACAAACTTGAAAATGCAGACTAGATGTGGCTAGATGTGTTGCAGAAATATTTCCCTCCCTCCCCTCCCCTGGTAGTACAGCAACACTGAAGATTTCTGAGTGAAGTGGCACAGCCCCCCCCCCCCCCCCACAATCTCCGAGGCCCCATTTCCCACGCTCGCCCTACTGCAATGAGTTTAAACAGCTTTAAGGTTGTGTTCAATAAATTTCATTTTATTTTGATGTTTTTTTTTGGTGTGTGTGTGGTTGCCATTAATTTGACCAGAGCATTGTCCCCATGATCTTCTTTAATGTACACGTATGGATAAAGTGTGTTCTGCACTCGTCTCTAATCTTAAATGTGATGTTTGTTTTGTTAGTATACATGGTTGATCTATGTGTAACAAAAGCATCCCTTGATGAGGAAGGAATCAAAGATGGCTATGTTGAGGGAAATGTATCAGTATCAGAACTGACAAGAATCGTAACTGCAATATTTGTCAACCAGAGTGGAGATCACAGCACTAATAGCATCGATGTATCTCTTGCCAGTGAACTGGTTCTTAACTGGATCCTCAATGTTTATGACCCGTAAGCATAAATCTATTATAGTGTAATAAAGAATGGTAATATTAATATACATATTTTTTAATAATCAACTTTGTTTAATGAGTGTGACTCTTGACAGTGTTATGATTTACAAACCTGTGGCCCTCTGATTTTGAATTATTGGAATTTAAAAATGTGGGTTTTTGTTAAAAGAGGAAAACTTGAGAACCTAGGGAAAAACCCTCAGAGCAGAGACAAGAACTACCAACAAACTCTGAACCCACATATGCCAGAACAAAACTTGGATCACATTAATGGGAGGCGAGTGTCTGCACCGCTGTACTGTTCCTGCTCCCCAAAAAGAGAAAGTTTGCTCCCAGTTGTCTCTTCTTCTTATTATTATTATTATTCCCTATTGGTTGAATAAAATGGGTTCCAGGGAAGCATGATAGAAACCTGTCAAAGTGCTTTGCATACATGTAACCTGAACTACCATGGTATCCAGTCCTAGGGAGAGTGTTCAAAATACTCCTAGTTGTTTCATGTCACCAAAAAATCCAACCTTTGTGGGCTGCCTGTGGCATGTTTGTACCACAGGAATTTTTGGATTTAGCCTGGGGCATGTTCTTGTGAAGGAAACATGTGGATAACCTGTGACTTGTTCATACTCTATGTGGGTAGTCTGTGGCCTGTTCTTCTGAAAAAATTATGTGCCACATAATTTTTTCAGAAGAACAGGCCATAGACTACATGACCACATGTGAACAGGCAACAGGACACCCACATGTTTCTTGCACAGGGACAAGCCACAGGCAACCCACATACAGTAGGAACAGGCCACAAGTTACCCACATGTTTCTTGCACAAGAGCAGGCCACAGGCAGCTTACATACAGTATGTCAGGCCACAATTTACCCTACTGGATACTGACAAGAAACATGTGGGTGTCCTGTTGCCTGTTCACATGTGGATTGCCTTGGCATGTTCTTGCTATCGAAACCTACATGGGCCACCTGGGCTGCCTGTGTCCTGAATGTGACTTTAGCTTGTTTTCCGCTGCAGGGGAAGAATGGGATTTGTACAGTATGTCAGTATCCAGTAGGGTAAATTGTAGCCTGACATACTGTATGTAAGCTTTTATTTAAAAAAAAAATTATTAAAAAACTTTGGTAGATATCTAGCAACCTATGTGGCATTGTTAGGTGTTGAAATATGGGATCCCTTTAGTGGGGTTCCCAATTGGACATTGATTTGCATCAATGTAGGGGTAAAATGGGGTGTGTGTATTGGGGTGGTTGTTATGAGTAGTAAAATAAACATATAAATTTATTAAGGTTATATGTTAATTGAGGGAGCGACCTCTGCAAAGCAGCACACTGCCAGCTCAATACAAAAGAAATATAAAAAAATTCAAAAATTAAATTAAATTTAAGGGGAGTTAGGAGTTAGGCGAGCTATTATAAGTGTAATGGACCAGTCATAATATTTAGAGGTAATGGTAAAGGACCTGTGTGTTTAGTTTGTGTGGACACGATCTGGTAGACATGTGGTAGTTGTGTGAAATTTGGCTTATTGTGTAGTGTATGTAGTTTTGTTTGTTGAAAAGGATATTTATTTATCTATTTCTTTATTTATTTTGCTTTGCCTGGGAGTTACGTATATAAAAACATTGAAGACAATTACAAAACCAGGCAGGGACACCACAACAGTAAGAACCAATTACTGTGTGCCTGTGGCCTGCTCTTGTGCAAGAAACATGTGGGTAACTTGTGGCCTGTTCCTACTGTATGTGGGTTGCCTGTGGCTTGTCCTTGTGCAAGAAACATGTGGGTGACCTGTTGCCTGTTCACATGTGGATTGCCCTGGCATGTTCTTGCTACCGAAACCTACATGGGCCACCTGGGCTGCCTGTGTCCGTGACTTTAGCTTGTTTACTACTGCAGGGGAAGGATGGGATTTGTACCCATTCTTTCACTTAAGGTTGGTCTTGCTGTGATGTGCTCTGAAAAGGTGCAAGAGAAATACAGATGGGAGTTTACTTTACATTTATAATTGCCATATCTAATTACATTGTATGAAGCATTCCAAAATAATGCTTGAATTAGAGGTGGCATTTACTGCAGTTGGCTTAAAGTACAGTTAAGAGTAGGTTGTCTGTTTGCTTAATTCACTTAGCTACACCCTGTAGCTTGTTCCAATTTATTGACCCATTAGCTGGCTCATTCTTATAGGCCAATTTACAGTGCACTTTACAATTTGTGGGCCATTTAAGATTTTTTTTTGGTATAGCAAGGGTCGTTGTGTTCAATTCAATAATCATATGATAATGTTCTTTTGCAGACTTGTTTTTACAGCTTTGTAATAACCAAGGATTTTTGGACAGTAAAAGGCTGAAATTATTCTTGCAAGAAATGCTTCAGGTAAATAGCAATTCCATTGTTTGCTCAGCTAAAATGGCATGGTTATAAGGCTAGTGGCTATTATGTCTGGGTCCGTTTTAAAATATATATATAACCCCTAACTAAATATCAAACATATGTTGTCCTCACAGTTTTGCAGATATTTCTCATTTTAGTTTTTAGGAGATGTTTTTTCATCAGCTGGAGAATTGAAGTGATCTTTCCCTTTTGTTGTATAGATGAAGATATTTTTAATAGTTATCTCAAGGAGAAGTTAGATGCTGATACCTAGCGTGGGCTAAAGGAAGTTACATGCATTTGGAGCATGTTTAATGCACAGTTTGTTAATTCTAACACATGAATTTTATTTAGATTCCAGAATATATTTACGAGAGTGCAGCATTCAGTAGATCCAGTGTTGAGCCAGCTGTCAGGAACTAGTTTGAGAGGGTGAGTTCAGCACTTAGATTCAAAGCTCCCAAACACCGTTGTACCAATTGTTCCAAACATTCAAATTGTGTGCAGCAGAAGATTAGGTTGGTGGTGTATGAAGAAAAGATACTACAGAAACCCACTGTTTTCTGCCAAACAAAACCTAACATAGTTATTTTCTTTTCTGAAGAATTTCTTTGATCTGGAACTACACTTGGGAGAGCATAATTTTGGTTAGCCTGAGAAAGCAGCTGACGTTTTGCGAGGTCACCATTTGAGCCCTCCCAAAACGACACCTGAGTAACGAGCACAGAAATTCCATACTGATGACATGCACTACCCAGAACTTGGTAGTGCTTCTGTTTGGTTAAAAGAAAATTCCCTTGCGGCACAACCAATCAGAAGCACTACCAAGATCTGGGTAGTGCTCGTCAGCAGTATGGAATTTCTGCACTTGTCACTGAGATGTCGTTTCGGGAGGGCTCAAGTGGCGACCTTGCAAAACGTCGGCTGTTTTTTCAGGCTAACTTCTGGTGGTACTCATGGTATTTTTTCAGATTACTCCTGTCAATGTTCTTTTGTTCCCCATAATCAGAGTGAGTGTGAGGGCCTGGAGCAGGGTGTGACACCTCTTAGATCTCTTACACCAAATGACAGTTTATTTTTGACCAAATATGAAAGTGTTGAATAAGTGTTCCACTTGTTACTACTGACATCTAAATTCTTCACAACCAGAATTAGAAACTCTTAATAGGCCTCTTCCAAGTTGCTTTAAGCCTCGTTTTTAAAGTAAGGCCCATATGTAGTTTACAGCCTTTCATATGGAAAGGGATCTTGATTGCATGTGAACGAAAACTGTGACACCATGCCCATAGCAGATAGCCTGTGACATGCTACCATTAAAATGTATTTCAGTCGATGTCGCTATTTTGTACTTCTGTTGTAGGTATCAATTCCAGAAAGAGTGTCTGCTGAGGAGTTTATTGACTGGATGATTGCTGAACCTCAAACCATTGTATGGCTTCCTACACTTCACAGATTAGCAGTGTCAGAAACAGGTACTGTACAACACAAAAACGTGTATTTTAAAAGGTACTTTTTAAGTCACGGCTTTTAGCAATACCCGTTCACTCGGGAAAGCTTACTGTACTTTTACTATACGGTAGCTTTAAACACTGTCCACAATTAGTTATTTAAGCTGAACACTTCGACACTTAAATTAAAAAAAAAACACACTCAAAACTCACCATCAAACACATTGTTTCTTTTCACAGTTAACCACGAGGCGAAATGCAATGTTTGTAAGATGTATCCTATAGTTGGTTTCAGGTGAGTCCATGAAAGGCCTGTTGTTCATATATTCCGCCATTCAAACGAACCATAGCAAATCCTCCGATGTTCTTAAAAAGATAACTAATAATATTTGTTCATTTTCTCAGATACCGTTGTCTAAAATGCTTCAATTATGACCTTTGTCAGGTGAGAGAGACTATGTTGTCATTGGTCAGTTTCTTCCACTGATCTTCAATATTGGTCAATGTTGTGTGTTATCGGTTGAAGACTTGCGATGTGTGTTACATGCTGCATTTACCGTTTAACTTGTTTTTTTTGCAGGGATGTTTCTGGTCTGGTCGTGTGACTAAACAGCACAAAATAGGACACCCTACTCAAGAGTATTGCCTAGTGGTGAGTTTGTCTTATACCTAGAGGCTTCTCAGGTATACTAGTGACGGAGAGATGTGAATGAGGCTAAATTTTAAACCCAAAAAAGTTCCATTAGACTAAAACTGGATCCAAAAGAAGTCCAACGGCCCAGTTCGTAACCTTAAAAAGTCCTTGTTTAATGACACAGTTTATGCTTCGAATTTTCTTTATTCATCATGCATCTGTCACCCTGATATACACTCGCTTTTTATGAACCCTAAAACAGTCCTGCTAAAATCTTTGTACCCAAAATAAGTTTACCAGAAAATTTCTAACCCAAAAAGGCCCAAATTGGGAAAGTGCGAAGGCCTTTTGTCGGCCCGAAAAAAGGCCTTCGCACCTCCTCCTGCAGTCGTATACTGAGTAAACTGCGCCCTCGGGGTTCAGACGTCAAATACTATCCTAAGATCAGGCACCTATTTGTAATGCAAGACAGCCCATCTTCCAAGAGTTTGCATCCTTCTCATTGGTTTACAGGAGAAAAACGCAGACCAGATTTAATAACAAACACGGCACTGGCGTTAAGCTGTTGACCTTTCCACTAAACAGCTTTTAAGGACGGTGCCTCCTAATACAGATGTATTCTTGCAAAGGTTATGACTATGGGGAAAAAGTAGATCTTAGCAAGGGTTATTGGAATCCGAAAAGAAAAATGTGGGTAACCACGCATTTTCGGAGATAATTAAGCAACAATAATTCTAAAACAGCGTTAAAACACAAACTAAAAATATATGACAATTTCTTTCCAAATTTAAGCTCAATTATCTCTGAAAAATGCTCGGTAACCCCCAGTTTTCTTTTTGGATTCTGGTAGCCCTTGCTAAGATCTGCTTTTTCCGCATAATCATAAACTGCGCAAGAATATTGTTGTATTGGTGGGCAAATTCCTTATTAAGAAACTCGAATATCCCGAGATGCGCAGAACGTATGCGCAACAGCAAAAGGAGGCGCCATCCTTAACGGGATTCATAACGGCAGATAGACACGCCTTCTACACTGATTGTGTGTTGACGTCTGATCTCGTTTTATACAAAAGTACAGTAGTTTTGCGAAAATCTCTGTTGTTAGCGCATAATCCATGCAAATATTGTCATCGTTGTTATCGTCATCTCCATCGTCGTGTACAGTGTATTGGATATGCCAATATGAGGAAAAGCACCTTGGAACTGGCCATTTGTTTTGACACTGACTGCACTTTTCATTTATCGCTGGTCTCGTATGGTCAAGCTTTTTGTTTAGGGGAAAAATCAAGGTCTGGTTGAATTAAAGGGTCAAGTAATGACTGCTATATACAGTGACTGGATTTGCTAGAAATTGATCTAACACTTGACAGAAAATAATTCTATTTCTTTGCCTTTAATACCCGTAGTCGACGCAAAAAGAAGACATCAAAGACTTTGCCAAAGTGATGCGGAACAAAGTGAGCAACAAGAAGAAGAAGACGCTAGAACATCCATCCAAAGGAAGGTTTATTCCCATTGAAAAGGAGGAAGCCGCACCATCTGAAGGAGAGGACGAGTTAGTAAAAGCCAGAATCAGTTAATTCGCCCCCAGACATCTCGCCCTGTTGGTACATCGGAATGCCAAACGCAGAACGCTTGAATAAAGAATGTAGTATTTAGGGTATATAGTATGGTTTAGGCTCAAACATTCCTCTGTGGACGGTTGATGTTGTTATGGCACTCACCGAACATTTTATGCAATCGCCCCTGACGAAAACGTAACGTGAATAGCACTTCAACTAGCGCTGACTCTGATGTTAGGAGAAGAGATGTCTTAATACGACAAGGTTTAGTACCTGGGGCGATTCGTCAAGAGAGCGATCTGACTAAATTTGTGTATTAACCTAGCGAGCGATCAACAACGGCCTTCAACAACGGCATTCCAGCACACTCGACTCTGCGCTTTTTTCCGCGGCTGAAATCATTTCAGCTTATCCCATAACTTTTTCGCTCCTTCTTGAGTAATAAGCTTTCAGCTTCCTTTGAGGACAAAAGGGTAAAGCCAACAAATGATGCTGTCCGTGGGCCTATCTTATACTCAATAGAAGCAATTACATTGTAGTTCTTTCTATAATATTTGCTACGATTGCTGCGTAGCCCGCGTACAGACACCCGCTCCTGCCCTCCTCACGGCACCTGTACAGTAGGCTACTTGGGCAAGGCCGGCTAGAAGAATGCATTCAATCACGGTCAGTCATCAGTCCATGGCAAGACTTATTATGTAGTTCCAAAGACTCAGTTTAGGGGCTACTTCAGACCACGCAATGTTTAACTCCAAGAGGGAAAGCCTTTAAGTTGGGAAGCAATAACCTTATTGTAATCACACTGAGCAGGGCCTCAAAGGATATTCGATCACTCATTGTACTTGACGAACAGCATTAAAATGATTATGTGGCTTATTTTTTTGTTTGTAGAGATTCTGTTGATGCTGGTTCGCCAGTGATGGTTTTTCCAGGAACACATGACAAACTGGGAAGTTACGCCGCAAGGTTTGTGCATCATTGAGAATCGCTAGAGATTCTGTATTCTGTTTTCGAAGTTGCTCGATAATTTTTTCCTGGGTGTCAGTTAATTTTGTTAGAGTTTTTCATTGTACGATTTTCATGTGTTCATGACTCCTTCTTTGATACTGTTCGTTCGTTCGTTTGTTCGTTCGTTGGTTGTTCTTTGTTTATTCTTTCTATTGTTTGTTCGTTTTTTGTTTTTCGTCCGTTCATTTGTTCGATTGTGCTTTTGTTGAATTTTAGTTCATTTTAAGTTTCCATTTGTTTTTTATTTTCAGACTGGCAAATCACGAGGCTAAAGAAGAGGAAGAAATACCTA
Organism: Siderastrea siderea; assembly: GCA_964030785.1. Taxonomy (NCBI): domain Eukaryota; kingdom Metazoa; phylum Cnidaria; class Anthozoa; order Scleractinia; family Rhizangiidae; genus Siderastrea; species Siderastrea siderea. Next base: position 1,752,661 of record OZ034976.1, on the reverse strand, counting down.
GAGAACAAACTAGGCAACAGCCCGTTCTGACAAGACCTACCATGTAAGAAATACACCAAAGCCACTTCTTTTGATACTCTGTGCTGTAAAACTAAAGCCAATTTATTGGTATCTGGTCACTCAAAGCAACCCTATACATGACGTCGAGAAACAAAGGCTTGAAACAAAAGCATTCGACCGGTTCTATAGCCTCATACACCATAGACAGTTGCGTGAAAAGCGCAGTAAGTGACAAGCCCAAAGAACATCCACTCAAAGGCTTCAATTTTGTCAGACTTCGAGTGGCAATTTGAACAACTGCAATGATGTCCTCCTTTCTCTCTTTTCAATTCTTTTTCCCGAAATTCATAATTCGTGTGTCGATTGAATTCACTTCCTGCACACATACATGTATACATGTAGCCACAATGATATTTGAAAAGAATGATAGAACCCTCAAAGATGACTGCCTCCCACTGCCAATGTCTTCATAGCTCGAGTGGAAGAGCGTGTGTGCCACTATCGCAAAGGTCATGAGCTGGAATCCCGTTGAAGCCTGAATTTTTTTTCAGGCTCTGTTTGCCACTTCTCAAGGTATTGAATAACTGCAGTGAGCTCACTCTCTTCAATTTTTCCTTCTGCAGTTTTTATGAATTGATTTTGTACACGCAGCAACGATTACGCTATTAAACGAAGACTTGTTATGTTAATTTATTTTCCCTTTCACAATCCACAGGGATGATGAACACCGTCTTATTCGGCATTACGCTATTAGGTAGCTTGTCAAGTTGTCTTATTATTTTATTCCCAGAGTCGACAAGCTTGAGCTATGTACTTGTATGGTTCTAAATTTTGAGTCTGTGTATGAAACGCTAAAGTGTAACCATTCAAATGAAAGCTAATGACTGAGCAGTACTTTCCTGTGGTACTGTTTATTCTGCTTTACAATGTGGTTCTAACTTTTGAGTTTGTGGATGAAATCCTAAAGTGTGACCATTCAAATGAAAGCTACTGAACTGTTCTTTTCTGTGGTGCTGTTTAGGCGTTTCTAACTTTTGAGTCTGTGGATGAAATCCTAGATTATTGCCTACCAATCCAGTAGCAGTACATATACTATACCCTTAAATAACAGTTGTCTGATGTTGTTCTTTCTGCAGCTTGACAGGTGAACCGGAGTTAACGGTAAATATTTTGCGTTTCAGATTTCTTGCTTTTTTAGCGGAGCGCGCCAGCGGAGCACCATTGCTAAGCAAATTTGGTAACCTATCGATCCGAGAATTTTGGTTGTGACGTCAGCGTACGCCGGCCCGTACAGACTCTGGGGGAGGGGTAGGGGAGTTCCAAGTCAACCCGACGGGGGGTGGAGAATACCATCTTTTCTTGGCGGGAAATCGCTCCACGTTTAGGCTTGGCTAAATCTATATATTAGTTATTTTGTATTCAAGATGATGACGGGTTCTATTTAGCCTGGGTAGCAAGTGTTTCCGTAGGGCTTTTCGCAGGTTTGAAGCATTTTTCGCCTTTTAAACGCGCGAAAATTGGGCCTGTATACAGTCACTCGCTCCTCTCTCTTGCGATTTCACGGCTCAAGGCTGTACATAGACTAACGGCGATACAAAAAAATTCTATAAATACACTGGTAAGGCAGGTTTTTATCATTTTCTTTTCACAATACCAAAAGTGTGCATGCAGTGCTGTTTAAAGTTGTATATCAGACGGGTTGCTCATCGTAAGAAGACTCAGAGAAATGTATTCCTCGTTTTACACACGTCAGTGAAAAATTAATACAATAAGACCTCCGAATTTCTTTGTTTTCCTTAGGGCTTGAGACATACTTATCGAAACCAAAAAAAAAGCTGTAACTACGCACAAATTTATTGATAAACTTACTCAACAGCTTCTAGAGTCTCCAAGCAGTTTCAGTAACAAACACTTTTTAGCCTTATTAAATTCTTGTGGATTGGTTCCATCAGTGTTGCGCTCGCCCCAATTTTCGCGCCGCCAAAAAGCGAAAAATGCCTCGAACGGGCGGAAAAACCTACGGAAACGCTTGCTACACAGGCTACGTTCGATTTCACTGTTAATACCACTGTTCAAGAAGGATGTAATAATTTTTAGCAGTACATAATTACAGTAGGTGTTTAGGGGTGTAATCGTGAGTTCGATTGCTCTAGGAGGGTCCAAAGTAAGCTATTTCAATTCACCTTCCGCTATCAATATTTATCTTGTTATATTGTCTTCTGTTTCCATATTGATTTTCAACTCAATATCTTCTTTCCAGTCCCCTAGTCCAACACAAATCGTGAGAGACCTGGACAGTCAGGAAAAGCGAGACCTGGAAGATCTGATCTCGACTTTAGAGAACGACAACAGGTATGTTTACCAAAGGAATGACTGTGCAATAACTGCCAAACGTCTTGCATTCTCATTGGCTAATTCTCATGACAAATAAAACGACAGACAGATAAATGAAGGCATCGTCAGATTATTGTCAAGCTGTTAAGCTCTTTCTAATTTCCTCAAAATTGCAGTTTTTCAGAGAGAAACAAAAGTTGGTTCAAGTGACATTTTGCATCTTTCATATGGGTTGTTATTGTGAAATATTCTATCGTTTGTGATTTGTGGTGGATCTTTTTTCAGCAAACAAAATCAATTCTTTTTTGAGGAGACCTTTTATGTATAAGCTTTATAGTTTGTCATTTTTTATGTGTACATGTACAAGATATTTCGTTTCGCTGGGGCGTGGCAAATAAAAGATTTTCTAAAATGAATTGGACGAGAAAGGATTCAAAGCTGTCTGCGGAACCATTTGTGTGTCGGGTCCATAATCCACAGCAACGTTCACAGTAGTGACGCAGTTTATTGCCGGTCATTAGCCAGAGAACGGATATGTTAAAAGCTGACGTTCACTTCTTGTATGAGCCGTTCATTTTGACCTATTGGTAGTTTTAAGAAAACTGTGTATTCTGTTTGTGATTAGCGAGGAAACTCAAGAAAAATCTATCTAATATACCGTTCAAATCGAAGCTTCAACATCCCCCCGCTGGGCATACCCCGGGTATTTGACTGTGATTCTTGCCCGGGTAGGGGGCAATTTGAATGTTGCCTTGGAAGGGTGGGGAATTTGAATCAGATATAACTCTTGTTCTAACGTAATACGCCCGTGAGTTTTTCGGTCTTTGCACGGTTTGACGGATTTTCAAGATAGAATTTCGCCTTTGTTAGTGAATAACTCTCTCAAATGGGTCTTAAAAAGAAGTTTGAAGTTTATTACGGCATATCTCACTCTGAAGAGCTTGAACAGTGTTTGATTGAAGACGAAATTTGTCTTTGAGGAGAGGTATTTCAGTACTAATCGGTGGGGCATTTGAGCAGCCTTTTTGCCCCGAGGGGAGGGAATTTGAACAAGCCAATCTTCAAATGCTCAAATGCCCGAGGGGGTTGCCCGGGGAAATGTTGAAGCTTCAATTTGACTCGTATATAAGTCCCTGACAGACAGGATTTTCCGCACACCGTTTGGATTTTCTGACCACTGAGATTAACAGGGAGTCTCGTGGAGACTCCTGACGTGCTGAGAAACTAACTGAACATGAATAGATGTTTGTTCAAATTGGGAAGAAAAATGGCCAAGCATGCAGTTTCACATTAGATGGAAAAACAGCTCTAAAACCACTTCTGCTTTATTTGTTGCTTAATTACGCAGAGCACTACAGAGCGAAATCAACAGCATTCAACACTTACAGCGCCAGAATCAAAAGGAGCAAAGCATCGTCCCTGTAGAGGACCCCGCCAAAGAGGCCTACTTACGGCACCAGAGGGAACGTCTGGAGGCACGCGAGGAGGTCCTTGAGGAGCATAATTACCAGCTACAAGTTCAGCTCCATCGTTTAAGGACCCTACTTCAGCAGGTACAGACACAGATTGAGCTACGGCGCTCTCAGTACTGGGTGTAAGCTGTTTTGTTAAGGACCGGGCCAACCAGGAAGGGTCGAAGGGAATGGCTTTTTGTGGGATTTTGCGATTTTGAGTTTTGGTACTTTTGAACTAAATGCCTTCACGGTGAAAGACGGTCAGCGGTTAAACACTGTTGCTTTCTTGTTAGTCTCGACAACTTGTTTTAGTATATACCAAACCAGTGGATAGTGTTTTTTGCGCTCTCTGATAAGCTACTCAAACTCGAGATAGTATCTGCTGTCGATCTCCCAGCATTTTTCTGGATTTCGCGCACGGGTTTTCCTTCGTTTCTCAGAAAAAAAGTAACTATTCGGTGCTGGCTATTCACTGGTTTGGTGAAGAGTGGTAGAGTGTTATTCACCTCCACTCCGGTGAATAATTGTTAATTATAGAAACTTCCAATTGCCCTATTATAATGATGACAGTCCGTTAACATTCATCGCATCCAGATAACATAGCACAACATATTTAATTCTCAGGATAGAACAGTCACTAGTAACAGGCACTTTTAAACTACTGTAGTTTCTTTTTTTAGCGAATAAAAAAAGAATTTAAACGTACGATATTGACATAAACTTCAATAAAATGAACGTAATAAAAATCCACTGAGATGTCATGTGATATATTAGAATAAATCCTAAACTAACCAATGTAAAACTGGCTAACGTAAAACTAAACTAAGCAACATAAAACTGGCTAATTCAATTTAAAACTTTCTTTAAGTAATCTTCAGACATTCTTTTCGAAAATAGCGAGCTAAAATTAAAATTAGCCTGCCTTAAATTTTCACAGAAACTGTTTCAAGATTTGCATTACCTCTGGGAGAAATCACGACCTTCATTTTCTCATGTTTATAGAATGATATGTTTTTAGTTGTTTGACGGACGTTTTTCCATTTTTGTCAGGTAAAATTACGGTTTCTCGACTGAATTGATAAGTGGCATTATAATAATGAAACTGTAAGACTGTAAAATTGCTTAAGTAAATGTTAAAAATAAAAGAAGGGTCTTGTTTCCATCTTCATTTGTAAGGATTTTTTTCATTAAAAGCTTAACTCGCATTAAAATACTTGGTGTGGTTTCATTTGTCTTTCTTAGGACGAACGCACCCTTGCCAGTCTTATTGAAGATGAAGAGAAAATGGCGGCAATGTTTGCGCATGAACGTATGACAAAGATACGTTTAGAGGCTGAAGGCAAAGTACAAACGGTACTACATATTTAACTTTCGTTTTCTTTCTTTTGCTTTTGTAACTTCAGTGTGATGTTATTCGTAAAGCTGCTCCATTTCTTTTACTTAATTTCTGCCACGTGTATGCTTTCAGTTGGGAGCGTGTTTGCTTCGTTGAAATTGCATTCAAAACTTCCTTTTCATACGGTTCTCAGAAGATGGGATACTGTGTAGGTACTAAGTAAACCTCGAGGATGTATGGTCTTCGAGTAACAACTTAAGCGAATTTAAAACGTTCCCTATACCAAATGTTAAAGGCTCCAGTTAACCTCAAATATTAAATCGTCGCTTAATCTTTCTTTTACTAAAATCGTTAAGTTCGTTAAAAAGAGCAAACCGAATTATAAAACGCAATTTTTTTTTTGTTCCAAATACTAATTAGCCCAGACTTAGCCTTTGCTTGCCTCAACTTTAAATCGCTGGTAAACACCATTTACAAAGTCGTTCGTTATAACTCAATGATTAATAAACTTTTCTAAAGCACTGTTAAAACCACGCGAAGGCAACGCCCTCTTTCCAAGACTATAATCTTGTATCCAGATCTTCTCGCTGTTCGAGAAGGAGAGAGAGAAGATCTGGGTATGAGATTGAAACATATAACGTACCATCGTTGACGTGAAACTTGTTGGCATTCTCAACCAACCCAGAAAATGGAAATATGCCCGTCCTTTTCCTCTCTCTGATTGGTAAAGCCGAAGACACTTTGCCTTTGTTTATTTTCCAAGCCTGTGATACGTTTTTCACATTCCGTGTTCGTAGGTCGTTTTAAAAGACCTTTGTCGCGGTAAAATCCGCCATTTTGGAAATGAGACAAACATGACACAAAACACTGTGTTTGAAATAAGGGGAAAAAGAAAAAGCGAAATCCTATGTCTGATAATTTCCGTAAATTTTGGAATCAGAGGAAATTGTAACTTTAAAAATATTGTACTCAAGATTTTTCTTGGAAAAATTCAAGGGGCGAAGGTGTGTTCGAGAGAGAGAAATTTTTATTTGCCTGCAAATCGTTCTCACGGAGTTCATCAGAGTTTGGAGAAGCATGTGTGGGACAACTCAAAAACGAGAATCGACGAGAATACTTGTTTTAGAGTTTTTGGTCAACTACGGGCAGGAGGTAAGACTCAGCGACTCTTTTTCTCGTTTCGTCCGACCTCGTAAATTAGAATTTAGCTATTTTTAGCAGCAGTGCTTCTTATTCCATTCACTTACTGTTAATTGTTAAAGAGAAATTCAGGGATAATCCCTGGAAAGAGAAATTCTAATATATTATTACTAATGCGATGACAATCGCCAGCTTATACCAGCGTTGTGGTTTTCACCACAAGCAATTTCACAACAACTAATTTCACACTCAAACGGTTCTTCTCACTGGATTTCTAAAATATTCTTTATTTTTGGCTGTAAGGCAAATTAATTGTATATAAAACCACTCCACAAGAATTTAGTAAGATTAAGAAGTGTTCATTCGTCAAACTGCGTGGAGACTCAAGAAAGTGTTGAGTAAGTTTATCAACAAATGTTATGCATAGTCACAGCTTTTCTGTTTCGCTAAGTATGTTTAAAGCCCTAAGGAAAACAAAATAATTCGGAAATATAACATTAATACTTTTTTACTGATATGCGTAAAGCTTCTGTGTGATGAGGAACTCTTTAGTACTGTCAAAAGGAAATGATGAAAACCGGTTTTACCAGTGCATCCAGAGTTGCAGCATGTATATAGCATTTTTGTATGGCCGTTAGTCTGTGTACAGCCTTGAGCCGTCAAATCGCAGGAGAGAGGAGCGAGTGACTGTATGCAGGCAATATGACTGTGTGCAGTCCAAATTTTAAAGCTTCTCAAAACAAACAAGTGGTTCGATATTCACCGAAATGACATTCTAATATTCGAATATTTGTAATATTCGTTTCTAGGTGCGTCTTGGTCGAGTAGTTTAAACAAGATTGCTTCTCTCTACCCACGTGTACCAGCAATCGTTTCGGAAGCCCAACAACTTCCTGAGGGGGTGGGGAGGGGGGAACCCAAGATTCAAGGCTGTAGTTGTTGGTGCTGTAGTTCCTTACTGTTCGATTGGTTTTTAACTGAGTGTCGAAAGTAATCCGTGTTTGTTTTTGTTTTGCCTTACTACGCTTTGTGCTTTGCGATTGGTTTAAAAAGGTCGCGCCACTATTTCAACCAATCAAAACTAATCACGACTTGTTCCCACGCATTTCCTCCGCGCTTGTCGCCAGTTGAGTGTTTTGACTGCGAGTTCGTATTGTTTCATTGTGTTTTCTTGCGTCGGTTATGATTTGCCAGAGTAATCACTTCGGTTTTACGACAGACAATTGTAAACCGCTGTGTAGATAAAATACTATTGTACTAATTGTAGTAGTAGTTGAGGGCTGCTAGTTTACAGTGTAGTACTTGGTGTTTTTTATTTCATTCCAGGGTGATCTTTCACAGCTTCCTCCAGTAATGAAGTCAGTGGCCCAGCCTTCTTCTAAACCCTTCGCCAGTCCTACATCAGTCGCTGAGGCTACTAGTACGGCACCCCGGCCAATCAAGAGCACCTCAGGAATCAATGATACCCCTGGGATTTATAACCCGGCATCCGTAGCGGGCATATCACCGATCTACCCTCCCACCCACACCCCTGCTCCCCCAAATACCTTCTTAATGCGTGGTCCATCAGTACAAGCCTACCCTCCACAGTACTCTTTGTCACCCGGCATGTCCCCGCCTTGGAAAGATGCGTACCCACAGCGACAAAGTGGTGAATTCCGGGGGTCGTCGCCAAATGCAAGCGCGACATCTTTGGCTGGACCTTACGCTCCCAAGACAGCTGCTGAGTTAGGACTGTTGGACCGACCAGACACTTCGTACGAAGGGATGGAGATGAGCAATATTGTGGAGAGAATGACTGCTGCCTTCCCCTTGGACGTCCATTCTGGTATTTGAGATATCTTTGTAATATTATACCTCTTATTAAAGAACATCAAATTTGAATTTTTCCTCTTTAGGAAAATTAAAAAAAAGCCATAACATTAACAACAATTAGCACCACAGCTCAGCTCAGTAGCTTTCATTTGAATGGCCACACGTATGGATTTCGTCCACAGACTCAAAAGTTAGAACCACCTTGTACAGCATAATAAACAGCACCACAGGAAAGTACTGCTCAATAGCTTTCATTTGAACAATCACACTTTAGGATTTCATCCACAAACTCAAAAGCTAGAACATTGAGACAAGTCTAAAGTTTGCTTCAGCAACACTGCAAATTGATAACATTTTGTTCATTTGTCTTGTTCAGACGTGCAGGTGGACGTGCATAACGACCTTTTCCTGTCCGCGAGTCTTATTGGTGAAGCCATGCAGTCAATGGTGAACACAGTATCCAGACATACGGGTAAAAGAACAACCTCTTAGTAACGTAAAGCGTAGGAATTTTCTTTTACATGGCACGGGAGCGTTTAGAGTGCATATGATTTATAATTTGAACAGATTCTACGTCTTCGAGAGGGCGTCAGAGCTGCCTGAGGCGAGTTGCTTCAAGCAGAATCGCACGAGATCGAGAGAGTTTACTAAATCAGTGGTGAGTTGCGTAAAACGTAACGCCGGACGTGACTGCTAACGTCAGATGTTAAAATAGTTACTTTGACTGGAGTGAACGTCTGACGTTAGAAGTTCCACCTGACGTTATGATTTATGCAACTCGCCCCAGACTCTGAGATTGCACGAGAGTTGCAAGGAGCTCACGAGAGTTTCAGCGAGAGTTTGAGCTGAATTTAACTGTCAGAGGCCCTCTATTTCATCCTTCCCTTGTATAAAGCCGTGATTTTTCACGTGCGCACAGGGAACGGCCGACAGTTGAAGACCTTTTGCGGGAACTTTTACCGGGAGGCAAAAAGAGGAAAAATCCTCTTTTGGCCAAATCTTGTTCAAGGCGTTCAGATCTAGTCGGGATTGGTGATGTGAGCAGGGAAATGGCGAGGAGAGGAGCGTGGGAATGGGGGGGGGGGGGGAAGGGAGGGGTCCCTCGTCTCCCCTTTCCAGTCTCTCATTCTTTTCCTTGTCGTTTTGTTTTGCTCGGGCCCTCCCGACGAACGGAAGGCCTGAACCAGGCTAATTTGGCCACTCTTGGACACGCGAGAACACGGACAAACGGTATCTCTCTCTATCGACTGGATCCTTTTTTGTATACATGGCTCTGTTTAAAGACGTCTTTCCTGGGAAGATCAGAGATGGTTACACACTCTGCCCTCTTGCTCTGTTTAAAGACGTCTTTCCTGTGAAGATCAGAGATGGTTAGACCCTCTGCCTTCTTGCTCTGTTTAAAGACGTCTTTCCTGTGAAGATCAGAGATGGTTAGACCCTCTGCCTTCTTGCTCTGTTTAAAGACGTCTTTCCTGGGAAGATCAGAGATGGTTAGACACTCTGCCTTCTTGCTCTGTTTAAAGACGTCTTTCCTGGGAAGATCAGAGATGGTTAGACACTCTGCCTTCTTGCTCTGTTTAAAGACGTCTTTCCTGGGAAGATCAGAGATGGTTAGACACTCTGCCTTCTTGCTCTGTTTAAAGATGTCTTTCCTGGGAAGATCAGAGATGGTTAGACCCTCTGCCTTCTTGCTCTGTTTAAAGACGTCTTTCCTGGGAGAATCAGAGATGGTTAGACACTCTGCCTTCTTGCTCTGTTTAAAGACGTCTTTCCTGGGAAGATCAGAGATGGTTAGACCCTCTGCCTTCTTGCTCTGTTTAAAGACGTCTTTCCTGGGAAGATCAGAGATGGTTAGACACTCTGCCTTCTTGCTCTGTTTAAAGACGTCTTTCCTGGGAAGATCAGAGATGGTTACACACTCTGCCTTCTTGCGTTGCTGTATTATTAACACTTTAAGTCCAAACAGTGACGAAAATAATATTTCTCTTTACATCGTCAATTCAAACATTCAAGTGATGAGAAGAAAGGAAGTGATTAATAATGAGAAGATGCCTTGGTATTTAGACAAATTCTTCTCACTAGTTCCATAAGAAATGTATGAAGAACAGTAAGGAGAATTTGCATTGTCATATCGGGGCTTAAAGGGTTAAAGTATTACAAAGAAGCTAGGAATACAATAGTTTCGTATGTGAGTTTGCTTGTTTTTGTTTATGTTTTAATTGTCATTGTTTTTTTTTCTCAGCAGCTGCAAGGAAAGGGGGCCTAAATCCTGCGACAGCATCTAAAAGGGATCCCACACAGCCTGATTATGGTCAGGTAAGTAGATTTGATCTTCTTTCCGAACATGAATATTGTTCTTTCTTTATACTACTTACCTTGTTATTTGTTTTGCTTTTTAGGAGTTTTTCACCACACTTACCGTATCCATCTGCACCCCTCTGAAAATAATCTCCACGTGGCATAGCGCCTGATTCTTATAATTATCAGAATTTAAATACGCGCGTTGAATCTTCATCTTTAACACCAGGCACCGTGACCTACTACGTTTGCCCTCAAGGTTGATTTCCACTGCGTAAATTTTACGTGCGTACGGGCGTGAATTTAACTGGCTTTACGTGCGTAAATAAAATTAGAGACGATGTATGAACGGCGTACGTAAACGTAAAAAGTTGAAAACCTTCAACTTTTTACGTTTACGTAAGCCGTTCATACTTCGTCGCTTATTCTATTTACGCACGTAAAGTCAGTTAAATTCACGCCCGTAGGCACGTAACATTTACGCAACAGTGGAAATCAACCTTTAGTCAAGACAACTAAGTACCAGGGCAGCTTTAGATTCAGTAGTGCGCACACCTTCGAATGCTCTGCCTCCAAGCATTCGATTCGTAAATAATTTTGAGCAGTTTAAGGTCCAGGCAAAACGCCGCCTCAAGCGCTATTTTCCGTCCTAGCGATGTGTCTTTGTTCTTAGTGTGTTTTTCACGTAATGCCATATCGTCTATTTGGACTGTTAGTTGTTTTATCTTTATTCATTTATCTTTTGTTAAGTTTTTAGGGACTCTGAAGCAATACTAGCAATACTGCTAAAGGAGATGTTCCTGTTCAAATATTGACAAACATATTTTTTTTTCCTGTAGGATAGTTCAGTTTACGGCGTCTGGCCAAGAGCGGAACCCTAAGTGAACAGCAGATTATCCAATCATAGGTACGTTGATCCATGTTCTTATAACTAAACGTCACAAGAACATCTATCATTCATTCCAAATCGTTCTTGATTATTTTAAGAATGGTTGTTTTTCGTTTACGATTGCTTCAATCTGTTGTTGTCGGTTTGTTATTGATGCCTTCAGCAAGGAGAGAAAATACCTTTTGATGTGTTATCTTGACAGTTCTCTTTCACTATTTTTTGTTACAAATTTTCTGCTCTAGTCTCCGTTTGCCAAATGGTTGCTTGAAAAGCTGCAGGATAATCAACCGACACTTTCCGTTGTTGTTGCACCGAGGCTCACCGAACGTTGTTTGTCAATAACGTCCGTCGTGTCGTTAAGTTATTTCCCTGTCGACCAGAGGTTACCGCGGGATCCAAGCCCAATGTAAACGATACTTATTTTGAGGATTTTGCGAAATCGGCATACTTTGAGATTTGATCTTGTTTTGGTCACGTATCTCACACAGTTAGCTAAAAAATAAGTAAAAGTTTAGGTAAAAATGTTGTTTAAAACACTGGAAGTTTTCAAACATCGAGATCATCATCAGAGTTTCTAGTTAATTAAGTTGCTTGTTTTTCTTTTTTATTGCAGTCCGGAAGGATATGAGTACAGTCCCCTCTGACTGGATTGTCGCGAGACGGTGTAATGAAATAGAAACCGGTTTTCTTATTAGCTTGTCTGTCTCGATACATGTCTCTTTACAAATGGGCTGGAATAGTGTACAGCGGTGTTTTATGGCGGGAGACAACAGAAAGCCGTGACGGACTAGGTAGACGGTGTAGGGAAAACGTTCTGATGTACGCAGAACATGGTGGGAAACGACTGGAAGCTCTGAAAGGCGCGGCACATATGGCGGGAAACCAGTGGAAACGCTGGCAGACACAATGGTGGCAAAAAAGCTGTACCGGACAGTACGGCAGGAAACAGTTGGAAGACGGGAGCGCATTATTTTGGCGAAAGCCGTAGAAGCTGATACAGACGTAAATAAATGGAAGCTGTTGTAGACGACTCAGATGTGGTACTTGATGACTAGCGGCACATTGCGGGAAACAATAAGCTGTGGGGTGGACTCAGTATTATGGCGGGAAACAACCGAATGCCCTTACGAACACTGCACGTTATGGAGGGAAATCCGTAGGATGCCGCTGAACATGGAAAGGCATTCCAGCCATTGATTTTTTTTGTATTATTCTTACGTGACTACAAAAGGAAAAATCCTGTTCCATATTTAAAATCCAAACTTAAAATTATTTATTACTTACTCGCTGTACCATAACAAAAAGTTTTGTTTTTGTTCAGGTAAAATGAAATGTAACATACCAATTTTACTACTGGTGTTCCATTAACACCACCCGTCCAGAGCTAAGTCTTGAGATATTTTAATGTAGATCGAAGTGTGAGTCTGATTACATGCCATTAGCGTACCTAAAGCGTTGGAATGTAATTCATTACAGGAGACTTATATAACCAGCCACCTGTCCCTCTAGGCCGTCGGGGTCTGGGCACCTCATGTTTGGTCCTGCAGAGCCACCCTTGAGACGAGAATAACGAAATCCTAGGATGTACCGTGCAAATAAATAGAGTCATCTTCATCACTCAAATTTTCTCAGGTGAAAGTTTGCCAAATTTAAATGCTTGTGTGGGCTCCGCTGCAAATATCTATAATTTATCAAACCAACAAGGGGGTGGTGCTGCGTCGGTGGGGACGTGAAACACAAAAATTGCTCTGACGAAGGGCTAACGCTCAAAACGTCAGCTTTCAATCTCTTTACGGTGGCCAATTTACCTTATCGACTCAGTTGATGAATCCCAAATTTTGTAATTTATCAGTTGAGTTAGTACATATACTTGGTAATATGGGTTTTTCTGTACAGCAAACCAAAGCAAAGCAAACTTATTGAAACACAGACACCATTACATAAAATTCTTTACCTCTGAAAATAGCGGGCTGAGATATTTGAGGGGGAGGTGAGGGGGGGGGGGGGGGGGTGGAGCCACGAGTTTAGTTAATATTTGGCTTTTATATTGGTGTTCACTTAATAAGCCCCTCCCTGTCTGCAATACCATACCATACCATGCTACTCCATCCCATATCATACCATGCCATCACATGTAATGTCATACCATCATAACATACTATACTATAACACAGTACACTACACTACACCACACCACACTACGCTACACTACACTACACTACACAACACTGTGCCACACCACTATACTATACTACACTACACTATACTATACTATACTATACTATACTATACTATACTATACTATACTATACTATACTATGCTGTACTATACTATACTATACTATAGGTAATAAAGTCATTATTATTATTATTATTACTATACTATACTATAAAATAAACTGTTGTTTTAAACATGAATTATGCTCAACAGGCCACTTCGCTTCTACTTCGTCCCCTTAAATATCGCTCATTCCGAGAAAATAGTGGGGCTCATGAAAAGATAGCCCTCGTTCGTCGCTGTTGCTTTGAGCTCGTTGCCCGCGCTAAGATTTTTTTTTTGCACTTCTGATTCGATTGTATCACAAGACTGCGAAGGAACCATTAAAAAGTCACTGTCATTTGCGACGTTTATACCTTAATTGTTCAACGTAAAACTTCTACCGTTAAGCTAGCGACTAGTGACATATTAATACTACCCCTACCAGCACCACTGCTAGCAATGTCTGCAATAATAATAATAATAATAATAATAATAATAATTTAGTTTTATTGATCTATTAGCGAGAGTACCATTAACTACTAATGCCCAGTAGTCTACATAATAGCCTTTCGGTCCGAAAAATTGCGACTGTCGGTGACCTGTAGCCGGGCTATGTGGGAGCGTGTCGTTAAAGACACTCCCGTTACTTGGTCTCGTCGCCATACTGAAATTCTTTATGATATTCAGCAGTCGGCCTCTGGCTTGGTGAAACGAGTCAGAAATTCTAAAACATAAATCTTTCAAAACCAGTATTCCCCAGGCCTCAAGGGCACAACTAACAAATGTATATATTATATTATTTCTGACTTGAGTATCTTTATTTTTGCCCGAGAATCTAAGAAAAGCCGGTGAAAGGATTGTTTCACGCGCTCCCTGTTCAAAATGACGGTGGGCGAAGGCCCGGGTTCCATGTTATGAACGGAAGTTACAATTTGTCACTTAACCAAGATGGCGGCCTCACAGAATCAGTGATTCGTTTAATGATTCAAGCGCAAGATGGAAAATAATAGTATTTCTTTAAAGTGGGGCATTACTTCTGAAGTAACTTGGATCGTATACCACTGTATTTTGTTACTTATACCAACCAAATGAAATTACGTTACATTGCCGGCAAAGGTCACAAAGGAAGCTTATCATTCTTGTCGAATCCAGGTTTCTCACGGACAGATTTCTTGGAATTTACATTTTTCTTTCGAGGAACCAAAACAAGTCCCTGCAGATCATTAATTACAAAAATCACTTGTTATCTTCACCCACGAACGCCATCAACATGGCGAAATACGACAGCCAAGGAGTTCCTATTCTGGGATTTCATAATCCCGCAGGAGTAATTCTTTATCCTAAGGGACTTTATTCGTATTCCATGGGCAACACAAGAGCCAGGGATCTAACTGAGTTGCTGGGAACTTCGAAAGAACAGAATTTAGACTTGCTACTATTAGCCTCGGGTGATGTGAGAAATATTTTATTCACCGCGTCAGAGATGTCTCAGAGAAAACCTGAAGAGCGTGCTAAAAGTCTAAATTTCCATCTAAATGACTACGATCCAACGGTAGTAGCGCGTAATGCTATTATCCTTGAAGTCGCCGGTACGATAAATCCCGATATTTCCGAAGACATTGACTTTTTATGGAATATCTGGTATAACATGGCGCTGTCCGAAGCCCACTATGCGAGACTGCAGCAGATCATATCAGCCTTCGTCGACAAGAACAGTTTTGATAACCGCGACCACAGTGGTTTGAGGTTTCAAGACAGCGACGTTCTTGAAGAGTGTCGAGATATTTGGAAAGATTGGAGGGGTCTAGATCTTGACCTAAAAAGCGTGAAAGAGGACAGAAACAAACTTATCGAGGAAAGACGTCGAGAACTGGGCTTTAATATCGACACGCAATGCCTTTTAGTACTATCACAAATGATGATGGGGATTATTGATGAAGTAGACAACATTTTGTCGCAAACACCATCAAATTCATTGTATACGGCGGAAATAAAGCACTGGTTCACTGAGGGTTCTACAAGCGACGAGTCAGACAAAGCAAACCCAACCTTGATTCGTCCATTCATTCACAAGTGGAAACAGCACTACGGTGCGTGTGCCTTTGAAAGTTACCTGCCATTTGAAAAGTAAGTAAGGCTAAGTCTCTTTCATAACCCAGTTTATGATCATTTTAAAGCACAACAGTCTCAGTCCAGATTTGACTTCGAATTCCTTTATCAGTAGAAACAGCCGTTCTGTATAGATGAACCTCTTTAACACTGACACTAAAGGGCCAGGAGTGAACTTTATGTCCTTATTATTGTATTGGATGCCTGTCTGTAAGCTACAGGGGCATACAGCGAGAACATTTCGGGAAAATACTTAAACGTTGCCTTCTGCTTCTCGGATTTTTTTAGGGCCTTAATAAAAGGAAAATTTGTATGGCCAAACAGATTGATCTGTTAGGATGATTTAGCTGAAAATTTCTTTTCCGGAATGAAATAATACGCATATTAACATATATGGCATTGAATTAAAGACCCACAGAACTTCTCTGGAGGGTGTTGTCTATACTGTAAACTCAAACGATCTGTTTCAGCTCTCAATGTGTGAAATTAGCCCGGAAGCCCTTAGGGTTGATTCGACCCTCTGACGGAGCTATGATTTCGTTCACAGTTGGGGTAATAGTCCAGTCAATCTATGGTTTGTGATCAAACAAATTGCAACAGAATTTTTCTCACTGCCATACATTCCAGGGTGGTCTGCTTAGCAACATACTAAAAATCCCCCAAAATCCGTTAAGGGCAACATGCCCAAATTTAACTTTTTAAGTTTGGATCTTTTACCACAGGACACCCAATTTAAGAAAACTCTCAAATTTTAATAGAATTTTTTTTATTATGTATTTCTTTGTCTAGGGAGCTTGGATAACATAAAATATCCTATATTGTGTATTTTGGCAGTTACAAAATGGTAATTTTCCCTTTCAAAATAGTATAAATACTATCTCATACCGACCACAGGGACCCCAGGTAAGAGGAAATACACTTTTCTGTACAATTCGAAGGCTATTGTCGTTGTTAACTTCCAGTAAGCCTCAAGTACTACTCCGCGGACCTGAGAAAGCATTATTTTAAACATTAAAGACGCTCAAGCTGATTGTTTTGTTTTAAAGTCAAACATTAGTCTTCGTTTACAGTGTCAGTGCCAAAGTCTGGCGCGGCCGAATTTGTACAACTTTGGCCTTTACACACGCCACAAGCAGTTGAGCAGTCCAGCCCATGCTTCCTGCACGTACATCTTTGTGTGCTGCAACCGGCGCTACAATTACATCTAACGACCTCCAAAAGGGATTCATGCGCTGGCGGCAGGTCTGTTGGTATCGGAAGTAGTTTTCCATCCGTTAGCCTCCAGCCCCAGTCTTCTGGCTCCAGCAGTGCTCCTTTCCATTGCTGTACCTGGAAGTACACCCTTTGACTGTGATATGCAGCTGCTGCAGACGTAGGTGGAAGGCTTTCCGGCTGCACAAAGGTCGTTCCTGTGGCCACTTTCTGACAAAATTTGGAATACCGCAGGGAATCGAGGCATTCATCAGATCTGGACTTGTACAAACATAGAAGGGACTTCTCTCCCGCCGCAATGACTTCATCCTTTGTAGCATCAGGACGGTTAAAGACAGTAGCTTGGTCACGGAACTGCATGTCTGTTCGGACCTTTGCCAGTGCCGCTCCTTTGCCAATTCCGTGGACCCTTGAGGTGGTGTCGCATCCAAGAACTGCGTGTACAAAGAGAATATTGGCGCATACATCTGGACCCAACACGGACTTGGTTTTCTTGATATTCCAGATCCTCCTGGTGTTTGATCTTTGCTTCGTTTCAGGTTTGAAGAACAGCTCATTTGCAGTGACGTCCGCATGGTAGCAAAGTAGGACAAGTAGGTCAGTGTCATCAACAATCAGCACGGTAGCGACAGATTGCGCAGATTGTATGGCAGTCTGGACAATGAGAAGATCTGCATCTCCTTCAGCGTGGAGAGTGGTACTTCCAGAAAGTTCCAGCTTGCCGGAGAGTAGGTTAATGAACTTCTGCTTGTTTTCCTTGTTTGAAAGAAAGTCCTCCTTTTTTAGTTTTGCAAGCATGGCACCATCAACATTTACAGTTGGCCCGTGTGTACCCGTACGTCGCTGGTGCGTACCATCCTTTGTTGACGGACCGTTCTCGTATCCATCAAACACCACCGTGGCTTTTCCATATCTTCTTTCAACATACTGAACATACAGAGAGCAAATTGCATCATAGGTAATGTTCCGTGGCCATAGCACGCGGTGAAGGAGAGCACCCCCATCAAGGACGAAGTGCACGTTACCTGTTGGTCCAGCTGTTTGGTTGGTCTTGCTGATGGCCCAAATTGCGTCGGCTAATGCCGGCTTGTTAGCTTGCCTTGGAAGAAGGGAAGAGTCGAATAACGCCGGGGGGAAGCTGCACATTTCGAATTTGAAGAATGACTGTGGATTGTCATACTGTCCTCCAGTGGCAATGAGAGTGAGTCTCTGGAACAGTAGTTGCGGATCCACCTGAATGCTGCCATCCCTGAGCTTAACTGCAGTTTTCGATGCTAGTGTGACCGCTCTTTCTTTCGAAATGTGTAGTCGCGAACACTCTTACCAATCATTGAAGTTAAAATCTTCTCTCCTACCTCTTTGGCTTTCTCGGCGTTCACATCTTCACCCGCAACAACTCCAGACGAAATACTGTGAAGGGAAGGATCAGAACTAAAGGGATTTCTTTGGGAAAGGTATGTGATGATCTCATTCGTATCCTTGTAATCACGCTCTTGTCTCGCCCGTGTTGTGTCCTTGTGTTGCTCACTTGTAACATACTTCACCCCAGTAAGATTCTGCATGGCATTGTTCACATCGGCACAAGCAGGCATGGATAACAACCAAACCAGACGCTGTGTCTCTGACATTCCTCGGCCTCTAGTTAGCCCACCACACGTCTTGACACTTCGCATGAGGACCTGTTCTATTACTAAGTCAGTTGATAATCCAGCCCAGTAGCGATCACTCCTTCGAACAACGTGCAGACCATCCTGAAAACTGTTGTGCACATCTGGATGTTTCTCTTGGAGCTCATGCATCAACTGCAGATAGACAAAGGCAGATTTGGCATAGAGGTTGTGACCAGCAGCGGCAAAGTAGGGAAGCATGTCACGTACTGCTTGAAGATGCAGTTTCCAGTTTCCTGTGCGTTCAGCTCTGATGAATTTACGAAGTATATCTACCATAACCATGTACTGCATCCAAAGGACGGCGGTGCGTTGATTCTGCATACACTTTCGGTTACTTTCCAGTTTCTCTGCGATCTTACTGAGAACATCTGAAGAGCACACTTGCTCAACTTTGCTTGCATCGTCAACAAGACTCTTAAAGAGCTCCCCTGCTGATTCTAGATCCTTCTCAGTAACCTGTGGTACATTTGCGTTCTCTTGTTGCTTATCTGTGCTTTCAGGCTCATTAGCTGTCTGGATTTCTCCATCAACACTGGTCAGCTGTGGCTCAGTTGCATTCTCTTGTCGCTCCTCTGTGCTTCCAGGCTCATCAGCTGTTTGAATTTCTTCATCAATACTGGCAAGCTGTGGTTCACTTGGGTTCTCTTGTTGCTCCTCTATAGAAGCAGATTGTTGGATTTCGTCATCAACACTGGTGTTGACTGGCAGGGGGATGTTAAATGCACTACACACCAACAATGCATTCAGAGCTGCATCAACGAGAAAATGGCCTCTGATCGCTCTAGCGACTGCTTTACCACTAAGCATATGCCCAACGGCGTTTTTTGCATACACCACTTCAAGTACTTCTTGTAGACCAGAACTTGCCATCAGATGACCAATGCAACCAAGGAAACTCATTTCGATGTGAAGACCTCCTAGCCTTAGAACAATGGATTTCAGCGCACTTTCTTGTGGCTCGTTTTGGACAATCATCAGGGCTTTCCACCATAAAGGCTGGTCGAATGTTACAACTGGTGTAAAATGATAGTGCCTTGCCTGTTCACTTATAAATACAAGTGTGGAATATATGCACGTCATATCGCCTGGATCCAAGTCAATCATCGGGAGAAACATGACTGACGACTGGCCAGGATAATTGCCATTGGATATCATCTGCATGGTGCCCGACCATGCAGGTCGTGGGGATCGTAGCAGTGGTTGAGACAGCTTCCAAAGAAGGTCAAGGTTTTCAGAACTATCTTGCACCCTCACATCCCTCAATTCTTTGTAAATCAGTTGTGGAATGTTCTCAGCAGGCCCTTGATAATGACAAATATCTATTCGCCCAGCTGAAGCTATTTCCTCTGCACTGACAGCTTTAATTGGCACCGGTTTTGTTGTTTTGGTAGCAGGTGTGATCATAGCAATGATACCCATCCCATGAAATGTTCCCGTTCCATCCAAAGTTCTCGTATTATGATCGACATTGTCAGCAGCATACTGCACGAAACAGCCTGGTATATGGCTTGGTATGTCTGTCCCTTGCGTTGCTGCTACACTTCGTTCATACTTCTGGACTGTTGAATAAGAAGAGCAGAAGCCATGTGCGTGCAGAGAGTCTATAAGGAATTTTGATGCAAAATGGTGATGCATTTGAACGCCAAGGCCAAGCTGTAAAGGTGCCAAAACGACTCTTGGTCTTGCTGCTTGGACAATGGCTTGTCCAACCGAAGCAATTTGCAGTTCGACATCCTTGCCAACAAAGAGAATTCTCAGGAACAGCCGTAAAAACTCAGGTATGAACTCCAAATTATGTTCAACAGAAGACATTTGGTCGCTAGATGGGTAACTGTCGCTTGATACATCTAAATTTTTGATATCGCTCTTGAGAAGCTTTGCTGCTGTCTCAACAATTCTTTTTGCTTTCTCTGCTTCATCACATTCTCTCTTTGGCTGAAGATAGAATTCATTGATTATTGACTTCACTGTTCGCTGAAATGTAACAACGTCGGCTTTCTTTTGTAAATTAGTGACTACAATTTTATCACCAAAATGCTCCTGTAGCTTTGCTTTCATATACACTGCACTATACGCCTGCTCACCGGAACCTTCAAGATAGTCCTCCATTTTGTTGACAAGATCACTTATTGTAATTTGCTCCTCGTCATTCTGCTCTAAAAATTGCGCAACTTTTAGAAATGCCATGGCTTTAGCAGAGTCGACTGGTCTTCCCTTCCGTGGCCGCTTTGAGCCCTCAGTGCTGTCATCACTGCAGTGTTGTCTTGGGATTTTTTTCCCAGTGCGAAAGTTAACGCTGCATGCTTGATGGTATACAGCATCTGCGGCATGAAGATCCTGCGCATATTCCAATCTACCTAACACTATTTCTGACCATTCGTCTTCCCTTTGTCTGCATATTTCAGCTATTGAATCTTGAAAGTCTTTGGTTCTAACCGGAATGACGTCATATCCCCTTTTCCTTCCATTATTCTTTGCAGGCTGGCCGCAAAAGAAACAATGTTCTTTCGCGCTGAATCGAGGGTTGACAGAACGTCGACCGATAGCTGATTCTTCCTCAATAACTTTTGACGTCGACTTTTTCGGTGGCCTGCACAAATCTCGCCGGCACTTCAGATGAACACTTTGACCAGCCCGTGATTGAATTTTATTGTCATCGCACGTGCCACTTACTCGATTAATACTATCGCTACCCTTTTGGGTCAACACAGCAGTAGGCCGCCAAACGCTTAAAGTTTCACCACAGATGCAACAATTCTCCATTCACTTTCTCCAGCCTCTCCTTAAGAAAATTCAATGAATTGATTCATTAACGACTTTTTTGTATGATCCATAGACTGACAGACCCCTCTAACATTAATAACAATGAAAATGTTTCAAAGGGGGAGGTTTTCAGTTGCTCAGTCGCTAATAAACAAAAATGCTATGAGAACAGGTTCGTATCGTACTCGCTTAAAATGTGAAGTTTTCATTCAGCTTAAGCAACAAAACCAGGTGCTTTAAAGTATAGTTAACAATTCAGAAACAGTTAATTATCATAAAAAGTTAATTAATTATTAACAGTTAATTATTCCCCATTCTATGCATGAGAAGAAACTACGTGATCCAACAGTAGAAGATACAAGAAATATCTGCCTGTTGGTTTCTTGGCCATTTGACACCTTCAATTTGATGTTTTCATTCAGTGGATTTTAGTTTTCGTACACATCAAGAATTTTATGAGATTTATTGCTCAAAAGTCGTGAAAACTAAGCCATTGTTATTAAAAAAAAGTTTAATTATAAGTCAAAAAACAATAAAGAATACTTAAAAAGTAAATATACTCACCTTTTCACAAAAACTTGCTCAAAAACAGTGCAAATACTTCCAGAGACTGTAGAACTTCATTGAAAAGGCCGCCAGCATTAACACGGTCAGCAGTTTCCGTTTCCGTTTAAACTTCGTGTAGTATCAACGAAAAGTCTTTTCAGTTCTTTTGCTCTGGAAAAGCACACCGAACTCCTCCCGAGCCGACAGAATCGCAAAATCATATTTTTCTTCCAAGTATGATTTATGCTGGGATTCCTGTGGTAACAGTGAGGCAGTATTTATACAGGAGCCCATGATTTTGAAAGGGAAAATTATCATTTTGTAACTGCCAAAATACACAATTTAGTATATTTGATGTTATCCAAGCTACCTAGACAAAGAAATACACAATAAAAAAAAATTCTATTAAAATTTGAGAGTTTTCTTGAATTGGGAATCCTGTGGTAAAAGATCCAAACTTAAAAAGTGAAATTTGGGCATGTTGCCCTTAACGGATTTTGGGGGATTTTTAGTATGTTGCTAAGCAGACCACCCTGGAATGTATGGCAATGGAAAAAATTCTGTTGCAATTTGTTTGATCTGGACCCTCCAAAACTCATAGATTGACTGGACTATAAAACAACCCCATCAGAAACCGTGCGTACAGTGGGACCCAATTTGACCCTTTGGTGCCGGCCCAACCCTAAAAGCAGGATTGTTACAGCCTTGATTAGGGGAGCCAAAGTAGCCACCAAAATGATGCTGTAATTCACTCAACGAAACGGCACCATTTGGGGGACTGAAACGGCACTTTTGAATTTACAGTGTAGATAGGTCATTAAATTATGCTTGGAATTACAAATGGTATTTTCTAGGCAAGACCTTCTCCGATGTGGATCATTGACAGCTGCCTGTAAGGAAAGATTAAAGTTGTTGGTGAAACGCTACCAGCAGTATCAGAAGAGCCATTCAGCAGCTTTAAAAGTTAGTTGCTTTTTTTCAACATATATAATAAACGAGTGCATTCGTACAATCGGTTATTCGTTCGCTTGTCCGTTTTAATATATGGAATAACTCACTTGTTGACTCACTGATTCTTTTTTATCGACTTGTTTGTTCATTTTTCCCTAACTTTCGTTCGTTCTTTCGTTTGACCATGTTTCCTTGTTTATTCCTTGTCTTGTTACTTTATTCGTCGCAAGCCCAAGCACAAGCCCCAGCATACGGAACCTTCCATTGAAAATGGTGTAATGGTGTAGCTAACTAACACCTAACCATACTTGAGCAATTATTTACCAAAGAGGGGGTTGAACGGTGCATAGTGGATATTTGCCGAGTTGGCTCTATTTCAGTCATAGTCATGTAATGATAATTTGTGACAATAGATATCTACCCGGATTTTTGAAAGCAATGTTACGTTTCTCGGTCGAGGCCTCTGCACCAGTCCGCTGCGAGTGTTTATTATTATTTTTTTGTTGTTGTTGTCGTTCGAAACTATCTCAAAGTCAGCAATACAAAAATCATGAGTATGGCCAGTCTTTGTTTCTCCTCCTCTCTCTCCCTTTCCTTGTCCTTTGTCTTTCGTGTGGTTTTAAGGCTGACTGGAGTCATAGAACCTTAGTTTGAACGTTGTTGCGGAGAAAGTGGCCAAATTTTTAGGGGGCCACTCTTTCAAAAATCCAGCTAGATATATACTTAGTACATACCAAACCTGTGGATAAATGCTTTTCGCCCCTTTCCAATTGCCAACTCAAATTCGATATTAAAATAATATCTGCTATTTACCTTCCGGCATTGTTCGAGGTTGTTCTCGTTGTTCAGAAAGAAAGGATCTATTTGGTGCCGGCTGTCCACTGATTTGCATCACTAGTGAAACCGTGCTTGAGGAAAAGCTCCGGTTAACTTGGACCGCAGTTAATAAGGGATAAGGTTAGTAGTGTAAGGAAAGAGCAAAAACATACGCATTCCCCATCACATTGACTAATACCTTTTATTATCACAAGCAAACATTTGTTTACAGAAGTTATATTTCTGTTTTGAGGTTACGCTGTGGACTGGCGATGCCCTTTGCCTGTGTACCAGTGGTTTTCATCCTGGACAAACATTTGATATCATCGACACCAGCAATGTCGGTGATCATATTGGTTTGCTAAATGTCCTCGTTTGCTGTGCGCCAAGACTAAAAAAGTACGTTGATTCCAGCATTAGATTGCATTTCTTGTTTGTTTGTTTTTCCCATAAAACATGGCTTAAAGATAACCACTGTGATCTTTGTCACATGTAACCCTAGTAAATATGACCTAACTCGCTACTAGTCTCCCTTGTAAGTCAGTGGTTAGAGCTTCTGGCCGGTGTGCGGAAAATCATGAGTTTGACCTTCGTGGGGTGTCAGATTTTGTTTTTGTCCCATGCCCTGACGGCATACAGGAGAGTACATCTCTTTTTAAACTATTATATTGTTACAAGCAAAGAACACTGGAAAAGTTGAAAATTTACAAAACATGTAATTTTCATGTAAATTTGGATTTACAGGAATTGTAAATTGCAATTTACATTTTAAGGTTTTGTAAAATAAAATTTACATGAAATTTACACGTTTCAATAGATTATGTAAACGTGGTGTAAATGAAAATTTACAGGGTCACTTTCTGGTTTTATAATTCGAAAAACATGTAAAAAACGTGTAAATTCCTTTTGGCAAATTTACATTATCTGTAGTGTAAAAAAGATGTAAATTGTTTGAACACATCATGTAAATAACATGTAAATGGTCATAACAGAAAACTGTGGTGTTAGAACTCTGTAAATTGAATTTACGAGGAACTGATATATTTCCATGGACAATGTAAATGTCCTGTAAATGGTACTTTACATGGTCATGTTCTAATGCAGATTTGAGGATAATGTAAATAACATGTAAATTTATGGTTACTAGAAAAGGGGGCGATTGAACCGCATATCGTTTCCATGTGTCATGTAAATGAGCTGTAAATAGTGATGTTCAACATGTAAATGGTTTTACCAGATACAGTAAGGTTGCTGTTGATGCTTGAACATTAAATTTACATGAAACTTTTTTACAGAATTGTTATCTGACAGAGTAATGGGCTCCTGTATCTGATAAGAAATTAAGGTGATTTATTTGTGAAAACAAAATGGCATATACCGGGCTTTGACGTAAAATGGCATATACGGGGCCAAGTAAAATGTCTGTAAAATGGCAAGTACGAGGCTCTGTTAAATGTCTGTGGTCTTCCATAGCTCAAAAGGATGTCGTTCGCAGGGAACGTGCGGTATATTTAATCTAGTAAATCAGTTATCGTTCGAGTACTGACGTAGGCAAGGATCGAGCTTCGGTTGAACAGAGAGAATAGAGTTCCGGTTTATCAAAGAACAGTGTTCTGGAGCCTTAGGGTGGTTAGCTTTCATTAATTGTTATGGTAACACTGTATTTATATTCTTAAAATTTTATTCCTGGCAATTAACGATCGTTGGTGTGCCATTCTGTTCCGGTTTTTTTCTTCTTCTTTTCTTTCTTTCTTTCTTCTTGAATTTTTCTCAATGTAAGTTAAGTCAAGAAAATGACCTCCTTTGGACCTATGGAATCTAGACTCTACCAGTGTCTGTAAAACGGCATATACCGGACTCTTTAAAATGTCTGTAATAGGGCATAAACGGGGCTCTGTAAAATGTCTGTAAAATTAAGGAAATGGGGCATCATAAAATCTCAGGCTCCTGCTGTAAATCATGACGTCGGAAACAGGGCATCATAATTTATAGGTGTTACAAATTTGCATTAGATTATCAATTTAGAAACGTTTCAAACAGAGCACTGGCGTTAATTATATTCATCTGAAAATACCCCCGTTTAATTTTATTGGCGAACGATTCGCGCAAGGTGCCCCATATTTGATGTACCAACCGGGCTCGTTGCTCCTTGTCAGTGGTATTTTCTCAACTTAACGGATAAGAAAAAAATAAAAAACGCAGTTGCAATTTGAAAGAAAATTTGTTGTAGATTTAGAGTACTGATATTATTAGAGCTAATGAAAATGAATCGAAAAGCGGTTCGCATTTCATTTATTTGCCGGTTCTGGCCCAATCTCGTACCAGGGTGGGTTTGGCAGAGTGACCTTGGGTACGAATTGATCATGCGCAAAGTGGTTCCCTTCCCGACGTGCTGTTCGTATTTTTGGCGCCGATCGTTGAATTCATCGTTTGAGGTCTAAAATTTCTTTCGCTTTGGAGAGATGGCTTGTGAACTATTCCTTCTCCTTGCTTCACGGTCTCTGAATAGCTGCAAACAATCTTCTTACAGCGGATTAACGATCAGTGGGAATGTTTTTCTGCCATTTAACAAGCCTGGATCAAGTCAACTTTTGGCCGCCATATTTGATGGCTCATGATCATGCATGGTTCTTGTTGTAATTGCCAAGGTAAGCTAAGTTTTAGACTGTAAAACGTGAGCTAAGGCTCTTGTATATCCAAATATTCGTGCCTTGTTTGATATTTGCCACGTTTAAGCGAATTGCCCCGCACTTTAAGTGTTCTTGATGACACTTTCTTTGGGACTTCAAAAGTACATGATGTAAGCTCAACAGTAATTGTGGCTCATTGCTGAGCTCCCACAACTTTTAAAATCAAGACTGGAATAAGCTTATATTTTCTTTGTTTTAAATTATCATGTTTACACATGTTATTTCATAGTTTGAGATCTTTATGCTTGCCCGACGTGACCAATCGAACCACACCTTTTAAAATCAAGACTGGAATAACCTTATATTTTCTTTGTTTTAAATTATCATGTTTACACATTTTATTTCATAGTTTGAGATCTTTATGCTTGCCCGACGTGACCAATCGAACCAAATTGAACATTCCATTAATCAAATTCAATCGAACCCAGTCGAACTCAATCATATGATTGGGTTCGGTAATCGAATTCAGTCGGGCTCTCACAAAAAAAATGGAGCAATCAAACATTGATTAGGTTCGATTGTGTTCTATAAGGTTTGATTCAGTTCGACGGGAAGGCAATCACAAAACTGTTAACATGGTTTGTGTGGGATGACATTCCATTGAAAATAGAGGTAGCAGAGCCAAATCTGGGGAGATGCAAGTTTTTCTTGGCAGCTTACAATGCCAACTCTTTCCACATCATCGGCTTGGTTCATTGAATTTTGCATGGGTTATTGTAAATATTACATATGCTGATAAGAAATAAATGAATCATATATGAAAATTTAAAATAGGTGGGGTGAATTGAAATTTATATAATCTTCTGTTGTCTGATGAACTTAATTTGTAAGTTGTTCTCACATTGTGAACCATACTGTTCAAATAACTTATATATTTTGAATGAACTTTTTTTTGTTCGATTCGTTCGATTGGGTTTGAAAATCGAACACAATCAAACTTTCACACAATTTCTTTAGTTCGATTGTGTTCGATTTCTGAACCAATCAAACCTAGTCATTCGACTTAGTTTGACTGGGTTTGATTGAGTTCCATTACTGAAAAGTTCGATTGGTCACATCGGGTACTTGGTACAGTTTGCTAGTGATCGCTTTGTTGTTAGATCTTCAAGCTGCTGTACTATTTGCAAGTGACCACATTGACTCTGATTGAATGGGTTTTATCATGTTTATACACTTAATTTCATAATGTGAGATCTTTATGCTTGGTACGGTTTGCTAGTGACAGTTTTTTGTCAGATAGTCAAGCTGCTGTACCATTGTGAGTGACCACATCACCTTGTATTCCATCTGTTTCTGTCAGACAGACAGGTAACATCTATTAGTGTGATCAGTGTTTACCCAGGGCTGTCATTAAGAGCCGTAAACCGTAACACCTGTTATGGCTGAGTATTCATGACGGGACCTCAATGTTATGGGTGAACTCGGTTTCTTGTCCTTACAATTTACTTACAAGTTTGTTGTGGGTGTGAAGTTCAAGGTAACAGGTGACTCAAAGCTTAATGACAGCCCTGTATACTGAATCATTGGTTACTCAAGCCTGGTCATGCATTCCTGTCAATAACAAACTAATGAATGGCTTCTGTCACCCAGCCGGAGTAGGAATTTGACAGGTTTACAATATGCATAATCTGGCTGTAACAGTCAGTTACATTTCTTTATTTTTAGTACATCTCTTTATTTTTATTCTCTTTTCTCTTCGCTGCCCATTTTTTTTCAAAGCATAAATGTTGAGAGAACTCAAACACCAGGCCTGGTATTTACGTATTCTTAAGGACGGTGCCTCCTTTTGTTACTGCCCATACGTTCTGCGCATCTTGGTACATGTATATTCAGATTTCTTAAGGAAATTGCCCACTTATACAACAATATTTTTGCACGGTTTATGACTATGTGGAAAAAGCAGATCTTAGCAAGGGCTATCAGAATCCAAAAAGAAAATTGGGGGGGACCATTCATTTTTCAGAGATAATAGAGCTTAAGTTTGGAAAGAAATTGCCAACATTCTTTGTATTTTAATGCTTTTTTAGAATTATGGTTGCTTACATGTAGTTATCTCTGAAAAATGCACAGTTACCCACATTTTTCTGTCTGGATTCCAATAGCCCTTGCTAAGATCTACTTTTTCCCCATAGTCATAACCTTTGCAAAAGTACATCTGTATTCGGAGGCACCGTCCTTAAAAGGTTGTGCAACGATGCAAATCGAAGTCAGTCAAACTCTCACCCTGTCCTGAGGCTGGAAGTCACACATTAACTATTATGGAATATCAGATCAAGTTTCACTTTGAATTGTTTATTTCAAGAGCCACTTATTGCAAAAAAAAATATCCATTAATGAATTCATTTGTTTGTAACTGACAGGAACACATGACTGGGTTAGTTTGAGAACAAAATAAGGCCTTTGTGCCTGATAAATTTATGCCTTAGCAGTGACTAACCTTCAAATCACTGTTTTTATTGCACAATGAAATCAAGGCAAATAGTGTACACCAGGCTTTTATTGATGGCTTAAAATTTGGTTGCTGACATATAATATGAACATGAATATACGAAATTCATATATTTGAACTGCAGATAAAGACAGAATTATATGTAGATCATCGCAGTGAAGTTGTCCGAACCTAAGCGGTTGAAAAGAAGAAACCTGAAAAATTCAGGCTTGAACAGGAATCAAACCCATGACCTCTGCGATACCGGTGCAGCGCGCTAACCAACTGAGCTATCAAGCCAACTGGGAGCTGGTCAATTGAGAGTTTGTATTATCCCGTCGATGGAGAATAAATGAACATGAATATATGAAATTCATATATTTGAACTACGGATAAAGATAGAATTATATGTAGATCATCGTAGTGAAGGTGTTCCAACCTAAGCGGTTGAAAAGAAGAAACCTGAAAAAAAATTCAGGCTTGAACGGGAATCGAACCCTAACCAACGCGCCCTAACCAACTGAGCTGCACCGGTATCGCAGAGGTCATGGGTTTGATTCCCGTTCAAGCCTGAATTTTTCAGGTTTCTTCTTTTCAACCGCTTAGGTTGGAACACCTTCACTGCGATGATCTACTGATAATTCTACCTTTATCTGCAGTTCAAATATATGAATTTCATATATTCATGTTCATATTATATGTCAGCAACCAAATTTTAAGCCATCAATAAAAGCCTGGTGTACACTATTTGCCTTGATTTCATTGTGCAATAAAAACAGTGATTTGAAGGTTAGTCACTGCTAAGGCATAAATTTATCATGCACAAAGGCCTTATTTTGTTCTCAAACTAACCCAGTCATGTGTTCCTGTCAGTTACAAACAAATGAATTCATTAATGGATATTTTTTTTTGCAATAAGTGGCTCTTGAAATAAACAATTCAAAGTGAAACTTGATCTCATATTCCATAATAGTTAATGTGTGACTTCCAGCCTCAGGACACGGTGAGAGTTTGACTGACTTCGATTTGCATCGTTGCACAACCTTTTAAGGACGGTGCCTCCTAATACAGATGTACTTTTGCAAAGGTTATGACTATGAAGAAAAAGTAGATCTTAGCAAGGGCTATTGGAATCCAGACAAAAATGTGGGTAACTGTGCATTTTTCAGAGATATCTAAGCAACCATAATTCTAAAAAAGCATTAAATACAAAGAATGTAGGGCAATTTCTTTCCAAACTTAAGCTCTATTATCTCTGAAAAATGAATGGTTACCCCCAATTTTCTTTTTGGATTCTGATAGCCCTTGCTAAGATCTGCTTTTTCCACATAGTCATAAACCGTGCAAAAATATTGTTGTATTAGTGGGCAATTTCCTTAAGAAATCTGAATATACATGTATCAAGATGCGCAGAATGTATGGGCAGTAACAAAAGGAGGCACTGTCCTTAAGAATACGTAAATGCCAGGCCTGGTGTTTGAGTTCTCTCAACATTTATGCATTGAAAAAAAATGGGCAGCGAAGAGAAAAGAGAATAAAAATAAAGAGATGTAAAAATAAAGAAATGTAACTGACTGTTACAGCCAGATTATGCAAATTGTAAACCTGTCAAATTCCTACTCCGGCTGGGTGACAGAAGCCATTCATTAGTTTGTTATTGACAGGAATGCATGACCAGGTTTGAGTAACCAATGATTCGGTATACAGGGCTGTCATTAAGCTTTGAGTCACCTGTTACCTTGAACTTCACACCCACAACAAACTTGTAAGTAAATTGTAAGGACAAGAAACCGAGTTCACCCATAACACTGAGGTCCCATCATGAATACTCAGCCATAACAGGTGTTACGGTTTACGGCCCTTAATGACAGCCCTGGGTATACACTGATCACACTAATAGATGTTACCTGTCTGTCTGACAGAAACAGATGAGCTGCATCGGTATTGCAGAGGTCATGGGTTCGATTCCCATTCAAGCCTGAATTTTTTCAGGTTTCTTCTTTTCAACCGCTTAGGTTGGAACACCTTCACTGCGATGATCTACATATAATTCTGACATATAATATGTTAGCCACATCTCTGTTACATGAATGCTGTGTTTGAAAAATGAGCAATATAAGGCCGATTTGCTTAAAAATGCACAGAGGACCCTTATTCCACAAAAGATATCAACTTAAGCAGCTGATAAAACAACCTGAAGAAAATTTCTCGCCTGGAGTTTTTTCAGGTTGTTCTTTTATCAGCTGCATAAGTTGATATCATTAACTGTGATGGTCATTATCATTTCATAGTTTAGCACCACTTGCCTTTTTGACAAGTTTTAGTGAAGATACTTTCTTATCATTGCTTTGGCTCAAAGAGTAAAATAGTCTACCAGCTCTTTTCATGTACATGCATGTAAACATTTCATTCAAGGGGAATCCTTCAAATTACCTTTTAGGTGATTTCTGATTATAAAAAGGAAATGCGGGATGCCATAAAAGCTGATTCCCTGAAGTTGTTGCAAACAGGGCTTGAAAGTATTCATGTATTAATTTATTACTCGTTAATATATGTAACAGTAAGTTTTCTGAAAATTAGTTTTAGGATTACTTGAAAAAAAGTTTTAACCATTGCCTTAAAAGCTCAATGCCAGCCTTTTAGTGTGTTGGATGCATGTCACAACACCATTTCTCTGCAGACAATTCATCACAGTCAAACTACTCAGCATGTGACCATTTGCCTGACACTAGTAATAAACCAATCAACAGTTATTTGAAATTATGGTGCTGGATATCATTGGAATATTACAATAGGCTATGCAAAATTGAAATTTTGATCCCATTAATAAAATCTATCTGTTATTAGTGAAAGTCATTCCTAAATAAATATACGAATGTGCTGAATATCTTCAATGTAATTCAGTTTGGTGTGTACTAATTAATAACCATGTAGTGAATTCAGTGTGCAAGAAAATGCAGGTTTTGACAGGGTGTCTGTATTAAGCGGGTACTATGTTTATTAATTAGTCTAGTGTCTGTGCTTATGGTTACTGTTAATCACATTTCTCTTCCAGGTTCAAAGAGACCAAGAAATTATGATTGCCCTCCACTTTTCAAAAGAGAGACAGGTTTCCTCTGTCACATTAAAAAGACTGAAACCATTGTGCAAGGATCACTGCATTCCTTGCATGCAAGGGACACCTAAACAAGACCTGCTGAGTTCCCTAGGACAGGTTCTGTTTGAGAAATGTAGTAAAATGTAAAAACAATGAAGAACTTACCACCTATGATAACCTCGTAACTATTGATTTACCTACCGGTACTAATTTGTCATGTGCAATTGAACTTTGCTCACACGTAACAAATATTATAAAAACCAGGGTTCAAATAAGATACAATTTAACAGCATTCATAAGTCGACCTTACACAATATACACATACATTTCTGTTGATGAGACTGATTCTTCTCCGATGGGTGTACTACTTTGGGTGCATAAACCATCATCGAATACCACTCCACAATGTACTGAGTACCAAATTCTAAAGTTGCAAATACTAAAACGAATGCTGTGTCTGTGAGCCCCAAGTTGTGAGCACTGGTCCACTTAACCAGGAAAATATGGTACAAGACAACAATTCGATCAAATCTAGTTCAATGAATTTTTCTTTTGTTTTGTGAAAGTTGATGCTGTAGAATATGATGTCGGCATCTACATAACAAATCTTAGAAATATGCCAGAGTCAAATACATGTATCTTGACACTTTAAGACGGATTCAGCTCAGCATTCGAGCAATAAGTGCAAGAATTATTTACTAATACTCATAGCAAGGTAACATTTTGGAGTAATATATCAAACACGAGAAAGAGTGTTTCATCAGGATATCCAAACCCCGAGAAGTGGGTTGAAAAAACGAGGCGCAGCCGAGTTTTTTTGACCGACTTCGAGGTGTTTGGATACCTGATGAAACACTCTTTCGAGTTATTGATATGGCTTCTCAAACCATTCATAATTCTTGGAGGACCATTGTGTTGCATCATCACTGATTTATGCTTTTCACCTGACAACGTTTTTTCAATTGGGTGTATATAACAAATTGTAAGAATGATTAATACAAATGTGTAGTATCTTTTAAAATAACTTTATGGGTCAGAAACAACAATTATTACCATTTGAATCGAAACACTAGGATATTTATACATTTAACAAACTTTTATTGATGTGAAAATATTTTGAAAGCACATAGTTCAAATTATAATTCTTATTGAATTGGGCAGAATGAAACAATAAAGTTTTTATGTATTTTTATTACACATTTTTATTCACTGAGGACTGTACAAGTTATTTACAGGATATTGACAGCCCTCCCTTTTAATTTCAATTTACGTGGTATTTACAGGATCTTGACAGCCCCTCTTTTTCAATTTACATGATATTTACAGGGTATTGACAGCCCCCCTTTTTCGATTTACATTACATTTACAGGATCTCGAGAGCCCCTCTTTTTCAATTTACATGATATTTACAGGATGTCGACAGCCCCCCTTTTTCGATTTACATGATATTTACAGGATATCGACAGCCCCCCTTTTTCGATTTACATGATATTTACAGGATATCAACAGCCCCCCTTTTTCAATTTACATGGTATTTACAGGGTCTCGACAGCCCCCCTTTTTCAATTTACGTGGTATTTACAGGATCTCGACAGCCCCCTTTTTTCAATTTACGTGGTATTTACAATGTTATTTACAGGATCTCGACAGCCCCTCTTTTTTAATTTACGTGATATTTACAGGATCTCGACAGTCCCCCTTTTTCGATTTACATGATATTTACAGGATCTCGAGAGCCCCTCTTTTTTAATTTACATGATATTTACAGGATATCGACAGCCCCTCTTTTTCGATTTACATGATATTTACAGGATATCAACAGCCCCCCTTTTTCAATTTACATGGTATTTACAAGGTCTCAACAGCCCCCCTTTTTCAATTTACGTGGTATTTACAGGATCTTGACAGCCCCCTTTTTTCAATTTACGTGGTATTTACAATGTTTTTTACAGGATCTCGACAGCCCCCTTTTTTAATTTACATGGTATTTACAGGGTCTCGACAGCCCCCCTTTTTCAATTTACATGGTATTTACAATGTCATTTACAGGATCTTGGCAGCCACCGTTTTTCAATTTACATGTTATTTACATGATCTGTGTTCTTTTGCCTTACAACATTTACAGTATCTTTCTTTATATTTACATGTTTCAATGCCGAAATTTACATGTTATTTACAGTATCTTTTAAGAACATGTAAAAGTCCAAAAATCATGTAAATTTACTTTTTACAGTATCTTTTTACCCTTTTACATGTTATTTACATGTTATTTACATAGTATGTAAATTTTCAACTTTTCCAGTGGAAATCGATTAAAGTAGCACAGTGTGTTGGTGTGTTGGCAGTGTTCGTTGCGAGAGCTTATCAGTGTAGGTTTTCAAAAATCTTCAAAAACTTTCAAAACTGCTACCCAAAATCTTCATGGAATGCCATCACGCAACAGTCTTGGTTTGTTCGTGTAACGTCCCAGAATCCATTTCGCCACTATCGTGGAAGCGAGAACTATTAGCCAAACGTCAACGACGGTGGAGCCAATTAGAATCGCAGGTCATGGAATTGAAGTTGCGATTAACCGGGCAAGTGCGTACTTATCATTATATCTTAAACGCGAGGGAGACTTGAGGAATTGTTTATTTTATTCCCAGGCCAAACGAGTCACTCTTGTTTACTTCAAGCATATTATGGAACGCTGGCTGTCGAAGTGTTGAGGAGTTTTACAACAAATGTGTTGGTGTGCCACTTCAACTTCTCCCAACAGTTCTGGGTTTGAAGTTTGCCGTTGATCTGGAATTGGGTAGCAGGTATTGTAGATTCCGGTGAACTCAAAATTACATGCTGAATACGTTGCCTTATGAGCAAAGGTTTCGTTATACAAAAACAAGTAAAAATCAAATCGAACGACGTTTCGGTGTCGTCATGACGCCATTTTCAAGTTCAAAAGTGATTCGACAGTTGATTCCTGACAGTTTATTCGAATCCTTTTTGAACTTGAAAATGGCGTCATGACGACACCGAAACGTCGTTCGATTTTACCAGCGTTGATTTTTACTTGTTTTTGAATACGTTGCCGTTTTGCAAAAAGGTTGCCATTGCCATTAGGCCAAAAGATTACACCGCACGTTATTTAATTGAGGAGCAAAGAAAAACACGAAAACTGTATTCAGACATGACGAATACTTTGTTTGTCACAGTTAAGAGGCCGAAAAATTCAATCATTTATTTAACTGCTCCAGCTCAAAAGCCTGAAAGATCAACATTTGAGTTTAGTTTGGCTGTCATGCCTTTCATTCTTGTTACAGTAAACTGCCAGACAGGTTGGAGTCCTCTGAGGAGATTCTCTGTTGGGTCAAAGCGGAGCCTAAAAGAACTATGCTGACAATAGGTTGGTGCATCTCAAAAGAAGAAAAGGAACCATATTGCCGTAAAATTACTTTTTAACTTCAAGTGCCTTTTTCTCTTTGTACTACTCTCCTGTAAAGGGAACAGTGTCATGTGACACGCATGCGTATCTTATAGTCGAAATACTCAGCGCGTTCCGCTTATTATTTGGGAATGACTTTCATTAATCAGGAAAGGATTGTAATATTGGAATCAAAATTCCACTTTCAAATCGAACAACAACAAAACAACAAGCTTTATTACCAAATAGAAAAGGAAAAAAAGTTAAACTTTACAATATAATATATTAATACAAAAATAGGTAATGTTTACTCAGGATAACTATAAAGCTAATCGAGCTGAGTAAAACTAAGTGATGTTTAAGTACAGAGGTAGGTTGGCACTAAAGCTTGGTGAAAGAATTAATTAGTCAATTAAAAAAAAACGAAAAGAAGAAATAAAGAAAATAAATAAAAATAAATAAAGAAATAAAATAAATAAACAACTACCAGTTGAAAACTCATGAACAGTAAGACTGTAAGATGTTTCGCTTGACTTTGTTTTTAAACGTTCTAAGGGGGAGGTATTTAATGCTTTCATCAAGGTGATTCCAAACTTTTACAGCTGCAAAGCGAATGTTGAATTTACCATAGTTTGTTTTGATGGTATTGATGTAATAGGTCGATTTAGAAGCAAGCCTAGTATTGTATGAGTGTACAGATGCTACTGTTTGAAAGAAATTTTCAAAGGAAGATGGAAGAAGATTATAGTAATAGTGATACATGAAGAGTGCATTGTGAAGGGTAACAAGATCAGTTAATTTAAGGATCTCTAATTCCTTAAAAAGAGGCTCAGAGTGTTCATCCGGTTTTGAAAAAGTTATAGTACGTATAGCTCTCTTTTGAAGAGTTATTAAAGGTTTAAGAGTAGTACTATAAGTATTGCCCCAAATTAATAAACCATAGGTGAGGAAGGGGTAGATAATTGAATAATATAATTGATGTAATTGAATATTGTAATGTTAAAACGGTAGCCTTGTTCCAAGTGAGGAGTGCTGACTGGTTTGTTATTGACATTAGGCGAATGTTCACGTGCAAGTAGCAGACTGTTGGCGGCCAGACGTACCTGATTTGTGTTCGCTCAACAAAATATTAATCGCAAGTACTTTTACACGTGAAGAAGCTGTCTGCTGTTATAAGACTGTGAAGAATAATTTCTTGAAAACAAGTGGCCTGTAAATGCACAAGAACTGTTCCTGAAAATTAAGAAAAACTCCCTGTAATGTCAAACCGACAGTTTCGTATTTCGCGTGTGAACTTTTGGCTTATGTAAGTAACAATCCAATCAACATTCGTTACTCAGTATGAGTCTACCGTTGGAAGATTTCAATCTTCAATTTAAAGATGGTATTTTGATTCCAATAATGCATTCCGTTCCCGAGCAACGAAAATCATTGCCAAATATTAAGCGGAAAGCGCTGAGTATTTTGACTGTAATATTTACCTCTTGTAGTTCTCTTGTGCAGCGCGGAATTGTTACGTCAGTATAGCTTCATTATCCTGATTTAGAGGTTTCTAACACTAGGCTACAATCTTTTCTTATAATTGACTTGCGATTTCAGTTCACAGTACTGGCCTAAGTACTGGCCAAAAGTCTTACCGAATTATGAGTCTTGGAACGGTTACACAAAACCTTGCACCGTAGATACGGACTGTCCTCTTTCCCCATTCGCTGTTGATTTCAAACATCGTTTATAGATTACAATCTGTTCACTTCTCTTTTGCTGACAACATTGGCGGGAGGAGGATCGGAGGAGAAGGACTTGAGGAGGGTTAAACGTTTCCTGAATAACATCTTGTAGTCTGTCACAATAACATATGTAATCTATCCAATAACAATAAAATACAATAACATATATTATTTTGTTATAATAACGTGCAATCTTTTATTTAACATAGGTAATGCATTATTTATTTAAATTTTTATTTACACGCAGGGCTCTGTTTAAAATAGGTACGCTAATCAGATACCCTGTAAATGAATATATAATCTGATTATCAGGCCTTCCTCGTGTTTCTATGCAGTTATAAAACATTGTTTTTGACAAATCAGTGCGAGCATTTATTAAAGGATGTGTTTCAACTACTGTAACAGATAAAAGTAACGACGTTTTAAAGGCTTTGCTACGTCTTGTTGAGCGGTGCTTCAATCTTCTGAACGAGCGAGAAGGTCAGATATACGGAATGACGCTGTCCTCGCCTCTTACTTTCCTCAGAATTATTCACCAGATACAGCCACTTATCGAAGGTGGAGGTTAGTTATTTTGGAGGTTTTACATTTGCATTATTCTTTTTGCCTTTTTTCTATCTGAGAACCTGGAACAGCCTGTGCTAGTGTTTCTGCCTGTAGTGTATTTTTTGGTCTTAGCTTTAAATTCGTGCAACGCCAATTCGCAGCTTCCCGAAGCACACTCACACGCCTGCAGGCTTTGTCACACATCTCTCGGTTTCCGAGCTAGGAAGGTCCCCGATGTTAACAGGAACACTACACTAGCCAAGCGTACTTTGGTAAAAGAGTATTTTATTATTATTATTCCATTTTATTATGACGTATTCTAACTTTTCCTTATTTATGTCTAAGCCACAGCCATATTCAATCTTCTTGAAAGCGAGCTACCAATCAATTTCGAAGAAAAGTTTGGGCTTTCTTGGAATTTATTGAAAGCAGCGATTGGGAGTGAACAAGGTAAACCGTAATAAAAGAAAACAGTTAAAGAAATTAGAAATAAGGAAAGCGTAATAAATATGGGAGTTTATATTAAAAATACTTGCGCGTTTCCCTTCCAAAAACCACATAAAAATCCAAATAATTTTTGCACACCCCAACCTGTTGCCACCCTCTCTGTTTTTGCTGCATGTCCGAGCTTCTGGATACCGTTTTTTGTCGATTTTGTACCCCTTGGTCGATCATCCCCATGTCAAGTTGAGCAGGCAGTGATCGTCCAAAATGATCTCTAGAAGCTTGGACAAGCAGTAAAACACATAAATCGCACAACAGGTGGCGTTTGCGCCATTCCCATCATTCGTAAAAGGCTACAGACTGGTAGCCAATAGCTCAGTTTTTTTTTGCAAATTTTTAACCAGAGAAAGTTTTTAAGATTTTAACTCATTTAGATTGTCACAGTTTTCAATGCATTACCATTTCCATTTCTTAGTTTTAAACGTGAAGGCTTTAATATCCTCCATTTTCTTCTCCTTTAGAGAAGATCGTCGAAATAAAAGTGGCCACCAAAATATTAATCGAACCTGGGTACAAAGGAACGCCTATGCCGATGATTTGTATTTCGGAAAAAAGAGCTGTTGAACTGAACCAGTTTCAGGTACATGTTTATTATATTACATGTTTATTCAATTGGTATTAAATTTCTTATTGAATAAATTGGTAAAAAAAGGAAACGTTTTCTGGGCAGATGTGGAAAAAGAAATTCTGCTACCAGACTGCAGTCTTCTGAAATAAATTAAACACACATCATACAATCAATCAATCAATCAATCAATCAATCAACCAATCAATCAGTCAGTCAGTCAGTCAGTCAGTCATTCAAGATGATAAAAGACGTCTAAGATGACTGGGAAAGGATTTAAAATTCAGTTTATGGTTGATACCGATGTATTTGTTTAAGCTTTGCGATCTGGTTTTTAATATCATTATAAAGCGAGTTTAAGTACTTTGGTCCTCAATGGATGGAGTGCGTATGAATTATTACTACAAAATAATAATGATAATAATAATAATAATAATTCACAAAAGCTCCTAATTAAACATCTCTATGTTTCACTGAAACAAGAGTTTCAAATATCACTCCACTCTTTTTAATTACGCATGGACGCTGTTCTTCACTCGCTGTTCTTGCCTGCTGAAGTTTCCTGTTGCATGTATTTCACAACTTTTTTTTCATTCATAAATAGCCCTTTTCACAGTCAACTTCTCTCGTTTGTATTACAATGTATTTGAACGTGGATGTGAGGAAATTTTGGGCAATTTTGCAGTTTCTGCCCGACATCGCCTCACATCCACGTTCAAGTACATTGTAATGAAAATGAGAAAAGATTACTAAAAAAAGGGCCCGCGCTTCCTTCGTTGCCTTTAGAAAATTTCGCCAGCTAGCCAAACGCAAGGATTTCGTTCACGCCTTTTTGAAGGGGTCTCTTTCAATCTTGTCTTTCCGAAATCACAATACCCTTTGGTGAATTTTTGAAAACTATTATCTCATTTTCTTTAAGTGGCCTTTTGATCTCCTTTTGCCCGTGGAACCGATCTGTTCAGTGATTTACAACAGCTTACGTTACGATGACTCCGATGGCATTGTGACATTTCATCTCCGTAGA
The DNA here is from genome assembly GCA_964030785.1 of Siderastrea siderea. Taxonomy (NCBI): domain Eukaryota; kingdom Metazoa; phylum Cnidaria; class Anthozoa; order Scleractinia; family Rhizangiidae; genus Siderastrea; species Siderastrea siderea. Next base: position 1,713,087 of record OZ034976.1, on the reverse strand, counting down.
AAGGACTGGAAAAAGCTCAAGTCACGCGTCTGGATGTGGATTGCTTCCCGTGACTTGAAACCAGTCATACAACGTGAGCGGATTCTTCTCGGGAAAAATAATGTCAAAAGTGTTGGAAGGGTTAATGCTGTGGAAAAATTTGGTTTGTTCTCTGTGCAAACGTTCATCGAGGCTGAAACAACTAAGGATTGTCAAGTTCTTAAGGTAAATCCACATATTTCTTTCAAATGCTTCTGCATTACCTTCACCTATTCACCCTGGGTGTCTTTGGAATTCATGAACATGGTAATGGGGGCGCGCAGGGGAGGAGACCGTTTTGTCTTCACCCCTTCCAAACCTTCATGCTAAGGCCATGAAACTTGAAAAAGAAGATGATGACATCAGTCGTACATACGTCATATGTACGGTGTATGTATCATGTATGTACGGCGAGTTACGTCAGCCGCCGCGCAATCTGGTTACAGTATGGAGACAACTCACAAAATGAATAATATCTGTAGAAAGAATGGGTTAAGATAATTGAAACTTGGCACCAATATTGTACCTTAAGAAAAACACAAGATGAAGGTACATCGTGTTGTTGCCATGGCAACAATTCTGGCTCCAGTCTTTTTCAGCTGTGAACCAGATATTACCATTTGTGACTCTATATCGAGAGTAACGCTTTGTTAACCATTAGGACGTTGACGAAGTTTGTTATTCTTAAAAAAGGGCAAATGTCATTCTTGCAAGAAAGAGCCCTGGAAGCTAAGCCGTTGGTTGCCATGGCAACATCACCGTATACGTTAGTGTATGTTTTTCTTGAGGTACATTATTGGTGCCGAGCTTCAGTTACAATGCCTAAATATTTCCAGAGAAATTCTTGATTTTGTGATTGGTCTCCACACTGTAACCACTTGTGACGTCGTCACTTGTGTCCTTTTAACTTGATTATCTCTAAAACGAGAGAAGATATTACAAAAAAGAAAACACCATTCTTCTTCATTTTGAAAGGCCTTTTAAATAATTTTAACTTAGTTTTTACTTCATAGACACTTAAATTGAATTTCAGAATACAGTCCAAGATGAGTCAAAAGTGAACAACACCAACTAAAAAACACTGAAATGATGTAGAAACGTACACTGTTGCCACATAAACTCTGCAAAAAATTACAAAGCTTGGTGGCTTGAGCTATTTGATGTTAAAGAACTTACGAATATTTAAAGTCAGTGGGAGCTCCCCCCCCCTCATTGATTTTATTTCACTGACGGAGAAAAAGGCAATTATACGTTTACTGACCCTTGTTAACATCCAATGCTTGATTCTTTGTTATTTCAACGAGAGGGGGGGGGGGGGGTAGCAATATTTGTTGATCAATAATACAACTTGCACGGTTAGTGAAATACCATATTTTAAGCTTGTTTTTCGCGACTCATGGAAAAAACGTGCCGAAGTTTTATCTTAACTTCTAATACATCTTGACTATAGGTGGCAAAAGTCGAAGAAAGCCAATTTTCATACGATGCAGAACTTGAAATTCTAGACCCAGTCATATGTAAAGCGAAGACTATGAAGATAACTTTTGAGCCCGTTAGGTGTCCAACGAAAGTCTCCATACACTTTGAAGGTGCTGAAAGGTAAGTGTCAGTTGAAATGACATACACTCTGATTTAGGCAGAGCTAGGGACGAACATGGGCGCGCGAGTGTTTATGGTAATGTTTGAGTGAAAGGAGTCTTTGTCGTGCAAAATTGGCTTGGTAATGATTTATTTTTATGAGACTGACTTATTTCAATTTCCCATGTACTGTTCATTTTCTGGTAATTTTGTTGAAAAGCTTCTTACTCTTAGACCTGCAACTCAAACTGACGAACTATGAACACTCACGCGCTTTCTTCCATTCCTAGCCGCCAACGCAGACTTTCCTAGGACCCGTCATGCAATGCATACCTCCTGGTTCGTGGGGAGGAGGGTGTGACGGGCCCAAAGAAAGTCAGCGATGGAGGTTATATTCCATTCTAGGATTAATCGTGAGTTTTGCAAATAAGCCTACAAACTAACTCAATTGCCAGAAAAAAAATTCAGTCTACGCTTGGTTGGTTGGTTGGTAAGTGAGATTTGCTGAGACTGTTGCTAAAAAGAAGTCGTGTTTAATTCTAATCATCACAAGAAAATGTGAATTGTAATTAAGTTAAACCTATTAAAAAGATAAATACTAAATGATACTTCACAATCCTACAATCATGTAGTAGGACGGGGATTTCTTTAAAATAGAAAAAAAGGAAATATAACTCTTTCTAATCTCACAAACTCTCAAAATTTAGCGATCCATGAGTTTTTGCGCACATTTGGGGAAAAGATGACCTTATATTACTAATTCGTAAATGTCTTATTTATTGTGATAGGGTGAAGTGCGTCATGTACTTTTCTTGCTCGGTCGATGAAAGTTCATCGAAGTTCCAAATTTCACGTAAGCAGGGGAAAGTCATTTGCAACATTCCCAAGAGGGAAGATGGAACAGTGGGTGAACTTGTGATACAGAAACCTGCACAAGTTCCCTTCCATGCCTTGCCATTATGGAATGCTAACCTTCATGCTTTAGCCACGTATGTAAACAATTGTAAACAACCAAGGACAGCCTCGTTCTAGGCATTTATTTCCTTTGTGAGTTACATGAACCCAAGGTAGTGGCCTACGCGTCAAGGACGACCTGGGACCGAGGCTGCGCCAAATATACACGTATCTATTGCAATCGGTAACCTATCTGCAAGAATAGAACACAAACAGCGGCGATAACGTTGTGAATAAACGCATTTTGATATACTTGACGTTTCGTATGCTAGTCAGCATACATTTTCAAAAGTAACCATTACAGTGTTTGAAAACTGTTTATATAGTTTACAATAAGGGTCTGGAACCGAGATTAAGAAAAACGCTCTAAACAGTAAAAATACTTCGGACTGTCTGTCCTGAGAAGCTGTTGCTGAAAAAGCAACAGCTTCACACTAACGTTAACATTCAAAGATGGTTGTAGTTCTTGAATCAGCAAAGTCTCTTTTATTTTACAATGAACGTTCGTTTTGCCGGACGCTAAAATGTCAAAATGATCCCATTTAATGTTGTGACCCGTGGTTTTCATATGATGAGCCATAGCTGATGTGTAGTCACATTTGGAGAGGGCCTTGAAATGTTCAGTTTTTCTGTCATGAAGTCTACGTTTTGTCTTGCCTATATAGGATTCACTGGAATCCCAGCAACCAGCTTTGTTGATAATTCTCGAGACATTTGAGAGCGGTTCAGGCGATCCTTGTAAGGAAATCAAAATGCGTTTATTCACAATGTTTATCACCGCTGTTTCTGTTCTATTCTTAATTAAGCTGCGATGGCCTAAGAACAAAAGTTTATATGACACTGTCTCCAAGAATTTATAAATTCTCAGTTAAAACTGACCCCCAATTTTAGCGAGGACAATTGCTGAGCAGCATGAAGCCATTTGCATTATTTTGGTAAAACAAATTTCTATGGTCACGAATTGTTTGTTGTTTTTGTTGTTGTTGTTGTTTTTTCTGTGGGGTGTGGAAGTGGATTAGAGAATAGAATCATAAGTCTTAAAGTTTTAAAGCATTTGTGGGATGATTTTTCAAAATCACACAGTCACATCAGCCTGTATAACAAAAATACAAAAATCCCATGGTAGAATTTTCGATGGTCCCTGCTGTTAGCTGTTCCCCTCTCCCCATTCTCAAACACACACTAACGAACGTTCTCCTGGAAACCCTATGATCTTTGCCATAGATTGAAAGGCAGGTAGTTCACAAGCGAAAAGCGCCCTCGTGCAACCAACGGTTCAGTTCTTAGAGTGCACACGAGACTTTTCGTTATTATTTTACCTAATTGTGAAGTTAAATGAATAATTCTTATTTACCAGTTCTTTTTACAATATTTCACTTTGATATAACTTTTGATTTCCAATTCAGAATCTGCGGTGCAATGTTTCGAACCAAACTCGATCTTGAGTGGAAGATGCATAGAATGAGTGGTTCGCCATTTTTTGACCTCAGAGAAACCATTTCAATGATTTTACGCGGGCAGGTAGAAGAGCCAAAGGTATAAATAGATTTACGGCTACTTCTTTAAAGTATTTATCAGTCGAGAGCGGTTTTCAATTGAGTGTCATAAAACCAAAACCAAGACAATTACTTTCAATTGGCCAATCACAAGAGACGTAAACAACAGAACGGACCAATCGAAAGTTGGAGCAAATACATGTTAATGGCACCAAGCGAGGGAAAACACGTGCAACAACGGCCCAGTTGCTTTTGGTTTTATTTATGACTCTTTGAGAAAGTGGTGGGAGTTTTCTTAAACCAATCACAGAGCGAAGTAAAGCAAAACTAAAGCAAACGCGAATTATTTCAGACACAATTGGAAACCGCACTACATTTTCAGTCCCTGAATATGAGCAAGCGTGATCTTTGATTGGTTCCCTCGTAACCGTAATTTATTCCATTGGGAACGTATTTGCCCAAAATTAACAGCATGGACACAAGGTAAAATCAAGTAAAAACATTGCCTGTGGGATAAATTACATGATGACAGCAACGTTATCCCGTGATTGACAGATATAACCTGGGAAGTGCGATTGGAAGAAGTTAAAATTATCACGTGTTCCAATCACGTTTTGAAGAGTTGTTTTTATTTTTATTTAAAGATACGCAAGATATATTGCATTGATGAACTTGGAGTCATTGAAGAGCACTACCAAACACCAGAAACAATGGCAAAGAAGAAGGGCTTTGTTATTAAAGTGCAAGAAATGTACAAATGGAAAAACGTGCCTGTTGCCAAAGTTCTATTCTACGACTGTCAGCGGTTTGCTGACAAGCTCCGCGATGATGCAACAGCTGCACAAACAATGAAATCCTTCTTCTCCGTCACCTGGTTTAATGCAGTCCAAAGAATTGTTGCTGACCAAAAGGTGAGTTGCGATAAATTGTTGCTGTTGGACATTTAGTATTTTAATGCATAATTATTATCAATTAGATTCTCTTTTCAGATGGTTACTACACTTGCAGATTTTGAATCGTTGGCTGAATTAATGATCGAATCAATGTCTATTAACGACTGACTGACTGACTGACTGACTGACTGACTGACTGACTGACTGACTGACTGACTGACTGACTGACTGACTGACTGACTGACTGACTGAATGAGTGACCGACGGACTGCCTGACTGACCGTCTGATCGGTTGACGGACTGATGACTGAGGGACCGACCGGTTGGCTAGTGAAACGTTTTACTGACGGATTGGCCGACTGACGTACCGACTAACAGATTATAATTGCTTACGTCCGACTGAGGCGTGAATGACTGACTGTCGCACTGACCGACTGGCGGACTGACCAACTGACTGAGCCAATAAGTCATTACAAATGGCTTATTGTGATTTACTGGCTGACTAACCGTCCTACAAACCAACCGACTGGTCTACTAACTATAGCCTGAGTACAAGGCTTACTGACTTATTATGTGACAAGAAAGAAATATGGACATTTTAAATGGTTTAATATGACCACGGAAATAGCTTGGTCAAAGGTGACAATATTGATTGTTGGACTGCGTGGGGAAAGAACGATATAAGATATTGGATAGAACAGTCAGCGGAGCTCTTAAAGAAATAACACATAGTTAAGGTAAATTCTGCACTGCAGAATCCGTGTGGTTTGATCGATCAATACAACGCGAGTTTACGTAAACTGGTGAAACTGAGTATATTATCAACCTTTCTAAAGAGTACAGTGGTGACCTTCGGCCCGATTGAGCAGGAGTTTCCCTATAACATACAAAGTTTTTAATAGCTGCAGTTTGGTATCGTGATTTAAACTTATTTCAACAGGAGAAAAGCTTGTTACGTAAACTGCTTTACACGAATGCAGCTAGAGTTGCTCAGTCAAGTGAGTCTGGTGTATGGAAAAACTCCTTTTTGTCCCCGTTGTTTCCGAGAGAATGCGATCTTGAATACTTTGGTAAGTTATAGCGAGTTTCCGGCTACGGAAACTGCTCTTTTTAGCTAAGTTGTTCTCCATCTTGTTGTTTTCAGTCACTCTTATATGTTAATACTGCTTCAATATAATTTTATAATATTTTAACTGAAAGCAGTGTCACAAAAAACTTATTTCTCATTGCAATTTATTGACTTAAAAACAATCTGGTTGGCACAGAGATACACGATTATTAGTTCACTACATTGAGCTCTGGAAATTACATGTAGAAATTCAGGGCTCGAGACTAACGGTAGCCAACTAGTCCGCAGACTAGTAGAAACTCCGTTTTGGCTAGTAAGTCGTGCGCTTTCACTAGCCATTTTGGCTAATGAAAATTTCAAAGCACTAAAGCACCGCATGGAAACCAAACTAAATACTGCTTCTGATGATTGGATCCCAAAAGCAAATTGAGTGAGCAGAATTTTAAAACTTATTCTGTAGAAGGATATCCTAATGTTCGCATGATACTTGTTTTGTCCTCTCAACGTTAATTTCCCTACTAATTCTCGTCTCAGATGGCAACGTTTTCTCCGTCATTTCTACGTTCGAACGAAATTAGCCGTCTTCAGAACGTTTCACCATACGTTTCCTTGAAAGGTTCAGTAGTGAGTTCATATGATACTTGTCTACACGTTAGTAGATTCACAGAATTCTTAAAACTTCTGTTATCAACCTTTTTTACATTAATTGCTACGTTCATACAATAGTTCCTCTTCCCAGCATTTCTCTCTATGTAACGTCTTCACAACGTTTCTCCGTACGTAGGTAGGTTCGTCGATTTATTAGTCTAGCCTTCTCAACGTTTCTTTGTACGTTAGCTCGTTCGCACGACAATGTTCTGCACTTCCTAAGGTTTTCAGTGTGTTAGTACATTCGTACGATAAGTCAACACTGCTTAGCGTTTCTCTGTACGTTAGTATGGTTATTACATTTGTGCGATTTTAGTTGTCTCATTTACATTTCTTCATAAGTTATTGTCCCACTGTATTAGTTCAGTCTGTCCGTTCGGCGTTCTTCCGTTTTGTCTGATAACGTTTCTCCGAAGTTAGTAGTTGCATATTTTGTTAGTCTCTGTATCTTGGTACGTTGGCAGCATTTCTCCCTACTGTAGAGCATTTCCAACCAACGTGTTTGATATGACTTCTCAACGTTTCTCCGTACCTTTGTCTTCCCAATGTTTCTCCGTACAATGACATGCTCAAATAAGGTTAACTGTTCGAGTTATTCGTCATAATCTGACCGAAACAGAAAAGAGAGGCGTGAACTACATCGCGCCTGGGAATTTGCCCTGAAGGCACATAGTACTTTGTATTCTGCCTGCGAGGATCTTTAACAGTTGGAAAGAATAGTCAACAAGTTCTTCACTCTTGAGATTACATAGAGGCATGTTTACAGTACTTAACTCGGCTAAAAATTAGACATATTGAACACAGTATGAGATTATGCAAAAAAGTCTGGCTATTGAAAATTTTTTTTGGCTAGTGAAGTCAAACCTCTCACTAGCCAGTTGGCTACTAAGCTGAAAAGGTAGTCTCGAGCTCTGAGAAAACCACTGAAGGCAGAGTTTATACAAATAAAATTGAAAAGATACGATTACTTTTGGAACTGACATGATTGGAAATTTGTGCTCAGAATCAACGAAATTCCGTTTCTGGGGACTTAAGATGTAAAAATTTCCTGGGGGGGGGGGGGGGGGCACGCCCCCAGACCCCCTAGAAGGAATCGCCATCGGTGCTCGATAATCACTATCCGGCTACTTAGAAATTTTTGCCAGCTGCTTGAAAAGTTGTGGACAACCCTGGTGACCCCCTTGGTATCAAAAGGATCCCTTGGGATGTAGAGTTTCCAAACCAATTTTATTGCTACTTTACGTTACAGAAACAATGAAAGGGTTCAGAACGGACTTTCCCTCCAACCAGTATTTTTCTCCAGAGGCTAGACCAACTGAACAAGAGTTTCGTTCAGATGGCTTCTCTGATTACGAGTTCTTGGCAGGCTTGTTACGACAACAAATGGCTTCCTTCTTTACAGAGCAGAATCGCACATCTGCGTCCGGTCCTCCTCAGTGGGCACCTCCTCTCAAGGAGCCAGAATGTACCTTTTGTCACTCAAAGACAGCGGATTTGAAAAGATGTTTAGGCTGTAAAAAGGTGTTTTATTGTGGTAAAGAATGTCAGGCGCAAGATTGGAAAAACCATAAGTCCGATTGTCAAACTAGCACTCAGAAAACCAGAAACAAAGTACCGCTCGGCTTTACAAGAGCAAAGAAATAAACTTGTCGATTCATTATGAGGTTTAAAACGAACACAATGATCCAGAAGCAGTTAATACAGATAGCCTTTTTGTGTTTCATTTTCCGTGAATTTTCAAGGGGTCAATATTTTTTCGAAGAACTTGATCAATTTCCTAGTTCAGTTACTAAGGGTACTAATGCTCGAATTATTCATACTGCGAGTGGTTTCTAGGTTGTAATCGATAAAGGGTAAGAACACAGGTTTTGTAGCAAGAGTTACTAACTAATTACAAATTGTATAATTACAGAATGAATTACTTTGTGAGTAGTGAAGTTTTCAAATTAAAGATATGCAACCAGTCTGGCCAGTTGCAACTGATGCAAACAACATAATGATGCAATAAGAACTACAGATTTGGAAAGTGACATGAACCAATTCATTAAGTACAGGAAAACAAAACCAGAGCATTCAACTGAAAACTGCACTAATTACACTCTTTTTTTTTTTTAGAAGAAACTTTTTTATAAGAACGTCGAGGCTGGAATTGGCCAAAATTTTAAGAACATGCCAAGAACATACCCAGGCTGAGATTTTGTTAAGAACGTCTTTATCTTGTCTTCATATTTGTAGAATAAGTTACGTGGAAATAAAATTAAGTGTAATAATTTGCTCAGAGTAAGTTACCGCCTTTTTGAGCCCCAAATGCTAGCATTTTTGTGATGTTGCAAACAAGAAAACACGTATAACTTTTAAGAAATTGGTAGAGCTATGACCTATTTGTTCTTTCTTTCATTCAGAGCTATGATTTATGAAATGCTGTTCAATTAATCTTAAGAACATTGTTAAGAATGTCTGAGGCTCAAATCGCCAAAAAAATAAGAACATTCAGTTCCGGTTCAGCCTAAGCTCAGCCTCGTTCTTATTAAAAAAATTGTACTTTGTTTCTACTTATTTTACTTATTATGATCAAAATTACTACTAGAGAGAAAAATTAATTTGAGCTACAAGTCATAAAAACTAATTACTTATATAATTTTACAATTATGTGCCTGTTTAATATTTACATATTTACATCAGTGGGAAAGTGCCTTGCACTTTAACATTGTCTGGCAGCAGGACAGTGATCAGGTCCTTGATAGGGTCCACCTCCAGCCGGCTAGAGCTTCGTGGTCCCCCATCCATAGCTTGTCATCACGGATGACCTTGGTGATTTGCGGATTCTAAACATAATTTTCATAAAACAGATTAGCTTGAAATCGCTGTGAGAAATGCAACTGTAATATTATATAGCGAAAAAGGAAAACCTTACAAAAATAAAATCTTTTACAAAGCCGCAGAAGGACTGGAACCTACTTCTAAGATACACTGGACACAGCAAATTACCGTACCCCAACAACTTTTTCGTAAAACAACTTAAGAAACGATCAAGTTAGATGGAATATGACGCTAGGATTTCCTCAGTATTGGGCCGCTCGGGTCGGAGTCACGCAACGCTCCCCGTCCCACGCGGCTGCTTCAAACCGACATACATTCCTTTCTCGGAACAAACCAATCACAGTGCGGCTTTCATTTCTTGCTTCGCACCAGAAATGTCCACCAATCACCTGGCTCCTTTTATTCGCTAAGTGACTGAGCTCTTTAAGTAGCAAATGGCGAATCGTGAAGGCTGGCGTTCAATCTTGTAGCAAAAAAAAAATTCAGTACACCGGCTTTAAATTCGCATCAGAAGTTAGCGATATCGAAGTTAATTGAAGGGAGAAAGGTATTTTCATTACACCGTGCTTCGTCACGTGTGAACAGTAATCCACAAGACTAGAGTGAACATTTGAGTGTTTCTTTGTAACGTCCGAGATTTGAATGAAACGTTGAAGATCCCTCTGGAAAACACTTTGAAAGTCACGAGTTAACGGAAAAATAACCGCTACACGCATACTAGTAAGAAATCTAATATTGTTCGGATATGTAACATTTCAAATGAAATGATATTTTGTAGCTCTTTCTTTCCGTAAATGTGGTAAAATTCTCACGGGAATTCCGAATCTCGGGAAAAATTACAAAACCGACGCGTTAACTTGAAAACTCCGTTCAAATTTTCAAAAATCCTGTTCACGCCTGACGGAGCATGGCTGTAATTTGCCGACTGGCTTAGGAAAATCTCTGATATTAAAGCTTTGCCTTTAGTCATTGACCATATAGAAAAACAACAAAGCCACACCTGTGTTGTTGTGTCTCCATTGCAACTGCTTAGTCTAGTGGACGATCAAGTGGCGTATTTGAGAAGAGAAGAAGTAACGGCGGCGAGCATTAGATCTTGTACTGTAAAGAAGGCGACATTGATTGAAAAGGGAAAGGTTTCTGTGGTCTTTGGCTCCCCAGAAGTATGGATCAAAATCGAACGTCGCAGAGCGATGCTTGGAAATTCTGTTCATTCAAGAAATACAACCGGCAGGATCGAAAACAACATGTGAAGTTTCAGAGAACACGGAGGCACTAACTGGCACATCTCCAATGTTGTTCGTCTCTGGATCGTTCTTCCCTTGCGAGTCTCTTTTCTCTCAGCTGCTCTCTATTTATACAGGTACTGAGATAGTTCTTGTTTGATTTCTTGAAGTTTCTTCGCTGCCCTTTCGTTCTTCGTCAACTGCTGAAAACACTCTCGACAAACAAACAATTTGTTGTCCTCAGAGTATTTATTTACGTCGATTTCCAGCGACAATCGAATGATCCCAGCTAAATCAGCGGACGTTTTTCAAATATATAAACCTTATTTTTACTTAGAGAAACGAATGAACAAATACAACACTTAGTGCTTTCCGCGATTTTCTTTGTAGTTCCTTCCATAACACGTCGCAAGCCGCTAAAGGCTGGTTCACACTTGTCACATAAGCATAAGCATAAACATAAGCATAAGCATAAGAATGTTCACACTTATGACATAAGCATAAGAAAGCGACATACGCAGGCGCGTTGGGCTTCAGATTTATAATCCTGGGGGAATGAGACGAGTTGTAATTTCAAAATGGTGGACGAAGAAGAAAACGAAGAAGCGCTCCTTTTGATGTTACTGGCCGTAATCGTCGACGGCGGAAAGAAAGACAACCTGAAAAAAGATGGCGGTCCTGTTGGATAAGAGAAATCTTCACGAAGAGAAAACAACAAGAAGATTATCACAATCTTGTACTTGAAATGCGACTGGTGGACCGAGAATTTTATTTCAGGTAGTTCAGGTAGTTAATACGGCCGGCCTTAGCCAGTTTCTCATTATAATACAGCGTGTTTAAAGAAGAAGACGCCAGTTTGAAACAGCTAATCAGAGCAGGATTGGGAACTGTTTTCGCTTGAATTTCAGCTGACATCAAATACTGCTGTTTCTTTATGCTTCTGCTTATGCCTATGTTGTCCCGGTTCACACTTGCGATCACGCGACATAAACATAAGCATAAGCATAAGAAAAAGGAGAAGTTTCCTTTTTCTTATGCTTGTGCTTATGCTTATGTCACCACGGTTCACACTTACGCCTTCTTATGCTTATGCTTACGTTTATGCTTATGCTTATGTCACAAGTGTGAACCAGCCTTAAGGGTTTTTCCCGCGAAAGAAAACATCAAGACGCCAAGCTATGCTGTGATTGGTGCAGCGTATACAATAGCAAGATGCTGATTGGTCCAAGTAAAAATATCGCAAACAATGGGAAAGGAATGTATGTCGGTTTGAAGCAGCCGCGTGGGGACGGGGAGCGTTGCGTGACTCCGGCCCGAGCGGCTGCGAAGGAGACTAGTAATCAGCTGGCTTTCAATTTCAATAGATCGTCGATCGGACGTGTAGCCTCTAGTCGATTGAAAGAGGATGTAAACTGCTATAAATAAAAGTCAAAAGGTAAACAAAGTGTTCGATCTTACCTTTCTTGAAAAGTTTGTCGCGATCGGCTTTCTTCGGGCACTAGGGACGACCGAAACTTCTCTGATCTCCCGTGGATCGTCTATACGGCGATTCCATTCTTCGCCCCAGCCGTCAAACGTGACTGCGACCGCTTCGCTTTCCTTGCTTACAACAGTGCAAGCGCACCAAACGCCATCTTCATCAAGGGCTTCAGCCTTGCTGTCTTTCAAAAACTTCTCCATCGTTTAAGTGCAAGTTCACTCGTTCGCGTCAAAACGGGTTTTGTGCGATCGGGAAAACTGGACGCTTGTTTTGAAAGGTCCGCGTTCGGTTGCTAAGATAGCAGGTCGTTCCTAGTCTTACGCGGTAATTTGCATAGGGCATTGCGCATGTGTGAATCGATTATTGCATGTATAATGAATTACACACTTTGACCATCACTAAGCATTTTGCTGGTTGATCCGCAGTTGTATACGCATTGGCGTCTATTGTTCTTTGCAAACAATAAAACCACGCCAAAAAAACGCGTAACGGATCAAAATTCTCTTGCTTTTAATTGGTCACTCAATTAACATGACGTGCACGCTGAACTATATAAACAGCAACTCTGTGATCGCTTGGCCACACCAGCTCACACTCACTTGAGCACCAAAGCAACTGAAGAAGGAAACCACTCAGATTTCCGAAACCGGTCTTGCTATTTTGATAAGCATTCTTCTTATCTAGACGAACACTATGGCCGTACTCGCACTGAAAACTGAGAAATAAAACTTTCTCTTGCACTAATACTGTCGCTTATAAGAGGGACAAATCGCTCAAACACTCTCTAGTCAGAGCCATAATTCATTCCCTCAATTTGAACAACAGTAACGGAGTTATATACGGTAAGGAGGGTGACAATATTACAATCGGATTCGCAAAATAAACCCAAAATATACCGTAACAAAAGGGAAAATATTTAGATGTAATGGCGGTAGTTTTGTGAGCCAACATTTTAGTTCCAAGCGTGTAAAATGCTTTCATGGGAAAAGTGGCTCGCCCTCTTTAATGTTTTTGACAAAAATTAGTTTCATTTGTTAGCTCGGTTTCGAAAGAAACCGATAATAACACATTATAGTATGGTATACTAAACGTTTGAATGTCTTAGCTTTTGATGCTGAAAAGTTATGAATCGTACAAATATAAGAACTTTGTATGAGGGGAGCAATTGTTGATCCAAAGTATCACCAAATCGTACTATAGCATTAAAACTCCACACAATGTTTTTTACTAAGACCGTATTTCGCTCAATGTAATTAAAGATTTTGTTAGTTAGAGCGCTCACAGGAAGTGAAAGTGTTTCGGGATTCTTAAAACCGGGCAGTTTGTTGACAGAGCCCAGACCTGGTTCAGTTCTAATTTCTCAAATGCAGGACCACGATGAGCAGCGGCAACGGCGAAGGCAACGTGAACGTCGCTAAACAAAACGTGTAACGAGCAGAACTCTTAACGTGTTTTGGCATTCTTGTCCACTTCTTAGTTGTCAGATACAAAATTCCAACGTGAAATGAACAGAGTCAAAGTTTTGTGGAGAACGTGCAGGTAAACACAGGAAGGTGAAGGTTCTTACTTTCTTTACGTACTGAACTTAAACACTGTATTTACACCTTTACTTTTTTTGACGTTTTACATTGCCGCCTTCGTTGCGATCGTGGTTGTTTAAGGTCTCGGCTCAGCATCTTGTATCACACAGACGCTACAGCCACGTGACCAGGTTCAACGCACGAGCACGTGACTAAATGGGTACTCTGCTTGACACACTTTCACTAACTTATTTCCAATTGAATGATATATCTTAAATGTTTGGGAGGCGCTTACTTGTGTACACCAGTAAATAAAAGATTGTAACTTCGACCCCAACTTAACTAACCAGCCTCAAGTAATTTGATTGTTACTTTGACGCCACTAGCTGTGCTGATTATATGAAAAATACCTAAAAACGTCTGTAACACTTGTCGGCTCAGATCAGCATCAACATTGGCGACCTCAACAGCCACGTTACCTAAGACAACCTCAACTCAGCTGAGTGACTTAACAGACGCACACCATTGTCTAGTTAGACGGATAGGTTACTTACTACTACTATAATTATTGTGTAAATATTACAATGTTTTACCCAATAATATCTTCGTTGTTAAGTGTTAAAATGTTCTTTAAGTATTCTTTAAGAACGTTCAAGTTAGAGATAACAGAAAACTTTTTTTTTACCATGTAGAGCAGAGCCCTAACCGTAGAACTTGCTTCCAATCCAGTGTTGAGTAGATGAGTCTTGACTGGCTGTGCACCGAAATGCAGGGTTTGTGTAATCGTACCTACCAAAGTTCTGTTCATGGGATGCAGCTCCATTTGTGCCATCAAACTGACAGCCTCTTGAAGAACTCTCATAGCTGTTGATGTGCCACGCATATAATTGCCACGTTCCCACAGAGCATTCCTGGCACTCAATTCCCCGTATGTTAACATACTCATATGCGCGGCATTTGGCTGACCACTGACCAAACAGATCATGGCCTTCCAATTTTGCGCGTGCGTAGTCGGTGTACACGAGACCATCAACCGGGAGGTTGCAAGTGGCTCTTAAGTGAGTTGACGCGTCAACAATTGACTGCATGCGGGACAGAGACAATCGATAAGCATTCCAGTTTATGACTCCATCATCTTCATTGACAGGAAGGTTATCACCAAACCTATAAGTCGTAAATTGGTTGTTGTTGACGAGCGCGAAAGATTGTATTAACGTCCAAACATAACCAGCTTCGGAATCAAAATCGCAGTAGACTGGAAAAAAGTTGTTTTGCGAATCGTACAGGAAGTGCATTCCAGATATTTTGGCGTCATTTGTTGCTAGATCCTTGCAGCTCCGAGGATGTTTTATTTTGTCGCACCGCTGACCAGTGTAATCAGCAGGGCAAGTACAGTTGAACCTCACAGTGGTGGGGTCACATATCTCCTCACAGGTCCCTCCCTGGAGACATGGATTGGCCTCGGCAACACCTGTTGACACATTGATCTTGTCCTTGAACAAAGCTTCGTCCCTGGCATTTATAGACAAAAAATATTTTGTAGATCAATGTTATTTCTGGTCGGTTACTAGCATATTATATTACCTGCCCGTGGTTTTCTTTAAGATTTTGACGTCGGATGTATTTTAAATGAGTTAAAATTTTGGAATAGCATGAATTTGGACGGGGGGGGGGGTAGGGTGGAGTTCTAACAGGACTGAAACTTTCTTCCTTTAGTAAGGGGAGACTTTCATTTCTTTTAAACGAATTACGTTAGTTCGCTGGTGGGATTCTACATTTGTTGCAAGACACCAAAATATTGTTCTCTCTTTCCTCTTTAATCATTTTTTATTGATTGACGAAGATTGTGGAGACTATCACGAGGAAAGAATTTCATTTGAAAACAAACTTAACGGTTAGTCTGCCGCTGATCCAAGTTTAATCCAGAAAAAAACTGCCAGCACTCACCTCAACTTTGTTAACTCTCGCACTAAATCATAATAACTTGCTCCAGGTTTGTATTTCAGTGCTGCTGGTTTCATCTCTTTATTTACCTCGTTCAATTCACAGTTGTCTCGCTGTTTGTTGTCCATGTAGTTCATAGAGATACAGCGACAATCATCTCTGCACATCATGTGACAATGGGTGACTTTACCCACTGTCGAGTTTTTAAACACGTGACCTTCAAGGGCGTGGTTGGGAACAACGTTCTTGTCTATAAGAAAGTTGAAGTTTTGACAGATTCTTTCAGCAGAGGAGGGAGATTGTCCCAACGGGAGGTATAATGCAAGAAACCAGATGCTAATTTCCATGTAGTTAGAATTTCGTGCTGGATATCGAAAGCATCTGCGAAATAAAGTAAACACCATGTATTAAAATTAGTTTTCACTTTTAACACTGCAACCACACTTCTAACAGTGCACCAATGATTAAAATGTTTTTTTTATTTTCGTGAATTTTGTGATATGGGACTTAAGACTATGAACATATTCTGGCCCTGACCGCTCAAGAAATTTTAATTTTAATTTTTCATCTCAAGTTAAATTTAGTCCTCCTATGGTGCAAATAAAAGGTTTCCTGTTGTTGTTTCAAAACATACAACAAATAGACAAATACGCTTTAGTTCCAGCTGGGAGATATATCAGTTATTAAACGTCCTGGTGATAAAGAACTTAAAGCGGCTTAGGCACACCGTTGTGGAAATTGATTCTTTAATTAACGTAAAGCTAATACTGGTTACCAAGGAATTGAAGTTTCAGGCAGTGAGTCATTACTTTAAAAAAATCAACACGTTTTCTAGAAAAACCTCCACCAAGAATTAAATATCCAGAAGTCGAACGTAGGTAAATTGGCTGTTGGTAAAAACAAACAAACAAAACAAAAAACAGAAGAAAAGAGAAATTAACAAAGAAAAACTCTTTCACCCTTTGGCGTGTAAAACGAACTCCCGTGTGAGCTCTCCCGCGATAAAACTGCACGACATTATTGCAATTTGAAAAGATTGTATAACATATTTTTCAAGACTTAACCTTTTTTCGAAAACACATTTTTCATTAGCCCTCAGATGCTTGAAAATTTCCTGACGTTTTTTTTTTATAGACTTTAATTCATTCTTTTTGAAGCCGGATAAATTTTCACAATTGTTGTTTATCAAAGATTTCCCAAAAATCAATTAGCAAACTTGCAACTGATTTGGGTAACTAAAATTACTTAAATTTACCTCTCCCATAATGCATAAATGAGAGCAAGTGTATTTATTTCAACGACAAAGAAATTGCCTCTTAGAATCTTGAAGACTGAAAATGACTTCGTTGGAGTCTCTCAGATTAAATTACGAGCTTTGCAGTTTAATGGCAGCGGTGTTTTTATGGAATGCTGTTATCTCGTACACCATTATCAATGTAAACTAAATGAAACTTGTCACGATAACAATGCTACAAACTAGATTGCTTCCATAGTTTGTAGACTGATATTTTGTATGCATTCTTTTATTCTCTCTTTTTTTGTCTTGCACCCGCCACGATTAGCATTATCGCTTCCTGCGTGTTTGCAATTAGTGATGTTTGGTTTTGTTCCGTGCCAACTGAGATAACTTGAATTGCGCTGATAAATAAAACAAAAACAATGTTACAATAGTTCTGAAACGCAGAAAACGTAAGACTAACTAGTGAATAAAAATTTGTCTTAACTGATACCTCTTTCACAAAGATGAGGTATGATTATCCCCCCAAACAATTTTAGATGCCACCGTTTTCAGATCTTGCCATTTTTTGTTCACTAGAATGATAAATTCTTGTCACCTTAAAGAGATGCCGATCTCCACTCAAGAACCACTTGTTCCTAATTTGATTTATGAATCATGAATATTTTGAAACTGCCTATTTCCTCGAATATTGTCCTTCTCTTTAGAACCTTTTTCGAAATGATTTGCCTTTAAACTTACTTAAGGGGCGCTTGCTTTTCACGTTCCCTTTGAGACTAAATATCTTATAGTCAAACCTCGATTGAGTATGCGGAAAGATAAAGTTGAATTTCTCAATTAGCATTGATCAGCACATCACTGTGGTGCAGTTTTGTTTAGGTCCTTTTTTTTCTGTACTTGGATTTTTCTTAATTGTTTGGTGTTTACTTCACAGTCTGTTACGATCAAGGTAAAGAGAAACTCACCTTAGATGACGAATGGTGCGTCTTCAAGAGTGATGTGAAACTTTTCTAAACAAAAATGCAGAAATCAGTATCAAATTCCTGTTATTTGGACCAAATGTCGCAGTAGCCGTTCTAAGGGAGTGCGTCTTCTGGTAGTACGTTAAGTCTTGAACGTTTATACACATCTGCCTGCATGACTGTTAACGACTTATTCTCCTCCTTTTCTGATTGATTGATTGAATAAACACTTTTGAGCTGAAGGGCACGTGACCAAAGAAAAGAATTCACGAGCCTATTGCTGCGCTTTAAATTGTTGGATGCCGCTTAAAGAATAGAAGGAATGTAATGAAGTTAGCTGACAAATTTTTAACACGATGACTTTCAAGAGCGACTTTCAGTAAAAATCGAGCATTCGGTGACAGAAGTCAAAAATAGATTTTTTTCATATTTTGCACATAAATGGGTATTGGTAAAACTAGAAACCTGATGCGGTTCGTTTTCCCCAGAAGCGCTTAATTTTTGATAAAAGCGAGGAAATCGATTCTCGGGTTCGACAGGTCAACATCACAGGAAATTAATCTTGAAAATCAGTACTATAAACTTGCATCGCACTGGCAAACTAAAGCGCAGAGAAAAAGATGGACACTTCTTATTAACTAGACCAAATCAGAAAATTTTCAAATCTATCAAATTTTCAGTAGCGAAATTTAATGAGCACAAACAATTCCAAACTAAAAGGCAGGTTCTGATATTCACGTAGAAACTGATTTGGAACCTAACTTCCGTGAAATAATTTAACATGTGCCATAACCCCAAATGGTCTCAATCCTCGTTCAATAGACAGTAGAAACATTGAACTAAACTATACCTTGAAACTGGCTTGGGGTATCCATGCTGCTGTCTGTGGGAAAACTTCGAACACAGCGAATTTTAACAAATGAGGCCTAATGAAGTTCAACTTTGCCGCATCACTAAATACAACAAAATTTCCGTGTTTAGCTACACAATCTCTCGTTTCTTCGTCGTTGCTTGATGCTTGATGATGGCTTCAAACTAAAATGCTCGGTTGATCTCAAAAAAGGTAGAGGGAAAAGAAAAAAATGAACGATACTGGTGTTATCGTTGTGAGTTCCTGTGCAAACCACGACAAAACGTGACATCCAATATGCTACACCTGTGACATCATATATCCAAATCTGGTTTAAAATTTAGTCACGGTATTTGGTAACGCAATGCAAACAAATGTACGAAGAAAATCTGCACACAAAGGAGCAGAAGTTTGGAAACGTGAAAATCGCCCATTTCGCGCTTTTTTCTTCCTCTTCAGTTTTTGGCACACAAAAGAATGTAAACGCTTGAAATTAACAAGTAGAGCGAGCCCGTTTGGTTAAAGAAGCAAATTTTCCCGTTACTGTTTTTGTGTACGGCAAAATTCAACTTCATTAAGCCCCATTTGTTAAAACTCTGCTGAGTTCCAAGGGTCCCAAACAAAGCAGCATGGATACCCCAAGCCAGTTTCAAGGTACGATTTATTTCATTCGTCATTCTATTGAATGACGAATGAGACCATTTAGAAATATGGCACATTTTAAATTATTTCACAGAAGTTAGGTTCCAAATCAGTTTCTACGTGATCATCAAAACCTGTCTTTTAGTTCGGAATTGTTGGTGTTCAGCAGATTTCGCTACTGCTGTTTCACAACTGTCTAGTTAACGAAAAAGACTTGTTCTGTCGATAGAAAGTGTCTATCTTTTTCTCTGCGCTTTAGTTTACCAGCGCGATACAAGTTTATACTACTGATTTTCAAGATTAATTTCCTGTGATTTTGATCTCCCGAACCCAAGAATCGATTTCCTCGTTTTTTCGAAAATAAGGCGCTTCTGGGGAAAATGAATCACATCAGGTTTCTAGGTTTACCAATACCTAATTATGTGCAAAATACGAAATAAATCTATTTTTCAACTACCGCCGCGAAGTTGAGATTTTGCTTGATTATTACTGGAAGTCGCTCTTAAGAGGATATTGTGGCCAGAATGTTGAAAGAAATTTGACAACTGGAGTAGAAAGATTTGCTCGATATGCCACGGCTCATAAGACTATGACACCTAACAAGTTGGAGAAATTTTTAATCAAAGTGAAATTTTTGGTCGAATGGAAAGCGCCCTAGGTAATCTACGTGAAAATTCATGGAAGGAAGAACAGACAACTTTTTTGCAGCGGGTAGAGCTAACCAGGAGTCAATTTAATAAAGAAATTACACTTCTGTCTTGCAGTTTTTACACGTGTTAAGTCCGAATTGTAAATACAAGGATTCAATAAAAGAATTTTCCACACTGGAAGTTACACATGTATCCCAAGTTAGGATACAAGTGTAAATTACAATTGTAGCCTTACAACTGTAAACTCCGCTTGAATGCACGTGTATTTTTACAAATGCAAAATTGAATATCTGGGGTCAATGCAATAAAAAAATTACACTTGTAGTTTTTACACGTGTAAATGCACGTGTAAAGTCCAACTTGTAAATTCAAGAATTCAATAAAAGAATTTTCTACTCTGGAATTCACACGTGTAGTCCGGGTCATGATACAAGTGTAAGCTACAATTGTAGCTTTACAATTGTAGCACAACTAGAATACGCTTGTAGACCTGGTGTAACTTCCAATCGCACGAGGTTGATTTTAAATCCGCGCGCTCAAAATTTCCAGCCTTCATGTTGTCAAAACAGCAGAAACTAATGTTAGTGCAGCTCGTAAGAGACAAAAAGGCAATAATTATGGCACCATTCTCAGCAACTGTGACTAAAAAAGCAAAACAAGACGCTTGAGAGACCATTCGGAATCAAATGAATGGTGTTGGAGCTGATATCGACAGCGTTTCAAAGCTTAGAGATGTCATTTGGGCCAATATTCGACAAGGTACCTTAAAAAAATTAGCGAATCGAAAAAGACGGGTGCAGGCGGAAGTGGACAGCTCACCGAGCTAGATGAGACGGTGCTGGATATTCTTGGCCGAGAGAGCGCCAATGTAGAGCCCGTCAATGTCCAAGACACAGATATTGTGTTTGGGGAGGTCAAATAGTCATCAGAACTATACCCCTAACACTGAAGGTAACATATTTGTTATTTATTTTGAATTTAATAGCTACTAATTTCTGATTTAAAAAAACAAATGAACAATTGCACTTAGCAAGACTTGGCACATGCAATGAAAATACGGCAGCATACCGGTGAGCCATGATGAGATTACTAATGATTTCATCAAATAGCTAAACATTTCTTCATGCCACAATAACCCAACCAGTTGGTAGTGATACCGAGGACGTTCAGGAGGTACATGAGTATTTGGAAACCAACAATGATGGGGATGACGATAATGGACCTCTTGTACATGTACAAACACCGGATGAACAGAAACTTGAGCCGAAGAAAAACAAGCCCTCGCCATCAGGATCCTACAGGAGAGCCTGTCGTAAGGCAGCCAGCGGAAATAAAGCTGTAGCAGATTCGATAGATAGATAGATAGATTACACCTTAGGAAAAAGAATTTGCCGCTTGAATGCTCCAAACTGGAACTGGAGATTAAAAAGCTTAGAAAGGGTATCGACGGTCAGTCCAACACCGATAATTCTGAATAAGCGCTAGTTTCCGTTTTTTCTCAAGAGCGCGTTTGCTCTGAAATTTTCACGAACAATCTTTCCAGTTGTAATAGAATTGAGGCATAACACTTTGTCGTAGATTGACGTTTGTAAACGAATTTTGTTGTTGTTTTTTTCTTACTGATTATAGAAAAAAAATCGATAAACATTTTAGAAGAAAATACTGACGCAAGAACATGACGTTTCGGCGTCATCCTGTCGCCGTCTAAATTCAAAACTTTAATAATTGGCATTTGATAATGGCGACAGGAAGATGCCATTTTCTTGCGTTAATATCTCTTCTAAAATGTTTTTTACTCCTCGTAGAAACTTAGGCCATGAACATTAGCGAGAACAGAATCTTCATGTTCTTAACGGGCTTTTTCTATCTGTAGTCACATTTTTTGATAATAATACATCTTTAATAAATCATACCTAATGAGACAAGAATTATCCAAATGTTTCATTTTTTTGGAAGAAATAATGCAAAAATACTCGGATAGCTATTAGCTCTACTTTATTTAGTCGGGATCTAAACAGTAAATGGGATCAAGTGTAAACCATCGAATAAGCTACGTTAAGCTACGCGAGGTTATGTTGATGAGTTTGGTGGTTTATTTTGGTGGCATTTCTTTGAAAAAGAACCCCACTCTATTAACTGCCGTTTATAATCACGCACGAAATAAGATATTATGCAATTTATACAACAACGAAATTACACTGTGAAGTCCTCTCTAAGGCCTTGAACAAGTCAGCCTTACGGTCGGCCTAGAATAAGAAATACACAAATGTCAGTGGTACTCGATGTCGTTTTTCTCTTTTCTTCGAAGTTATCTTCGGATAATGTTCTTCAAACTCATCAGGTATTGTGTAGAGTCATTTTATATACCACTCCGATTCACAGGAAATACTGTAGTGTAGTAGTTGCAATCTTCTGCCCTCGTGCCCCTCTCCATGCTCCCTAAGCTCCGTCTCATCTTCAACGTGAAGATCTTCGTCATCTAGGAGATCAGCGCAAATGCAAATGTTGTGAAGTATAACTGCACATTGGACAAGTTCGGCAGCCGTTGTCATGCTTCTGACCCTTATTCCTGTTTGTAGAGAGCAAAACCTCTTTTTAATCACGCCGTATGCTCTCTCTATGGTGCTTCTGCTTCTCTTGTGCGCCTCATTGAACCTGAGGCGAGCACCCTGCACGTCTCCTCTAAAAGGGGGGATCAGCCAGTCATTGCAGGTGTAGGCGGATTCACCTAGAATAACTGCTCCTGCAAACGGCCTTCTCCCATCAACCTCAAATGCTTCCCATAAGCTGCTCTCTTTCAGAACTCGTGAGTCATGCCAACTTCCCGGGCATTGGCTGCTACAGAAATAAATCTTGTAATTAGGCCCTGACAATCATTGAGAGATCTGGTATGATGTCGATTGGCGTAGGCATCTTTATCATCACATGGGGGATTCGCGAGGACGTGGGTTCCATCCACGCAGCCAGCAACACAGGGGAACCCGGCTATGGCCCAAAATTTTGCTGCGATGCTCAGGGGTTGTTCTGGCCAACGTACTAACTCTCGCCTTAGACTCAGTATTGCAGGGATGACACGGTGTATTTTATTCCAAACCGTAGAAGTTGCAATTCCATGGACACGAGTGCATAACATGATAAAAAGAGTTTGTGCCAAGGAAGTGGAGAAACACCACAGTTGCTGTCGTGCTGTGAGCGCCCTGTTTCGTTTGGTTTTATGTTCAAGCTGTTGGCCCACTGCTGCCAGTAAATACTCGAACGCTTCGACAGGAAGACGATACTTCTCGCGAAATTCACGTGGATTTTCAATGTTAAACAAGCGTCTTTCCTCAAATTTTCTAGGTGGCCGAATAAATCGGGTGTCAGTAAAACGCGGGGTCGGGGTCGGGGTCGGGGTCCATTGTTCTTTTGTTTCGTTTTCTGTTGTCTTGCCCTAACCAAAACATAAAACCGAAAACGAAACAAAAGAACAATGGACCCCGACCCCGACCCCGACCCCGACCCCGACCCCGCGTTTTACTGACACCCGAATAAATCGGTGTCTCAAAAGTTCTTCGAGTTCTTCTTCGATCGACGAGGACATAATTAACGCTTCGAAATACGCTTTCTACAAGTCGTGTGTAAAGCTTACAAGTGACTTGCCACTTGAAGTTTGCACTTGTAGTTTACAAGTTGGACTTTTATAAAAATACAAGTCGGACTTCTGTAAAAGTTTTATTGAATTGGATAAGCACCAAATTCTACAGGTGTAGCGCTACCGCAACTGTAATTACAAGTCGGACACTTGTAACAAGGACTTGTAACGTTGTTTATTGAACTAATTTTTGCTTGCGCTTGTAAAAAGAAGTGTCCAGCTTGTAAATTACAAGTGCAAAAGTTTTATTGAATTGACCCCTAGCTTTACCTTGGTGTAAGAACCTGTCAAACTCACGGATGACGTAAAACAAAGGAAACAAAACATTTTAAACAATACCTTACCGTACAGCAAAACAAAAGCTAACAAACAAAGAAAATCTTGTCAGGTTCTTACACCGAGTAAACCCCACATGGTATGGTCGCACGATTGTCGTCATTATTTAATATATGGCTTTTACAGTATTCAGCAATCCTTGATCAGAGACGTTTGCCGGTCTTTAAAAAACATTTTAACATTGTGTAAAAGAAGATTTTGTGTTCATCGTAAACAAGGACCTTAAATGGAGGGTGTTGTGTTACACAGGGTTGGTACTTAGTTTTTAAGGCTGGTTTCAGGCCCTCAGCGGTATCCCTACACCCAAAACATGGGTCAAGTGCATTCCTCCCCCGTTGGGCCAACAAAGACAATTGAAGTGAACAGATAAAAACGTTGTTCAATTATTTTGTGATCGTTTTCAATTTTTGCGGCATTTCGTTTGTTAATCCGTCATCTTGAACAGGACGGTCAGTACTAAATCCGTGATCAGCGAGCACGGCTCCCTTTGCAAGCGAATAAGACTGTATTAACGCCCAAACGTGGCCGGATTAAGAATTAAAATGGCAGTAGAGTGGGGAAAGGTTGTTTTCAGAATCGCAAGCAAAGTGGATCCAGAAGTTTTGGCGCCACTGATATTTTACCATATCTTTACAGCTCAGCGGATGTTTTATATTGTCGCACCGCTGACCAGTGTAGTCAACGTCACAGGACAGGGGCATTGAAACTCACAGTGATGGGGTCATAAAACTCTTCACAGGTCCCTCCCCGGAGAAATGGATTGGTTGGGCAACATTTTTCAACAAAGCTATCGAGCCCAGCGCTTGTCTAACCAGTGCTGATTCAAAGCAAACAGAAATAAAGTTCGCGTATGAAAAAAAAGGTACGTGTATCTCGTTATCTCGCTAAACATGTGTCAAACAGCGTGAAAATTACGTCATCATTCTCAAACAGTGGCCAAAACCAGCAAAATTAAAGCACCAAGATAATGTGAAATTGTTAAGGTTGCTACAGGAAATTTAATTCAATTTCCATTGAAAACAGGAAAGTTACAAATTTTGAAACACGTGCCCGTCAAAATATGGTCACTAATACCGTAATAACTATAGAAATATCAATTTTCCATAGAAATTGACATTTCGTACCAAATTGGTGTTAGGTTAACTATAGGTTTAAGACACATCGCGTAAAATCTTGAACGAAATATCTTTGCATATTTTTGTTGCAGTCAGGAAATGGGTTTCCCGTGCCAGAAATTCGAAAGCGCCCTCAGTAGTTGTTAGTTGAAAAGTTTTTAATATGATTCACTGGAGTCCCATTTTCCTTGTCAAATTTTATTTACGTTGGCTTGTTGAGTACATAACTTAAATTGTTGCCATCCTTACCTTTCAATTAAACTCAGCCTTAGGTTGTCACTTGCTAAGGCCTTATAGCTAAAATACATGGGTGGCGCGTGAGCAGAAAATATGAAAACAATTCAATACTCCACAACGTGGATCTTTTTTTAATTTTAATAAAACATAGGCAGTCGATAAAGGCCTGGGCCTTAATTCGTGTCGTAGAAAAGGGGGGGTGGGTGTAACTTTTTCAACATTTAACACAACATAAAATAACTGTAGGATCTACGTAACAGCGATAAGTTATTTAAGAGGGAAGGTTTATTGAGGTCAAAAATTGTCACGTGACCTGTCAAGTCCAGCTAATTTGGAGTTGATTGCTTTATACACAGCAGGCAAAGACAGAAATAAAAATACAGAATTGCTCACAAGGTACGCTGCTACTTAATTAAATAGGCGAAGTTCTGTGAATTACTTTTAATGACCCTCGACTTAGCCTGTTTATCTGGAGCTCTCACCAGGCAAATTTGTCTATAGCGATTTGTTGTTTTATTTGTTTATGTTCTTTCTTTTTTTCCATTTCTTTTTTTTCTTTTTTTGTTTCTGAGACTAAATGGTAAACACGCTACACGCTTGTGGTTTTATCAATGACTTCTTTTTAATGTACACATGTATGGTCATCGTAATAAACTCTTGGGTAATTGTTTCCAGACATTTCGGGTATGACCCCTTCATCAGTGGATTAATTTTTTGGTTGCGTTTGACTTCAACGTTTTCTGTGGAACCAAAAAATTAATCCACTGATGTAGGGGTCATACCTGAAACGTCTGGAAACAATTACCCAAGAGCACTTTTCTCACAACATTTAATTATTACGATTACTAACGAAAGTGCTATACAACATCCCACATTACATGTATGGTCATGTATGCATCGATGCTACGCTGAGCTTGAGAGAAAGTAGGAGGAACTGTACGTTGTAGCCGAACTGAAATTGAAGTTACTTCAACTTTGTTCATCGGCACAATGCTATAAACGGTAACACAAGTACCTGGAACACCCTTCGCTCCTACCGTCATTTTAATACTGCACAATGGTCTGCGCGTTTGCCTTTATCTAATTAGTTGAAACGTTCTTTGAAACATTGCCTAGTAGGAGAGGGAGGGAGGCACGATAGTTCCCACGGTTTTCCAGCATGGTGACACAGATTGTAGCTCGAACCGGTTCTATGGTATCGCAAGGTCCTGTTCAACCCTGTTTTTTTTAAGGCACGCCATATTTCACCCGCAGTTCATTTCATTATCATTTTTGTATCTATTAGCTTCATAGATCAGTATCATACCGGGCTTAGCAAGCCGCTCCCCCCCTCCCCTAGAATGCATTTCTTTGTTAAAAAAAAAATTAATTGAGGTCCGATATTTCTGCATTTTTTTTTCAAAATGTCGGTATGATATTTGCGAGGATTTTTTCGTTTATGTTTTAATGAATAATACTGAAAAATGGAATTTTGCGTTCACTGATAAACATCTAATCAAACACACCCACCCCACCCCACCTAAAAAGAAAGGGAAACAAACCCAGTATAAGTGGAGTTTTATTGGTTAACGACAAAGCGGACCAGCAGAGAGCAGAGTTTACAACAAAGAAATGTGAAACATTACACTTCTGACCAATGAACCGCATGCGACTCTTTAACATGATGTTATTTCGTGTCTCTCCCCGGCCTCTTCACCTCTTTTTACTGGCGTCAATTCAACAAAACTTTTACACTTGTAGATTACAAGCTGGACACTTGTTTTTACAAGCGCACGCAAAAATGAATTCAATAAACATCGTTACAAGTCCTTGTTACGAGTGTCCGACTTGTAATTACAGGTGTAGCGCTATACTTGTGGAATTTGGTACTTATCCAATTCAATAAAACTTTCACAGGAGTCCGACCTGTATTTTTACAAAAGTCTAACTTGTAAACTACAAGTGCAAACTACAAGTGGTCAGTCGCTTGTAAGCTTAACATACGACTTGACGACTTATGTCCTAGTCTAGCGAAGAAGAACTTGAAGAACTATTGAGACACGGATGTATTCGGCAGCGTAGAAATTTTTAGGAAAAACAGTTATTTGACACTGAAAATCCCCGGGAATTTTGGGAGAAGTTTCGTCTCTCTGTGGACGCTTTTGCTCATCTTTGGGAATTAATAAACCTGGGATTAGAGAATACATTAGCATAGATTAAAGCAGAGAGATTTGATTGCACACTTGTAACCTACAAGTACATTCCAGCGGAGTTTACAATTATAACGCTACAATTGTAATTTACTCTTGTATCTGACTCGTGCTACACGTGTGAGTTTCAGAGTAGAAAATTCGTTTATTGAATTCTTGTATTTCTGAGCGGTTTTACAACAACATACCTGACACAACACTATAACAGAGCAACATGGCCGCCTGTGGGACTCCCTCCCCACCCCTACCCCGCAGTTCCCCAGGGACCTCAGAGCAGCTCCGACCCTCCCTGGGTTAGCCAACCCTCCACTCGAGGGTGTCCGGCTAGCTAGATTAAGCTCTGTGCACAGAGTCAAGCGATCAGTTTGCCCTAAAGAGTCAGTAAACACTTCTATTTCAGATCTTTTGCACAGCACAGCTAATGTAAAACCTCACTATCCCTCCCTGAATGGAGTCCCAGACCCAGCTTTCACCAGTGGTCACAAAGCTTGGTCCCCATGGAGCACTGTGGTCTGCCGTTTGACGCCAAGCCCCCTCACTTTTGGTCGGCCGCGGAAGGCTTTGTCCCGGACGTCCGGCACAAAGCGAAAAAGTTATGGCATAGTTTTTTTCGAATTTGCTCAGATTTACAAGTTGGACTTTACACGTGTAAATTACACGTGTAAAAACTACAAGTGTAGTTTCTTTATTGAATTGACCCCTGGCTCCAGTCCTTGTCTCCATGCGTAGTTTCTATGTTTCCCTGAGGGATTAAAAGCAGTCAAAATAAACTCAATCACTCCACAAGAAGCACATGTACATGTTGATCGGTTAATTTCTTTTCTCTTGTCTTGCAATTTATCTGATTTTGATTCAGATAAAATGTTAAAACGTCTGAATAATTTATCTCAACAAATTCTGGTTGGGGTCGTCTGCACCAGTCTAATAGAACGGGACACTTAGCAACCGTTAGATGGCGATCATTTCTTGTGCCGAGTCTAATGCAATATTTGTGATTTACAATTGGTAAACCCCATTAGCTTCTACTCTGAGCCAGTAAAAAAGAAAAACAGTGCAAGAAACAAACAGTTGATGTTTCCTATACAGTTTCTTTCGGAACTATAACTAGTCAAATTTAGTAGTCATTAAAAACGTAACATAAGCAAACTGAAATATAATCCTATAATACTGGCACAAATTATTTAAAATTGTAGTTTGATTACGGTTTTTATGTGGCAAAAGTAGAGTCGGTGAATTGATTAAAAAATTATCATGTTTGTTAATTGCCTTTATTGACATCAGATCTTACACAAACGTATTGTTTACACATCTGGTCAGAGAATTATTGAGGTCGTTCCTAATGCGTTTCGGGCTCGACATGCAAAGAGTTCGAAGTTTGGACCAGTTTTCAAAGGAAGTAAATGTTCATATTAAGAAACGCGTAATTTGCTATCCATGACGGATAATTCGACTAAAAAGACCTTGGCATAAATTGACCCATTCTGTGAATAACCTGAAACTTAGCTTCGTGTCAGGGATGTTTCAATTACGAACAATCTACCATTAAACATTTGAATAATTTTCACACAGCTAAAATTAAATTTACTAGAAGGAATGATCAAATTTCTGTTTGAGTTAAGTGTGAAATGATTTTAAATGTACGAAATCCTGTTTATCATAATTTCAAACTGGTTACACATTTAAAAAGGTCTTGTTATGTGTGATTTTTAAAATAGTATCTTTCTACTTATTATTGTTCACCCATTCTGTGAACAACCTGAAACTTAGCTTCGTGTCAGGGATGCTTCAATTATGAACCATCTACTATTAAACATTTGAATTATTTGCATACAGTTAAAATTAAATTTACTAGAAGCAAGGATCGAATTTCTGTTTGAGGTAAGTGTGAAATGATTTTCAGTATACAAAATCCTGTATATCATAATTTCAAACTGGTTACACATTAAAAAAGGTCTTGTTTTGTGTGATTTTAAAATAGTATCTTTCTACTTATTATGTTTAAGCTCGTAACACTTTTTCTTAGTAATTTAATTGGTTTTTTCTTATAGAGCTGATCAATGCAGCTATTAAAAAGTATTTTTCCAACTTCTTATTGCTAAAGTTAAGTAAACTTCAGTTTTCGTATTTACTTTTCAATTACAATAGCTTTTACGAATAAAAGTAGGGCGCGCTGTCTCTTGTGTGCAATTCGAAACTTGAACATCAGACATAATGTTACTTACGTCGAGGTTTGTTACCACCTGACAATCCGTTGGGTTTGTTCTTTAACTCAGAGCAGAAATTGGTCGTGATTAGCCAATGAGGTTGTAGGGCGGATCTTGATCGATACGCTAAAAGTAGAACCTCACGCTATATTCGCCCTTCTGTCACTCGCCATCCGAAGCATCCATATTGCAGGAAGTGTCTCTGTATTTGCGTCATTTTAGGACCGTATTCAGGCAAGTTAAATTTGTATATTCTTCCTTTTCTTTCGTTTTCCTTGGCATTTGTTTTAATTTGCTACCGGTTGTCTGTCCCTTTAATTTCTTCGCCGCTTAACTGCACAACTTTGTTCAAAAATGGCACCAACACTTGTACTTCTAAAACGGCCCGCCTTAGGGGAAGGAACGGTTAATCAAACAAGGCTGTATGATCGATCTCGGAACTGTTTAATCTCTCTCACCTAAGGAAATATTGCAGCTTGGGATGAAAAACGTAACGTCCCTTTCTGGCACAGATATTAGGAAGCTTAAACAACCACGACGGCGACGCGAAGGAAAACGTCAGTTTAAAATGACTTCACAATGTGTTAAACTTCTTCGCGATTATTCCAACTCGTTTAGTTTTATCTGTCTAATGTGGCTGAACGATCCAAGAACTGAATTTCTCGACGGCGTTACAGCTCAGGAAGAAAAACGAGAATTCACCGTCGTGCGTTCACGTCCTAGACAAAACTTTGAATTTCGTCATTTGACGATGAAGTGTGCACAGAATGGCAACGAACGGTAGCAAAAGGTATAACGCACTTGCAGTCATTGTTTGCTATTTAAGGCGTTTCTTTTAGACGTTCTCGTTAACCGTCGCCGTCGTGTTTGCTTAAGCTCCTATTGGCTCCGTGATTGAGGGCTTCATTTAAACGATTTTAGGCTTACATGTGTCTGTTAGACCATCTATTGCAAAGACGCCCCCCCCCCCCCCCCAACATTTAAAAGACAGGTCAACATTTTATCTCACTACTTAAAAGTAGTTTTGGAACTCATTTCTTATGTAGTATGGTGGCGTCATAGGAGTTTTTAGAGTTTCAAATCTAGTTTCCTTCATCATGATACTCTACAGCTCAATATATTAGGGCAATATTATGCACTTATTGACTGAGTGGGAGGGACGGACGGGAAAATATTTGGCTCGAGGTCAATTCATTTTAAATTGGCTTTTTTGTTAATTGCCTTTATTGCGGATGACATCAGATATTGCGAAAGTGTTGTTTTCATAGCTGGTGCGGATAATTATTGGCCGACCAGGGGTGGTTTCAAATCGGGTTCGACAAGTGAACGGTACTAGGTTTTTAAGGAATGAAGCGTAATTCACAAAAGCTCTCAACGATATCGTTAAAGTCGGATCATCAGACTTTAATATAGGCTGACCAATGAGCGAACAATAACCTAAAACTCAGCTTCTTATGGGTAACTTTTGAGTCAGTGATATGTATAGCCTTCCATTAGGAACCGTTTACCCATAAAAGAGTTATATAATTTATATAATTAAACACGCAGCTAAAAATGAAATCAGTTTAGGAATAATCAAATCTCTTTTTGAGGCGAATGTGAAATGATTTTAATCAAGTTTTCAAAATCTTGTGCATCAGATGTTCCGTGCAGTTACACATTGCCTCGAAAGCTTTTCTGAGCAAAGCAATTAAGAAAATAAAATACGTAAATAAATTAATTGTAATTGTGAACATTTTCCGTTTACAGGTTTCTGTTCACCCCACAGAGAAACATCGAGAAGAGCTTTTTTGCAACTAGCCTTGTTAGATCTTGGTAAGTTTTACACAGAATTTAAAATTCTACTGAGAATTTTACAACGTAACAAGACGAGAAATTAAAGTTACTCTGTACAAAAGTTAATGTTGCCAAATCTTTCCTAAGGACGAAAATTAATCTAACAGAAAAAGTGGAGAAGGATTGCTGTTCTTATTTTCATAAATGGAGATTTTAAATTTCCTATGCGTAACTTCCAAGATAACCTCTGAGGTCATTAATTTTACTTTGTAATACGTACTGTGGAAAACAAACAGCAACCGGCTAGCAAGCGATGGTCAAGGGTTATTTTTTTTGGTTGAATTTTAACATTTCAGTATTTCGTCCACAACTTAAAAGTTAACCACCCTTAAGAGCATCGTAAATTCCACCACAGCAACTAAATTCCTTCTCAGCAGTTTTTGTTTGAATGGCAACACGTCAAAAAATTGTCAAGAGACTTAAAAAGTACACATTTTTCTCTCTAAGAGTGAATGGGTCAAAACCGCTTGAGGGAACTCCCGGAATTATGTTTATTTGAGCTTCCACAAGACTAGGAAATCACGTGTATAAGACTTACATATACGCTTTTGAGGCGGCACGAATATCGACGTAAGTTTCGTAGCTTTTCATTGTACTCTTCGTTTGTTAGCCTTTCCTTTAGGCCACAGTTCATATCATAACCGCGAGCTTTCGAGGTTTTCACTAGCCTCACAGGTACTAGCGCAAACGTAATACCCTTATTTCCTCGCGGAAAACGGCATCCACGCAAGCATAGGCAATCAAAATTTCTCTTTCCGTTTCAGATGCAGATGAAGTTAAGTAATCTTACATTTTTCCTATTGACTTTTCGAGTGAATAGCTTTTACGAATAAAAGTAGGACGCTGTTTCTTGTTTACAATTCAAAACTTAAACATCAGATTTTATGTTACTTACGTCGAGATTTGTTACCACGTGATAATCCGTTGGGTTGTTCTCACCAAGAACAGATATTGTTCGTGATTAGCCAATGAGGTTGAAGGGCGGATCCTGATCGATACGTTAAAAGTAGAACCTCTTGCTATACTCGCCCTTCTGTTGCTCACTATCCGAAGCGTCCATATCTCAGAAAGAGTCTCTCTATTTGCGACATTTTAGGACGGTAAGAATCTTTTCGGGCAAGTTAAATTTGCGTATTTTCCCTTTTTTTAATTTTGCTTTCCTTGGCGTTTGTTTTTACAAACGTTTGTCTCTTGTTTGCACAAGAGACGGATAATCCGAATATATTAACCTTAGCATGAATTGACCCATTCTTCGAACAACCTAATTAGCTTCTCATTAGTGATCTTTGTGCCGGCTTCAGTTACGAACCATCTACCATTAAGGATTTGTATAATTTTCTTCTCGGTGTCTCTCAGTGGGGTCAACAGAAACCTGTAAACAGGAAATTTTTATAGTGACAATTAATTTATTCACTTACTTTATTTTATTTATTAAATTCACTAATTAAAAACGGGTGACCAAATTTCTGTTTGAAGTGAGTGAAATGATTTTAAGTTTACGAAATCCTGTATATCATATTTTTAACATGTTTACACATTTTAAGGTTCCTGTTTTGTGTGATTTTTAAAATATATAGCGTCCTTCTTTTATTATCTTTTTGTTCGTGACACTTCCTCTTGGTCGTTTGATATGTTTTTCCCTTAAAGAGCTGCTGTAGCTCTTAAAAAGTGTTTTTCCAACTCTTTATTACTTAAGTTAAGTAAATTTTAATTTTCCTGTTTACCTTTCAATTAAAATAGCTTTTACGGATAAAAGTAGGCCGCTGTGTCTTGTTTGCAACTCGAAACTTAAACGTCAGACATAATGTTTCTTACGCCGAGATTTGTTACCATGTGATAATCTGTTGCGTTTGTTCTCACCGAGAACAGATACTGTTTGTGATTAGCCAATGAGGTTGTAGGGTAGATCCTGATCGATACGTTATAAGTAGAACCTCTCGCTGTATTCGCCCTTCTGTCGCTCACCATCCGAAGCAACCATATCTCAAGAAAAGTCTCTCTATTTGCGTCATTTTAGGACCCTGAGAACCTTTTCAGGCAAGTGAAATTTGCATACTCTTCCCTTTTTCCACTTTCCATTTCCTTGGTGTTTGTTTTTAATTTGCTACTGATTATTTTTCCCTTTCATATTTTCGTGCTTAACTGCACAAGGTATCTAAACCATGGCACCAACACTTGTACATAGATCTCGAGCTTTCGTTTAAAGAACGCTTCCATTCGTTTGTTGTTGTCAAATTTGGTAACGAGATTGTGAGGAATTTTCACGTGAGCAATGACCTTCTTTTAAGGTGGCGAGCTTTAGGGAGAAGAACGTTTAATCAAACCAGGCTGTATGATCTCGAAATTATTAAGTCTTTTGCACCTCACTGATATGGTAATAATGCAGCTCGGGACGAAAAACGTAACTGCCCTTTCTGTCGCAGACGTTGGTTCCGCGATCAAAGACTTCCCATGCATAGTCTGCGACTTGAACGGTTTTAGGGGTATATGTGTATGTCCGTCTATTTTACTGTGAAAAAATCCCCACCCCTTCAGCAGCCAGGTCAACATTTTAACTCATTACTTGAGAGTAGTTTGGGAATCCATTTCTTATGTAGTATAGTGGCGTCACGGGGGGTTTTGGAATTTCAAATCTGGTTTTCTTCATCGTGATGCTTTACAGCGCAATAGGCTTGCCAATGGGCAATTTTATGCACTTATTGACTGAGTGGGAGGGACGGACGGGAAAGTATTAGGCTCAAGGTCAATTCATTTTAAATTGGCTCGTTTGTTAATTGCCTTTATTGCGGATGACATCATTCAGTTATTGTGTAAATATATATATTTTTTCACAGCTGTTGGTGCGGATACATGTATTTATTGGGGTCGTTCTAAATCGGGTTCGACAAGTGAACAGTTCTATATTTGGACATAGTTACTCGAGGGACTGGTTATGAAACCTTGCAAGTTTCAAAGGCCATAACAAAGGTGCTGCAATTTATGTTGAAAGTTCTACGAAAGTGCACAATCTTTTGTTTTACGATCACACACTATGGCTGAGTAACTTAACAGTGACATTTTTATTGGTTCGTTGCTCATGTAAAATTCAAAACCTATTGTTGTTTGTGCACCGTGAAGGCTAAAAACGGTAACAAAAACATAAAACAAAGGACTTTGCTGAGCTTCATAACCAGATTTTTTTATTAACTATGATTTGGACCAGGTTTTTAAGAAATGAAGGGTAATTCACAAAAACTGTCAACGGTATCGATATAGAGACTGATAATCCACCTTAAATATAGTAGACTGACCAATGCTCGAACAACAACAGCCTAAAACTCAGCTTCTTTAGCTATTATAAGTGCCTTTTGAGTCAGTGATATTTATAGACTGCCATTAACCATTTATTGACTAAAGAGTCATGTAATTGCTAGAATTAAACACCTAAAAATGAAGTCACTTTAGGAATGATCAAATCTCTTTTCGAGGTGAGTGTGAAAGTATTAATATTTTAACCAAGTTTTAAAAATCATTTGTATCAGATTTTCAGCATTCTTACACATTGCTTCGACTGCTTTTCTAAGTATAGCAATTAAAAAAAAATACATTAATTATCACTGTAAAAATTTCCCGTTTACAGGTTTCCGTTAACCCCACTAAGAAACACCGAGAAAAGCTTTTTGGCAACTAGCCTTGTTAGATCTTGGTAAGTTTACTACAGAATTTAAATTTTATTGAGAATTTTACAACGTAACAAGACGAGAAATTAAAGCTACTATGTACAAAACTTAATGTTGCCAAATCTTTCCGTAGGGCGAAAATTAAACTAACAAACAAAAATGAAGAAGGCTTGCTGTTCTAATTTTCATAAACGAAGATTTTTAATTTCCATTAAGTAACTTCTAAAATAACGTCTGAGGTCATTAATTTCGGTTTGTAGTACGTGCTGTGGAAAACAAACAACAACCGGCTAGCAACCAATATTCAAGCGTTTTATTTGAATTTTAACTTTTCAGTATTTCGTTCACAAACTTATCTTACCACCACAGCAACTAAAGTCCTTCTCTGCAGTTTTTGTTTTGTTTGAATGGCAACACGTCAAAATTTTGTAAACAGCCTTAACAAAAAACACATTTTCTCTCTAAGAGTGAAAGGGTCAAAACCGCTTGAGAGAACTCCACGAATTATGTTAACGTGAGACTAGGATACCATGTGTATATGTATGACTTACTACATGTTAAAGGCGACACGAATATTGACGCAAATTTCATAGCTTTTTACTGTACTCTTCGTGTCTTAGCCTAACAAAAAAATTGAAGAAGGCTTGTTGTTCTTATTTTCATAAACGGAGGTTTTAAATTTCCTCTAAGTAACTTCTAAGACAGCGTCTGAAGTCATAACGAGAGCGGTAAGCAAAATCTTAAGCTGTAGAAACGGCCGGTTTTCATTAACTGCAAGCGTAATTACCCTTATTTCAGGGCGGAAACCGGCGTCCTCGCAAGCTTAGGCAATCAAAATTTTTCTTCCCTCTTCAGACGCACTAATCTCGCGGCTAATTCTATTGCAAGACAAAGATTAAACAAGGTCGTCCTCAGGTTTCTCCACTTTCTTTCTTGTAAAGTTGGATCACAAAAAAACAATTCCTCGTACGCCATGGGTAGGTTTAAAGCAACACATTTGCATTATCGAAAACAACCGAGTATAAATAAATTTCACACAGAGAATATTCCTGGTTTGCAGGTTTGAGCTTCCTTTGCCTCAATGAAAAAGAGTTTTTTGGCAGCTAGCTGCGGTAAGCAATTTATATTAAAGCTATAGTTAATTGACTAAAAATTAAAAATTTCCAATAAGATGTGATGTCAAAACTAACTGATTACTCGACCATCATATACCAAAACTTACTTACCAAATAATGAGTTAATTGTTTTTTTTCTACCACTGAAAAGACAATTGAACGTTGGCTTTCTAAATTTAACTCTTAGACAGTCCTTGATCACTAATCACAGAGGTTACACGAGGCAACTTTACCTAGGTAAATATGCGGTTTCCCTCGGGGCAGTGGCGTTTTCCCGTGTAACCAATTTTACCTAGGGATTAGCAGACCCCTAATCCTACCAATGATAAGCCGAGTTTTGGTCACGGCTCGTGGAGTGCGTGACCAGCTGGTTGACCTAATTTGCAAGTGGCATTCGCATGTTGAAGATTACAGATGGCTTGAATGTGAACAGAATGTTGACGTTTACAGCATGTTTTACTTAATATTTGTCGAGAATTTCTACGTCTGAGGAAATATAAAACAGACCACGGATTTGGCATCATATCCGTTGGAAATAGTTTCTCCGCCTTCCTATTCGGTTGATAAAGAAACACATTACATGTGAAAGACCTTCGAACGTCGCTCAGCTTTACCCCTTAAATTTTCTGAATGCGTTTAACTGTAATTACTTGGGTAAAATTAAAGCATGAGCTATTTTATCAAAGGAAAATTATACTGGGGAAATCATGTTTACCTACGTAGGGTGGGGTAACCACGACGGCTGTTGACAGGCAGTAAATTTAAAGTGGTTGTTAAATGGCAAGAAAAGTGATATTAGGGTTACAGAACATTTTGCCAATTAACAAAATTGTAGATAAGGAAACGTTTGTGGGGGGTGAAAGCACTTATTGTTGATTTAAAAATATACTTTAAATTAAATGGAGCCTCCTTACCTCCTGAAATCGTAAGTTTAGTTGAAAGAGTTACTCTTTTCAGTTTTTTCGGTGGGTTGTTGTCTTTTAAATATCATTGATTCAACTAAACCTGCGACATCCGTGCTAGATGTATCCTGATCAGTTGTGGCCATCGTCAGTTCATTCGCGACTTCAGCAGAGCTCACATTAATAGAAATAATTGCCATTAATGTGAGCTCTGCTTAAGTACCACAATGACCTGTTCCTTTTCTCTCATTAAGGATTCGTAAACCAATCGATAATACACTATCAATATAGATGTGCAAGCCCTTCTTTTCTTGCAGAGAATAATACGAAATAGATATAAGAGGTTTCAGAACAACATATCTGACAGAACACTACAAATGACTGGCTGTGGGACTCCCCACCCCTCTCCACCCCTCCCCAACAGCTCCGAAGCGAAGCGAAAGTGAAAAGCGAAAAGCAAAAAGTGATGCGTTAGCAGCGCAGTTTTTTTTTTTCAAATTTGCTCAGATATACACTATGTGTAATTATTGGTCTGCAAACCCAGAATAAAGCAAATAACTGACTTGAAGAGGGCTATCAGTTTTTTCTCGCTGTCATTTTTCTTTTATTACACTCCTTTTGATGCTAATTCTTAGAAATCGACGAAGCAGTATACCCCGGGTATTCTTTGCCTTTCCTAGAAATTCGCTTGCTTTACAATGCATCATTATTCTGAAAAGACAGTTGATGTTAAACATCTTTGGGAATTAAGTGGCAATGTCTGTAAGAGCGGTCCACTGCATTTCGGGTCAGAAAAAAGTTTTCCCTCAAACTTTGTCGAGGAAACCATCTTGGGTCACAAGTAAAGGAAACGAGTTTCGTTTTGGGAAATACGCTAAAATATTTTTTTAGAGCCCACAACAGTAAGAGCGGCAAAAGGCGTAAATTAGCGCCTGGCCAGACACGAAAATTGTATAAGTTGGCGACCTCACTGCTCAAAAACCACAACACGCAGCGAAAAAGTGTTATTATTTTTAAGTTAAGAGGTCCTTCAAGGGTGTAAAGCGTATGTTAAATTTAATTTGTGTTGAAGTGGAAGCTCGTGATAATTGATATATTAACACTCATCTGAGCGCTTTCTGAAAACTCACAAAAGTGCCCTGTCTTCGTCGGCCTTTATTTCCCGAGTCCAGACCGAGTCGCTCTAAATTCCTATCGAAGTGCGTTAATGAGATGTCAGGGAGTACAGAAATATAAAAATAACTTGCGCTTTTTATCGTCCTTTACCACAGTGACTTCGGACTTTTGGTGATTTTTGCGAATATGACACACGCATTATGCAAATTAGATTGTTGAACAAATTCGGATCGTGTGAACTGAATAGCTTCTAGATTTTAAGATTTCTCCATTTCAAGTCATAAATACAGAAAAGCATACACAAATAGAAGTTTTGAACTGTTCAAATTGATGAAATAAGCGAATTACTGAGTCCTGATCTTTGGATGTTAATCCGGAGAATTGCGTGACTCGCATTATGCAAATTAGGTTGTCTGCTAAACTTGGTCCGTTCCGGTAACCGTTGCAAAAAACCTTTTTAACTGTTTGGATCCCACTTTTGTTTTAATTAAATATTAAAGAAATGTTAAGACTACATGCACTGTAGGTAGAAAACGTTGACGATGAATTCAGGAAGTTACAGTACTGACTTCTATTCATGTGTCATTTGTATAACTCTGTTTGCAATGAAATGGACAGCTTGTTGGATAAAAAGGAATCTCTACTTTTTTGTAGTCGGGTTTTGATATTTTATGTCTTCGATTTGCTCTTTTGATCTTCCTTTTCCACAGCGCCTTCGAACTTTTGGTGCTTTTGTCCCAGGGGGAGGGACACTTGACCAACTGAGGGTTTGAGGGCCTGACTGTGAGGGACAAAAAAAAGCCCTAAATTACCTACTCTGTTTAGGACAGCACCCTCTATTTTAGGTCCCTGTTTAGAGCAAATGATTATTATACCAACTCCCTTGTTTTACACAATTTTAAGTGTTTCAAAGACCAGCAAACGTCCCCGATCTAGGATACCTAAATACTGTGTAAGCCATATTTAATGACGACAATTGGGTCTGACCATACCCTGTTTACGACAAGTTGATACCCTATTTAGGACAGACTCGGTTAACATTTTGTACCCTGTTTAGGACAGAGAGGCCAAAAACCATGCCTTGTCCAGCGGCACGTCCCCGTATAGGCAATATGGGGGCGTAACCCCCGCCCTGGGCTTTTGTTCCGGGGCTTTTGTTAAGCGCTTTATTTTGTTTATGCAAACGCTTGAGACAAGCAAGGTTGTTTGCGTGTCAAAGACCGCGGATTATAAGCTGCCGATGTTTGGATGCTTTGGGGCAAAATGTGACGAAAATTATACCAACTGGATTTTTTGCCAAATAAGAGACGTGTAACTTTTTGGATCTCTCTTTCATCGATGTTTGATTTGAAGCGGCTAAAGCCATGTGTTCATGGGATAGTCACCTGGTCACAGAT
Source organism: Siderastrea siderea (assembly GCA_964030785.1). Lineage (NCBI taxonomy): Eukaryota > Metazoa > Cnidaria > Anthozoa > Scleractinia > Rhizangiidae > Siderastrea > Siderastrea siderea. The sequence goes on along the minus strand of OZ034976.1, from coordinate 1,673,363 downwards.
GCCCGTTTTTAAAACAGTGCTCTGGTTCCTTTTCTTCAGTTCAATCAAAAGAATTGGATATCATTGTATCAGTTTTGATATAAAAAAGCTTCAACAGCGAAAACAAAAAAGTCTAATTCTGCATCATTCTGCATCGCGTGTTTTGATTTCATGTCCAAATTCAATTAAGACCTAGCTCTTAAAGAACTGGAGGCTTCTTGGAACCTTGCTGACTTCGAGTGGAAGCGCCTCACAGACGACGGTGAATCCCTTAACTTTCGAGCTACTTTCGCACTCTGGTGAAGGTGTCTTTCGGAATTGTCTTAAGCCTCTCTATCAAAGCGAGGCTAGGTGCACACTTTTAATATTTAAAAATATGGTCTTATTTACACGTGAATGAAAACTAATTTTCATATGAAAGGTTGTGCACATAGCCTCGCTTTGAAAGGGAGGCTTAAAGCAATTGTGGTCAACCTAAATGTGTTCTACAAGATTTACAACGTGTCTTGAACTGTTCAGCAAGACTCATTTATTCAACAAGTAAATTTGAACATGTCACACCTTTGCTTTTAAATCTTCACTGGCTTCCTGTTGAACAAAGGATTATTTTCAAGATCGCTCTGGTTGCATTCAAAGCTCTTCATGACGCTGCTGCCAGTTACATCACGGAACTTCTAAGGCCTTACAAGCCTAGCACGCAGGACACTGAGATCATCTAGTCATTATCTCCTTGGTTTCCCAGATTTAATCTGAAAACGTATGGCGGTCATTCCTTTACAGTTTCCGCTCCGACCATATGGAACAGCCTTCCCTTAGAATTAAGAAAATGTGTATCTCTTTCGACTTTTAAGTCTAAACTTAAGACTTGGCTGTTTAAAGAAGCTTTTGGCTAGGAATTCTGATTTATTTATCGTTATGATCAATTTTAGTTCATTTTTATTTGTTGTTTTTTAAGATTATTTGTAGATTAACGTAATGACAACTTTGTAAAGCACCATTGAACCATTGGGAAATGGCGCTATAGAAATTTATTATTATAATTATTATTATTATAATTATTATTATTATTATTATAATTATTATTATTATTATAATAATAATAATAATTATTATTATTATTATTGTTATTATTATTATTATTAGTTGGGAAATGGCCTATTTCACTTCTCGCTCACAGGTCTGATTAAATTCTCGACTTAAACAAAGAACTACCCCTAAGTTCCGCATCCTTTGAACAGTTCACTTGAAGGATAATCATTTCTTTTGAATTATTAGACACGATCACGATCTCAGTTTAGCGATCATGTCGTGGGGCGGGGGGGGGGAAGCCTAGCTATGACCTTTGTATTTCCGGGGCTTTTCCCGCCCATAGGGCTTCGCCGAGCGAAGAATGGTACTGGCTTTTGTACAAACCCTCTTCACTGGCTTGCTGTTGACGTGCCAAGGTGGAAAATTATCTGACAAGCATTTACTAATTTCAATGTTGGACGTTACTATTTAACTGGGAAACAATAGCTTCTAGTAATTTTTGGCCACCTCAGGCCTCAGCCTGAAAATATCATAAAAAACTTATAATTATAACAGCCTGCCTGAGCCTCATTGTTGTTAATTTTCCTGTGATTCTGATATTGTATTCATTCTCTTATGTTTCTCATTATACATTAATTGCAATACTTGTGAATGCAATAAAACTGATTGAGAGAACAAAACGAACCAGAGCACTGTTATATATTATAAAAGGCCATCTAACCAACCCTGGAAAAGGAACCTACCAAGACGTCGCTTTAGCCGTTTCAAATCAAACAAAAACTTTCAAGTTTCTTATAACCTGATGAAACGTTTGGCAGAAAATTTGGTTTGCATAATTCTCGTCACATTTGCCCCAAAGCATCCAAACATCGGCACTTTATAATTCGCGGTCTTTTTATTGAGTTTGCTCCACTGACGCGAACAACCTAGCTTGTATAAACAAGATAAAGCCCTTGACAAAAGTCCCGGGACAAAAGCACCAAAATTTCGAAGGCGTTGTTTAAAAGGCAGATCAAAGAGCAAATTGCAGGAATAAAAAACCAAAACCCGACTACAAAAAAGTAGAGATTCATTAATTGTTACAAGTTGTCCATTTCATTGCAAACAGAGTTATTCAAATGACACATGAATAGAAGTCAGTACTTTAACTAGCTGAATTCGTCGTCAACGTTTTCTACCTACAGTGCAATGAGTCTTAACATTTCTTTAATATTCAATTAAAACAAAAGTGGGATCCAAACAGTTAAAAAGGTTTTTTGCAACGGTTACCGGAACGGACCAAGTTTAGCAGACAACCTAATTTGCATAATGTGGGTCACGCAATTCTCCGGATTAGCATCCAAAGATCAGGACTCAGTAATTCGCTTATTTCATCAATTTGAACAGTTCAAAACTTCTATTTGTGTATGCTTTTCTGTATTTATGACTTAAAATGGAGAAATCTTAAAATCTAGAAGCTATTCAGTTCACACGATCCGGAATTTGCTCAACAACCTAATTTGCATAATGCGTGTGTCATATTCGCAAAAATCACCAAAAGTTCGAAGTCACTGTGGTAAAGGACGATAAAAAGCGCAAGTTATTTTTATATTTCTGTACTCCCTGACATCTCATTAACGCACTTCGATAGGAATTTAGAGCGACTCGGTCTGGACTCGGGAAATAAAGGCCGACGAAGACAGGGTACTTTTGCGAGTTTTCAGAAAGCGCTCAGATGAGTGTTAATATATCAATTATCACGAGCTTCCACTTCAACACAAATTAAATTTAACACACGCTTTACACCCTTGAAGGACCTATTAACTTAAAAATAATAACACTTTTTTGCTGCGTGTTGTGGTTTTTGAGCAGTGAGGTCGCTAACTTTCGCGTCTGGCCAGGTGCTAATTTACGCCTTTTGCCGCCCTTACTGTTGTGGGCTGTAAAAAAACTATTTTAACGTATTTCCTAAAACGAAACTCGTTTCATTTACTTGTGACCCAAGATGGTTTCCTGGGCAAAGTTTGAGGAAAACTTTTTTCTGACCCGAAATGCAGTGGACCGCTCTTACAGACATTGCCACTTAAATTCCCGATCGTTTGCAATTGAAAAAAGATACCCCAAACTGTCAATTTTATCAGCGAAACAAAGTGGAGCTCAATTTTACATTTTATTGCGAAGCATTCGAAAAGAAATTATGCCATTGGTTAAAATTAATTCAATTTGGGGTCACTTACAGGATGCGGACGAAAATTCTAGATGTTGATAAAATTCTAGAAGGTCGAGACTTCCTCTTACTAATCATTGAAAACAATGAATCATGTGAAATACAATTGTTATAATGAATAAAAATTATTGGAAACTGTATTAAACGGAGTTTCATTAAGAATTTTGATGTGGCGAAAGAATTTAAGAGTTTGTAAATTCTTTGTCAAATTTCCTTGTTTCTTAGTTGCCTTCACTGCGGATGACATCAGCTATCAGTGCGCAAACGTTGGCTTCATCTTTTGTTCCGGCGAATTATTTGGGTCGTTCCCCGAATGAGTTTTGGGATCGATATGTAAAGATTTCGTTATGCAGACCACGTTATGTACGACTTTAAAATTAACATTTAAATAGGTTTTTGTTAAGAATCGCATAATTCAATTAAAATTATCAAAGATATTGCTTATTCTAGTGTAAAGTGAACCATGAGTGAACAACCTGGAGCTTAGCTCCTCAAAAATGAATTTTGTTTCAGGGATATTTGTATGCTTCCAGCTGGAACCATTTACCCATTATAGCGTAATATAATAGTTGCAAACAGCTCAAAATAAATTCACTTTAGGAATGATCAAATTTCTGTTTGAGAAAAGTGTAAAATGATCAGCAGTTGAAGAAATCTGGCATTTATATCAGAATCCCAATTTGCACATAGGTTCGATTTCCTTTCTAAAAATCAATTTCAAAAATGACTTAAATGAATAAATTAACTATCACTGTGAAATTTCCCGGTTGCAGACTTTTGTTAACACCAATAAGGAAAAACACCAAGAAGAGCCTTTTGCAATTAGCCTTGTTCGATCTTGGTAAGTACTGAAATTTAATTCATCTGGGGAGTTTACCAATTGTTGCCAAATCTTTGCTGAAGACGAAACTTTAACTCACAAAAAATTGAAAAAATTGCCTTTCTAATTTTCATAAATGCTAAAACTAAGTTTCCCATAAGTATCTTCTAAGCTATATCTCAGGTCACACAATTCGCTTGTAATACGTACTTAGCAAGACAAACAGCGACACTAGGAAACACTGTTCAAGAGCTTTAATGTAAATGGTAACATTTCAGTATATCATTCACAACCGTAAAACTTAGAACCACCGAGTACGCAACATAGTAAGTAGCACCTTACATAACTACTTCTCTGAGATTTTTGCTTCAAAATTCTAGCAGCAGTGGAGTAGCAGACTTTTACCTATTTTGCAAGTCATTAAATATAATGACGCTAGTAGTTATATAGTTGGGGGTACCAGAGCATTTTTGTCAAAAATTCTCTGATACCTGCCCAACTATAAACTACTTTCCATCTGATGGCAACAATTTTATGGAGAACTATATGTATTTCATTTTATGGTATTATTTTATGGAATCTATATGTTTTTATTTCATGTGGTATCGAACGCATTTTCCATCGCGTGACTTCATACAACAGGAAGTCTTAAACCACAGGGACTTTCCCGAGGATATGAGTCATCAGATTGCTTTTGTTAGATTTAGACCAACACAGCTGTGTCGTGACGTCATCACTAACAGCTATTGTGTCAAGGTCATCAGACAGTCGTACGATATCTCATCAACCAATCAAAAACGTACCCATAAATTATTTTTTCCGATAAATTTAGCAGAAGTTTCTGCATTTTGGTAAAATATCAGCAGTCGATACATTTTTGAATTGCATAATGTCCGTAAGCGTAACTTGTTATTCCATCGTTTGCTATATATCGTTTATCGTCGAAACAGCTGAGTGACACTTTATTGAGCTCATAACTACCTAGTTGATGATTCATACTTCTGATTGTTTTCATGGTATGATGTATTTGTTTGTTATTAATTAATACATTTTTATAACCTTCATGTTTGATATTGTTCTTTATTATGTTCTTCTTGATTCCCTTGGCTGTTTTTCCTACTTTCTGGTTGTCTTTTATGTAGCTGTACATTTTTGATCGAAGACCTACGAATTCTGTGATTGGTATTCCAGATGCTTCATCCTTGAATTTACCGATTACCTTCTTGTTTGTCTTATCGAAATACGGAGAGTTTTCTGGATAGTCGCTGTTGTCAAATCGATCTTTGGCATTCCAAAAGTCTCGGTACACATCTTCAGCTTCAATCTCATATGTTAGACTGTCTGTGTCAGTGAAGAGCAGCTTGGCTTTGTCTCCATACTTTTCTTTTATGTAGTTATAATGAAATTCATACATTAGAGTTTTGCTCAGATCAAGAATACACATACCTACATATGCCTGCCTGTTTAGAGTTAGCGTTTCTTTGATCTTATGCACTGCTACTAGATTTTCATTGCATATCTTACTGCTTACATAAGTTGGTTTAGAAGCCATTTTCAATAATTTCTTTTCATCTGTAATAAGTCTGACATCGACACGCTTTCTTATGTTCTCCATCGTTTTTCCAAATACTGAGTTATTCATCAGTTTGAAGAAGTCTTTTTCGAATGAATTTTTCGCTTGAGTACGTTTTTGTGTATTGAAGTCTATGTATTGCTTGAGCCATGGAGACTGGTTGAATTCTAACACTCGATGGACTTTCTTTAGTTTCAATCCAAGATCAAGATACAGCTGTAGGTTTCTATAGTGTAGAACATATTTTTCTTTGTCGCATAAAGTAGGGATCAGTTTGTGTACTAGTCCTGTCGATATGTTGAACTTTTTCTGTATGTTCTTACAATATCCAGACAACATGTCATCAGTTACTTTAACCTTTTCCGGTCCTAGAGGGTAGTCGTTATGAAGATCATGCAACTCTTTGGGGTATTCTAGATCAACTTCTAGTATCAATCCTTTATTACTGTCTTCATTATACTGAGCTAAATTGATTTTATTAATCTGCTTTTCTGTCATCCATTTGAAACCACCTGTGGGGAGATATTGACTCATAGCCCAACCGTATAAATTATTAGCATCAAGGTACATAATATACTTTGAGGGCGCCTTCTCATCATATTCTTTCATGTACTTGTTGTTTGCTTTTCCATATCGATTGGCAATATAAGATATACCACCACGCATACCTTTTTCAATAAATTGGAACATGTCTATGTCCGTCATTAGTTCTAGTTGAATATCAGTCATCTTCAACATAGCATCCCATGACAAACCAGGAGATGTGAAGTAGTGACAGGGGTCAAGTTTGTAATACTGAAGACAGGTCTTACGGAAGTTTTCAAACACGTCGGCTAATAGAAGTATATCAGACTTAAGATATAGATTATGGTATTCACCCATCGTTTGTAATTGGAATGTAGTCCACACTTTTTGAGCATGGCTATAATCCTCATCTGTTATATGCTCATTATTCAATATGCTGTAAAATTCTTCTTTAGTTGGCAATTCTGTTTTATCGAATTTTTCAAAACTGTCCATGAAATCGTATGGATAAATACCTTTTCGCGTCATAAGATTGAATTTTCCTTTTTTGAATTTTTTGCTTGTATATTTCAAAGCTTCTGCCGGCAAATTACTGACTAATTTATCCAAACTTGAGCTCATAAACTGGAAACTATCAATGAAGGTAAGATGATTACCAAGCATGAAAGCCATATATTTTTCCATATTGTTCGGTATGGCATTGATATTCATTTGTTTCTCCTCTCCTTTCTTATTTTTGTATGCATGTTTCTTAACAATAGCTCCAATCTCTTGCATTATAAAATGACTGTCATAACCTCTCAAATTATGGAATATAACAGGAATTTTTATTTCTTTTGGATTTATTCTGAGTTTTAGATTACAGTCTTGATGTGCTGAGCCTCTGTATTTGCCAGTAATATGACAATGATCTCTGACCCGAATGTCTTTTTCAGTATATTTTTTATCACAGATGTGACATATTGTTGCTTTTTTGAATTCATTTTCATCCTCTTTTGTCATTCTCAATGGTTTATCGAAATGTTTTTTCATTACTTTTTTACAGTATTTTACTTCTTCTAACATATTTTCCATGAATTTGTACACAGCCTTTTCACCCCTATATAGTTGTATTGGTTTTGTATGCTTATCATCATAACAGCAAACCACTTTATAACCATATCCACAGTCTGTATGTCTTTGGTATGCTTCGGTGTATGATTTATTACTGTCTGGTTGACATCCTTGTACCTTTTCAGTTATAGCCTCAAAATCAGCATAAATGACAAATGGCACAGGTTGCTGTTTATGAAAGTTGTTGAATTTCAGTATGTTATTGTCTTTGTCCGGCATTTTTATTGCTTGCTGACCGTTCACTTGAATACAGTTTTCTTTGTGGTTGTTTAATACTCTTTCAGAACTGAAACATTGCAGACAGTACATACAAAAGTGTTTCCTCTCTTTGTGTTTTGTTTGATTATACATGAACTTGTTGAAATCCTTTATGAGAACATAATGCTTGTTTTCATTTTCAGTTACTAGAAGTAGTTCCATATGATCTTCGAACTTTTCTTTTGAAACATAGATGGGATATGACTCTTTGTTTTCATATCCGAATACGTTTATGTTTATACTGTTTTGCTTCTCAATTTTGTTGTAATTTTTGACATTGACTGGAAATTCAACACCTGAGTAATCTAGATTTTTAACATATAATTTATCAGATTTTTTAATCCTCTGAGGATATTTCTCTTGTGGGTTTAAGTGTCGGATATGACACCATCTGAAACATTCATTATCCTCATTTTTCATGTTTATTAAGCCTTTAGCACTGTTTCGCAGTTCGTAAGGCAGTTGGATATATGAGGATCCTTTCATGGGTTTGTATTTGACAATGTTGAGGTAATGGCTATCAACAGATTGGATGGTCCATCCTGAACCTTCTGATATCCACTGGGAGATCTGGTTTAAGATATTTTGTTTAGACATTTGTAATGCTTCATTGATTTCTGTATGGTTCATAATTGTTTGGACTTTACTGTTGAAATATCCATTTTTAATTACTATTTCACCATCAGACATTTTATTGAATGTGACTTTCAATGTTTCAACATATTTCAAGCCTTTTATTTCATTCAACAGTGTGTTAATATGAGATTCTGTAGCCTTTCTGGTGTTTTGCATTTGAACCAAAGGGTCTTTATTGTTTTTAATGCTGATTTGGTATGACTTAGTGTAGCCTTTTAAAGCTTTGTCTGTTTGTTCTATTTTGGTTCTTGATGCTGGAACCGGTTTTTGAACTGCATTTTGTTTAGTTCTTGGTGCTGGAACTGGTTTGTAATCATCCCTGAATTCTGGAGGCGGTAGAATGATGTTTTCTTCATATTCTTTAGCCATCTGTTTGACACTTTTGCGAGGCGTTGGTATTGGTCTCCTTGATTCGTATGTTCTTGGTGCTGGAACTGGCTTCTTCTTCTCCTGCTTCAGAAGCAATTTGATAAGTTCCGATTTGCTGAGTTTCTTCAAACTAGCTTTATCCATATTTATATGATTAGATTTTTCTGATTTCATTATATATACTATAGTATTGATATTTCTTTAAGTAGTTTCAATCTGCGTTCAAACACAGTCAAGAATTCAAATGATTCAATAACGGATCCTTCGAACTGTAATTATGAAACATTATTATGCATTATGTCTTTGCATTATGTTATTGAGTTTTTCCCTAAGATTAATTATAGTAGTATTTCTTCGGTGCTTATTTGTGTTCAAATGACACCATTTACCAGCTAGAGTATAATTACGACCAGTATTGCATATATCACAATACCATTCCTTATTTAGCATGTACTTCGATTTTTGTTGTTTTATAGCCTCCTTCTTCTCCTCTTCAGTTGAATACTTTTTTGGTCTACCTCGACCTCTCTTTACATTTTGATTTTCCATATATATAATCTATATATTATTTTTCTCTTTATAAGTGTTTGTGTATGAATTTCAAATGATTGCTTAATGTTTCTGTTGACTTGAATTTTCTGGAACAATGTTTGCATTTGATTCTTACACCCTGGAAATAAAGTATGATTTCTTTAATGATTTCATCATAATCGTTGCTGACTAATATTTTGTAATTGTTGTTTTCGTACTCTTGTAGCATCATCTCCTGTTCTTCTGAAAGCTTTCCATAACCAGTTGGTGTTTTAAATTCGATTGCAAAACCTGAGTACTTCAAATGCATATTTCCAATGAATAGATCACAAGCTCCCTTCTGATAACCCATGTTGTATGATTTTATTCTCATGTTACCATTAATTTGGTTTTCACCTAATGTTGGGATTAGGATTGCTTTAGGATAATTGTTTCTAATAAAGTTGACTACCTTTTTATGTAAATCATATTCTGTGTTGATATTGAATGTCAGCATTTTGTATGGCCTGTTGTTGAATTCATACTTACCGATTTTTCTGATTGATGGTAAAACCTCTTTTGTTACCCAACGTTTGAATTCTTTCGCTTTATCCATATCAGATTTCAAAATTAGGCTGTACAGTCCGGATTCATTTATGTAAATCGCGTTTGCGGGGGGTAATTTCGAGGGACCCAAATTGGGTCCCCATTTTTTAGATCGTTCAGAGAACATTTATCTTCAGAATCAACATGTTTGAAAATAGCTTTTTTTGTATTTGAATATCCCAAAATGCTTGCAACAGTTTTAGCACGGAACCATACATCATCATCCTTTTTAATGATAGCTAATTTATTTCCTTCATAAATGAATTTTTCCATATATAATTATATATTTTTATTTTTTTAAACCTGTTCACCAGAGTAGATGATAGCTCCAGAAATTATCATAATTCGGATCCTTATATGTTAAATTACCATCCTTATCTTTTATCTTGGACGCTCTTTTTCTGTACAATCTACGACGTATCCAATCTTGGTGTGTTAAAAAATCTTTGCATCTAGAATCCCCAAAGTGAATTTTTTCACCATTTTTAAGAGTTACCATATATTTTTTATTCATTCTGTTGGAGTATTCAAGGTTCTTAGCACCATATACGTTGATTGCTCTATGTTTTAATAAGTCAAAATCCTTACCAGTTACGGTATTCATATAATAAGGTTATATATTTATAATAGCCAGAAACAATTATATTTTTGGCTACAAAATAGCAAATAAACAGTATATACTGTATCAATCGATATAATATATATTAGATAATTATCTTTAAACCATTTTATATATCCTTTAAGTCCTTTAACGGAATCCAACTATTAAAGTCATTACTATACCCCTTCCACTTAACCAAAGCTTGTTTCTTCTTATAATCCCTCCGAATGACTTTATCAATTCTGAATACGTCTTGTTTTGCTTTTAATAATTCAGGTTCATAGAAAGATCCCTTTATCTCTTCATCATTGAGGTCTTTCAGTTTGTATGTGATTGGATCAGTGTATTGGATTTTATCAACTATAAAAACTTCCTCAGACCAATTTGGTGTATAGCCCTTATCAAACACATTTCGTTTATATTTACTTATTCTAACCTTATCACCATTTTTGAATTTCGGTTTAGATGATACTTGCTCCAAATTACCATACAGATTAAAGTAAACAGTCCCTTCATTCTTCTTTTTGCTTGCTTCTGTAGGCGTCATCTTTATGCTTGAATGTTTAGTGTTGTTATATTGTTTCACTAATTTGGGTAGCATGTCAAGATACTGTGTATTACCTTGAACAGTAAACTGCTTCCACATCTTGGTTTTAATTGTTCTGTTCCATCTTTCACAAACTGACGACTTTTCCTCATTCTCAGTTGAGTACAAGGTTATTTTATTCTTTTCTAAGAGGTCTTTCATGTGTTTGTTGTAATACTCTTTGCCTTTGTCTGTCCATAAATATTCCGGTTTTCTACCTTCTTTAAGGATTGTTTTAAAAGCATTCATAACGGTTTCACCTTTTTTATCTTTTAATGGGACAATCCAACCGTATTTAGAGAATACATCTAAAACCATAAGAAGATATCTGTAGCCAGCGTTCCATCGACTGAACTTTTGCATCTCAACAATATCAGAGCACCATATTTCGTCAATATGATTTACAATTACCCGCCGCCGAGTAAAATTTCGTTTTATGGGCTTATGAAGCTCATCAGCTAATTTTTCTTGCCAGTTTTTTTCTTCACTCGACGGCCTTTTCCGTTTTTTGGCTTCCTTTGTTTTACACCGAGACCTAGTTTTTGTTTTGTATTAATCAAGAACCGAGCTGTTTGTCCCCATTTTGGCATCTGTCCATAAGGTATTCCATCCAATGACTTGACCATTTGTTTGTCACATTCGCCTTTGTTTTTCCCCATATCATAACAAATATCATGATGAGCTGCTATTTCATCCACTTTATTGTAAGGTTGTACGTGCCACTTGGTGACCTCTCCAGTGTTCCTATCATACTCTATTTTCCAGGGGTCCATCCAGCTTTTGGTTTCGGTATTTTCTCAATTAGTTTATGTATATCAACACCAGCGCCATCCAAATCCTTTCTGTCGGTTTTATACTTTCTATTTGGTCTGATTTTGGTTGATAATTGATCAAGAGCTTGACTTCCGACATTTTGAATCATTGGATTCAACTTATCCAGAGCATAATCGATAGCCTTTTTCTGCAGTTTTGGGTTTCTCAAGGCTTCTGATCCATAATATCTTCCCATTTCAACAGCCTTTTTTCCCAGCCAAGGAATACCGTGGTGAATCAATAAATCAGTACCAGTTGATGCTACTGTATCTAGTACGCCCGCCCCTTTCGACGGGCCAGCCCGTTTCCCGCCTGTTTAACGAATTTCGTCTTAGTGATTCCACATTCAGAGCATTTGCATTTAAGCATAAGCCTCCCATTTTTAGCCTTTTCATATCGTTCACTCCCGGGTACACATTCTGTGACCCTTTTTTGTTTCACGCAATATGATTTCATATATAATATGATTAGATTAGATTAAGGTTCAATATATACGTTTTCATATTTACCAGTTTTCGGATTTTTCACCAAACGCATAACAGTACCCTTCTTTGGTTTAGTCCAAAATTTCTTGCTCGTTATACCAGTTGGTCCTGTGAAAGCACCTTTTAAGATATCACCAGACCAATATCGGTCAAATACATGGTTGGTTGATGGAATTACTTTGCGAGTTATTTGTTCGGCTATTTTGGCTGCCTCGAAAGCTTTACCTAATGGATTTTCACCTCCTTTTTGGCTTTTGATGAATTTGGTTTTCGTAATACCACATTCACCACAAATACATTTCATCATAAGTCTGTTATTTTTGGCTCTCACATATCTTTCACTCCCTGGAACACATTCTGTGACCCTTTTCTGTTTCACACAATAACTTTCGACCATATATAATTGGATTACATATTTTTGAAATACTGTTCTAAGAATTTCTCATTATTCGTCGTATCATATATGTCGAAAACTTCCAACAGATCAAAATATGATTTGCCCTTATTCATCTCATTCAAAAAGTATAAACAGAAGTAACCGCATGTTGTCGTTAGTAAATTTTGTATTTGATTGTTCTGATGAAGCAATGTTAAATTCTTTTTTCTCGCATGATTGACAATTTCTTGGAAGGGAGGCAAACCAAAGCTATCAAAGTAATTGACGACGTTATCTTTCACATACGTGGATACCCAATGGCTACCGCTCATATATGATGGTTCAAGATTGTAAATGAATAGAGCCTGTCTATGATCGTGAGGGACGTTTTCATCTCTTGACAATACATCATTAATTGGGATATTCAGATATTTACACCATTTTATTAAATCATAATTTGACAAAGGAATGTTTTTATGAAATTTGGGTTTTATAATAGAATGTTTAAGAGAGGGACGTTTTTGAATGGTGAGTTTTTGCCTAATAGTAGACCTTTGCCCTTTTTCTGAGCTTTTTTTTTGGGAGCTTTTTTTTTAGTCCCCATACCTAATGTTTGATCAGGCCAATTTCCATAAAAAGGCGGTGTTCTATACATTGGGACTAACAAACCACCATCTTGATTGTTAACAGTAGTTGGTTTTGGTATAGATCTGGGTGGTCTTTGTTTAGGCTGTCCCATCTGAGGGGCACCTTTACCAGTCATCTTCTTTATTGCCTCAATAGCTAAAGGGACTCCAATTGATGCGAGAAGAGTACCTAAGAACCCACCTGTTTGTACTTTCGTCGGTTTTATATGAACACCAGAGCCTGTTTGTAGAGCATTTAATATATCCTTCTTTTGTTTGGTTGTCAAAAGATGTTTATATGTTATCAACTGATCGATTTTATTTTGTGGTACGAGGAACCCACCAGTTTGAACACCTTTTCCGGATATCTTCTTAACAATCTGAGATGCTCCTTCACTAGCTGCTCCAGCTAAAGCCGACAATCCAAGAGTCTTAGCAATCGTTGGACCAAAAGTTCTTCCAAGTGTTAGAACTGTAGACAGAAGAGATCCACCTACTTGCTTTCGAATGTTTGTTTTAGAAAGTTTAATGTCCATTCCCTTTTTCAATTTTCTATTTTTATCCAATCGCTTAACTATATTCTGAGGTACGTATAGAGTGTCATTCCCAGATAGAGAGTCCTTCGTGAGCCTTAGAACTATTGTTTCTCTTTTATGATACGCGTTACTAAGATTCTTTTTCTGGTTTGGTGATAAACTAACTTTAATTTCATACAATTGAGTCATATAATATATGTTAGATAAATTCTCTTTTAAAAAACATATTCATTTAAATTTTCATCGATGTAAAACTTATTTATTTAAACTATCATCAATTCGTTTCCAACTGTCTTTACTACAACCTCACTCTCGTAAAATACGATGCTATGAGCTCGGACGTTTGCTGTCGGGGCTACATTGAGACGATAATGGAGAATCAACTGTTTAGGATCTCTCGTCACTACCTCTTTCTGATATGACAAATCGAAATACAATAATCCATACAAACTAGTGAAATTGGATACATTAAGCTGTGTTCCTGAATTGTAATCGTTCTTACGAAATGCATATGACATGAGATCATTAAATATCCGTATTTTAGAGTCACTATCATATTCCAGCTCTGGGTAAAAAACATTATTCCCGTATTCAAGCCTGCAGTTTGATAGAGAGCTATTAGCATCAGCTGCATTCAACTTGAAAGTGTCAAATAAATACGGACTCCTCTCTGCTTCATCATCATTTGGTCCGTCTGTCCTCTGGAGATATATAAAAACATGTTTAACGTCATCGATAGCTGGACTGATTTGAAACATATTCTGAACAGCTCTGGTATTTGCTGACTGATTGTAGAGATCTCGCATATATGTCCAGGTTGTTGGCTTGAGAAACTCTGAAACGAAATTACTATACATGCTGTCTTTTGGGATTAATCTTGGGAGCCAAAGATACAATCTCTTTACTACAACACGACCAGGGTCTGTGCCATTTGCCATGTGAATCAGTTCACTGTCTTCGTTAAATGTAAGTTCAATTGTGAGCTGCATCGGAGGCAACATTTTTCTTTCTAATTCTTGAAAAAAGCTGTATCTGTTTAATGGAAGCATCTCATTAATACTTTTAGCTCCCCCACCACCGTTGTTTTGTACTGCTTGGGTTAAAATACGACGGGCCTCAAAACCTGTGTTTGTATTTGCTGTAGTTCCATCAGTATCAAGATACCAGAACGAATTCTTTCCAACAGATCTACTATAATCATCACTGTATTCGAGTAAATTTTTCACATTCGTAATTCTATGTAAATTATCACTCTCGTATACTATTTTACCAGACGATTTAATAACCATATGTCTGATTAGACTGTGAGATCCGTTTATCATAGTGATGCGATCCGCTTGAGCATATCCAGCACCATCTGCCCTTTTTTGAAGCTCTTTAGTAACTTCGAAATACCCATTGAAAAAATCGAACATTGTCGACCTATCGTTGATTGTGAATCTGTAACCTGTCTTTTTCTGGCTTTGATTGTTAGCAGGTTGCTCAATGACATTATCCAAATGGAAACGAACGTATTCATATCGTTGCAGATTTTCATTTGTTCTGAAACTCATTTATATGAATAGTTTAGATAAAATTCACTCTTTATATAAACCATTTCCCACTTATTAGTCTATTTATAATTGGATATAATTCACTTTTTAATAACATTTTATCGTCTTAATCCAGTACCAGATATAAGTCTATTCAAAATTATGTCATAGTCTTCTTGTTTTGGTTTAGCAGGTTTGGTTGGTTTCATGGTTTTATTCATTGATTGTTTAGTTGAACCGTGTAATTTTCTCATAATAAGCTCTCCGCTTTTTTCAGCTGCTTTTTTTCCCAGTTTGTCTCCAGCATGTGAAATACTAGATTCAAGCGCTTTTTTGGCAAAAGGTTTTAAAACCTTTTCTGGAACTTTACTTAACACCCTTCTAACTGGTTTGAAAATGTTATCAACAATGATCCCAGACCCTTTATGTTCATAAACAAATCGTCCAAGTTTTGGATGATAAATACGCTTGTATTCATATGATGACATCTATAACTATTAGTTAGATTAATATTTTTTCTCTCTTAAAATCAAACTGAATGAAGTGTCACTATGATTAAGATCTATGATTCTCCGTTTACCGTCGGTGATATAAATCCGAATTTTATTAATCGTATTTTTATTGACAGGATTGAACTGTACTCGTCTTGGCTCTTGTGTGAAACTATAACTCGGGGTGAGAGTTGAGGTACTGAAACTATATATAATATCCGTTTCATCACCATCAACTAGACTTTCGGATATGAGGTCACTATGAATATTGAGGATTTCTCTGTCTTGAGAGAGATTAGGAATGTAATCTCCAACGTTTTCACTACTAGTCAGTATTTTTTTATTGAAACCAATAAGATCATTAAAATCACTTTGAGTCAGATCTAATCTGTAATTTGAGGCAAGTGTTATTATTGTCCTAAATATCGTGTCGTCAAACTCGAGAGTGATAGGATATTGGGGGTTGGATGAGGTCCCTGTTTTTGTTCGTTCTTTGATTAAATTGTCAAAATCAACGTAATTCCAGACTCCAGGGTTAAATATAATTTCCGTCCAATTAGCACCACTATCTGTCGAATATCTTATTTTCTGATTATTAAGTTCTTTTGTGACGTTAAACCAAGTAAAGGACATCGAAATGATTCGCTCGAGGCCGATTTCATATTGTCGATTCGGATCGAGAATTATCGGATTGATGTATTTGATTATGAAATCACTCGGTTTATTACCATTCTTGTCTCTGACTGAATGGGATCATAAGATAAGTTGTCTATCCATTATATGATTAGTTTACATAAAATAGTTTTTGTATATTTTGTTGTATTGTGACCTATTGAGTATTGAATTTCTTAACAAGATGTCGAGAAGAGCAACGCCTGTATTCCGTAGTTCGATGCTATTATTACCGGCAACCTTTGATCCGATAATCAGCTCAAGCTTTTTCAACATTTCTTTCGGATTATTAAAAAACATTACCTGTCCACCTTTTTTTGTTTTTTTCTTCAAACCAGACCCTTTAATATTTTTCAGTCTTTGATTATTGTAATTTATATAATCATTCAATACCTTTCTTGTATCTTGAATAATTTTTCTTCGATATTGAGCCTCAGCTTCAGTGATTGAACCACTACTTAATTTTTTAGTGATATCACTCGAATAACCACTTAGTTGTTTCCGTTTCTCTTTAGCCTTTTTAAGGGCGTTGGTAAGATAAGATTTCCTCTTTGTGTCATTCATATCTTCTTGTTGAAGTCGTAATTCAACGTCTTCATAATTCGGTATTTCAAGTTCATCCAAAACTTGGTTAATTGCATCCTCATCGAGAATGTTATAATCAGGTCCTTCTTCTTCTTCGTATTCAGGTGGAAGATCTTCTGGTTCATACATGTATTCTGGGTCAATATAAATTCGTTTTTCTCCGGATGCTAAATCCTTAAGGACATCTTCATAACTTGGAGGTTTTGGAACTAACTGTTTCTCGTTTTGTGGTAGAACTTGATCACCAAATAGATCTTCCAATCCATAATCAGGCACTTCATCATCAATAGCTATTCCATAATCTGGAACAGGTCGCTTTTTCTTTGGTAATCTTCTCAATGGCATTTTTGGAGCTGTGAGTTCCTTTAATCCTGATGTTATAGGTTTGAAAAGTTTCTCTGCCTCGACTTCACCCATTTGATCAGATATCGTTTTTTGTTTTATTGTCTCTCTTACTGTGTTAATCTTTTTACCAAGATCGGATCGTTTCTCAGCCATTTCTTTCCATTTGAGTAAACTCATTATATCATTTGTTACATAAAATTTCGTATTTTGTTCGGAAAAATTAGGGTTATCATATATAAAAACGCTCGCATAGCGTGTCGCATAGCGTGTCGCATAGCGTGTCGCATAGCGAGTGGCCATGCGATAAAATTGTATAACATAGTATCATATGAAGATTCAAAATTACGACATTCAAGATGATGAAAACAACGATTTTGTTCAATTAAAGAGTTTCATGCCAAACCGATGTTTCAGGATGCTTATTTGTGCTCCCTCTGGTGGTGGCAAGACTAACCTTTTGCTTGATATGATATATAGGCTTCTCTATTTTGATAAGATATACCTTTATGCTCGAAATCTCTCCCAAAGCAAATATAAGCATCTGTTGAAATCTCTTGAACCAATATCAAAATCAAAAGAGGTCGGTTATGACGTGATAGAAGCAAGTAATGATGAAATCATCCCTCTGACAGATTTGTCTGATGAAAACCAAAAATTAATCATATTTGATGACTATTTGAATACAGGTAAGAAAAATGACGAACGAATACGTGACTACTTCACCAATTCAAGAAATAAAAATTGTTGTTGTATATATTTGAGTCAAAGCTATTACGGAACCGATAAAACAATAAGACTGAATAGTTCACATTTTTGTGTTTTTGATTTTCCTTCTATAAACGAGCAATCGATGATTTGCCGAGAACTGAACATAAATAAATCAGATTATCAGAAAGCTACTAAGGATCCATATAGTTTTTTGTATGTTGATAAGGTCAAAAAAAAGGTAGCCCGAAATTTCGACGAAAAAATCTAAACTAATATTATATGAGTTATACAAACGGTATCCTTAATCATGATGATTCTCAAGGACAAGGTCAAAGAGGTTTACCAGGCATTGGATTCAAATTAGATTCAAATAATGATTATGATATGCAAAACAAAAAACTGGTTAATGTAAAACAGGGAACTAATAATAACGACGTTGTTACAAAATCTTATCTTGATTCAGAGATAGCCAAGATTCCAAGTGTGGATACATCTAAATTTGTTGCAATATCTGGTGATACGATGACAGGGTCACTCATTGTCCCAAAAGACAATTATCCAGTTCATGGTAATCTCAACAAGGTTATCAATTATGAATCGCAAAGAGAGATATTCTTGTCAAAGAAGGAAGGAGGTCAAATGGAGAATACTCTTAATATGAATAATAATTTCATCACAAATGTGAAAGATCCAGTTAATTTAGACCATTGTGTTAATAAAAAGTATGTCGACAATTCAGTAAAAAATAAAGCAGACCTTTCAAAGACAACAACACAAACATTTCAGGGAAGAGTACAGGTCCCTGATTTCAATTCAAGGCAACACAATGGATCGGATATCGTGAACCTTCGTTATATTAATGGTATATTTCTAAATAAAAAAACGGGAGGTGCTCTTAGCAATCCGATATCATTTCTCAATTCTCTACCAAACAACCAAAAACAGATTCACAACCTAGGATCACCGCAATTCAATAGTAGCGCTACAAACAAACAATACGTTGACAGTGAACTAGCAAAAATACTATCTATTAACACAACACCATTCCTTAAAAAAGATGGTTCAGTTTCAATGACTGGAAATCTTAATTTGGGTGGGAATAAAATTGTTAACTTACAAACCGATTACAGAGACTCGAAATCCGCAGTTAATGTTGATTTTGTGCAAGAGGAAATAAAAGATTTGAGAATTCTTGTCACTCAAAAAATTCGTGAATCTCATATCAATAACTCAGGTCAAAAAAGGGACGCCTTCAGATACTTGATGGAAGACGATGATGAATCTTCGAGTGAAAACAATATCAAGGTTTTGGGTATTGTTGATTTTCCCAATTCTCCACATCAAATTAATAAAAAAGCTTACCAACTTCAACTCTTGTTTGAAAAAAGCTCACCCAACAAGTACCGGTCACGCCTCGGTTTTAACTTATATAAACTTCCAGTCGGGTATTACACAATGGTCGTTGAATGGTTTCCGCCGGAAATGAATGAGATAACTGTAACAGCTCAAGGAAAAACGATTTCAATTTCTGATGAAACAATCAAAACATTCGAGAAGTACACCAAAACAGTTATCCACTTTCGCAGATGGGGTAGCTCACCTCCACAATTCCTTTATCTTGATTTGCACGGTACAGTCAGTAAACAATCGTTTTTAACAATTGGGCATTTAATTGTCTATGGTGTTAAAGAAACACTTTCAAACGTTGACCCAAGTGTCTATGACACCGCTTTTGTTATTAAAAATGGCAAAATGGTGATGGAAACGGATCTAGATATGAATAATCATAAAATAGAAAATTTAGACGATCCATTAAATGAAGGCGATGCCTGCAATAAACGTTCTTTAAATATTGTGGAAACAAAAATAAATGACTTATCTTATTATACCAAGGATTATATATACAGAACTATTTTCGGGGATGATTTTTATGATCTAGAAGAAACAAGCACGTATAATCTCGTAAATGGTGTATCCGGTGTTGTTATTAGTGGTCTACGACCTAATTTAATCCTCGGCACAAATCGTCTTATAAATTTTTATAGTCCAAAATATGGTTTACAATTAAATATAAAGACACATATTCGAACAGTTAATATATTCAATCAAAATACAAGTTTTACCTTCTTCATGTCTTTTTTACACGATACAACCAAAACATGTGAGATAAGTTGGTCAAACACTGTGAACTTTCATGTCAAATTCCATCCTCGATATCAGATCACCGATAACAAATTAAAAATTGATGCTCACTCCAAAAATTATGAAAAAACATTCACAACCGACTTCCAAAACAAGCAAATTTTTGTATGGATATGCTATAACGGCTCTAATAATTTACATAAATTCAGTTTGAGTAATTACTCATCTCATGTCCAAGAAACATTCGCTGCACCTGTTAACTTTCAAAGTAGAAAACTTGAAATAGACTATAACGGATATGTTAAAAAAGTAGGTTTGATTAATAAATTCATTGATATAGGCAGCTTAGAATTTCATAAAATTTTATTAGAGGAAAAGAGAAATGGTTCTTATCTAGAATAATATAAACAAAGAATATATGTCAAGTTTCACAGACTATGAAAAACATCATTTACATAATTACGTATACAAAAAAGAAACCTTATACACTAAACAAGAGGTTGATATTAAAATGACTGCATTGAAGTCTGAAATACGATTACAATTATCAGAAACTTTATTCTGGGAAAGTTATCAACTAGCTGATTGCTTATATAATATAGACCGAGGTATTCCATCTGAGGTTACTTTTGATAATTCAACTAGAGCAGTATCAGATCTTTTTGATCAATCTCTTAAAGAAAATCATTCTAATCAAACAACACAAGCAAATAGACCAATTTTATGTACAAAAGCCGAAAAAATCAATTATCGATATTATTTAAAATTCGATGGAAATAAGCGAATGTTATCAAACATAAATTTAAATCCTGGTTCTGGACAAGCTGATATAGTTAATGTTTTCATTGTTTATCGAATAAATTCATACACAGGATCTTATGCTGTTCGTAATGGACTTTTCGGACACGATGATGGAGGTTATGACAAATTTGTTGCATTCTCGCCGACTGGTGAGTTACTTGTAAGTGGAACAACAAATCAGCATATTGTCATTGGACCAAGCTCTTTTAATAGTAAGAATGCTACAGCACCATACCAATCAAAAGCTAATGCGGGTGAACTGAATAAATGGATCTGTTTATCAATTCACTGGGATGTACCTGGTGGTAACAACGCTTCTGAAACATGGTGTAACGGCAAAAAATTAGCTAATTTCACAGCAAGAACATCACAAGGAAGTACCACCATGACATTTGGAGATTTGAATCCCTCTGGTACTGCAGGCTTGAAGGGTGATATAGCTTTTTTTTGTCTTTATAAAGGTAAAAATCTTACTGAATCAAATATCAAACTTCACCATTACGTACTTTGTAGATGGTATGTCAATGATTATGATCCGATTTCATTCAACTAAAATATATAATCATATAATATGAAGAATATATTCAATTGGAACCATGTTTCAGAAAAATTAACGGAAGAACAAATATCTGAGTTGAAAGCATTGTACAAATTCTATCATATAAAATATTGGCTTTTCAAAATGACTTTCAAATATTTCAAAAGAGCAGAACTTACATGTAATATTGTATCTGCTTTATTGGTAGTAACAGGAACAGTAGTTGGTGGTGTAACGCTAAACCCTATTCCTCTCGGAATAATATCTGGTTCTGGTCTCTTACTTAAAACATATTCGGAGGCTAAAAATTACAAAAGGAAGATTGAGATGTGTAAATTCGCATACACTTCATATGAAAAGGTTTTAACAGATTTACGATCCTTTATGAGAGGACTGGAGTATAATGACAAAGAATTTCTTGATTATGTCAAAGTTCTCGATGATATAATCATTGATATGTGTCCGTTAACTGACAAATTTGAAAAGAAATATAATAAGGTATTCATCCAATAATAGATTTTATCTTATCACCGATAAGTGACATAATAGTTGTCCAATACCGATCATAAAAAGCTAATGTTTTTTTAGATTTACTGATTGGAATATTTTTGTAAGGTATTCCCATCATCTTGAATATCATTCTCATAATATAATTCATACTTATCATTCTTTTCCTTGTACCATTAACTTCATTAAGAATCTTACCTATCTCAGTAAATACTCTATCGATTTCACATTTTTGATGGTGTGATATTTCTATATTATATTTTTCTTTGATTTTCAGTAACAGGTTGTTAATGTGGTACTCTCGATGGTAAACAGATTTTCTTATAAATCTATGTCTATTCTCATAGAAATCAACATATTCTTTCACATAATTATATCCTTGTACGACACCACAACTTCGACAAACTTGCATTCCGTTTTCGTTTATGACATGCTGATTATCACAGCATTCATCATCTTTCGGTTTTTTATTAGAATCTTCCAATTTTTGGTTACAAAAAGGACAAACAATATCTCCTGATTCTTTCAGTGAATCGTGTATATCTTTATTACAATTCATTCTATACTATTATATGAGATATTTTTTATCTGATTCAGACTTCCTGTTGTATGGAAGTCACGCGATGGAGAATGCGTTCGTTACCACATGAAATAAAAACATATAGATTTCCATAAAATGGAAAATATATAGTTCTCCATAAAATTGAAAATATATAGTCATCCATATAATTGTTGTCATCAGATGGAAAGTAGATATATAGTTGGGTTTGGTAACAGAGCATTTTGAAAAATGCTCTGGTACCCCCAACTATATAACTACTGACGCTATTGCTATTATTATTTTTGTTACCTGTCTATTTTCTAAAATGTCTATGTTGACATGACCTCAAAATTCAATTATTAAGCCTTGCGTTACAGCAGAAGTTCTAGTAGCCCCCTCTCCAATATCCCCACTCGTAGACTTCGATTTTTTGAAGCTCCACCCCACAAAGATAATTTAGGGATAAAAAAGCAATCAGTTTGGGACC
The DNA here is from genome assembly GCA_964030785.1 of Siderastrea siderea. Classification (NCBI taxonomy): domain Eukaryota; kingdom Metazoa; phylum Cnidaria; class Anthozoa; order Scleractinia; family Rhizangiidae; genus Siderastrea; species Siderastrea siderea. The sequence goes on along the minus strand of OZ034976.1, from coordinate 1,650,367 downwards.
ACTTTAGCCGATAGGTTCTGCCTTATAACTATGTAATTACTTCCTTGTAAAATTATACAGGGCTCAATAAAAATGGGAGAACACCAGCTACAATTTGCAGAGGACGTCCAAAAACACCTATCAATAGCCAAAAAAGTACGCGATAGGGTTGGAGAAGGAATGGTTTATTGCAATCTCGGTATCACTACGAAGTTTTGAAAAAGCCATAGAGTTCCACAATAAAGACCTATCAATAGCCAAAGAATTGGGCGATAGGGTTAGAGAAGAAAGAGCTTATTTCAATCTCGGCAACGCTTATAGAAAGTTAAAAAGATTTAAAGAAGCCATAGAGTTCCAGAAAAAGTAGCTACCAATGGCCGAAGAAATGGGCCATAGGGCTGGTGAGGGGATAGCCCACTGCAATCTCGGCAACGCTGATGACAGCCTAGGAAGATCTGAAGAAGCCATAGAATTCCACAATAAACACCTATCAATATCCAAAGAAGTGGGCGATAAGGCTGGAGAAGGAAGAGCTTATTGCAATCTCGGCAACGCTTATTGGAGCCTAGGAAGATCTCAAGAAGCCATAGAATTCCACAATAAAGACCTATCAATATCCAAAGAAGTGGGCGATAAAGCTGGAGAAGGAAGAGCTTATTGCAATCTCGGCAACGCTTATCTGAGCCTAGGAAGATTTCAAGAAGCCATAGAATTCCACGATAAAGCCCTATCAATATTCAAAGAAGTGGGCGATAAGGATGGAGAAGGAAGAGCTTATTGCAATCTCGGCAACGCTTATTACAGCCTAGGAAGATTTCAAGAAGCCATAGAATTCCACAATAAAGCCCTATCAATATTCAAAGAAGTGGGCGATAAGGATGAAGAAGGAACAGCTTATGGCAATCTCGGCATCGCTTATCACAGCCTAGGAAGATTTCAAGAAGCCATAGAATTCCACAATAAACACCTATCAATATCCAAAGAAGTGGGCGATAAGGCTGAAGAAGGAAGAGCTTATTGCAATCTCGGCAACGCTTATTGCAGCCTAGGAAGATTTCAAGAAGCCATAGAATTCCACAATAAACACCTAACAATATCCAAAGAAGTGGGTGATAGGGCTGGAGAAGGAAGAGCTTATGGCAATCTCGGCAACGCTGATGACAGCCTAGGAAGATCTGAAGAAGCCATAGAATTCCACAATAAAGACCTATCAATATCCAAAGAAGTGGGCAGTAAGGATGGAGAAGGAAGAGCTTATGGCAATCTCGGCAACGCTTATCTGAGCCTAGGAAGATTTCAAGAAGCCATAGAATTCCACAATAAAGCCCTATCAATATCCAAAGAAGTGGGCAATAAGGCTGGAGAAGGAAGAGCTTATGGCAATCTCGGCATCGCTTATTGCAGCCTGGCAAGACTTCAAGAAGCCATAGAATTCGACAATAAACACCTATCAATATCCAAAGAAGTGGGTGATAAGGCTGGAGAAGGAAGAGCTTATTGCAATCTCGGCAACGCTTATGACAGCCTAGGAAGATTTCAAGAAGCCATAGAATTCCACAATAAAGCCCTATCAATATCCAAAGAGGTGGGCGATAAGGCTGGAGAAGGAAGAGCTTATGGCAATCTCGGCCACGCTTATTGCAGCCTAGGAAGATTTCAAGAAGCCATAGAATTCGACAATAAACACCTATCAATATCCAAAGAAGTGGGCGATAAGGCTGGAGAAGGAAAAGCTTATGGCAATCTTGGCAACGCTTATGACAGCCTAGGAAGATTTCAAGAAGCCATAGAATTCCACAATAAACACCTAACAATATCCAAAGAAGTGGGCGATAGGGCTGGAGAAGGAATAGCTTATTGCAATCTCGGCATCGCTTATCACAGCCTAGGAAGATTTCAAGAAGCCATAGAATTCCACAATAAACACCTAACAATATCCAAAGAAGTGGGTGATAGGGCTGGAGAAGGAAGAGCTTATTGTAATCTCGGCAACGCTTATCGCATCCTAGGAAGTTTTCAAGAAGCCATAGAATTCCACAATAAACACCTAACAATATCCAAAGAAGTGGGCGATAAGGCTCGAGAAGGAAAAGCTTATTGCAATCTTGGCAACAGTTATTATCGCCTAGGAAGATTTCAAGAAGCCATAGAATTCCACAATAAACACCTAACAATATCCAAAGAAGTGGGCGATAAGGCTGGAGAAGGAAAAGCTTATGGCAATCTCGGATACGCTTGTTGCAGCCTAGGAAGATTTCAAGAAGCCATAGAATTCCACAATAAACACCTAACAATATCCAAAGAAGTGGGCGATAAGGTTGGAGAAGGAAAAGCTTATAGCCATCTTGGCACCGCTTATCATCGCCTAGGAAGATTTCAAGAAGCCATAGAATTTCACAATAAATACCTAACAATATCCAAAGAAGTGGGTGATAGGGCTGGAGAAGGAAAAGCTTATGGCAATCTCGGCAACGCTTATGAGAGGCTAAGAAGATTTCAAGAAGCCATAGAATTCCACAATAAACACCTAACAATATCCAAAGAAGTGGGCGATAAGGCTGGAGAAGGAAGAGCTTATGGCAATCTCGGATGCGCTTATCAGAGCCTAGGAAGATTTCAAGAAGCCATAGCATTCCACTATAAACACCTAACAATATCCAAAGAAGTGGGCGATAGGGCTGAAGAAGGAGAAGCCTATTTAGCTCTAGGCAACGGTTACGGTAGCCTAGGAAGACTCGATGAGGCCCTAGAGTACCACAATAAGGCCCTATCAGTAACCAAAGAAGTGGGCGATAGGGTTTCAGAAGGAGTAGCCTATTTTAATCTCGGCAGTACTTACCATAACCTACGTAAATTCCAAAAGGCCAAGGAAACTTTCCAATCTAGCGTAGACGTTTTTGATATCTTGAGAGCTAGTCTTGGGGCTGAAGATGCCTGGAAAATAAGTTTCCATGACAAACATTGTTATGCGTTCAAGAGCTTGTGGCATACTCTGTTAAATCATCTGGATATGACTGATGAGGCTTTGCTTGCCGCCGAGCGAGGTCGAGCACAGGCTTTGGTCGATGCCTTAAAAGTACAACATGGATTAACAACACTTTCATTACCTTCACTTGAAACTAAAGAGACAATTTCTTATATCTCCAACGACTTTTCCACACAAACAGTGTTTATAGGAATTGAACGCAACATAATCGTATTCTGGGTTATCAAAAAGGAAAACAAGTTTGAGCTTCGGCGAATGGAGGTAGGTGGGAGAAAGGGAAACAGATATTCCATTACCGCCTTGCTGAACACTACTCTGAAGAACATTGGAGCTGGTGTTCGTGTTAGATGCGAGAATTGTTTACTACAACCAGCTGATGACTCCAAAAGAGAGGGTGAAGAGGCACCAGCACAGACTTCCAAGTGCACCATCGACTCATTACAGCCATTACATGATGCAATTATTGGCCCCATTGCAGACTTGTGTCATGGTGATGATTTGATCATTGTCCCAGATGGTCCATTGTGCTTAGCGCCATTTTCTGCTTTGAGCCAATCTAAACGAACCCGCACTGTACCCTCGCTAACCAGTTTAAAACTGATTGTGGATTCCCCGAAGGACTACCACAGCAAGAGTGGTGTACTGCTCGTCGGAGATCCGTGTCTGGAAAAGGTTACCAAGGGAAGAAAGCCAAAGTACCCCCCGTTGCCATGCGCCAAAATGGAGGTAGAGATGATAGGGAGAATTCTAAAGGTTTCACCATTTACGGGAACAGAAGCAACGAAAAAGAAAGTGCTGGAAAAAATAGCGTCAGTTGCCTTGGTTCACATTGCAGCGCATGGAAAAGAGGAGACCGGAGAAATTTTATTGGCTCCAAATGCTGAGTGGGAAAATAATACAGAGCAAGGATCAAAAAACCTGATACCTAAAGAGGAAGACTACATTCTAAAAATGTCAGATGTGCTAGCAGCTGGTCTACGAGCAAGGCTTGTTGTGCTCAGTTGTTGTTATAGTGGTCGTGGAGAGGTGACGTCTGAGGGTGTGGTTGGTATTGCTCGGGCTTTCCTGGCTGCCGGTGCTCGTTCTGTTGTGGCGACACTTTGGGCAATTTCTGACGAGGCCACCATGGTGTTCATGGAAAGTTTTTATCAACACCTGGCAGATGGAGAAAAGGCCAGTTTCGCTGTTCACCAGGCTATGAAAACCCTTCGAGATTCAGAGAAGTTCTGTGCCGTGAAGTACTGGGCCCCATTTGTACTGATTGGCGATGACGTCAGGCTGGAATTTGGAAACCAATCTTCTGAGTCTTGTAAGTAAAATGTTCTTTAGAATTTGAACAATAGCATAACAACGCCTTTTACTTAACAGAAACGAGAACTTAAAGTCGGTGTTGGTCTTGGGTTAGTATTTACCATTTTGTATATTTTCTTTTTGGTTTAAGGAAAGCTTCTTTCTTGCTTGTATGTATGCGGTTCCTCACAGAAAGATAAATTCTTATTAAAATGGTCAAACGTAAAAAGCAACGAAAAAGGCACCTTATGCAATGGAGTGTTTGCAGGTTATAAGTTACGTTTAAAACTACTTACCCAAGCCCTCACCCTCCTCCTTCCTCAGCACACACACACAATGTAATCTACATCAGTAGATGACTACTTGCCAACACGGAATACTACATTGCGAAGGCAGGTAGGGGAAGATGCTATGAGTTGAATCACAGTTAGAAACTGCCGTCGTTATGTTCTAGTTTTGGATACGTTGACTGATATTATGACGCTACAAGATGTTAAGACAGTGTGCATTTCCCAGGCCTCGACAGACATAAACCAGAATACGCCAATCTATTACTTTTATATAAACTATTTCACCTTTGGCTCACGTAGCAATCAAACCCTTTGACATTGAAAATCTCAGTATCGACAGAAACCTTACACTAATAAACGCGTGCTATAAGTTTTTCCAATCCCATTACATCATTTCTTTGTTTACTTATTGTAGTTTACTGTTTTATTTACAGACGCCTAATTATCAAGTCAGGAAAGGAGTTATACTGTATATCCGGCTAGAAATATGAGTGGCATTTCAAAGACTTTTTTTTGTACTAAGTCGTACTATCATGGGGACATGTTCGTGTGATTTTCAACTCATTTCTGTGGTTGCCAACATTCCTGCACAAACAGAAGCTGTAATACCCACAAAAACAAAATAGCAAATATTGTAAAAGAAAGGCTTTCCAGAGTGAGAAGAGCGTAATTGCTAGGGCTTATCTTTTTTAATTGTAAGGAATACAACAGTGGTGTGGAGACCTAGCTACGCCGTAGTTGTGTAGTCTGTGACAGTCCATTACATAGGTTCTTTGATAATTTTAGTTCTTTGTTATTTTAGATGGATTAAGTTGTGTTATGCACGTTTGAAATAAGAGAGCGTAAGCTTTTATTTAGTTTAGTGCGAGACTTTTGTCCTAGTTGTCCATGCAGTAATTTTGAAAGAATTGAAATAACTTCTGAAGAGGAGTCATTTTAACTCCCCGGGGGGGTACTCCCTTATATGGCTTTATATGGCTGATAGGGTATGGTTTTCAGAGGGTCTTGTCTTGAACGGGGTATCCATTTTATCAATTTTTGTCTTAAACAGGGTATCATTACACGACCTTATGTACTCATTAATTTACAGAACCCTCACAAAAAGCCGATTTTTTACCAGTTTGCCAATGTACAGCATATTGAAATGGGAAACAGTCTCTGAGTAGTCCATTCTAGCCGTAAGGACGGGTATGATGTTGGGTCAAATGTCTTAGACAGAGTACAAAAAAATCTGAAATCTGTCTTAAACAGGGTAGCAAAATCAGATATTTTTTGTCTTAAACAGGGTCACACCTCCCTACCTGAGCATCTGCTGAGTGCCCCCCCCCCCTCCCCCCGGGATTAACTCCTGGTAGTGCAGTTTCTTTATTAAGAAACTTGTATTCTTTAGGAATACACGTGTTGCCAAGACCTAACTAGGCCGAAGTTGCGTGGTCCGTGACAGTATTAGATAGGTTCTTTGATAATAGTTACTATTTTAACAGAAACTATTGTTGTGTTATGCATGTTTGAAATAAGAGAACTTAAATTTTATTCAGTTTAGTGCAAGTCGTTTGCCCAATTTGACCACGCGGTAATTTTTAAAGAGGTGACGTGACTTCTGAAAAGGAGTCAAATTGAGTCCTGGCAGTACAGTTTCTTTAAGAACTTGTATTCTTTAGGAATACAGGTATTGCGAAGACTTTTTAGCTAAGCCGTAGTTGTGTTGTCTGTGAGAGTATTGTCCAGTATTACATAGGGTCCTTAATATAGTGACTGTTTATTAAGTTGTGTTATGCACGTTTGAAATAAGAGAACATAAATTGTTAGTCAGTTTAGTGCGAGACTTTTGTTGTAAGGGAGTTGAATTAACTTCTGATGTGGCATTAAGTCAACCCGAGTTTCTTTATTTTGGGGTAATTGTTACTCAAAAAAGAAGCTCAATTATTTAACCCCATAATGATTAAAACTGATAAGTGCATTTGGCGATTGGAGTTATTTTGACCTCCGATACGAAGTCAAATTCAGGAGTTAAAATAACCACAAAGGATTATTTTGAACTTAGTTTTGAAGTTAAAATAACTTTCTGACGTTGCTTTAAGACCGTGAGGTGTTTTCATTTTTACCTAAAGTTACACACAAGTAATCTCTTAAAGACAACACGAGTTAGAGAAATTAAAACATTTTCTGTTGCTAATAAATTGTATGCTTCAGCCTTTGTGACTTATCTGTTACGTTTATTCTGTCGAATTCCCAGTGACCGCTCAATAAGAACACCTGGATGACTCGTAAACCGCTAAAAGCATTATCAGCAGACATTATCCTGCTACCGTGCAATCAGAGTTTTCTTGGTCGCCCTATGGTTCGGCGGACGAAAAGGTAAACTTGGGGGGAAACCTTCCGATTCTTTAATCTTCTGCCCTTCAGGATTTTGGACAAATTACTTAAAAATACTGGTTTTAAACTGGTTCACAACTGCTTTGAAGCTGACGCATGCCACATACGTTGTCAAAAAGTCCATGCGATGTGCCAAGCTTGCAAGCCTGTTGTAGGCCATAGATTTGCATTTTTTGCAGTTCTTTGCTCACTTCTCCTAGCTCAGGAAATCAGCAAAAAGACAAGGCAGAAATTGTTAAAATTGTCCTTTACGCTTCATGTTCCTTGTCTTATACCACATGATTGAAGGCAAGGTGTTGCTTTGGGTGAGCTCTGTTTGCTGGGACACAAATATTGAAACATCTGTATGGGATAAATTTTGGCCACGGGCGTGGCCGTTTAATTAAATCAAGCACAGAAAGCTGGTAAAGGCCCCATTACAGGATATTAACCCAGCAAAGGTGAGGGCACATCCGCCATCCAATAACAGAAAAATATCAAGAGGGAGGGAGGGAGGGAAAATTTCTCTTGACTTGCTGGAAGAGCGAGTGAAAAGGACTCTTGCCTCGCTTGCATGACTTAAGAACCTAGGAAATGAAGTCCCGGATGGCGGTAACGCCCCCTTACCGGAAGCTGGGAGAATATTAACTAAATACGTCACACTCAGCATAAAACCATTTATTTCCCTTCTGGAAATGAAATTCATTTATTGACATTTATCCGGACTTTCAAGTAATGGTAAAAAAGACCGGATGCAAGTGAGGTTTTAATGGAGTTCACAAGTTTAAGGTATTACGTATAATCGTGCTCGCAAAATATGCAAGAAAGGGAAGTGAAGGTACGTATGGCGAATGTTGTACTTGCACGTTAGGAAATTAGACGGTTTTGTGCAGAGTTTATTGATTCTATCGCCCGTTGGGACACAGGGCGACCAAGAAACCTCTGCTTGCAGGCTCTTATCCTGTCCGATTTAAGATTTGATTTATGTATCAAAATTTTGTAATATGACCAGTCAGGTCATGATACCAGAATCTGGTGTTACCGTAAAATTCCGATAATAAGCTATGGGCTTACCTTTGCCCGAAATCCTTTTTGTTGGCTTTTTTTCGAGAGGGCTTATTATGGGAGGGAGTTTTGCGCTTTAGAAATGGTTCAGCTTATATTTGGAAGGGATTTGGCATATGAAAATGCTGCGCCCGAGGGAATGTAGGTACGAGGTGGAGGAATTGAACTGCCATTACCGTTCCTGGATGCTCACATTCGGTTGAGGGGTGGGGGTGCTTATTAGCGGAGGACTTTTTGCGAATGACATTTGGGGGGTGGGGAAGGGATTATTTTCGATAATGGAAATTTACAGTATAAAATGGCGGCATCAAAAGAACGGCTACAAGGCAGCCGCCCCGTTTCCATCTTTTGTTTCACAAAACAGACGTTCTTCAAAAATAATTTTGCAATAACTGAGTTTTAGACAGTATAAAGGGTTTTTTTTATCAGCGTGCCTAGTCGCCACAGTGTTTTCTATTACTTTGTAAACTCTCTTGATCAATTTTGCGTAGCAAATTTTCAAACTTTTTTATGTGAATGAAGCTTTGTTTATGTGAGTGAAGACATCATTCTCTTATCTCATGTGGTTTCAAAGAATTCTATAAGGGGAGTAGGGTATCATGCATGTGTTCAGACGGGTGAAATCTTTTATGAACGGCATACAACCAAATGAATGTCAGAGGGCCAGCTATAAAGAGAACGCTAAGCCCTGTAGAATATAATACCTTTTATTTCGTCTGAACCCAACCTCAAGTATTGAGTAATAAAGACAATGGATAAAGAATGAAAGGTTGCGTTTAATTGGATGTACTGGGATTGCATCTACAAATTGGGGGAACTCTGTTGTCCACAGACTGTTAGAGTGGAAGCTTTTTTTCATAATAAAATGGAAATCTTTAAAACTAAATACCTCTGTCTTTTCCCACGAAAACCTTTCAATGGAATCCTAAGTTCACTTCACATGCAAAAATGGATGCCCCATTATTATCTATTAAATTTACTTAATAGCATTACCAATATTCTTAAGGGTTTTGAAGAAGTCAGTATACGCCTGGGAGCCTCAGGTTTGCCAGATGCGTATGCGTGTGCAAAGGCGGGAGGAGTGGGCGGTGAGTGGCTGAGTGCCACGTTTGGGAACGGCCTTGTGCTTTATTATTTTCAACATGTAAAGTAGTAAAAGTCCTTCTGACACTTGCCACTGCTGTCCATATACTGATAACGGTAAGTGAATTTTAAGATTGTAAGTGTAAGTGGCTAGCCTAATCACATACAGGGAAGCTTAAGGAACATTATATATTTTTCTCCTTGTGTAGTCCTTGTGTAGTCTCCAACCTTTTACCACCACGTTCACTTTTATTCACTTCTAAAGAGAGTTCTCTTCGGTGGTACTTTCATATTTCGGGAGGGCAATTCTTAACTTTTACTTCAAAAGCGGGATGAAGAAAGACCAAAAAGAAAAAATCTGAAAACGTTGTAGGATTAAAATTGTCGTAATAACTTTTACAGCCTTCATTCCCGTTAAAATATTGTTGAAACAACGGTTAGATTTTCCAGATATAAAAATACTGAAACAATGGATAGATTAGCAGCAATATCTTAAGAAAGAAAATTATTGATAGATTTGCCAGATAAAATATAGAAACAGTGGATCGTCTTGCTACAATGCCAAGCAAGCAGTTATTGAAACAATGGATAGATTTACTGGGTTATTAATATTGCCAAAACAAACGTGAATTACGTTCGATATTCATTTAAGAACCCATAAAAACAGAACGCACATCTCATTAAATTTTCATCTGTTTGAGTTTTTTGTGCTAGTGCTGATGATTGTTTTAGTCAAAAATAAGATACAGTGTAACCATACCCAAATAAGGAACGAATTTAGCATGACAGGCAGGTGAATGTTATGAACTTTGCTCTAGAAATAAGTCATCAACGCAAAGCATGAGAATGAGTTACAAAATAGACTAATTCATGTGTCTCCTAGAGGCGTTTATTTACTTCAATTTTTACAAAAGTTATTACGCTATTTGGTGAGACAAAATAAATTGTGAAATTTTTGTTTGTGAGAGACCACTTTATCGGTGAAGTCAAGTCGTTATCTCTAGGTAATTTTATCTTTATATTGATATGAATGACATTGTTTACACCTTTATATATATACACTTATACAGGTACAGCTTGCAAAAAGGGAAAACAAACGTTGCAAATCAAACAGAAAGCAGTACAGGACGGTTTGCTCAATAGCATTTATTTCAATGACCATTCACAGAATTTTATCTCAAGACTCCAAAGTTGTAACCACCCTTTGGTTTTATTGCGCAATAAACACTGGGGCAGCAAATTACTACCAAATAGACTTTCGTTTTAATGGATGCTCCTCTAAGCAACCAGAACAGCGTCAAAAATGCTGCGTGAAAGTGTTGCACACTTTAATTTCATGTTTACAGTTAATAAATTCTTTTAACGAAAATTCGTTAATTCGTCAGTCTCAAAAACGTTAAATCGTCAGTCTCAACATATAATGAAGCAAATTTAACTGATTTATGAAACAAGTGAAGGTACTCCTGCCGTAAAAGTGTTCTTAGATCTTACAAAAATAATGTTTAAAAGTTGAGTGACGGTAGTGGTATATTACTTTCTCTTGAAACGTTGTTGCGTCTTGACCACTGAAGAAGAGGCAGCAGCCTCGAAACATCTGCTTCATTTGAACTTTGATTTCAGCGCCCATAGAACAAAGTTTCGAGTTATATTCTAAACATAGGCGCTACACAGTTTCTTCCATTTTTAACTCGTGGATACGCGTAGCGTAGAAATGAGTTTTTGCGATATGCAAATGTGTGACTCATTCACTAAGATGTAGACACTTTTCGCAATTAGTCGGCCCCGCACGAAAGCGCCCGCGATATCAAAACGACAATTGTCGTAGCACTTCTATTGAAAACACGACAAACATTGGCACAATTGACAAGTTTATGATGCGAAACCAAAGAACTTATGTGGTCAACCATGACAACAAACATTGCTTGGAAGACTTATGTAATGATTTCAGCTTAAGTACTGCAGGAAGGGAGTTAAAGAAGCATCGAAACGTTCAAGAAGTAAGCCAAAGTCTACTTGTAAAATATGGAAGTGTGGATGGGTAGCCACAATGGTCCCGAATTGGGAGTTCAGATTGACATTCTGGTTCCCAGTCGATTCCATGTAACTTGTATCCAATCTCCTGTAATCTTAAACTCTAATGCATAGAAACTTGGTAGGAGTTTGTAGGTTTAATTTGAGCTAACTGCTGTATGCGACTGGAAACAAAAATACGTTCAGCCCCCCCCCCCCCCCCCTCTTCATTCTGACATTGCTCTCTAGAGAGGATGCATAGTATTGTTGCGGACCTGTTGTCCAAGACAGTGGTGTTTCTGTTTATTTTGGTTGGGTGAGAGTAGCTTTATCAGAAATGCAGTTCAAATTCCAACTTGGAGCTGCTCGCATGCTATCTCCAACATTAACCTGGCCGTTTCCTTTAGATGCTGTTGCACAGTTTTTGTTCTATTTACTGGGTATTGACAAGTGGCGAAGTGGCGATAGGTAAAACAGTTGATTATTTCCCTTGAATGGTTGAGATAGCAGGAGCCTATTACTGCTGAAGAGTGATGCAGCGCAGAAAATACAATGTTGGTACAGCTGGATTTAAAAAATTATTCGTTTTTACCCAAGAATTGAAATGAGACTTACACAGAATAATAGCAAGCAAAGCACAGAGTTTCATATTGATGTGATAACATGTTTATTCATTCCCCCCAACATACTATATAAATTAGATTAGATAATTGTCACAATAAAACAATTTATACATGTACATTAACCCTTGAAGCCCCAGTGACCAGCACCTCCCTACAATAGCAATGCTTTAATTAGGTCATCAGAATTTGATCACCAAACATGAATAGTGTTAATGTCAGTAGAAAGAAGTTCTCTGCACTAGTACTACAAAAACTGTATGAAGACCAGTAAGGAGAATTTGTAGGTTTACATTGGGGCTTAAAGGGTCAATTGGTATGGAAAGCAAGAGTAGTTAATTTAAGGGAAAGGGTGAATGTAGATTATAGCATGTGAAACCTTCAGAAGTAAGTAAACTTTCACATAGACAACTCATGTTGAAGGTGATCAGGATGTCAACTCCCATGATCTTGGTGCTTGCTTGTGCATTGCGAGGAGAGCTGTGATGGTGGTCACTATATGTAGCATGAAATTGATCAATAATTAATGTTAAGCAGTAATTTTTCTTTCACATCAAATACATACATGAATGTACCTATCCCCGCTAAACATTACGTGGTAATTGCTAGGAGCAGAGCAATACTTATAAGTGCATTTCTATCCAAACTGTGAACAGAAATTGTGTCTTCTAATCCATCTGAATATTATTTTATAACTATTAACAGGGCCAATATCCGAAACTGAAAACATAAACTCTTCTAAATTCTTACTGATCCAATATGAATAATTTCTTTCAAATATTTTTTCGGGAACGTCCTAAACTTAAAATTTAAATTCTTTTTACTCCTCATACACAAATATGCACTGTTTGGGGAACTGAAAGCTATTTTGGGAAATAATTTAATTTCTTTTGTGTAATCTGTGGTTTTGATCATACTGTACTTGGAAAAATAATTATATGATGATAATTACTGGTACATCAAGAGTAAAAATGGTAGAGAGAGGAAATAATTTGAGCCAATCTGTTCAGTTACCATCCGTTGGAAAGGTATTCTAGCAAAAGTATTTTGATGATCGTGTATTTTTTTGTCGCCTCTCGTTGCTTCTAACAAAATCCTTTTGTCAGAGCACTTTCAGTCGGTGTCGCCAGTCCTGATCGGTTTCAGCACACATTTTCTCGAAGAGTTTGTAGCCGCTGAGTTCATTCCCATTATTCAGTCGGTGTGACTGAGTTATAATTTCGAAGACCTTGTATCGATTCTCGCGTTGTTGAAGAATCTCGTTTTGTAGTAGCGCTGTGCTATTAAGCTAAATTTAAACTACGTTGTCTATGTTCTAAGATTTCTCGCGTGCTTTGACTTGTCGTCGACTCTTTCGCCTTCGTCGTTCGCGCTGAATTTCAAGTCGGCGTTCAAGCTGAGTTTCAGTCGTAAATCTCCCCCGGTATGGATTTCCAGCCACTTGTTAACTCAGGCGTAGCTGTTCCCTCATTTGCATCAGAAATTAGTCCACTAACTTGTTCACAGACGATGAATTATAATCATGTCAGCAAGCAAATGTACCGAAGCGAAGAAACATGAGAGTGCGCAACGGTCAGCGGTCGCGATTTGGTTTTGTTGCTAGGCAACTGGCGGACACCTTCAAAATATATATAGGCCGATCAAGATTTGACTGCCCTAAGCGATCCTCGCGCGATCCCCACGCGACAAATTTATAAACTTCGCTTCGCGAGGAATAATATTTATATAGCACTTATCCGTTTAAGTGCTAAGCGCTTTACAATGCTTCAAAAATAATAATAAAATAAAATAAAATTTACATTGTACATTGCTACAAAGCATAAGCTTGTTTGAAAAGGAAGGTCTTTAACTTAGATTTAAAAATATTTATATCACCAATAGTCTAATTGCCATGAGCAGATCGTTCCACAGTCGGGTTGCAATGACTGAAAAAGCTCTGAGTCCATATGTCTTTAAGTTGTAGGGTTCAATAGCAAACCGCCACTTGTTAGAAGATGAGCGAAGGCGTCTGGCAGGTTCATAAAAGCGCAACAGTTCTGTCAGATTTAGCTTGAAAATTGTTCTCTGCTCTACAGGTAACCAGTGTAGCTCCTTAAGAGTGTTGGCAACATGATCAAACTTACGCAAGTAAGCAATCACACGCGCTGCTGCGTTTAGAACATTTTGCAATTTTTTAATTTCATACTTAGGTAGGCCGTATAAAAGCGAGTTGCAGAAATCCAACTTAGAGCTTACAAAGGAGTGAACAAGAACTTCAGCCGTTGCAGTATTGATATACTTACGAATCTTAGCTATATTTCTAAGATGATAAAAGGCCCCCTTAACTATATTTCTGATGTAACAAGACATTGTTAACGTATCATCAAAAACGACGCCGATGTTGCGCGCTAATAGACCAATTGCAAGTTGACTGTCAGCTTTCATTTCTAAAACACTTTATCCACGAGTTAGCCATAGGCACCCTTTGATTGACTATTTACTACTTTCTCTGTCGTCAGTCACTAAGGTGATGCAATCTCATCCCTGTTACACTTTGTTAAGGCAGCACTTGTCAGACGAGTTTATTTCGATTTATATTCAGTATTTTTTGCCTATTCCAACCTCAGTAAAGTGAACTTTTCTGTCATAAGTTAACTTGATCGTGGAATTTAAATTAAATCATTAAAGCTTCAGTGTAATGAATAAGTCATGGTGTCACAAAAATACCTTTCGGATCATTTGACACTTTCAAACAAGTTGATTTCCTTTGCAAAAAAAAATGATTGAATCTTGAACAAACGTTTTGAAATCTGGAATTGCAGGGGAGCTTTAAATTAAAAGCTTTTTTACAAGACTTCATTAATCTTAAGAAAAGATCTTTATATGGTTTTTGTAAACTGCAAAGACGCCCAACAATGTTTCGCTGATTGGCAATTTATTCTGGGATCCTTTTAACAATCCAAAGGGTTTTTATTTTGACTCCAATGGTTCGCTCGATCCAAGTTATCTTAATTCTATAGAAACACTGTTTTTCTATGAGTTATTTTCTAAACACAAAGAGAACAACTGATTTGTTCATAATGGGATACGAATGTAATTACACTGCACCTACATGGCAAGTTGAAAATGAAGCGTGGCACATCAACAGCAAAGTCGAACCTCTCTAATACGGACACCGAAGGGACAGAGCGAAGTGTCCGTATTAGATAGGTGTCCGTACGGAGAGAGGTTCGACTGTAATTACATAGGGGGTTCATTTAACTGTGATTTTAATGGCACAAGTAGTAATGTAAGCTCACTAGGGCAAGTGAGCCTCGTTTTGATGTAAGGATGACGTCATAACCGGAACCGGAAGTCACGTGTTTTTAAGAGGGGAAACCGCTGACCAGTAAGGAAAAAAGGGATCGCAGGCTCATGCAACCGGAAGTCACGTGATTTGGAAGGGGAAACCGCTGGCGAGTAGGAAAAATGGATCGTGGGCTCAAGGGGAAGTAAAACTGCTGAGAAAACGCGGGCTCAAAGTCCAAAGTCCAATTTTGGGAACGGGGGTGACCCATATATGGCCCAGATATGGATTTGATATGGCACATCAAGCAAAAGGCATTTATAAGTTGGAAAGAAATATTTTAATGTAAAAATCCATGGCTTGCAGATGATGAGAGTTCCATGTCACAAGGGGAAGCAGAAGCATTGCGACGTAACGCAGAACTTAGTGAAAATAGGATCGCGGGCTCAATCGCGGCACTGGAAGGCATTGTATCAAGTGACAGTGATAAGTTACAGACCAAAAGGTGATAGGTTGTAAACACAACCCCAACAGAAATGGTAGCAGCTGACGTTTTAAGGAAGGAGACGATATGGTTTTCGATGAAATAGGGGAAATCCATGTTGCTCGCATGGGGTACTGTGGAAAGATTTCCTTTCAATAAAGTGTCCTCCAAACCACCGATGTTTATATGAGTGTTCCTATTAATGAGTTCCTTTTAATAATATGAGTGTTCCTTTGAGTTCCTTTTAATAATATGAGTGTTCCATGATGAGTATTCCTTTGAGTTCCTTTTAATAATATGAGTATTCCTTTGAGTTCCTTTTAATAATATGAGTATTCCTTTGAGTTCCTTTTAATAATATGAGTGTTCCATGATGAGTATTCCTTTTGATAATATGAGTGTTCCTTTTGATATGGGCTGAGTGTTCCAATTGATAAGATGAGTTGAGATGAGTGTTCCATTCCACAAGAGGAAGCAGAGGCAGGACCTAGGGGTGTGACCACTTAAGAGATTAGCTGCTAAGAGACGCTGTAGACACCCCAAATACAATACTATGGCGACAACCGAATCGTTCAACAACTCCGGACCGGGGACCTGCAAGATGAAGCCAAGGATGGAAGGTGACGTCATGGGCTCGGTCAAGATGATGTCATTGATGGCTCCCAAGCCAGCAAGCAAGCAAGCAGGTAAGGATTCCAAGGGACAAATCACAGATGATGACGATAGCGATGCACAGGCGATGTGGCAAATGAACGTGAAGGTGACTTCATGGGCTCTCACCACGACGAAAAACGCAAGGGTTTCCAATGGGCAAGGAACGGCAACGACTTGGTATACTCTTAGGAAAGTGTCTCCTTGGTATCCGTAGGGGGTATGTCTGGAGGGTGACTTGGGTTTCTTTTCACCAAAAACGTGGGAGCTCTTAGGAAGCCATGTCATTGGTATCCATAAGGGTGGGTTTGGAAGGTGTGTGGATCCACGACTCTCTTGTCATACACCAGCTGGTAACGTTTATACTCGGGGAAGGTGTACAGTTGGTAGTGTTTGGGATCGCGCACGATCTGGTAGGTCTTGACGACTTGGGTCTGACGGGGTTTGAGGAGGGGCTTCTGGATTTCGTCCAGGACATTCTGACGCATGATGTTGTAATTCAATTGGGTTTTGCCTTCGCTGTTAAGGCGGAAACCTCGCACCTTGCACTCGACGTGACCATTCTGGGTTTGGTATCCATAGTTCTTGGGACCCCCTGACACAAATTCCACAATGAAATCGTCAGGGTCCAATTCACTCGTAAACTCGCCGAGGTAATCGCCCAAGACCGGGGTTGCTTGATTCTCGTCTGTCCAGTAGATGACGGAGTCGGTGTCGTAGTAGAGGACACGTTCCCCTAGCTTCTCCAGGGCTGTATACAGTCGGAGCCGGGCCCAACAGGTAGTGAAACAGGCTACAAAGATGTTGAGGTTAGGTGACACGGGGATGTCTTCGTCTTGGTACTGGTAATGCACCTCCACTAATTGGTCATTGATAACGGAGACGTGACGTACCTCCAAACTACTGGTATCAAGAAAACGGTGGAAGGCTTGAGGGTCATCAAATGTTTCGACTTGGGTCTTGTTCAGACGTTGTCCAAACTTGCCCCACATGGAATTGAGCATCATTTTAGCGAGGGTACGCAACCCCGGATTCTTCTTAATCTTGTCGTACTCCAATTGGATGCCTTCATGCTCGAAGTACTCTCGAAGGTATTGCTGACGTTTGGTTTCGTCCTCACCGACCCAGGATGGCCACCCGCTGGCTTCTTGCTTAATTTTCAACCAGGTGTTGACGTAGTCTTTGAAGAGTCCTTCACATGTCTCGTCAAAATGCCAGACCTCATAGATGTACTGGATTTCGTACCCCAAGTCCACCGCTTTAGATAATTCGGGGCTACACCATGTTCCAGTCAGGGCTCGCTGTTCGTCGGTGTGCACACATTCTGCGCATCTCTCTAAGGCTCGTTTGGCCATCTCTTGTTCCACACAGGCAGCACAGAGAGGAAAAAGGAGTTTGGAGTCATGACGGTAAGGCAGGACAGGATGGTAGAGATGACGTGGCGGCAGGACTTTGCATTGGACGAGGCCAAAGTAGAAACTGATGTCGGTGTGTCCCGGATTGAAGATGAAACGAGGATGGCCTTTGGGGTACACACAGGTCTTGTTCACCCATGGGTACAAGGAGGTCACATCAATGTAATGTATTTGTTGACTGGGTGTCACGCGATGGTACAGTTTCACGGCATTGGTACGACCCCCGCAGAAAGCGTCACGGGGATTCAAAGGTTCTGTGAAGTCAAGGGTGCCCAGGTACGTTCGGATGTCCAAGGAGCTGTCTTTGAGACGGGACCAATCACATTCCCACATTTCTATGACATGGTATCCGAGCTCTCTAAATTGTTGGATCCTTTGCTGGGTGGTCTCGTAGACATCTTGCATGGTTCGATCATAGTGACGTAGATGGCTTTCGTGACGAATGGGGAAACAGCGACGACACCCATGCCAGAAACACCCGTGAAATTCGTAGAGGTGTTGGTACTGGGATCGAAACCGTCGACATGGAAGTTAGTGCCAGGGATGCAATACTCGCCGG
Organism: Siderastrea siderea; assembly: GCA_964030785.1. NCBI lineage: Eukaryota > Metazoa > Cnidaria > Anthozoa > Scleractinia > Rhizangiidae > Siderastrea > Siderastrea siderea. The sequence continues at coordinate 1,632,315 of OZ034976.1, read as the reverse complement.
CATTACGGGCATGTTGAATGGTCTGTTGTTGTTGGGTACACCAGGTTAACCATTCCAGGGCCACTTTGGAGTAGTTGATATTGTTCTTCCACCCACGCACGGGTTCACTGGCAATACTGTTAGGCATCATGCGATTCATGCGTAGATCGCGGTTACAAGCAGAAGCAATGGTGATGTGGTCGAAGGGGTTGAAGCCCGTTAGCGTTTCAAACAACCGTTTGAATGTCAAGCAACCTTCTTTCAAGAGACGTACATCGGATTTGCAGTAGGCCACCAGTTCTTTCTTGAAGTCAAAGAGTTTATCGCGTTGCTCTTGATGCCAGGTTTCCAAGGCTTGCTTGCCTTCGGGGGACATGGTTTCAGGCATGTAGTAATCGAGGGCTGGGATGGGTCCTACGTAGTTTTGATGGTCTGGATGATTGAACTTGTGGGGGAAGTACCCTTTACAGAGTTCTGTCAATCCAAAGGTTTTGGGAAACGCTGACAGAGGCATCTGGAAGAAACTCAAAGAGTCGATGAAGCGGATACGGTCATGCTTGATCTCTAAGAGTTTACACCCGTTCCGGAGCTGCTCGACCAATCTGTTATCATGATAGTATTGATGAATGATAAAGTAACCATCGTACCCTTGGAGGTTATGGGCCAACACATTAACTTGGCGGGTATCATGGAGTGTCAAGGTATCCAACCATTCCAGGAAATCTCGGACGCAATGGTTGCCAGGGAAACACACGGGAGGGTCGTCGTCTTCGGTTTCGGCCACGACGAGGTTAGCGATGTGTTGTTCTTGGGGTTGCATGGCTTCAATATCAAAGAAGACATGAAGGGGTGGGAGGTCGTCGTCGTCTTCCTCCTCGGGTGTGGCATCCACCCCCACCCTACGTTTGGCGCGGGGACCTCGTTGCCGTTTCCTCTTTCTTTTCTTCTTGTTGTCTTGAGTGGCTATTTGAATAAAACAACGATGAGTTGCACCGTCCACGTACTCATGACAGCAGGGGCAATCAATGTAGCCACATTGATGCTTGTCAATGTGGCAAGCAGGAAGTAGGATTAGACATTTAGCACAGCGACGGCGCCGAAAGCAGACGGAGGAGTCTAGGTTGGTCACGGGTTTGCCGGCGTGGTCCTTGACCAGATGCATTTGGAAACAGGTGTCTCCAAAAAAGTCCCGATGACATTGTTGACAACGTTGAGTGGCTTTCTGGCCTCGAGGGTACGCCTCCAGGAAATCAGGACACTCTTTTTGGCAACAGGCCCTGCAATGACGTTTGTTGTTGCATCGATGACGTCCCTCAACCTGATAGGGTTTCCAACAATGGGCACAGACGTAACTGGATCCGAAAAAGGCTGGCAACTTGGTAATGACATCATAATGGCCTTTCTCATGCAACAGGATGAGTTGTTTGTCTTGAAGGGGACCAAAGGTGGTGATGTGAAAAGAACGGTCGGCATCCACCAACAGGATCTGGTAACCGGCCAGGGAAGGAGTGGTACTGAATTGGGTCAAGGCATCGTAGCCACAAGGGCCGAAGGGCACGTTGGCCTCGTGATGAAGCAGCAACGCGAGTTCTTTTTGGATTTTCCCTCCATGTCGAATGGATGACCATTTCGGGTGTTGGTCTACTTTGGCTTTGGCAGTGACGAGGGCTCTGGCACAACAGAGATCATCCTTGTTTTGGATCTGGATAATGGAACGTTTCTTGGGTATTAAATTTCGTAGAGGTTGATGTCCGGGTTTCTCCAGGCGTCGGCGGCCGGTTCCTTGAGGGGCATGATGGACTTGAGTAATGGAGACTTGAAAGGAGTCGTCCATTTCAAATTGTTCATTGCTGTTGAGGGCTTGGGCTAAACGTTGGAATAAAGCCTCGACACGGTCGCCGCCTTGGCGCCATTCTCCTGCACGTAATCCCCAGCCCTGAAAATTATTATGGAGTCTGTTGGAGGCGATGGTAAAGTACAAGCGATCTTGATCGTGGAGGGCAGGTGTGGTGGTGGTCAACACTTGATTCACCGCGCGACGTAACCCCTCTTCTAGAGCTCGAGTCATGCTCTGATTGGGAATGAAGTTACCTCTTTGACGTAACTGGGTATTGAAATGACGTTCACGCACTCCCAGACGGTTGCTCAAACGATCGACATAGGGTTGGAGTTCAAAGTCAAACGTTCCTGCTCCGATCGAGGTATCCAAACCTCCCCCAGTTTGTTGAAGAAGATGGGTTTGAAACGCACGTTGGCGTTCGAAGCGATCCAAGGCCTCTTCACAAATCTCATCACTGTCCGGCATGTCTTCGGTACATAACAAAGGTGCCACACAGGAAGTTGTTGTCGTCTCGTCTTCTTCTTCTTTCTCAGAATCGGACATCTCTAGTCCAAGCAAGGACATGATCTCGCGTGTAGCGAGGCCACTGGGCCCCGCTTCCTCCTCATCTTGGCGAGAGGACATGATCAGATGAACTCACTGGAGATCGGGGCTCTGTTTTTATAGAGAACCAAAAGGTCACGTGGGAGGGGAAGGAGCCAATCACTAAACAGGGTGCCCCCTGAGAGGGGGTGCCCTAGGGAGGGGTGGGACGAGGTGGGGGGACCCCCCTCCCCCCTCTCTAGTTAGGGTCCATGGTGCATGACGGGAACGAATGAGAGACTATAAAACAGATCGACCCTCGAGGTGAGTCATCTCAAAATGGACGTTGGCCATGAGAACCTATTAGAAGCCTTTGAAGAATTTGAGTTAGATTTGGAAGTGGAGGAGATCTTGGAGAAAGTGAAGAGGGAGTTGGAGGAGGAGGAAACCTTTGGTGAGTTTGCAGAAAGGTTAAAGCAACTGGAACCGGAGAAAGTCGAGGCGCAGAAACGCCGAGCAGAAGAGGCCGTTCGTTTGCACCAATATTGTTACCCTCAAATGACCTGTGACTGGTACATCGAGGGCCTGGATTATTGCTGCGACTATTGGCGGTACGAGTTTAAGCGGCCAGCCACACCTCCCCCAGCACCGCCACCATCGCCCGATGTCCCGCGTAAGACAGTCCCGCAGTCGTCGTCGTCACAGACCCCCAGTCAGTTACCATCAAAGCGACGACGACGATGACTCCACCAACGACACCGACTATGACCCCCACGACGACGACGATGACTCCACCAACGACACCGACTATGACCCCCACGACGACGACGATGACTCCACCAACGACACCGACTATGACCCCCACGACGACGACGACGACGACGAGGACTACGAACTGCCCAACCTTGAGAGAAAACAACTGCAGCAACTGGCCGCTCAAGCGAGGTACCGGGCCAGGCATCCCGACCGAGTAGCCGCCACTCAACAACGGTTTCTGGCGAAACGTCAGAGCAAGGTACTCCAAATGAGGGCCAAATGTAAACGGTATCGGGCCGAACACCCAGAGAAAGTGGCCGCCTACAAAAAAAAGTACCGAGAAAACAATCGAGAGTTCATCGCGGTGTCCAAACAGTGTTACCGGGACAAACGTCATAAACAGGTGGCGGCGGCCCGCAGGCGCTACAAGGCAAGGTATCCAGAGCGCGTGGCTGAGGCTGATAGGCGTTACCGGGAAAGGAATCGAGCCAAGCTGGCGGAGGCCCAAAGGCGCTACCGGGAAAGGAATCGAGCCAAGCTGGCGGAGGCCCAAAGGCGCTACCGGGAAAAGAATCCGAAACAGCGCCTGGGGTATGACCAACAATATCGGGAGACCCATCGAGCCCAGCTGGCGGAAGCCCAAAGGCGCTACCGGGAAAAGAATCCGGAACAGCGCCTGGGGTATGACCAACAATATCGGGAGACCCATCGAGAGGTGTTGAGGGAGAGAGAGAGGTGTCGTCGAGCCCACCTGCTGGAGAAAAAGAGAACTCGAGAGAAAATGGAGGCTTTAGGACCTTTGACATTAACCATCCCCCTGACGGATTATTTGAAATCCATTCCTGTGACGCAGGAATCTGTGGATACAAACGGACCGCCCACGGACTCTCATACTCTGTTTGATTTGGATTCGGGGGGCGTGCAAGTTGCGGACTCCCCTGATTGGGAGAATGTTTCGTATTTGCAGGAGTTATTGAAAGACATGTCACCCGATGATTGGCAGCAGGTCATGAACGATGTCGAGGATTTTGATGTGGAGGCATTGTTGCCCCCTGAAGACCTCATTCATGACATGTCATCCGACGAGGGCGTGGATTTATTGTTTGATTTAATGTCTTAACCCCCTCGTCTCAGTATTTTGGCAGAACATCCGTGTCAGTATTTGTGAGAGAACAAATGAACTTGACAACTCATCAATCAATCAAAATGACACAAGTGACATTGTTTTTATTTTATCTGGATTGTCTACATCACAATGGGTTTTGTCTCGCCAATCCTGCTTGAGACTCAACACGAACTACAGAAGACTACCGAACTGCAGAATAACAATGTGACATTTTCATTTTTTACTCAACATGTCATTAAATGTTTACAATTTTAAACGTTTCTTGGCTTGCATGATTTTCTTGACCACCCGTTCCGTCTTGTTTTTCTTGCCGGGTAATCGATCAATGGCTTGGATCATCTTGGTATCGGCTTTCCATTTATCTTGCAAATTCTTAGCACGGCTGTAATCAATGTCGTGTTGCTTAGCAATTTGGTCCAAGCGATTGATCCCGGGATCCCCCCGTTTCAGACGTTTAGCCAAATAGGTGCCAGGGCCCATGTACTGATAACCGGGCCAATGAAATTCCTTCCCCGTTTTCGCAATCCATTTTTGGACATCCAAGGCCCCTCCTCGTTGGCGGCGTTTCCGTTTGATACCCCTTCTCCTCCTCTGGGTGGGCATGTTTATTCACTGTCGTACTGCAAACGTCTCCGTCGGGGTTGTTTGGTTTTGGTCCAATCTTCCCAACCGGGTAAGGGTTTCAATCGTTGCACTTCCCGGGAGACTCCTTTGCCTTTGCCTTTGCCTTTGCCTTTGCCTTTCGCGGCACCACTTTCGGTTAAATGCTTTTCCCAGGCCTTGCGTCGTTCTCGCACGGCTTCTAAACGCGATCGGATATCCCCTCGACTGGTGGAAGGTCTCTCTTCTGCTCGACTGGTAGAAGGTCTCGGTTCTCTCGCGCCTTCCCTGGTAGCAGGGGTAATGGTGGGTTTGGGAGCCGACGGACCTCCTTTTATCATGCGCTTCAACCATTGTTCGACGGGTCCCGTCACCAAATCCCCGGCTTCTTCTTCTTCGCCTGGTGGACCACCCGGGGCACCCGGGGCACCAACCCCTACCCCGCCAGGAAATTGGCGAATGCGTTTGGTTAACTTGATTAATTCTTGACTCAACGGTTTGGTTTGAGCATTAACCAGGGCGGGAGGTAATTGGGGATTGGCTAATAACACATGTTTTTTGGCGGCGAGCGTTGCGGCTTTGTTCAACAAGGCATTTTCGGTGAGTTCTCCTTTGTAATATTGAATGAGTTGTTCCAAGTCCTTTTGGGGAATCATGTACACTTCGTCCATGTTTGTTGACTACAGTCGGAGCAAAGTTCCCCGTCTTCCTGGTCACGGCAACTCTTACAAAGACGGGCCCTCAAGATGTGTTGGTACTCTCGATACAACAGGTGATATTTATGCTTCCAATAATGACACTCGTCTTTCCACTTGTCGGTGGCCCGATTGGCCTCTTGTAATAGAGTCATCCACGTAGGGAGGGTTAACGAACACATTGACATAACACCTCGTGAAGTCCTTGAAACAATCCGCTTCCTTTTTGTTGGACTAACCACTGACGACGTTTTTTGACGGAATGTTGACGACGTCCCAAATCACGTAGTACCTTTTTATAGGGTTGAAGTTTAGCCAGCATGGGTGGGGTGACAGGAATCTTGTTTTTTAAAAAGTTCAAGACCAGTTCACTCACAGCATTGATTTGATCGGCATTGGCATGTTGTAACAACTCTTGACGTTTGGAACCATTGGCTTCTTGTAACATGGACCGTAAAAACGGTAATTGACGTCGAAGACGTTGCATCCTTTATCGATGACGACGACGATACCGTTGATTGGCTTTTTGAATCGTGCGTTTTATACGTTTATCCGTTTCCAAGGCCGCGGCTTTCCCCAATCCTACCATAGCGGGCACCAATAGATTTAAAAAACCGCCTCGTTGACGACGGCGTCGTCTTCTCCTCCTCACCATGGTCGACCCGTCAATAGACGTTGAAGGGCTTTGTCTTGTTTGATGGCATCCCGCGTCTCTTTATAGCCTTGACGGGTATTGCGTTTGAAATCTTGCCACCAACCCCCACCTCGTTGTCGTCGGTAATGTTGTACATTATCGGTAATGCCTTTCAAGGCTTGACCCCCTAATTTGCCTAAAGCCAGTCCAAACCCAGGCGCTGGCCCTGATAGAAACATACTCATACCATGGGCAATTTTATCCACCAAACGGGGTTTGCGACGCATTAAAGCCCCTCCTCGTTGTTTCCTTTTTCTGCGTCGTCGTCGTCGTTGGACGGCCATGGTTCTAAGAGTGTGGGACTGGGAGGGAGCGGCTTTTTATGGATCCAATACTCTTTAGGTCTCAAGGGACGAGGACATCCGTCTACATAGCATAGGGCTTCCAAGGGTTGGTACACAAAATGACCATGGTAATCTTGGAGACATCGTTTGGGTAACGGAGGGGTGAAATCCACAATGGTATCATCCAAGGTTTGCATCTTGATTAAAAATCGTTCCAGATCCTCCAAGGGAATACCCCGCAGATGGGTTTTCAATTCGGTCAAGGCTTTGGCATAGGTGGTAAACGCAAACCGACTCATGGTCACTTTAAATCGGTATTGTTTAAAATCATTCCATCCTTTGACCACGGTGCCCACGGCCGCCAAACAGGCTACCAATGTACTGTTTTCCAAAAGGGGGCCCGCAATCATACCGGCAGCCATCAGAAGTAAGGCCAACCCATTGAACAAGGCATTGATACACCTGTAATGATTCAACATTTTTCGATAACACCACCATTGTTGATGATAAAAGGCATACAAGGAATCCATCCGTTGTAATAATTCTGGGGGGAAGGGAAGACCATGTTGTTTCGATCCATTCAATAACGACACGACGGTTTTCATCCTCACGGCGAAACACGGGACGACGAGGTTTGTACACTCGGTGCTCCTCCTTGTTTATAACTGGTCACAATGCTATTGGTCATGGTGACATTAGCAATTTCACGTCCTTGGGCTAATTGTTCTTGATCTTGTAACAGCATGCGTAAACGTCGTTGTAAATCCGCTTGACGCAAGGTACGAGGCTGTCGGCCAGAACTCCCAGATGTCCAAGATCCTCGAGGGGTGGCTGGATTGGAGGCAGGTGTCAAAGGGGAAGTGGGGGTATTTCGTCGTCGTCCTCGTATTCGTCTCGGTCGTCGTCCACGACGACCCCCACCACCACCACCACCACCACCACCACCACCACCACCACCTCCACCACCACCACCACCACCACCAGCACCACCAGCACCACCAGCACCTCCACCACCACCACCACCTCCACCACCAGCACCACCAGCACCACCAGCACCACGTCCACCACCACCACCACCACCACGACCGCTTCCACCACCGCGTCCACCACCACGTCCACCACCACCACGTCCACTACGTCCACCACCACGTCCATTACCATTACCCCCAGCACCCGCTGCTGTTCGAGCACCCGCTGCCAAGGGTACGCTTGGAGGAGTCGCAGGGGTTCGAGCACCAGAAGACAACGGGGTGGTCTGGGGGCTTTGGAATGGTTGATTTCCTGGACTTCCTACCCCTGCTGGGGAAGAGGCCTGTGCAGTGGGTGCACCATCCAAATCGGGCCAGGTCGCGAGGACGTCCGCAGGGGGGATGGATTCCATAAACTCCCAGAGGGGATCAGGGGGCATTTCCTCCATGGCGGCGTCGATAAGGCCTTGGTCTCCCGTCAAATACAAATCTTGCCAGGCCCTTGGGGACATGACATTGCCGCTGGCCGCCCCCACCCCCGCCGGGGACACGGTATCGTACGATTGCGGAGGTTGACGGTCATCGTCATCATCGGCCATGGTTTGCTTTTCTCTTTTTACCTGTTCCAAGGGGCTCCCTTTATAGTCGTTTTTGATAGGTGCGAGTCCATCCTTCGTCTTTTAACAAGTGACTCAACACCCGTTGTTGATCGGACGAGGCGGGATGTAAATCCAAGACCAAATAGCCATACGGTCGTGTGGTGGCTTGATGAAACGTCTCCAACGTGTCTTTCCACGTGGTCGGAAACGATTGAAGCATGACATTGCGTACCCCTAATTGATCTCGGGGGTTCTTGAACGCCACGATGTAATGGGCATTGCGGGATATACTTTTCGCATAGCGACCCACGGGAAACATGTCTTGGCACAAGTAGAGCACCGTCACCCCTTGATGATGCGAATGTTTGGTGAATAAATCCAACACGCGTTTATCGTGACTGCCTTCGTCCATTAAATCATCCAAAACCAGGACCCCCTGTCCTTCAGGAAACCATTGCACTAACGCCTCATGATCGGGAATCCCTTCGTGAAACACCACCCCTTGATCTTGCATGCCTTGAAATCGATCTTGCCAGGCCCCATAACAATAATGCCTTTGGGTCGGTGGGGTTTCAAACAACTCGGGGTTGTCTACCAAGAGTTTTTCCGTAAACGCGGTTTTACCACATCCCGAAGGACCCACCACCAAGATAGAGGAGGGAGTATGAAAACGAAACGGTTTCCCCGTTTGCATGATGACGAACTACCCTTAGAAAAAAAAAGGCACCTTTTTATTGGAGTCGGTGGGACTCGAACCCACGTACGACCCAATCCTTATCTGAATCAAAGGTCTAAGGCTCTAACCAACTGAGCTACGACTCCGACACCACTTTTTTCCAACAAATTTTATTTAAGCATTACATTGATGATACGGATGACAACAAAGTTGATACCATCTGGCTTCTTGGCCTACAATCAATTGTTGAAGGCGTTGACCGGCTTGATGGTCATTACTAACATAATCATGATCCGAAAACTCATTTAAAAACTCTTGCAAGGTCCGTCCACGGGCTTTGGCTTTCAAATACAACAAGGCGTAATCACCACAACTCTTGCTTGAAATGGTTTGGAGGGACTTGCCATTGGTCACTACATACTTCCAATGTTGGACAATCCAATCTCGTAACGGGGTAGCTTGCACGTACGTATCCATGGGCAAAGCATAACTGTCCAGGACTTCACACACCTTTCCATCCGTCCACAACGCTAACCAATGTTGTCCCGGTTGATCGTGTGGGTCGGTATTCACAATGTACCCTTGGGGTTGGGTCTTGACAGGAGTCTTGGGTAAACGATCACAGGCCACGGTTCCGTAAAAGACCGGGTTCAATTGGGGGTCGTCTCGGGCTAAATAATCCAACTGTACATTATTCAAGGCCACGTGTTCCATCTTTCAGTGCTGGTAAATGTTATACAACACGGCTCCGTTCCTGTCAATCTCCAGCAAATTCTCAAATTCTCCATACACGAGTACGGTTATATTGACACCGGGGGCAGCTCCAAATTCCAACACCAATTGTAAATCTCCCGTTTGCTTGGGGTTGAGGTTTTGACTGTCAGCACATCCATTGGCCACATTGTCAAACATGAACAAGGTACAATTTTTAGCTTGGCCCCAATCCAGTAGTTCTACCATATTGCCTTTCTTTTTACACCAAGCACCACTGGCTTGCAGAAAACGGAAGTAGCCTAGATTATCTCGGGTGCCATTGTTGTGCACTAACTGGAGGGTTTCATAAGGGTATTCTTCTCCTTTGACAATCTGTCGAATGGAGGTCAGACCAAATTTCTGGAAACAGAACGGATCTCGGGTCACATCTCCATTGAAGGCACGGCTGTCCAGTAACCCCACAATCAATCGGTCAGGTATTCTGTTTTGAAACAGGTTCGGGATATCAAAGCGGACCAGGTTGTTTTGCATGCTGAAGGTCCGGATTTCACTGCGGACGGTCGGGTAAGCCGCCACTTGGCCTTCATTGTGTCTTTTGCTAGATATACTCTGGTAGATGGCGTCATTCAAACGCAGTTGACAGAGATGAAACCTTAGTTTCACATCCCCTTCCATCAATCGGCCAGCTAGAGCCACTCCATTCAAAAACAGGCTGGGGCCATTGAAATGAAATTTCATCTTGATTTCGATGCCTGGCACTAACAATTTGCCGGTATGAAAGACTTCCAAGTGCGGGGTAAACACTAGACTGTGGGTGGCACCTGCAGCATACTTCTCCACTTCGGCCGCAGAGGCATTAAAGGCCTCTTGATGATTAGCAGGCAGATCTTGCCAATGTTGATGGTTTCCTGCTTTGTCTGTGTTGGTGGCAGTCCATTGGGGTGGGAAATCCATTTGATTGTACCATCCTTGGGGTCCTAACACGGTCTTGCCATCTTCTCGGTCATAATTCAGCAAGGTTTCCAGGTAAGCTTTGTAATGATACGTGTCGGATTGTGGACTGATCAACGTGCCATTCAACTGCAAGTCAATTTGTTTGATGATGGAATGGGCTAAATTATTGACGGGCCACAATTTCTCCGCGGCCACCAAGTTCGCGCCATTCGCCTTTTTCAAACTCAATTCCATGGTAAAGTAACTGCGTCCCAAATCCACAAAATCGTCCAACCCCGGTATGATGAATTCCATGGGATTGATACCCGTGGTGGTGGGTTGGATGGTGACCATGCGATAGGCATTGATGCTAATGTCGGTCGGTGGCACCTTGAAAATCCGTAAGGCAGGGTTGACGGTCCCTTCGGAACTCGGATGCGCTGGGGCAGCTTCGGTCATTTTAGCGGCGTCGTCGTCGAGTGGTACCCCGTCGTCGTCGTGAGGGGTTTTTATAGCGTCGTCGTCGGGCTAAACGTTGTCTCAAATCAAACCCGGGGACTCTCATCACCTCGGGACTTAACCAGCCACCACGTTGTCCTCTCCTGAGTTTCCAAAACGGATACAGTCCACCCCATTGAGACAACCCTCGATTACTACGAATCCGTCGAGGTCGTGAATGCACGGGTTCCATGTTCACACTCCCAAAATATCACGTGCACGTTTGGTTTGTTTGGGAAATAAGGCAGTGGCTACACGCACGGCGTCTTTCACGTTCTTATGACTCAACGCTTTCTTGGCTTGTTTGGTGATTTCTTTTTTAAGGACGTCTTCGGCTTTGCGTTTGATACCTCGTGTCAAACCCGTTTCCAAGCCTCTCTTGATATTACTAGGCAATTTTAAAGGATTTCGCGTCCTTATAAGACCTTCCAACCCCCCACGCATCAGATCCGTCATCACTCCTTTGCCTTGTTGGTCATACCACTCGTCGGTTCGAAATCGTGTCAAACTTCCCCCACGCATGGTGTCTTCTTCACCAGGGATAAACGTTTTGTCTGTGCTTCACGTGACCCCCTTTTTATACCGTCATCATCGTCGTTTTTTCCGAAAAGCGGCTTCCAACCCTTTTTTAGCCCCGTAACTCGCGGCACCCCCCGCGGCACCCAATGCCACAGCTTTTCCTCCAGCGATCAAGGCTGGAATGAGGGCCGCCAGGGGCAAGAGACCCCCTCGTTGCCTTCTTCTTCTTCGTCTCATTCGACGCACTCTTGTCTTGGGCATCTTGTGATTGGGACACTCCCTTGGCCACCCCCTTTTTATGTCTTTTTGAAGTGTAACGTGACAATGGTATGACCTTCACCAAACTTGACCAAGTCTCCTCCGGCACCAATCGTTTCAGCCACTTGAACGTGAATCGTTTCCACCACCTCGTTACGAAGAGACATGTAATGAATGTGCAACGGTTCAAAATACAGGGTGCCGCGTGCTTCTCGCTTGTACTGGATTTCACGTAACAAATCAGTCACGCGATTGCCCACCATCATACTGCCTGCCACGTCAGAGTACACGTGCAACGATCGTGTGGGTTCCCCCACCACGGCACGAAACGCTACATTCAAGTTGGTGAAACGCCACCCACAACTCATACTCAATTCCATATAGTCTTCCACTCGACTGGTGGTCCAAAACACCGGGTTCCCCTCCTTATCGGTGATATCCTTCCAATCGCTGTTGTTGGTGATGTCGGGGACTTGATCCCCCATGAAGTCTTGCTGTAAGTTCGGCCCCAAAATCCACCCGCTGGTGCTTTTACGTAACCATCCCATCTTGGCAGCTAACTTGGTATGAACGGCAAAGGAGGGCGTGCGAACGGAACCATCATGAGAGACGTTCGTGTTGTCAATCAGCAGATCCTCCCCTTCCCAACGAAACTTGACGTACGTGTGTTTGCCTTTATCGTCCAAAAAGGTACCCCCTTGGATAACCGATTCCCGTCGTTTCTGTTCCACATGAGTAATGGCGGCTTTCATAAAACTCACCCCGTCCACCACCCAATCCCAGTCTTTAATATCATCAATTTTGGTCACGGCCGCTCCATATTTGTTGTAGGTACCTCCGCTTTTACTGGGTGCTTTCAGGTGCCATTTGATACCTAAGACGTGTTGTCCTTTCATCACCAACTGATACAAATTGACGCGCGCATCCGGTAAGGAAATGGCGCTCAACCCCACTTGCCATCCACCCCCTGTGAGCTGTAACGGTTGAGGTAAACGAATCTTGAAGGAATTGGCTTGGTTGTTGGGAAATTCACGTCGGTTGGCATGACTCGGTAACGTCACGTAGAACGACATGTTGTCTTTGTTCTTCACACCACCACTTCCCTTTTAAAGTGGAGGGTCAGGAGGGCATGGCCTTCACCAAATTTCACCAGATCCCCATTGGTTTCGGCCATCTGGGTTTCGACGATTTCCACCACTTCGTTGCGTACTGGGATATATTGAATATGTCGAGGTTCAAAGTGGGTGGTGTTTTGAGGCTGGTACTTGATTTCTCTTAAGAGATCGGTGATACGACCCCCTACCATGCTGCTGGTCCCTACATCACAATACACGTGCAAAGGACGCGTGGAGGGAAATTCCAACGAGGGACGAAAGGTCTGGTTCAAATTCACAAACCGCCAATTACACGTCATACTCAATTTCAGATAATCCCCCTCCACTTTCCAAAAGAGGGGCTTGTTAGCGGCATCGCGGATATCCGTTGGGGTGGGAATGGAGTCCGAATGAAATTCTTGCAAGAGATTCGGACCCAATCGATACACGCCCGTCGACACTTGTTCAATCCATCCCATTCTCAGGGCCAAGGATCTGCCCCATGACACGTGTGCTACTTGTCGTGTGTAATCGACATTGGTCGTATTCAACAACAAATCCCCTTCGGAGGTCCATTCAAAGGTCGGGTATAATTTGACGTCATTGTCCTCGGCCCATTTGTTTTTGGGTTCGGTTTGTTTGGCACGGCTTTGCTTGTAACGGTACACCAATTGATGAAAAAAGTGCGATCCCTTCGACGAGGCCAATTCCTTTCTCATATCTCGACCGTAGACAGTGAATTCGCGGCGTTGATGCCACCATCGATCGTTGCCTTGATCGTCTTGGGCATACACCCGTTCGTGCCATCGTACGTACAACAGAGGATGGGAATCACCCACGCCTCCTTCTTCCGCTATCGCGGGAATGGTGGGTAAGGATAAACTCACCATACCCACCATCCATCCTCGTCCCACAAATCGGATGGGTTTAGGCAATCGGTTTCTGAAATGATGACTCTTGTTCCCAGGAAACTCTTTGGTACTCGCATGACTCATCAACGTCACGTAAAACGAAGAGTTGGGCACCAATGTCATTGTTTTTTAGCGGCGTCGTCGTCGTTTGCGGGGTCGAAGGGATGTCACGTCTCCACGAGCAATCCAACTATTGTACTTGTCGGGCCACCCTTTCCACTTGACCAACCAACGACCTTTTTGTCGCTTAAGTACCTTCTCGATCCGAAACACGTCGGACACATGGACTTTTTGTAAATCCTCTTCATAAAACGTACCTTGGACGGGGGTCTCATCCCATTCGCGAATCTTATACGTGGGGACAGGGCCAGGGATCACACGATGCACCACAAACACTTCTTCGGTCCAACCGGGTAAATAGCCTTTTTCAAAGGTACGATGAATCGTATTGAGACGGACATGATCCCCCACCTTCAATTGGGGTTTTTTGTAGCCTTTCAATCGTTTGGCATACAATCGTTTCCACACGGCTTCTTCGTTGTCCCACGTCACGTTTTCGGGGGGCATACCAATACTTCGATGACGGGTGGCATTATACCCCTGCACCAACTCGGGTAAGACATCGTCAAATTTCAACGTGTTGGCCGCGGTCAAATAACGGTACAACCGTTCTTTCAAGGTGCGGTTAAATCGTTCCACCACACTGGCTTTGGCATCCCCTTCGGTCGAAAAATGATTGATGTCTTGCTCGTCGACCCATCGTTGAAAGGTCCGATTATAAAATTCTTTCCCTCGATCCGTTTGCAATCGATTCGGGTGACGTCCTCCTTGTCTCACAATCTTCTCAAAGGCTTTCACGAGGGCCACCCCGGTTTTGGTTTTCAACGGTTCGACCCACGCGTACTTGGACAAGACATCCACGACGGTCAACAAGTAGCGTATACCCCGATTATGTTTGGCCAAACGTTGCACTTCCACTAAATCCGCGGCCCATTGATCATCCAAGCCCCCTACGATCACGGGTAAGGTAGCAAAACGACGACGTCGGGGTTTATGTAAGGTGTAACCCACATCCTGTTCCAACACCTGTTGGGCTTTTTTCAAAGGGAGACCCTGGGCTTTAGCAAATCGTTGCACCCCACCTAAACTCCCCGGGGCACCAGGATCATGGTAACGTTTCAACCATTGTTGCGAGACATTGGCCTTCTTCTTCTTCGTTGACGAAACCTTGGTTTTCTTCTTCAACCATGAGGACGACGAACTCCAGCGTTGGGTTCTCTTTCGAGGGGCCATACGTTCTGGCATTCATCCCATAAGGTCGATATGGTAGGGACCGTGTGGGGATGCGCCTTTTGAATGATTCGATACCATCGCCATGCCTCTGGGTGAGCTTTTAACCATAAGACAAACACCACCCATCGATATAGGTTACGGTCCACATGGGTTTCTTCAAAGAGGTGGAGAGGATGCGTGTCCTCGGGACATGGGGGTATGGGGATTTGGGTGCCGGGTTGATGATCATATAAGACTTGACAAAGGGTTTGATGACATTGCCATTGCCCCAGGGACAAGACAGAATCCCATGCATCACACACAGACTCCATGGTGACATTGATAAAAAATTTTATTCGTTCTCTCATTTTAAAAGAGACCTAGACGGCCGTAACTGACGGTCTCTAGACCTTTCTGCCAGTTCTCCACACTGTCACTGTACTTGGGGGGTGGTGGTGCCGGGGCTACCATCATTTCTTGACGGTTCTTGAGCTCTTGAATTTCTCGTAACAATTGTTTCTCATAGTCTGTCAGGGGTCGTTCTCGTTCCACGTCCTCTTTCCTTCTGACTGGAGGGCCAGGGATGTCATAGCCCCTCTTGGGATATCCTTGAGCATCACGGGTGGGTGCTTCAGCTTGTTGGTCGGCTTTTTTGGGAGGGTTGTCATGAAACCACGTCCAGTACTTGGGACCCAAGGGTTGATCGGCCCATCGGAAGAAGCCACACGTTTTCTTGGAACAAGTCAGAAACAACCGATCGGGGTTCTGGGTCGAATGACTCTGTTGAAGCGTAGCGGGTTCACGGCAAAAGCATTGTAAACCACCCCACATGTCCAACACTTCTACATGAGGTTGACTATACACGGCTTTCATATACTCCAGAACTTTATCTTGACCACAAAACAGCAAACACGGTTGCATGGGACATTTCACATACTTCCATCCCTTTTGAGATTCTCGGGCCTCCAAACGCACCTCATGGTAAGGACATACCATAGTGTCCACTGAACTGGGAGGATCATACACGGTCGTCAAGGTGAATTGAGGTGATGGGGGTGATTGCTCCACCATGTCATTCAATTCTTCCATCATATCTTCCACAGCAGCTCGGGTGTCTTCCACCACGTCGCACACCACAGGATCACAGTCCACGGGCGTCATATGTTGAATGCTCTTCTTCTTCTTCTTCCCCTCTGGGGGATGGGTTGATTTTCTCTTCCGATCGACAGACATCGTACTCAAAGGTTGATGTCACCCCCACTGCCCATGCCTTTTTATACCTTAGACCCTTGACTGTCATTGGTCAGCTTATCCTAACCATATAAGGACTTGTTATCTTCCCATTGGTCAGCTTGTTCAATCCAAATAAGGTCCTCTTGTCTTCCTATTGGTCAACTGTCCCTATTTAAGGAGCTCCCTTGGTCACTAGATCTTCATTCTCAAAAGCCATGCCCCCAGACATCATGATCGGAGAACAAGATCTCGGTGCCTTGGAACTGCAAGTGGGTCATGGCCATGTGGTGTACACCGGGGGAGCCAAAGGTACGGATGCCCTCGTGGAAGAACAGGCCAAACACTTTGGGATGCAACTAGAAGTCCTGGTCCCCCCGAACCATCCTCGATCCACTTTCATCACCCCTTCTACGGTGGAAGTCCTGATGCTGGCCAACCCCCATCTTCACCAGGCGGCTGAGAAACTAGGCAAACAAATGCCCAGTCATTTTTACACCCTGCAATTGCTGCAACGCAATTATCAAATTGCCAAAAAAGCCCATACCATCTATGCCTTTGGCATCTTGGAACCGGATCATAAACGCGTGAAAGGAGGCACTGGTTGGACCGTGCAATTGGCTATGGATCAAGGCAAACCCGTCTACCTGTTTGATATACCCAGTCAATCATGGTACCGCTCGGACCATTACTACCAAGTCAATGAGAATGCCGCCACCCTGGTCACTGGCAGTCAATTTGTCCCTTGGGGACCCAAAAAGCCCACCCTACATCAAAGCAGTGCTATTGTGGGATCCCGGGATGTGGACGAGAAAACCCGAGCAGAAATTCAAGCCTTATTCAACCGCACCTTCTGTCTACCCGAGAACATTGATCAATTACGTATGGAACTGGAAGACTTTCATTTGTAATTTCTTAGTTTTTACTTTTGGAATTGTACATAGCTTTCTTTTTTTAATTTTTTTACTTTTTATTTTTTCAAATTGTAGATAGCTTTTTTCAATTTGTAAATAGGAGCACCCCACCCGCGTGGCAAAGAATACAGACCACCCATTGTAGAAAACATCAACTCTTTTTTTTAAATTAAAAAATAAAAACTGACAACACTGACTTTGCACGTGGATCATAAATAGTTGGTCTTGACTCACAGTTGCCTTGACTCACAATAAAAAAAAAATGTTCAAGGAAATAAAATACGTCGCACTTGGTTGAGTCTCACTTCCCTCTGCCTCCTCTCCCACTCCTCCCGCCGCCGCTCCTCCCGCTCCCGCTCCATCTCCCCGAAATAAAGGCGAATTCTCTGCCATGGGCTGCCCGCATGCACTCTTGGCAAATACAACTCCAGGTCGTTATCGACCTCTTTAAAATGTTCTAAGGTCATAGGCCAGCGACGTTCAAACCGCGACCGAATGCGGTGCTGGTCCACCCACGGAATAATCTTGTTCAACAGGGCTCGCAGTAAGGCTTCTATGATCTCGGGATGTGGCCTGCCCTCCCGCTCGCCATTCTCTGTCCACACCATACAGTTTAAAAATAATTCAAAAAAGGCGACCACGCGCTGTCTGGTCAAGGGGCGCCAGGTTTCCTGCCGTCTCTCCCGCATCAGTCTGGTCTGCCGCTCCACTCCTGTTCTCTCTGCTGGTACCCTCCTTCGCAACACCTCTGGCCCCCCCACGTTCACAGTACTGGCTAAAGAGCCCAAGGGCTTTCTTGTTTCCGACATTTCTTGGCTCAACAAACATAAGTCACTTAGGACCGGCTCAAAGCTAAGAGTGACGTCCTGTGGCCTCGCTTGACTTATATACCCTGATTCGCGCAATGCACCATGGTCTATCTAAGGAGGGGGGAGGGGGGTCCCCCCACCTCTTCCCCTCTCAAAGCATGATGGGTCTTTCTCTCATTGGCTCCTTCCCTACCACGTGACCCTTTGGTTTCTCTATAAAAAACCCACTGTCCCATTCCATCTTTCACACTCAATGGATGATCCAGTCCTCAGTCCAGAAGCCCAACAAGTGATTGATCGTCTACGAGCCTTGTTATCTCGACTCGAAAAAGACTTGGAACAGATCCGCTTCAAAGCTTCTTATTTTGAACTGCTCCGACTTCATAGTCAAAAACATCTCAGTCGGAACGAATTGGGTTTATTAACTTTGAAAAACTTCTACCGGTGGTGAATGGGTGACAAACCCGACAGGATCCCTCCTGACAAGATCAGTCCTGGCAAGGTCAGTCCTCAAGCCCTGCAAATCATTGAACGTTTGGCAGAGATCCGAAAACAAATCCTTCACCTGGTTCAACCTTTACGTTACAAGCTCACTTTTCAAGAACTGTGCCGACTCCGAAAAGAAGGGATCATCACCACCGTCGAGTTTCAACTCTTGATCAATCCACTCTTTGATCCTTTCGCCGATCCTTTCGCCTGATGGCTCAACCCGACCCCTGTGTGATTTGTTCGACACCTCTCGCCAATTATACCACGTTGAGGTGCTGTGGTCTTCCTTGTCATGTCGCCTGTGCCAACCAACAGAATGGTCAGACCCACCTATGCTCTACCTGCCACGTTCTTCTTGTCGTCCTTGAAGTCCTCCATGAACACTGGAAAGAAGACCCGGAGTTTGTCCAGCATGTCAAGGACGATTGGAAAAACAATCCTATCTGGTATGGCATTTGCTATGAGAACGACCACGCCCTCCAAGGATTCTGGGGAGAACTGCGCGATCCCTATGAGCCTCACCGCAAAACCCTCTACTTTCTGGGTCACACCAAAAGCCTAGCCATTGGACGCATGAAAACCTGTATCAGCTTCTCGTAAATGTTTGGATTTTTTTTTCTCCTTGTTGTCAATACCAAGGATCAATAAAAGATGTTGCATGACACTTTGTTGTTGTGATATTTATTCATTCTCAATAGTCCTCCAAAAGCATATCGTCTCCTTCATTATTAAAGACGCAATGCTTCTGCTTCCCCTTGTGACATGGAACTCTCATCCTCTGCAAGCCATGGATTTTTACATTAAAATATTTTCTTTCCAACTTATAAAAGCCTTTTGCTTGATGTGCCATATCAAACCCATATCAAATCCATATCTGGGCCATATATGGGTCACCCCCGTTCCCAAAATTGGACTTTGGACTTTGAGCCCGCGTTTTCTCAGCAGTTTTACTTCCCCTTGAGCCCACGATCCATTTTTCCTACTCGCCAGCGGTTTCCCCTTCCAAATCACGTGACTTCCGGTTGCATGAGCCTGCGATCCCTTTTTTCCTTACTGGTCAGCGGTTTTCCCTCTTAAAAACACGTGACTTCCGGTTCCGGTTATGACGTCATCCTTACATCAAAACGAGGCTCACTTGCCCTAGTGAGCTTACATTACTACTGGCACACAAGGAGCCGTTGCCTATGAGCAAAACTTTGGCTTTTCTCGGATCACATCCGAAAGGAGAAATTTCGATGCACTTCCTACATTCATACCAATGTGTATGGTTCACAATCAACACAAGTAAAATCATGATATGCTTCTAACAAAAACCTATCCTAAGAACACATCGCTGGAGTGATCGCTGTTCGCTGTGATCTAACGTTATTTCTCATAAGTTTTACCACAATACATTGAATACTGCTGAGTGTGTCACACACTATCACTCCAACAGCAGGAACCCCAGACAACCTAATTATCTGATACATCAGCGCCTAAAAATAACGAAAGTATCTCCGACATAGCCCGATGATACAGCGAAGTTCTTCTCTTGGGAATACCGAAGATCTCACAAACATCAGTGAATCTACACAACAGCCCACGACAATAACCACAGGAATGTGGCCAAGAATGCGCTCAACTCCACAACAATATCTTGTACCTGCTATCGCAACCACGAGATAAAAAGGGGAGTTCAACTTTATTTAAAGCTAAAGTTATTAGGTAAACTCAATAATAAATAGATGGAGACCAAAGCAGTCTCCTATCAAACCGAAGTGCTCTTAGCTGAAAAAGAAGTGATTTCTACATAATTTTTGTCCCCTCAAATGAGAGCTACTGAGCGTTAGTTTCCCGTGGAACTGTGTATTATGCTGTACAAGGTGGTTAGTCTATATGAGTCTTTGGATGAAATGTTAATGTGTGACCATTGAAATAAAAGCTAATGCGCAGTACCTTTCTGTAGTCTTTCTTTTAAATAATGTGCTGAACCAAGTGGTTCTGTATCTTTTGAGTAAAAAGATGAATCTAAAGTGCAACCATTTAAAGAGGGGGGAACAGGGGGGCGGGAGACCGGGAGAAAAGGGGGCGGGAGGTGTACGGGAGGCGGGAGAAGAGGGGGCGGGAAGCGGGATTCCCAAGTTGGCGGGAAGCGGGAGAAAAAGGGAAAAATTATGCAGCATTGCGCAATATTTCGCAATCAAAAAAATGCAAAGGGGCGGGAGCCAAAAAATACAGGGCGGGAACCGGGATTAAAGGGTACGGGAAGCGGGAGATTTAAATTCCCCTGTCCCCCCCCCTTTAAATGAAAGCTTCTGAGCAGTAATTTCCTTAAGTCAATTCAGCGAAAGGTTGTTTCTTTTTTCTCCTCGAGCATTATCAAAGGGTCCGGATGGGGTTAACTGACAACTGACAAATGGCCAAAATTTTAACTGACAACTGACAAATAGCCTAAAATTTAACTGACAACTGACATTTGTAGTGGGTTTTACTGACAACTGGACAACTGAAAACTGATCTAACTGTCCTTAATATCCTACAAACCCCGTTGTAAATAACACTCTTTGACTCTTTTCGTCAAACAAATGTGCGTTTTATAGCGGAGCCAGCGCGTTAGCGCGTCAGCGGAGCTCCATTGCTAAGGAAATTTGGTAACCTATCAAGCCAAGAAATTTTGGTAGTGACGTAATGGTCACATGACCGTCCGTCCGTACGTCCGTACATCCGTACATCCGTACGTCCGTCCGTCCACAACATAGGGTTACCAAATACACTTCATACACTGGATATAACCCTGTGCTGAATCCCGTGTGTTTTTGGCGCGAAATCGCATGTTGACTTGCGTTGTAGCAAAACAAGCAAAGACAACAAAAGTCAAAAACAATTTGTTAATGGGAAAAAAAGTTCAAAAGAATACTCAGTTGTCTTTTTGATGGAAGGGGAAAAGGCAATTTAGGCGAAAAAAATTAGGCGATAAAGTTCAGGGGAAAAGTTAAAATTTGCCGCGTCGGTTCTGTTCGAACTCGGTCGGCACACCGCTTGAGTTCGCAGCTTTTCGCAGTGGTTTCGACGCCAAATATAGCAGAGCTAGTGCTTTTTGGTTTTTTCTGTCCACAGCCATGGTTTTTACGGCGTTCCGAACACATTTTGCCAGGAAAAACACCAGCATTTTCATGCTGATGTACAACTTGTCACGAAAAAAGAAATAAGTACTAAAATTAAAATGACAGTAAGCGCTCATGGCCTAGTGGACCTATTTCCGGCTTCTCACGCCGACGAGCCGGGTTCGGCTCTCGGCGAGGATAGGAAATTATTCTTCTTTTTTTCTTTCCTATTTTTTTTTTAATTTAACGACTTGAATGGAAGTATTTTCACAAGTTTATAACTGCCAGCAAAAAAGAAAAAAAAATGAAAGTAGAATGATGTGTGGAGAGAGAGGAAACTCAGAAAAAATTCTGAGTTCCAGATGAGAAAAAAAAAGCAAAACAAAACAAAAAACAAAAACAAAAAGGGAGAGCTCCGCTTTTAGGCTTGGCTAAATTTATATATTACGTAATTTAGCAGCGGGACGCTAGGGTGTCATGTTTTAACAAGTTACCGTAAGACAAATATACATCAGGGTCAGGTAAATCAGGGTCATTTTTTTGTGTAATCTCGAATTACACAATGGCTGCTAATGCTGGCGAGGTAAAAGCTATTGTAAGCAGACCAGCATGGAGTTTGCTAATGTCAACTTTATGCAACCTTTGCCGTCAGAGGAGATCAGCCCCGAGACTGAAACTGTATGAAAGAATTTGTGGAGAAATATCGTACCGTGAGGCAAAGGACAGTCCGGGGAGAAACAACAAAGGACAAAGCAGGGGCTTTACCACCAGCCGTCTACAAGAAGCAACACGATTTCAATAAAGTGGACTTGATGGTGAGACTAGAGAATGATTTTAACACTGAGGATCCGGTAGTGTCCACTAGACAGGAAGAAGAAGAGTTCGTTCAAGCCCCGGGGGGGGGGGGGGCTACTCTATTAAGTCTTATACGGGGAGGCTCCGCCCGGAGATTCAAACCCTTACCCTTTAATAATACTAATTTTTACCGAAATGGTACCCCTTTCACATACTTAGAGCAAAATTGCACCTCTTTCTTATACCTCAAGGATGAGCCAAAACAATAGAATTTCCTGTAATCGCCACGTTTTTCCCGGGTATTCAATCATTCTGATTCAGTTGCGTAGTTATTTCTGCCAAAATGTGGCACCCTTTGATATACTTCGCCTTAGCCACCATTTCTTCCACTTTGCAGCTGATTTCGTGACCCTTTCGTATACTAAAATGACAATGTTCCCTACCCTTTTATATACTGTGAGCTTAAAAAAGGCACGCCTTGCGGGTGGAGCCTCCCCGTATAGCCTGCTATAAGGAGTACCCCCCGGGAGTTCAAGCTACATCTGAAGGTGGGGATATGACAGAAGTCACACTTGTGGACGACTGTCAAGTTGCAGTGGCAGTTGCTAAAGCGCGACCTCCGCCAGATGACTATGAAACTGACTCGGAAGGTGACTTTTCAGTTACAGTTTCAGGATCTGGGCGGCCAATACGCACCCATTTCCGCCTGGATTTGTAAAGTACGCTTATAGTAGTCATCTTTCATGAGCTGATTGAAATTTAGACAAGAAAAAGTACACTTTGTTTGCTAGTCTGTTACCCACAGACGCCTGTTGGCCCGAGTGCAATATTTCTTTCCGGTTATTTCATCCATGCCAATCACCATCGAAGCATTGCCAAACAGAACCCGATCAAATTTATCGTAATAAAGAACTTTACCCACATTTGTTTGCTTTTGTTACGATCTACTTTTCAATCAGTATTTTGAAGGTAAATTTTGATCATTCAAGTGGTTAGAAAGAAATGTAGCGCTCGGGCAAGCAGAAGTTTGTGTGGAGGAGAGTAATGATAGAGCCACTTGACAATGATTTTAACCCAAATCTGAGAAAAATATGTCGTAAATGTATCAATTTTCGAATTAATGATATAATTTACGTTATATGTTCCTTTTTAGCTAAATTTTGGGTCAGAAAGAAATAATTTAGTTACATGGTTTATTAATATATAGATTTAGCCAAGCCTAAAAGCGGAGCCCCCCTTTTTGTTTTGTTTGTTTGTTTGTTTTTTTTGCTGGCAGTTATGTAATGTTTAATAAATGAGCAGGAGTGCTTTATCAAGTTTAAAACACGAGGCGCAGCCGAGTGTTTTAGACTTGATAAAGCACGAACTGAGAGTTTATTGAACGGCTTCAAAGACATTCCTAGATAAGCGTGTCCCAATAGAGTTCATAACATCGATGCTTTTGTGGACGTTGTAAATTAGCATACGAAAAAAATATTACGTCGAAAATTAGTATACAAGAAAATCAAATCTCACACGTCTTTTGAACTGAACGAAGAGGACATGGCGTCCTCTTCCAGGGCTTTTCGGAAGCCTAAAAATGCCAAGGAAGAGAGGAAATTATTAGAAAGTGCTACCCCAAAGTCAACACAGGTTAGTAATATTTTAGGCCCCCCTGAAAATTTGGAGACTACGAGCAAAGCGTCAAACGCAGAGGTTATGGGAAACGACATGGAGTCGCTTCTGCCAGCTGATCTAAACTTCGAAATTTCAGATGATTTATTGTCTAATATACCTTTACCAGATTACGGTAGTAATGTAGTACAGAATTTTTCTGGATCTGTATTTAACAAGAACATTAAATATTCACCCACCATTTGTTGTTTCAGTTGATGTGTTGATAATTAATATTCATAAATCACGTGCAGTGACTTTATATCTGATAAAACACCGCATACTAATAAGGAAGAGGTTTTTATCAATATAAAGTCAGTGTACGTGACGTATTATCGATCAATTGATAGGTTAATGGCTTATGAATTATTAATGAGTTTTTGAATAATTTGTGAAGCCTGAATTTTTTCAGGTTTCTTCTTTTCAACCGCTTAGGTTGAAACACCTTCACTGCGATGATCTACGTACAATTCTTGTGAAAATACTCTCATTCAAATCGTTAAATTAAAAAAAAACACAAAAGAAAAAACAAAAGAAAAACATTCCTACCCTCGCTGAGAGCCGAACCCGAGTCGTCGGCGTAAAAAAGCCGGATATTAGTCCACTTTTTTTAATACTTATTTCTCTCTTCGTGACAAGCTGCCTACCAGCATGAAAATGCTGGTGTTTTTCCTGGCAAAATGTGTTCAGAACGCCGTAAAAACTATGGTTGTGGACAGAAAAAACCAAAAATCACTAGCTCTGCTATATTTGGCGTCGAAACCGCTGCGAAAAGCTGCGAACTCAACCGGTGTGCCGACCGAGTTCGAACAGAACCGACAGGGCAAATTTAAACTTTTCGCCTGAACTTTATCACCTAATTTTTTTCGCCTAAATTGAACTTTTCCCCTTCCACCAAAAAGACAACTGAGTATTTTTTTGAACTTTTTTTCCATTAACAAATTTGTTTTTGACTTTTGTTGTCTTTGCTTGTTTTGCTACAACGCGGGTCAACATGCGATTT
Organism: Siderastrea siderea; assembly: GCA_964030785.1. Lineage (NCBI taxonomy): Eukaryota > Metazoa > Cnidaria > Anthozoa > Scleractinia > Rhizangiidae > Siderastrea > Siderastrea siderea. The sequence goes on along the minus strand of OZ034976.1, from coordinate 1,607,401 downwards.
CGCGCCAAAAACACATGGGATTCAGCACAGGGTTATATCCAGTGTATGAAGTGTATTGTCAACCCTGTGGTGCGGACGGACGGACGGACGTACGTACATACGGACGTAAGTACGGACAGTCACCTGGCCATTACGTCACTACCAAAATTTCTTGGCTTGATAGGTTACCAAATTTCCTTAGCAATGGAGCTCCGCTGACGCGCTAGCGCGCTGGCTCCGCTATTACAGTCAATTAACTGACAACTGACAAATGGCCAAAATTTTAACTGACAACTGACATTTGTACCCCGCCCCCCCCTCCCCCCCCCCCCCATTCAGATCCTCTTATCATCTTGGAAGGATGGAACGTATTTAAACGGGGGAAGCTACAACAGTAATGCAACAGGAGAAACACAGATTAAATCTGGACATTATAAATTTCTTGGTGGATTTGCCCCTTCATTTTTGGCAAAAATCAAGAAGACGTTTTTCATTTTAAATTTTAAAGCTGCTAATGCGGATTGAAAGAAGCAAATATTGACTCATTAAAAGACATCTAAAAGTTAAATTATTTAAAATGTGCTGTATTTACAGTTAACAGTTTGTAAATTTACCAAAATAAATAATTCAAGTAATCACACATTTGCACTTAAAGAAACTGGTTTCGAAAGAAATGGTTGTGCTTTATTGGCGGAAAAAGGCAACGAAAAGATAGCAAGACAATTTTCTGCAACCAATGCATTAGCGCATTTGAGACACCAGCTTGTCTTATTACACCGTTCTGGGGTTTTTACTTCACGGTAAAACGGTTAAACTTCGAGTTCAAAGAGCTTCACAGTAAAAGAAAAAAGAGTTCGAACTTTTCACAAGATCAGAGGCATTACTAAGGCAAACATTGTTCAATGGCCCTTTAATTGACGTATTCAAACACACTCTACACGATTAAACTCGTATTCAAACTCCGCCGAATTGGAATCACCTTCCACATCATAATGAAGAACACCACAAGAAAGTAATGCTCATGCAATAGCTTTCACTGAATGTTAGAGCCATATTTTGAAAATTACTCCCGAGTGATCGCCAAAAGAAAATTTAACTTTAAACAGAATCCCTGAGCTTTCATGACTCTTTCATAGCGAGACAGAAGCAACAATTATATCCAATAGAATAATACGTGCGATAATGTAGCTACACAACACGCCGTAAAACTACATCAATGAACGGAACATTCATGCCCTTGGCCAACCAAAACTAGCGAAAGAAAGCTAACCAACCAGGGTTGCAACACCGTAAGAATTAATAACATGACAAATGTTCCAAGGACTTAACTATGTTTCACAGATTCAAGAGCTAGAATCCCGTCGTGATAGACACCACTACGTGAAATGCTGTTCAATAAATGATGTCTTTAGCTGGTGTTGTTGTCAATAGCTTTCATTTGTTCCCCCCCCCGCCCCCCCCCCCAAACTTTCTCTCTCTCTGATACACAGAATCAAAAGCTAACTTTCATTCTACAAGGGAAATGCGTTATAAATTGAACTGGGTGTGACGGTGAATAAATTGATCCCCCTAAAATCTTGGTCACAACTCTTGGGTTTATAAACGGATGTGTTATTTTCGGGGGGAGGGGGTGGTCGTATAGGCGCTACTAAAAAGGTTTTTGGAGTGAATAAACAAGAACCAAGTTGAAGCTAACTTAACATGTATAGGACTAGGACAAAGCTAAGGGGGGGGGGGGGAATACAGCTATAATGCAACTAGAAACGTCCAGAAATCTCAGGGTTGAAAAGAAATTCTTATCTGGAAGGAAAGCAGCTTTTCTTTTTAAACCTGGCAACTATAAATGTTTTAGTGATTTCGGGACTCCATTTTCGGCAAAATTCGTATTAAAAGCAAAGTACGTTATTTTGAAACTGCCTATATTCATTAAGAGAAGAGGAAATAATTTATCAAAAACACATTAAACGTTAAATTATTTAAAATGCGCTGCATTTGCAGTTAACGGTTATATTAGCAATTTAGCAAAATAAAGAACCTTAATTTACTTTAAGGTAAAGTAATTACACATTTGCACATCAAAAAATAAGTTTCTATTGGTGGCCGATAAAAAGCAGTGAAATATAATAAACCCGTAAATTTTCTGCAGCTGCTTAGTCAGCACGCTGGAAGCACATCAGCTTGTTTTCATTCTGCGATTTCGGGTTGACCCTTAAATTTCGAATTCTAAGAGGTTTGTAGTACACCAAGACTTTCACACTTCTGTCAAGGCAAAGCTTATAGATAGAACATGACTTAAGGTAAGTTATGTTTAATGGCTCTCATTAAAGTAGAACTGCCTCTACGATTTGACCTAGACTCAAAAGCCAGGGACTTGGTAAACCAAGATAAGCATTATCACAGAGTAATGCTTTCATTTGAATGAATACTATTCAGGATTTCATTTACAGTCTCAAGAGCTAGAAACACCTTGAAAAGCATAATAAAAACCACAAGAGGAAACTATCGGTCAGTAGCTGTCACCTGAGTGAATTCTCACACTTTAGGATTTTATCCACAGACTCAAAAGATAGAACAACCTTGTACAGCATAATAAACAGCATCACAGAAAAGTACTGCCCGATAGCTTTCATTTGAATGGGTGCTACTTCAGATTTCATCCACAGACTCAAAAGTTAGAACCACCTTGTACAGCACAATCAACAGCAAAATCTAAGAAAGTATTACACAGTCGCTTTCATTTGAATCGTTACTTTTTTGTCTGCCAAACACAGACTCAAAGCGAGAACCACCGTACAGCTACAAGGCTTCCCCCTGAAGAGAAAGGTTTCAAAAGAGAATTCGCCGTGAAAAAAGAGCAATATCAAAGTTATCGATATAATTTATCTACCTTTAAAAAATGTTATCTCGTATAATTAATCTCAATAATTTCTTATTCCATAGTTCCTTACCACAGGATTTGAACCTAACAAAAAAATCAAGCCTTTATGGAATTTCCTTCCTTTCTTTTTATCCTTTGCATTTCGTTTAATGCATTTGCGTTTGGCACGTCAAGTAAGTACCACCAAACTGTCCCTCCTGGTTTCTGCTACTTTTTCAAGTTTTCAATCAACGATGGCCTCCTACGCGACCACGCCCTTGAAGGTCACGTGTTTAAAAGATCCACAGTCGAAGCTGTTACCCATTGTCACGTGATGTGCAGAGAGGATTGTCGCTGTATTTCTATGAGCTACATACACAACAAACAGGAAGACAACTGTGAACTGAACGACGTAAATAAACAAATGAAACCGGCAGCGATGAAGTGCAAATTTGGAGCTGATTACTACGATTTAGTGCGAGAGGTTACTAAAAAGGTAATGAATGTGTAATGTCGATTATTTGAAGACTTTCATGTTGCTTTATACATTTATTAAAACATCGAGAAACCACTGCTGCAAAAAACTATTTTTCAGACCTTCAATCTGAAAAAAACATACTTAAGATTTTATTCATAATTATAATATGATTCGAGGTTTGACTCAAGGAGTCAAAGGGTTTTAAATATTAACTCCTCTCAGACTAAATTCTGAACGAAACTTTTCAGATAGGTCAAATCGTTTTCCAGATTCGAATGTGGTAATTCCTACTTTGTCTCCTTTAAATGCTTTTCTTTTTAAAGGAAATAACAAGGTGAATTTTCAGACTCTCAAAACAAAATGTTATAAACGACGAGGGCAGGTATTTCCTACTCCAAGAGATGGGGAAATATGCGCACAACGTTTCATGTACCATGATCAACCAGTTATTGTATTTACGCTTATAGTTCACCATTTCATAGAACCTCTTATTTTACAGGTTGTCTAATTTTATGTTAATGAACTCTTATTGATAAATATCACCGTATAACTTCATCAACCTAACGATGCATTTCATCAAACCATTTGTCGACAGTTTTGAAGATTATTCTTTCAGAATCAAACTATTATCATCATTGCAGCCGATTTCAATGCTTTTGTCATGACTTACTCACAATCACAAAGCGGTGAAGGAGATTATAATGCAGGTCTTCTACTCTTTACTGTTTAAATTTTACGAAGTTTGTAAACTTATTTTAAGCGCAATTCTTCATTATTATTTTGTAGTCATGGGCGAATGATAGCAGGCGAATGATAGCAGGCGAGTCATGATTCGCCCGTCAAAATTTACCTATGATCACATAACAATGATAGAAATTTGCGAATCAAATGAGTTTAGGGCGGGAGATACCAACTGCCTGAGGTTAAAAAAAAACACATCATTAACAGCTGGAAGATCATCAAATTTTCTTCATCGCTTTCTAATTAGGGGCGCAAACATTGCCAGAACTCAGATCTGCACGCAGCAATGAAACCAAATGTAACTTGATTGAACAAAGAATAGACCAATCCACGTTTTTTTCAACTTTTGACAAGGACCAACTAGCGATACTGCTAGAAAGAGCGCATTAAAATTAGTAACCTTGCCGAGTTTGAGGGTGATAGGTCAGAAAGGGGCGAAGATATAGCTCCGCAAAGTCGCGAAATTTTACAGACGTTACTCTGATTCCCTTTGTTAGTTATTATTCTATGGCTCTCAAACTTGGCAATTTTACTGATTTTAAGGCGCTCTTTCTAGTGGTGTCGATGGATTTTTGCTAACTTGTCCGTGGAAGGGTATATCTCAGGATCATCAGCGAAATGTTATAATAAAATGGCATGCATGCAGCTGCCTTCGTCCAACTATATGTTCAAGAAATAATCCCTTTTATCTTTGTCTTCGTTGAACCCCAGGGTGGACAAGATAAATGCTTCAATAAATGCTGCCAAACCAATCCATGTCTCCAGGGAGGGATCTGTCATGAAATTTGTGACCCCACCGCTGTGAGGTTCAACTGCACTTGCCCTGATGATTACACTGGTCAGCGGTGCGACAAAATAAAGCATCCTCGGAGCTGCAAGGAACTGGCAACAAATGGCGCCAAAACATCGGGAGTGCACGTCCTCTACAATTCCCAAAACAGACCTTTTCCAGTCTACTGCGATTTTGATTCCGAAGCCGGTTATGTTTGGGCGTTAATACAGTCGCACTCGCTTGCAAACAACGACCAGTTTAAATTTAAAAGATTCGGTGTTGACTTGTCTGTAAATGAAGATGACGGAATGATCAACTGGAATGCTCATCGTTTGTCTTTGTCCCGAATGCAGTAAATTGCTAACGTATCAACTCACTTAAGAGCCACTTGCAACTTCCCAGTTGATGGTCTCCTGTACACTGACTACGCACGCGCAAAGTTGGAAGGTCACAATTTTTTCGGTGTGTGGCAAGCAAAGTGCCGCAAATACGAACGTATCAACATACGGGGAATCGAATGCAAAGAGTGCACTGCACCTACATGGCAAATTGAAAATGAAGCGTGGCACTTAAACAGTAATTACATAGGGGGTTCATTTAACTGTGATTTTGATGGCACCGTAGGAGCTGTTGACTATGAGCAAAACTTTGGCCTTTACGATAGCATAAACGAGAAATTTCGATGCACTTCCGATGCCAGTTCCACCGCACAATTCTGGATTGGAAATAGAATGAAATGAATGAAAGAAGGCATCAAATGATCATTGAAAACCCAAAACAAAGTAACTGACACAAGTCACGCAATAACCAATCAAGACGCGACGTAAATGTGAAACCGGTGCAAACTGCGGGAAAACGCGCGTAAACGAAGTTACTAGGTTTTATTGACGACCAGTAGAGAACACATGTTTGTTTTAATTAGTTAACACACGATGTTTTTAACTAATTAAAAAATTAATTAATTAATTAATCAATTAATTAGAGAGGCCACAAACAACACACAAGACAAACTCAATTACTTTCTAGAGCGAATTGAAATAGACTTTTAACTGTAATAAGCACCGATTTTGTGAAGAGAGAAGGCACGATTACCCTAATTCAGAATTAGCACTAAATGAAGATTTTTCAAACCGATTTCGTCCTTCAGTTTCCACTCTAAATCTTCTAAACCTCGATCTGAAGACGACAGTAACTCTTCCAAAATGTTTCCAACAAAAGAAATCCTCAAGTTACGTTTTATCTTAAATCAGAGTTCAGTTTTGGCTTTCATAGACGTTTCTTTGTCATAAGATCGTCGAACCCGCGAACGGAGCATTAGGTTAAGACACGATCTTAATCACTTAGTATTCACTTAGAGCTGGATAGTGTACTTCGACACCGTACTCAATTTATAAAATCCAAAGTGTTTTCATGCATACTTAAAGTATTTAAATGTACTTACTGATTATAGTAACGAAACTTAGTTAACGATTGTAAGGTTTGGAGGTAAGTAATATATTAATGGTGATGTAGTATAAAATGTATGTAAGTAAAGTGAAAGTGATGAAGGTATAGTGTAGCATTGTAAGAATATATACTAGTTAAACAATACTTTCGTGTAGCATACCCTAAAATATATCACACTAGTGACTTGATTTATCACAAAGGCAAAACGTTCTCAAGGTTTGTAAAGTAAGATCAGCAAATGACTGAGCAGAGCACTTTAAGGAAGCATTAAATTCCGTAATATACATTTTTTCCTTTTTTAGAACATGGGATTGAACATGGGAACATGGGATTGAACTTTACTTAAAAGAGAAATATTGTAGATTTAATGAAGTTTTAAAATTATGTGTTAGAGCTATAAGTTAAAATTAATAATTAATATATGGAGACCAAAGTAGTGTGCTACCAAACCGAACTCGGTCCACGCGTGAAAAGTTATGCTTCCAGATGTACGCACAATTGTAGTTTAAGGAAGCCAAAAAAGTGGTAATAAAAGTTTAATTTGATCCACATGCGGTGAATCAGTCATGAATCTTCCTGACGTAAGAGGTAAATTTGCAAACAGGCGAAAAAGGTAAATAGTTTTTTTTTTCATTCCTAAAGTGTTTTTTTGGCTCAAGTTTTCAAAACGTTATTGCGCCAGTTGGTCAGACGAAAAACGCGTTAGGTAATTTCTGCAATTTCGTCCGTGAAAAAAAAAAAATCAGGTCCTTGGTATAACCAAACTAGTCACCATCTTGAGGTACGTTTTTGTCGTTAATTCGTAAGAGCGACAAAGTTTTAACTCTACTCATTTTTTGAATATAGAAGAGAATCACAAGAAGATTAGGCCTCATAGATTTCATTTGGATAGCCACCCTTGAGAGATTCATCCACAGATTCCACGTTAAAACCATCACGAAAAACAACATTTCCATGGGAAAATACTGCCTAAAAACGTTTGTATTAATCGTCACATCAAACTATATCCACCTTGTACAATGCAACAGGGCTTAAAGTAGTTCATCGAAGTACTGAACAGCAGCCTTTTTGTAATGGCTTAATGATATAATTTAATTCTAGGATAAACTTTTCACGGCCTGTTTTAGGAAAAATTTATTAATTCGTCAACCATACAAATACGCGTGTTTCACAATCTACGCAGACGAAGAGGAACTTGTCTAAGATTTGTGATCGGATTTCCTTAGTACATTTGTGGAAGGCTGCGAAATCTTAGTAAAAGAGCAGCTATTTTAAAACGATGATAATTATTGGAGCAAAGAGCTTATTGTCATTTCAGACGTACTGGTTTTGTTCCTTTAAGAAGGGGAAGCTGTTGATGCAGAGCTTTTTCGATGTATCCTGTTTATCAGGCTTTCAGTCTGTAAGTTAACTTGATCGCCGTCAAATTTAGCATTTTCTTCTAGCGACTTCGAAAGCTTCTTGGCAAATAAAGATTCATTTTGATCAGGCCTAGGGAGATTCACCAGTATGTAGTAGCAAGGCTAAATTTCAATTGAACGTTTCTAACGTACTGTTTTTGATGTCGTATCCTTCATAAATGCGAAGATATTGATGCCGAGTTTATTAATTTTGAAGTTTCTTGTTTTTCAGGTCTTCAAACCACCCTTAAGATAATATATTTCAGTTAATAAGTCGACTTGGCCGTCAAATTTAACATTTTCTTTCTTCGTCTTCAAAAGCTCTTTGGCGAAATAAGTAATAAGCATCTATTTTGATCAGGCCTAAGAAGATTCCAGCAATTCATAACAGGGCAGATGTCAAGTGGAGGTCTTATTTAAAATCTTTTGTTTTAAGATTTTGTGATCCCTTTAATAGTAAATGAATTCCTTCTGCAAAAAAGAAATGTTTTCTTTAGCCAGACTAATTTGAGAATCTAGAACACAAGATTTGAATTATTGAATTGCACGCAAGATGCTTTTTTAAGCAGAATTTAATTAATCTGTGTAGTCTTTATAAACTGCAAAGACTCCCCGCCATTTTTGCGTTATATGGTTGTCTATCCTGCAGATCTTCGTCTTAGAGGGTTTTAATTGGCTAAACACTGTGTTTCTTTGACTCTACAGTAAGAAGGTGTTTTATAGAATTTTTTCCAAACGAAAACGTTTTGCTCACACGACCTGAACCGCCAAACTGTTTCGTATCCAGCAGCCTAAGTGCTCTAAACAGTGCTTCTTGCATGGCAGTGAGTTATTAAACTTTCCTCTCTTGCTTCGTTAGGAAAAACTTATCTAATTTCCTGTCATTAAACAAAACAAAAAGTATCTTGATAAACCAACATACATGCTAACTCGTGGTGTTGTTCTATCTCACAAATGCTTCAGGGGGCCACACTCGATTTCAAGCCAAATGGAAATCTTTCACTGTTTCCTTGCATTGTCTCTTCTGCTGGGAATATCTCGCGCCTTTACAGATGGAATCTGTCAAAACATCAACTTTGCTATAAACAAGAACGTCGTTCCCGACCACGCCCTTGAAGAACACGTGTTTAAAAACTTGACTGTGGATAAAGTCACCAATTGCCACGTGATGTGCCGAGAGGATTGTCGCTGTATTTCTATGAACTACGTACACAACAAACAACAAGACAACTGTGAATTGAACGACGTAAATAAAGAGATGGACCCAACAGCACTGAAATACAAAGCTGGAGCAAGTTATTATGATTTAGAGAGAGAGTACAAAGTTGATGTAAGTCCTTTCAGTGTTTCGAAATGTTACTCTCAAAAGTCGGTCTCCTTAAAAGACGATACAAAAATCCGCTGAGACCAAGAGTGCTCAAATTCATTTATGCTTTCTTTGTTTTTTTTTAATAGAATGATCGACGCTTTGTTCAAGGACGAGATCGCTGTGTCAACAGATGTTGCCAAACCAATCCTTGTCTCCAGGGAGGAACCTGTGAGGAGATTTGTGACCCCACCACTGTGAGGTTCAACTGTACTTGCCCTGTTGATTATACTGGTCAGCAGTGCGAGAAAAAACCTCGGAGTTGCAAAGAACTCGCAAAAAATAGCGCCAAAACATCTGGAATGCACTTCTTGTACGATTCTCAAAGCAACCTTTTTCTAGTCTATTGTGATTTTGACTCCGAAGCTGGTTATGTATGGACATTAGTTCAATCCTTCTCGCTGGCAAACAACGAGATGTTCACGGAACATGGATTTGGTGTCGACCTTCCTGCTCATGAAGATGGCGAAATGATCAACTGGAATACTTATCGATTGTCGTTGTCCCGAATGCAGTCAATTGCTGACGTATCAACTCACTTAAGAGCAACTTGCAACTTCCCGGTTGATGGTCTGGAATACATCGACTATGCACGCACAAAATTGGAAGGGCACGATCTCTTTGGTCAGTGGTCAGGCCAGTGCGTCACGTATGGATATGTTAACATACGGGGAATTGAGTGCCAGGAATGCACTGCGGAAACTTGGCAATTACATGCGTGGCATATCAGCAGCTATACCAGCTCTACAAATGGTTGTCAGTTTGATGGCATCAACGGTGTACTATCGGAACAGAACTTTGGTCGGTATACGCATGTAAACTCTGCATTTCGATGCACAGCCAATCTGAACTCCACAACTCAGCACTGGATTGGAAGCAAGTTGCCTTAAGACGCAATTTTAGTTACAATGCGTGATGTGGGTCTTCGTTTTACACTCTTCAAATTCTTTTTTTCTTTTTTGGAAAGTTTGCAGCACCCACAGAATGTACTGTTCGGAACCGTTTATTTGAATGGCCACAATTTGAGAGCTCGCTTCTCCGTCGACAGACTCAAAAGGTACAAGCTCTTTGTGCAGCAAGATGAAAAGTACCACAGGAAATAACTGCTTAGTAGCTCTCATTTGAATAAAGTTACAACCACTTTGTAAAGCATAATGAACAGTACCACACTGTTCGAATTCACCGGAATACAACCACTTTCAAAAGAAGCCAATGCTTGGGGGCATTTTCCATTGTTTTAAAAGTCGGTTACACGGAAAATGCCACTTTTTAAAGCCATAACCACGTATGTACGTAGGTAACCTCGTGTAAATAGGACTATGAATGCAAGTCAGATGTTAGCTAACTTTACTTCTTTTTTTTTTTTTTTTACTCCAACGGTAGTTTTTTTTTTATTTGAACATTTTTTTATTAGTGCAATTACAAATCTACACGCTACTATACAATGAAAACTGTCAACTAACGTACAATACTTAATTACATGTTATAAAAGTACTCTACACTGTTTTACAACGATACAGACTTAGTAGGCTACAAGCGAAATTTACAATGTATGATACTAAAATTACAAAATAATACAATATCCTGCACTACTCTACAATTAAGGCACAAAAAAAAACGTAGGTAAACGAATTGTATAAGAGCATTAGCGCAGCTAACAACAAAGCGACGGACGCACACAGACGTACACACACATACCTTTAGGCCTATAACACAGCGGCCCAAGTTTCTGTAAATTGTTCCAGATTGTTATTTGTAGATGCTATTGTTCGCAGAATAGTAAGCTTACTTTTCAGGCGTGAGAGAAAACCTTCAAAATCCAGGTTGCCATTGCCCACACTTGTGGTGAAAATGTGGTATTTTGCAATAATGAGCTTGTAGTTGAGCACTAGCCAGGTGTTTGATTTTTTGTGCGAGCCATACAGAATCACACTTTCGGGTAAATTTATTTGTTCCTGAAAGCTTTTTTGCCACCAGTGTTTGAACTGGTTCCAAAACGACGAGGAAGTATGACATGTAATCAACATGTGGCTTAAAGATTGGCTTTCAGAATTGCAGAAGGGGCATATGCCACTGTCTTTTATACCCGCACGGAACAAGCTAGATTGCGTGGGTAGCATGTTATGAATGATTTTAAACTGGAAAATTATTCACTTTGGCTCTTTCAAAATTTGAAATGGAAGCATATAGACCTTTTGGATGTTGTTTGTAGTGAAGCCATAATTTAAAATCTTGCTCTCAGCTGTTGGTACAGAGTAGCTTTTGCCAAGAATGGTCGAGTAAGCTATTTTGATAGAGGGAAGTTAAGTAGGAGGGACGGTACGACTTCTGATGTGGCAACATCCGTACTTTGGATGTTTTCTTTCCAACTTGCTGGGATAGCATTTACTAGGCCATAATAGACAGTGAAAGGTACTTCTAAGTTGAATTTTGCTTTAAGATCGGTTAGAGAAAGAAAATTTGAGTCTTCGTTGATTAAATCCTTGATATGAATTATTCCTTTTTTGAGCCAGGCTTTATACATAATTGGTTTTCCATCTACGAGAATGTTGCGATTGTTCCAAATTATTTGGTTCTGTGCTGCATTTTCAACACCAGTTAAGAGCTAAACATTTTGCCAGTAACTCAGAATGGTTCAGGTAGATTTTGAAGGTCACAAAAATTAATATCATACTGGCATTGAGAGAAAAACGCGAAACCACCGTATTGGCTTAATGGCTGTTCTGGAATTATTTTCCACACAGCGCGGTTGTTTTCTGCAATTCTTTTAATCCAAGCTAATTTGAGTGACCGTTCCATAATTTCGAAGTCAATCATTTTTAGTCCGCCATGCTTTTTTCCGGCAATAATAGTTTTTTCTTTATTTTGGCAGGTTTACCATCCCAAAGGAAGTTAAAAATGATTTTGTTAATTTTCTCTACAGTGTGTTTCGACATTGCCAATACAGAAGTGCTGTATATAAGTTTGGACAAGCCTAATGTTTTCACAATGTGTATTTTTCCAATAAGAGTGAGTTTTCTTCGCTTCCAGCTATTGAGAGTTTTTTCCAATGTGGCTATCTTATCTTCCAAATTGAGCTTCTTGGCACGTTCAGGATCATAAGAAAAGTGCACTCCAAGGGCGAGAACAGGATCATGTGGCCACTTGAAACCGAAGGGTTTCTCCCTGCTGCTTTTCCATGTGCCTTACCACATGGCTTCTGTTTTGCTGGTGTTAATTTGTAGGCCACTTACTTTTTTGAATTCTTCTAAAAGTTTTAATAACCTTGGCACTGAGTCGTAGTCACGTACCAGGACCGTGGTGTTATCCGCATATTGTGTGATTTTTATTTCCTTTTGGCCTACATTAATACCTTTGATATTCGGGTCGTAAATGTTTAACGCCCTAGCGAAAAGTTCGATTCCGATAACAAAAAGGAGGCCCGACAAGGGACAACCTTGCCTGACTCCTCGCTCTAGAAGAAAGAATTCAGATGCATGGCCGTTGTGCAAGACGCAACTGGATACTTGGTTGTAAATTATTTGATACCAACTTAGAATATCAGAGCCGAAATTAAACATTTGTAAGGCAGCCTTGAGATAAGGCCATTCTATTGTGTCGAATGCTTTTCTAAAATCGAGGAATATAGCAATCCCGGGTGTTTTCGTGTATTCAGTGAAAAACATGACATCTTGTATTAGTCTAACATTTCACCTAGGAAGCGGCCTTTGACGTAACCGGTTTGATCAGAGTTTATGATTTTTGGGAGTACTTTTTCTAGCCTTTTTGCGATAGTTTTAGTCAAGATTTTGTAGTCTATGTTAAGCAGAGAGACTGGCCTTAAATTTTCAAGCAAAGTTTTATCTTTGTTCTTTTTAGGAATTAACGGAATGATTCCACGTCTTTGACTAATAGAAAGAGTTCCAGTCCGAAAGGCATAATTAAAACTGGCAACCATTCCAGGACCTAGCTCAGGCCAAAACAATTTATCAAACTCCGCAGAGAAACCATCGGTTTGTGTACAAGTCTTTTTTCAACAAGAATAACAACTTAATGAACAAGAAGCAAAAGCATACAAGTACCACCAAGCGAGGGACAAAGCGTGTAAGAGTGGTTTTTGGCTTGTAAAATTTTTTTGGGAAAGTTAAACAACACTTACAATCACAAAACGTAGCAGACAAAAGCAAAGAGTACGCCAATTACGTTCGTTCGACGTTCAATCTAAGAACTTAGTTAAACAGAAAGCGTATCTCATTACTCATTCACCTGTTTGATATTAATTTTATGCCAGTACTGATGATTCTATCATTTTAAAAATAATACATAGTTTAAGCTTAACCAAATAAGGAATGAAATTAGTTCGAAATCGTTCAAGCAGGTGAGATTTATAAGCCTCAACTGTCATCAAACACAACACATGCAAACAAGCTAAACAATAAGATATAATTAACTTGCTTATTCCAGAAGTGTTGATTTGCTTGAAATTCTCAAAACGTTATTCAAAAGCTGTTTTTTGAAGGAAAAACACGTTCGATAATTCCGATCCTCCACTAGTAATTTTGGTTTGTGAAAGACCAATTTGTTAGTGAAGCCACTCGAATCACCGTCCCAAGGTAACTTAAAGCCTTCAATTCGTAACTGAGCGACCTCAGTAGTAAACAACTTAATACACGTACAGCTTGCAAATAGGGGGGGGGGGGATAAAAAAGCAGATCAGGAATGGTTTGCAATATAGCCTTTATTTAAATGGCCAACTCAGAATTTTATCCAAAGACTCCAAAGTTGTAATCACCTTTAGTTTTATTGAAGAATAAACACTGCTGCAGCAAAGTACTGCCAAATAGTTTTTCTGTTCAATGGACACACGCTTAACCAACCCAAACAGACCCCTTTTTCATCAGGGCACAAAGGCTTGAATACGTAGTAAGACAAATGTCAGGAGGTTCTCTTATGCTAAATGGTTTTCTTTAAAAGTACGTGATCCTCTCAAATAATGAATTAATTATTATTGTTATTAATTAATTTATTTTGCAAACAATGATTGAATCTAGAACAAACGTTGTGAAAACAGGGATTGCAGGCGAGCTTTTCATTAAAGTGTTTTGCAGAAATACTCATTACATTCTTTGTAAACTGTTACGACGCCCAGCAACATTCGCAGGTTGGTGGTTTATTCTGGAATCCTTTTAACAATTCAAAGGGTTTTTATTTGAACTCCAACGGTTCGGTGTACCCACAGAACGTCCTGATTGGCTGAAAGGAAAACAGAATCCTATCCACCGAATTTCCGAGTTACTGATGGCTCTCCGAAAATGCTAGCTGACCTTTTGTGCACTCTAAACGACATATTTGTCCCTATGAAAACAACAGGAACTAATGAGTCCTCTTGTTACGAAAGTCCGAGGTGATGTTCCGCCAAAGAAAATTCCCTAGCTTTCATCGCAAGTGAATCCGAATATCTCAGGCGATTTTAGGCCTTCCGAACAGATATTTCCCGAAACGAACCGTTGGGTGCCCCTGGCTAAAGTAACTCTTCCAAAACGTTTCCATCAAAAGAAATCCTCAAGCTACGTTTTATCTTAAATCAGAGTTTATTGGCTTTTATAGGCGTTTCTTTGTCATGTCATGTTTCTTTTGTCAAGCCCGCGAACGGATCATTAGCCTTAAGACACGACCTTAATCGCTTAGTATTCACTATGAAGGTTAGAGATACTGTACTTCGAAACTGTACTCAATTTATAAAATCCAAAGTGTTTTCATGCATGCTTAAAGTGTGTAAATGTATTTGATAGTAACGACACTTAGTTTACGGTTGTAAAGTTTGGCGGTAAGTAATTGTAGAATAAAATGTATGTAAGTAATGTGAAAGTGATGTAGGTATAGCGTAACATTGTAAGCATATACTAGTTAAACAACACTTTCAAGTATCATACGGTAAAATATATCACACTAGTGTCTTGATTTCGTCGACAAGCGCATAAAGTTGTTATGGTTGTTAAGGTAACAGAAGTAAGATCTATGAACGACTGAACAGTGCCCTTTAAGAGAGCATTAAATTCGGTCACTGATACAATTTTTCTTTTTTTAAAAGAGGTTTACGGATTTCCTCATTAATATTTACGTGAACAAAACGATGTGTCTGTTACACTGAACTATGCATTTCGATGTTCAGTTTGAAGTTGTGAGAATTTTGTCGGTGGATAAGAAGAAAAAAGAGGGGGTTGAGCTTTTATTGTAGATTTAATGAAGTCTTAACATTGTAATATTTAAGTTAGAGCTATAAGTTAAAATTAATAATTAATACATGAAGACCAGCGCAGTGTGCTACCAAACCGAACTGCCCTCGCGTGAAAAGTTATGCTACCAGATGTTCGCACAATTGTAGTTTACGTAAGCCAGTAAAGCGGTAATAAAAGTTTATTGCCTCACATGCGGTGACAGTCGGTCATGAATCTTGCTGACGAAAGAAGTAACGATGTAAACAGGCGGAAAAGGTAAATAGTTCTTGTTCATTTCGAAATTGTTTATTTGGCTCAAGTTCTCAAAAAGTTATTAAGTCAGTTGGTCAGACGAAAAACGCATTAGGTAATTTCTACAATTTCGTCTGTGAGAAAAAGTCAGGTCGTTGATATAACCAAACAAGTCAGCACCTTGAGGTACGTTTTTGTTCTTAATTCGTAAGAGCGATTAAGCTTTTATTCTTCTTCTTTTTTTGAATATAGAAGAGTATCCATGACAAGAAGATTGAGCTCTATAGACTTCATTTGAATAGCCACTCTTGAGAGATTCATCCATAGATTCCACGTTAAAACCATCACAAAAAAAAGCCACGAGGAAGTTAGAACTACCTAAAAACGTTTGTATTAATGGTCACATCAAACTTTTCTACCTTTTCTACCTTGTTCAAACAGGGAATATAGTAGTACACTAAAGTACTGAAGAGTAGCGTTTTTCTCTTGGCTTAATATTAGAATTAAATCCGAGGATAAACTTTTCACTGCCTGTGCTAGGAAAAATTTGTTAATTCGTTAATAATACAAAGACGTGTGTTTCACGAATCAAACGAAGAAGAAATATTAATTGTTCAATGATTCGTGATCGCGATTCCTTAATACTTTTGTGACAGTATTTCTTAATAATATTAGTAAAAGGCGCGCAGCTATTTTAAAGCGATGATAATTGTTAGATAAAGTAGTATTTTACATCCTTGGGAAAGAGGAAGCTATGTTGACGCAGATTTCATTTGGATGACATGTATCTTGTTTTTTAGCTTTTTTTAGCTAGCCACTCTAAGATGACATTTTTCAGTTTTTAAGACGAATTGTTCGTCAAAGTTTTCTTTTTTTTGACAGTTCAAGAGCTCGTTTGTGAACTTGATAATAAGGATCTATCTGATCAGGCCTAAGAATTTTCCAGCACGTAATAAGAAGGCAAATGTCAAGTAGAGCTCTTGTTTTAAACCTTCTGTTTTGAAGATTTTTGAGATCCCTTTACCAGCAAATTAATTCCTCCCACAAAACATGTTTTCTTCAGGTAGACCGCTAATTCGAGAATCTAGAACAGAAGATTCAAATATTGAATAGCACGCAAGATCAAGAAGAAAATGATTTTTTTAAGAGAATTTAATCTATCGTTGTAGTTTTTGTAAACTGCAAAGTCGACTCCCCGCATTTCTTTTTTTCATTATATGGTTTTCTTTCCTGGAGTTCTTTAGTTTTTACAGTCCATCGTAGAGGCCTTTAATTGGCTAAACACTGTTTCTTTGATTCTGTAGTAATGATGTATTGTTTTTTAGAATTTTATTTTATAAGCAAAAAAGAAAACAGCTTGTTTGTGTTTGTATCGTGTGGTTTATTTTATAAACAGTCTAAGAAGTCAGCTGTAGAATTGCTTTTTCTTAGCTTTTAGCTCACACGACCTGAACAAACAAACTGTTTCCTATCCGGAGACCTAACTGCTCGCAACAAAGCTCCTTGCATTGCACTCAGTTTTTAGAATTCCCTCTCTAGTCTGCTAAGAAACAATGATCTAATATCCTGTCATTAAACAAAACAGAAAGTGTCTTGATAAACTAGCATACATGCTAACTCTTAGTGTTTTGTTTTATTTCACAAATGCTTCAGGGAGCCACGCTCAATTTCAAGCCAAATGGAAATCTTTGGCTATTTCCTTGCATTGTCTCTTGTGCTGGGAATATCTCGCGCCTTTACGGATGGAATCTGTCAAAACATCAATTTTGCTATAAACAAGAACGTCGTTCCCTACCACACCCTTGAAGGTCACGTGTTTAAAAACTTGACTGTGGATAAAGTCACCCATTGTCACGTGATGTGCCGAGAGGATTGTCGCTGTATTTCTATGAACTACATACACAACAAAAAAAGAAACAACTGTGAATTGAACGACGTAAATAAAGAGATGGACCCAGCAGTACTGAAATACAAAGCTGGAGCAAGCTATTATGATTTGGAGAGAGAGTATAAAGTTGACGTAAGTCTTTTCAGTATTGCAAAATTTACTCGCACAAGTCAAATCTCCTTACGAGAAGACACAAAAAAATCGGCTGAGACCTAACATGCTCAAATTTTGTTTTGATTATGTTTTAATAGAATGGTCAAAGCTTTGTTCAAGGACGAGATTATTGTGTCAACAAATGTTGCCAAAGCAATCCATGTCTCCAGGGAGGGACCTGTGAGGAGATTTGTGACCCCACCACTGTGAGGTTCAACTGTACTTGCCCTGTTGATTATACTGGTCAGCGGTGCGAGAAAAATCCTCGCAGCTGCAAAGATCTGGCAACAAATGGCGCCAAAATATCTGGAATGCACTTCCTCTACGATTCTCAAAAAAAACTTTTTCCAGTCTACTGCGATTTTGATTCCGAAGCTGGTTATGTTTGGGCGTTAGTACAATCTTTTGCGATTGCAAATAATGACCAGTTCAAGGATTATAGTTTTGGCGTTGATCATCCTGTCAATGAAGGTGGCGGTAAGGTCAACTGGAATGCTTATCGCTTGTCTTTGTCCCGAATGCAGTCAATTGCTGACGCATCAACCCACTTAAGAGCCACTTGCAACTTCCCGGATGTTGGTCTAGTGTACATCGACTACGCACGCGCAAAGTTGGAAGGGCACGATCTGTTTGGTTATTGGATAGAGCAATGTCGCACCTATGAATATCTAAACATACGGGGAATTGACTGCCAGGAATGCACTGCAGGAACGTGGCAAAGGAAGGCTTGGCATATCAACGGCGACCTCAGCTCTAGACTTGCCGGTTGTCAGTTTCATGGTAGCAACGGTGTATTTATGGAACAGAACTTTGGTCTCTATGTATATGTAAACTCTGCATTTCGATGCACTGCAAATCTGAACTCGACAACTCAACAGTGGATTGGAAGCAAGTTGCCTTAAGACGCAATTTTAGCTACAAAGCGTCACGCGTGACTTTGTTTTTTAAAACCGTTGTACACTCTTCAAAGAGTTCGTTTGGAGAGTTTTCAGCACCTATAGAATGCACTGCTCGGAGGCGACTATTTGAATGGCCACAATTTGAGAGCTCACTTCACCGTCCACAGACTCAGAAGTTAGAAGCTCTTTGAGAACAAAAAGTCTCTCTCAAAGATCTGTCTACAAATTCACGAACATATTATTTCAACCTAAAAGAAATTCCTGCAGCGAGTTTTCCTGCTCGGACAGAAGACTATCAATTTCAAACTGCTCTTTTACGGCTTTGAACGCCCTTTCCAACTTTCTTCTGGAATCACCAACATTTTGTATTGAACGAAATCATCAGCGCGCAAAGAAAGCTATTCTACAGAAAGCTCAGAGGAATACAAAACTACAAATTTAGTTTTAGCATTGAGTGTTCTGTTGCGTGAGCAAATTTCCATCAATTGTCCAAACACAAAGCGCGTAAGAGTATAGCCAAACAGAAACGGATACAGATATCCCTGCAAACCTGCGGGATACCAGAACAAGCTTTTGGTGAGCCGTTACGCAGACGGAGTATATCTAGGTTTTGAGTGGCACGTCCGGCTGCACCGCAGGCTATTAGTACCACAGACAATTCTCCTTGTAGGTAATAGCTTTGAGGTGTGGAGCCCAAAGGGGGGGGGGGGGGGGAGATTTTAAGTGATGGGGAGTTGTGAAGGATTTTTTTTTGGGGGGGTTGAAATTCACGATTTCAGGATTTTTTGGGGTAAGAAAATTTTGGCAAGTATTTTTTTGTGGTCGTTTGTAAGAATGACTACATACATCCGGAGACGTTTATTGCGACAGTATGTTAAATAAACGAACAAACACAACCATTCAAGAAGTATTGTTGTCTTCGTTATTGTCATTTAATCTTTTCTGGGTACTTGTAAGACTCCAAAATTCAATGTGGGATTTTTTCTTTTTTGGGGGGGAGGCGGGGTGGCCGGGTTCATTTTGGTAAAGGATTTTTTGGGTTTCGCTTTAAATCTGATTAATATTTTTGGGTTTTAATTTATGTCCCCATTCTCACCTCCCCGTCAGTTGAAATCCATTGTACCCGCCGGGATTGGGAACAATGGGGGCTAATTAAGGGTTATTTCCCTGAAGCGAGGGGGTATGTGATCAGGCAAATATAATTATTACAAATCTCTGAGGGACAGGTCAATTGGATGCTTATTTTTCACTTGTCGAGTTTTTCTAATCAGTTGTTAATCTCGGGAGTAAGATTCCACTGTATGTGAATTACAGACAAGCCATTTCGCAAGGCCTGTGGGATTCGCACGAGGTGAAGTCGAAGGGTAAACGTGTTTTGCTCAGTTTGAAAATTTGCCTAATACTCTTTACTTTACTGCAGTGGAGAGGGGAGGAAATTTTTTAACATAGTATATCATAGCATTTATTGTCTTTTCATGGAACATCCTTGTCGTCATATCCACAAGAATGAAGTGGATGGCAGCGTGTTTTGCAGGGGAAAACAAAAAACACCAAGTTCAATTGTTCACTATTGAAGACTAGAAATCTAAATAGAGGCATGATTCTTTCGACTGTTTCTTTGTATTTGCCAGTGGTCGAAACCAATAAGTTTAGTTTTATGAGAATGCGACTGGTAAAATTGCCCCGTTTCAGTAAACTATAAATAAATAGAATTGCTCCCATTGATTCATTAACTAGCAAGATATGACAGAGTAAATTTATGTATAATTTTTGTTGCTCAAATCAATATGCGATTTTGCTTTTGATTTTAGGGAAGGTTTGCCAAAGCATGCAACAAAAATTGTAAACAATTATCGGGCTTCATTTCCCTGCTAGCAGAGGCCCCTTTTCCTTTGTATTCCCTGAGCTGACGGGCGGGACGAAAAGGGACCTCTGCCATGGGTCGAAACTCCCTTTGATTCAACCGCCGTCCATGGTCGTGGACGGCGGTTTCCAAAACGCATGCTCCCTGTATTGTTTGCTGACCGTGACTTGAGCCCACGGTATCTCGCGCATTCCTTTACAGTTATTCCGCTGCCATTTAGTGAGCCCGCATAGTAACATGCCGTCCTGGAAAGAGAACTAAACTCGTGAAGAGTTACAACGTTTACTTTCTCTCGATAAACAATCGAAAGAAGAAGCTCTAAGAAACACTCGACAAGTTAAGGAATGGAATTTAGAGCGAAGAAAACATCTGTCAAGGCGAAGGACAACCTTCCACCTCCAAAGATTTTTCGAGCTGCGGACTTTCTGTGAAATGCTCCAGCACTTCTACGAGTCTACGGTAGAGTAAATTACACATTTGATTGTAAATTTGTATCGAAATCGCTTTTTAATTTAGGGATTCTTCATATTCCCTACAGTTTTCGTAAAAGTTTTGAAAAACGTGCACAGTTCGCATCACCAAATGCTCTTCAAAATAACTTGCACATGAGCGAAATCGGTTGCGCGTAGCTTCCCTCGAAGAAAGAATTGAAGGCGTTTGGTCTTCAGAAACAAGTAAAGGCGTGTTTTAATAAATGTATTATTTAGAAAAGCTTACTGTCTCTTCTTCTGTGTACCTTCATTCATAAAATTTCGAAAAGTAGTAATCTGACCTAAACATACACAAATGCTCTGTTGTGGTTTGATTTCACGCGCGGGACAACATGAGAAATCTCTTGCGGAAATTTTCAAAATTTTGACTTTGAGATTGTATTTTTGGCTAATTCTTAATTGACAACTGGTGTATTTTATTTAAAAAGTAAGAAATCTTAACTATTCTAGATTAAGTGAGTGTTGTTTTTTCAAACCTATAAATTCTCCTTTCGTACTGCACATGGGTTGTTTATTACCAACTGCTAATTTAGTGAAGCGATCATAGAACACGCACCATTCAACGGGTTAAATTCTCTTTGATTCCTGGAGTTGTGGTCATGTTGAAAAAGCTTCCTTGTCCAGATATCTTGAAATTAATACCGTAGATTAGACAG
The DNA here is from genome assembly GCA_964030785.1 of Siderastrea siderea. NCBI lineage: Eukaryota > Metazoa > Cnidaria > Anthozoa > Scleractinia > Rhizangiidae > Siderastrea > Siderastrea siderea. The sequence continues at coordinate 1,585,962 of OZ034976.1, read as the reverse complement.
CAACTATCTCTAGACGAACTGTCTACTTTTTTATGGTTTTGGTGAACTCGCCATTCACGACAACAAAACTGTGCAGATGTTTTTTGACGCGCTAGTTAAGAAAGGTGGGAGTCGCCAGCTGATCATGTGCTAAAAGCATCACGTAACGTTTCGGTTAAACGTTTCGGTCGCTAAGTAACCGTGGCGCATGCTCAACACAGTTCATTTCGACCCATGTTAGAGGTCCCTTTTCGTCCCGTCCGTCAGCTCAGCGAATACAAAGGAAAAGGGGCCTCTGCTAGCAGGGAAACCTGTTTCATAACTATTAAGGAAAAATTGATCCTTGAACCGCCGTTTTTAGTGTCGTCACGCAACGCTCCTCCAACAAAGGAGCGTTGCGTGACGACACTAAAAAGGTTGCGAGGCCGGACTAACATTTGATTCGTCAATCGCGTTAGTTTGCCCACTGCCTCCTTCTGGATAAGGAGCGCTGGATCACTTCTGATCGCTGATACCCTAAACGCAGGGTCACGGCAACTGAAGACTCGTTTTCAAAACTGTGTGCCAGATCCTTTTTTCATCACCTGAGCCCTTCGAATAGTCCATCTAAACATATTGGAGCTAATAACCCATCAAATATTTTCGCCTGCGCTTTATTGGTCAAATTGCGTCACGTGATGATATCAGGGAACAAATACCATGCATATGCACATTGTTTATTTACTGAACGTCTTGTAACAAAATTATGATCAAGAAACACCAACAAAAAAGATTTCAACTTCAACACTACACCAGATTAAATTTATAACAATTAAGTTTTCCTTACAGCAAGAGCCAGAATATTTTGATTTTAGTCATCTTTTTATTTAATTTAGATCAACCTCGAATACCAGAAAATTCACGGAACGAAATATTTGAAATAATCATAAGTGCGTTTCAGTCTTTCTAGCTTTAACCGATAAAAGTTAAAATTAGTTTTAACAATTAAATGGAGGTTTGCTTTATTTCGCAGCTGGTGAAAAATTAGAACTGGATATTTAAACTACATGGAAATCGGTTCCCACTGGTTCCTTGCATTATACCTCCTGCTGGGACAATTTTCCCGCCTCTGCTGAAAGAATCTGTCAAAACTTCAAGTTTGTCATAGACGAAAATGTCATTCCCAAGGTCACTCGTATAAAAACTCGACAGTGGGTAAAGTCACCCATTGTCACATGATGTGCAAAGATGACTGTCGCTGCATTTCTATGAACCATATACACAGCAAACAGCCAAGACAACTGTGAACTGAACGACGTAAATAAAGAGATGAAGCCAGCAGCACTGAAATACAAACCTGGAGCAAGTTATTGTGATTTAGTGCGAGAGTATAAAGTCGATGTAAATGTTCATAACATTTCAGATATTTGAGTGACTCATTAAGATTCTAAAAGTTGTCTTAGGTTTTCCTAAGAAACGTCGCCCGCGACTGTTACTTTAAAAATCCCCAACCCACTTTCCCTGGTTAAATATCATGAACCAGGGAAGGTTTGCCCCCGAAATTCGAAGAGTATTTGACAGGAGGGGCCTAAGTAAAGGCGATGCCAAAATCATATGCGTGTGAGAAAGAGTTTCAGATATCTTTGAAGAACACGAGAGTTGCAAATTTCTTTTTCTGAACATTTTCATTGCTGTTTACTTTTAATTAGCATGGACGAAGATTTGTTCAAGGACGAGATCTTTGTGTCAATAGATGTTGCCAAAGCAATCCATGTCTCCAGGGAGGGACCTGTGAGGAGATATGTGACCCCACCACTGTGAGGTTCAACTGTACTTGCCCTGTTGATTATACTGGTCAGCGGTGCGAGAAAAAACCTCGGAGTTGCAAAGATCTCGCAATCAATGGCGCCAAAATATCTGGAATGCACTTCCTGTACGATTCTCAAAACAACCTTTTTCCAGTATACTGCGATTTTGATTCCGAAGCTGGCTATGCCTGGGCGTTAATACAATCTTTCTCACTCGCCAACAGAAACCAGTTCAAGGATTATAGATTTGGCGTTGATCATCCTGTAAATGAAGACGACGGAATGGTTAACTGGGATGCCTATAGATTGTCCTTGTCTCGAATGCAGTCCATTGCTGACGCATCACCCACTTAACGAGCCACCTGCAACTTCCCGGATGATAGTCTCGTGTACACCGACTACGCACGCGCAAAGTTGGAAGGCCACAATATGTTTGGTGACTGGGTATCGCAATGTCGCATATATGAATATCTTAACATGCGGGGAATTGACTGCCAGGAATGCACTGCGGGAACGTGGCAAACGACTGCGTGGCAAATCAGAAGCTATAACAGTCCTTTGATCGGCTGCGAATTTGATGGCAGAAGTGGAGCTGTAATTCACGAGTGGAACTTTGGTCGGTATCCATCTGACAAAGTAAATCCTGCATTTCGGTGCTCATCGAGTCTTGACTCCACTACTCAGCACTGGATTGGAGGCAAGCTACCTTGAGTTGCAACTGCAATGCATCGTCAGACACTTTTATTCAATCCCTAAAGAATCCAAATTTCACAATTTTCCAAATTACATATAATCACAATTCCTGGAACATTTAACGAAAAGAAACAACAACGATTAAGGAAAAAACCTTTTTATACGTACTGCTCTACTAAGCGTTTTTAGGTTTGATTATACATGTACCTTATAGCTTTTCTTTTAAAAGCATAAGACCGCAAGGTAGCTTTCACTTGAATGGCCATACTATAGAATTTCATCTAAGGCGACAGTATAGGACCTCCTTGCATGTACAGTGTATAAACAGCACCACAGGAAAATATTGCTGAGCTTTCGTTTGAAGGGTTACACTTCAGGATTTCATCCACAGACTCAAAAGGTTAGAACCACCTTGTACGGCATAATAAACAGAACCACAGGAAAATATTGTTAAGGCCGCGGGTGAGAGACTAGATCATCAGTATTCATTTATTTAAAGCGTATGCACGAAGTGCGACGAATGATAGCGACATTGCGCGAAATATTCATGAGTGAACTCTGCAGTATAAAATCTTTGGTTTATGCATCAATGATTGCTCGTGCGTTTAATCGTGTGGCAGGAAATATTGCGCATTTTAAGTATTGTTAAATAAAAATTTTCATAATAACAATAATAATAAATGCGTTGAGCGCTCGCTTGTTGTATCTGTACCGTTCTTTTTATTCTTTATCTGTTAGTTGAAACGTTAATTGCAACTTTTTAGAATTTTTCCAGCAAAACAAAACGAAAATAAAATACTGTTTCTATCTCTATCTCGAATATTTATCAACATCACCAACTTTGTGTCCAATATTTATCAACATCTGGGTCTTTCGTAAGTGGAACTCCGTGAAGTTTTTTCTGTGTATACATACGCTGCTCCACAGACTAGAAAATAATAAAAGAGTTCGATTTCGTCGTTCTTTTTGGTTTTAGTGTTTAATTCTACGTTTAAGTGGAAAACTCCGCTTTGAAAATTTCGATAGTAAAATTCTCGTTCTATTTTGTGTGTGGTATAAATGTTAAATGGTTCAGCACCACTGCTTTTTTCTTTCGTTTATTTTCGACGGAAAACACACGATTTTTTTAGATTGCATGCAACCTATCGTTTGTTTCTGGTGTGTTAACAATAGCTTCTTAATTTTTATATCCATGATTTGCATAATAAAATATTCTTGGCTTAAACACTCGTGTTTCTTCGATAAGCCTTCGGAAGCCCTAAAACCACCAATTTTGTGTCCAAGAATACAGCGCGGATATAAAATTTCCTGAGCTGACACAGCAGACAGGTAAAATAGGTGTGTTGTAGGTTGTCACAACAGAAGCACTTTTTTAAAACAGGCTTTTTAACAGAAGTTTTAAGTCTTCAAATTTAAACAAGGACGATTTTACTAATTTAAAGGCTTATAACTTTCAGTGGAACTTGAAATCACAAAATCGGCTTCTGTTGTGGCACAATAGAGCTTTTAACTGATCAATTAGTGGCAAAATCAAGAAGCGTTGTCTTCTCCACGAGGAGAAAACTTGGACACGGAGTCGCGTTTTACCAAATCTTAACTTTGGAAGCTCAAAGCATCGCAAAGAAACGCAATTTATCAAAGGAAAAACAACCTTGTTGCACTTCCAACATTCCTCAAGCCCTCTATTTTAAAAGTTTCAACGAAATCGGCTCCCAAACGATCAAGATCTAAAGTTTTTTAACGTAAGACTTCCACCAAAATTTTGCCTTATAAATCTATTCATGAGCAGCTTGTCACCCGCGGCCTTAAATAGCTTTCTTTTGATTGGTCACACCAAATAATTTTTTCTAAGCACAAACAAGGTTACAACGATCTTATGCTGCATAATAATTAACACCAAGTCTACATACCCACTTTTTTTTCAATCCTGGTATTAATCATATTTTAAACACTTCGCGTCTTTTTCAATATATACTGTATTTTATTGCCAGTATCGAAACACAGGCGCTGAGCGCCGCTACGTAAAATTCTCTGAATTCTAAGGCTTTGCGATGTCGAGTTAAATAAGGGTGCTTACCATGGTTACATGGTAACATTTCTGGACAGAAAAAGAAGCCATTAGTGACCATCTGTGGGATCGAACTTACCATCACTGAGTTATTAATTGCGTTCATTTGAGTGGTTACATTCTACCTCGCAAAAGTTAGAACCACCTTGTACAGCATAAAGTAATCAGCAACGTCGGAAGGTACTTTCAATATTTTTCATTTGAATGGTCACACTTTCTTTAAAATGTTGCTCGGCCCACAGTCTTAGATGTTAGAACCATCATTTGCAGCACCACAGAAGAGTAGTACTCAATAATTTGGAATATTTCATCCACAGAGTCGAAATGTGTTTTGAGGTTTTTTCCCCACATTAGATTGTGCTTACCAGGATACTGAGCCTTTTCTTATCTCTATACTACATATTAATTGCTTTTTGATCACCTTTTATAAGATAAACTTGAAGCTGTATGTGGGCACTCTGATTGGCGAAAACAAAGATGCTTTATTAGAGTATAAAGTGTATAAAAGCGTTTTCATTGCTTTCGAGGTGTTTTCCGCGAAAAAATTAACCCTTAATTTAAAGGAAGCGTTTTTCACGTATACTGGGCCCCGAATAAACGCCGGGTATAAAAGAGGGAATTGTCAATAAGCCCCTCAGATGTTTATTTCTTGTATAATTAACTTAATATTTAAGGGCAAGATACACGGCTACCAAGAAAAACGAATAATAACTCTTTCTTAAAAAAAATGGCGGGCCCAAATAAACTGCTCATTCAAAGAAACGCCGGGTCCACCATGCCAAGTTTGAAATAAACGCCTGGGGCGTTTAATTGAGAAAATACAGTAATTCTGTGCAGAAGTTTTCGGTAGAACATCAGTTCTAATATCTAAGAATGTATTGGAGAAAAATGAAAAGAACACTAAGTGAAGAACTACCATAGCGTTAAGAACTCGTTTCATTTCAGTTTTTGCTTGCCCTTTAGCTTAAATTCTATCCAATAGGGCATATAAATAAGGAAAAACCATTTTCTATCTTGTCATCGAAAACTGCGGGCGTTTTACAATACAAGAGAAATGTCAAAAACACGAGCTGCAGAGCGATATTTGAAGGATAACAGGAAGATTTAATAATATACTGAAAACTAAAGCTATCTTTATCCAGCTATGTAACACTGTCATAAGCTACACTAATTTAGATGATGCAGCCGCTATAGAAACTCAGCTGACATTTTGTTGTTAGTTTATTTAGCATGATGTAATTGAGCAACGGTTAGTATAAATTGAGTGTTCTTGTAATTGTTCATCAGTGATTCGCGTATTAATTTGACATCGAAAAAAATAAATGTAAATGTGTTTTGAAGTCAAGTCCTGTGGCACTCGAAGGCCATGGCTTGATTTGTTGCAGATCCCGTGCAAGAATTTAGTGACGGCGGAAATTCCGTTTCCCGCAAGCTCAGCGAGTTGCCGAATAAAGTTCCCAGCGATAAGTATTTGACCCGCCGTTTGTCACTGAAACGTCTACAGTTTCTAGAACGGGTGTCCGAGAAGAGTCTGGGAATGAAAAGCATGATTTCGTTATTTCTCCGGCTCTTTTTGTGACGATCGAAAACATGCCAGATGATGTGGAAGTAAAGGGTTTTATTTGTTTCCTGGAGAATAAAAACGGAGGAATTTGAAAAGGTACGTGTTAGTGTCGACGTGGCCTAAGTATCGAGGTCTGCCTCAAGTAAGGGAAGGTTTTCGACTTGGTCAACCGAGTTATTGGTAGAAAGACTAACGAATGAACGTACCGTGGCGAAGGAAAAGAATGAGTGGCCAAAACTGTTAGGTGCAGTCGGAACAAGAGGTCCCATCCGAAGAGTAAGAGAGCTAAAAATTATCATTGGAGAGACGATAATCGGATTATAACAGATGGATTTTCTGTACAATAGTTAATGCATGGGCAGTCGCAAAACACGGTCCACTTGTAAGGCAGGTCTATGCTGAACAATAGAATAAGATAAAGTTCAGAGGTGTATCCTTTTTAAGCCTCATAAAAAATTCATTTCATTGAAATGAGAAATTCATCAGCTCAACTGGTGGCATGACAAGTAAATATGCAAAGCAAACGTTAACACGAACACGTACTTGAAATGATATTTAGTAACGTGCATAACAACATGAAAACATGGGTTCCAGTATTTGTTCGAAACTTCGAAAGTGGCGAAAAAATCTCTCGAAAAAAAGAACAGGTGAGGAAGAAAAAGCGGCTTTGAATGCTAGCGAACACAGAGTAAATGATGAAGAACCCGCAAAAGAGAAACTAAGGGAGCTTATTCGACAAGAAGACGATGAAATGAAAGTTGTTCCGTACACTGCAGTTGACTTAGAGGAATTGATAGCAGATCTTGAAAAACAGCTTCAGAAACTATGGTGCAACAAGCCCGAAAGAGAAAAGTTGTTCTTAGACCTAGGGCATGCTCACTACAAATTGTGTAAGTTTGAAACTGCTAAAGACTACTACGAGCAGTATTTCAACCTTGTGAAAAGACACCGTTCTTTACCGCGTTTGCAAAGAGCTTACTGCAATCTTGGATGTGTTTATAGAAGGCTCGGCAATTTTAACAAAGCGGCCGAATTTTTAGAGAGTGGTTTAGCAGTTGCGGAGGAGTTGCAAGACTCGAGATGTCAAGGAAGGCTTTACAATAATCTTGGAAACATCTGCGAGATGCAAAAGGATTTTGAAGGTGCTATTTACTATCACTCAAAACGGCGGAAAATAGCTGAAGTTTTAAAAGACGGTGATAGTGAAGCAAAAGCGAGTGCAAGCATCGCCAATGCATACCATTGCATGGGGAACTTAAGGAAAAGTATCGCTTATTATGAAAGAGTTGTTCTTTGGTTGAAGAGAAAGCTAGGTAAGGTCTGTAATTAACGGTTTTAATCACAAATTACAGTGATCCCTAAATCGCGAACTTACAACGGAAACAAAAAATTGCTCCAAAATTGAGCGGAAGTTCAAGGTGGCCAGAGGTAAATACCTCTCAACAGCATGCAAAGAAAATAAATTTTTTTTTCAGTTCGATATAGGAAGAGGTTCGAAATAGCCGGTGTCTAAATTTACTGTAGGTAATTTTTAAAGAGGGTTCGGGAAAAAAAAACATTTTACGTTACTTTTTACCTTTCAGCAAGAGTGTATCTGTGTCCGCCGCCTGAATAGTCACATTTATAGTCTAAATAGCCCAATTTCGATATATTAGAATTCAACTTGAAACCATAGACATCACTACGAGGCTTAGGGGAATAATATAAGGATTTATATGGGTTTATTCCCCTAAGCCTTGAAATGATGCCTATTGTTTAAGACTGAATTTTAATATATCGAAATTGGGCTATTTGTCATTATGTGCCTATTGGCTGTGATAAGTTCGCAAGGTATTGTGGTAATATGTACAGCTGCCACCTTTTTCCATACGGCGGATTGTGAGTACCTTGTATGGCATTTTCTTTCCAGTTAACTTTGAAAAATGCGTGCATACCACCCCCCCACCCCACACCACCCAATTTTCTTTTTGGATTCCAACAGCCCATGCGATGATCTGCTTTTCGCCATATATAAACTGTGCAAAAATACCTCTGTATTAATTAGTAGGTACCACCCTTAAGAAACTTGAATTTGCCTTCGAATTTGTCAGACCATCCCGAGTTGCGCAGAAAGTATGCACATAGTAACAAAACAAGGCATCGTAATTAATAAGAGAAATTTGATTAATCCACAGCTTATCAAGAACGACAGAGAAGCAGGCTAAGTCTTGTGTCCCAGTTACCTACCGAAGAAGAACAATGGGTGTAATTAACAGAATACTTGTTACACTCTCAGGCTACAAGTATATCAAAGGCAAAACGACTTCATCTCAGAATAACTTTACTTCATTTGTCAGTCTTTATTAATTATTATGTCAATTCCAGCATCGCTTACACTTTGTTACAGTGTCCAAAGACTTGCGCCAATTTCGTCCGTAATCACAAGAAATTACTTTGAAAGTTACCCTTCCAAAATATACCCTCTAAAATTAAATGCAAGCAAAAATTTTAATCATTATGTATTTCTGAATCAGCTTGATACTATATTTATTAGAAATTTGACATGAAAGAGAAAAACAAATTTTAGTCTGCTAAACTCTTGTATACAATAAACCTAGCCACTATCCAATTACAATGCTGTTTACTACTGCAATGACAGCAGCGTTGGCAATTTAAGACCAGCAAATTAATAAAAAGATCACACATATGAAAGAAAAGTTAACATTAGTTTAAGTCAAAGTTCACTAAATTTATTTTTCCATTTCCACAAAGTTGGTAGACTTCAATTAGTGGAATATCCTTTTCAACACATCGATATTTGTCAACAACCACCAGAATATTGAACCACTGTGTTGAAGAGTAGTCCGTGTTCGATGTCTCAGAGACCTGTTGTTCATCAAAAGAGTTGTGGCCAGACACCTCTTGCATATATTTAAGCACATTTTCTTCCACTTGCCAATCAAGCATTACTCCAAGAGCAGGAGATGTAAGCAGCCAAGCAACAGGGGAGTGCTCCTTTAAAACTGTGCCACCCTTGGAAGTTTGCTGTGATTGGGCTCCAAGGATATGGTGACAGTGATTCAAAAACGCACTAAGGTCCAAAGATAAGTTTACACTTGGTGGTAAGGGCTCCTTCATGGCCTATAAAAGAGAAAACAGGAATTAAAAAGGAGCCGTAAGTCTTGGGATTTGGGAACAAGTCCTGAACTCACATTTGATAATGCCAGATTCAGACTTTGTTCATGCATTTCCCCAAGTTTGAAAAACATTTTGCCCACAAAAAACATCAACCAATACAATCGCTTCAGTCTTACTTTTGAAAGCTTAATACGGTATTAAAATTATTTGACTTAGCTAGGCATTTCGTCCACATTTTGTCACTGATAATAAGGGTTAATGATGAACACACTGCTGTGTTTTATAAAATAAAAAGTTATATTTAATAATACAGTCAAAACCCTATTAAGTGGCCACCTTTTAATTGGCCACCCCCTATAAGGCGGCCAGTTGTCAAAGTCCCCATGGGGGTTCTTCTATTGTTTTTTACCTCTATAAAGCGGCCAACCCCTATAAAACGGCCCCTATCCCCTTCACCAAGGGTGGCCGCTTAATAGGGGTGCAACTGTAATAATAATGATAACGATAACGATAATAATAATAAATGTTCAGAAAATGGTCTGGATTTTTCTGCATTGTTTGGAAAATTATCAGAAATATTCAAATAATCTTGGGAACATCTTCAGAAAATTTCAGAAATTACAATCTTCAGCTAGTAGTTTTCCACGTTGCCTCACCACACATAATGTTACTGCAACACTTGACACGGGATGTAATAGCGGAGCCAGCGCGCCAGCGCGTCAGCGGAGCTCCATTCCTAAGGAAATTTGGTAATCTATCAAGCCAAAAAATTTTGGTAGTGACGTAGTAGTCACGTGACCGTCCGTCCGTACATCCGTCCGTCCGTCCGTCCGTCCGCACCACAGGGTTACCAATACACTTCCTACACTGAATAGAATCCTGTGCTGAATCCCGTGTGTTTTCGGCGCGAAATCGCATGTTGACCCGCGTTGTAGCAAAACAAGCAAAGACAACAAAAGTCAAAAACAAATTTGTTAGTGGAAAAAAAAAGTTCAAAAGAACACTCAGTTGTCTTTTTGGTGGAAGGGGAAAAGTTCAATCTAGGCGAAAGAAATTCGGCGATAAAGTTCAGGCAAAAAGTTCAAATTTGCCTCGTCGGTTCTGTTCAAACTCGGTCGGCACACCGCTTGAGTTCGCAGCTTTTCGCAGCGGTTTCGATGCCAAATATAGCAGAGCTAGTGCTTTTTGTTTTTTTCTGTCCACAACCATGGTTTTTACGGCATTTCGAACACATTTTGCCAGGAAAAACACCAGCATTTTCATGCTGATAGGCAGCTTGTCACGAAGAAAGAAATAAGTATTAAAATTAACTACAAAAACAATGTCAAACGCCCATGGCCTAATGGACTAGACACCGGCATCTCACGCCGACGAGCCGGGGTTCGACACTCAGCGGGAGCAAGAATTTTTTTCTTTTTTTTTTTCTTTTTTTTTTTTTTTAATAAAACGACTTGGATGAGAGTATTTTCACAAATTAATAACTGCCAGCAAAAACAAAACAAAAAAACAAAACAAAAACCAAAAGCAAAAAACAGACAAAACAAAGAGGGGGGCTCTGCTTTTAGGCTTGGCTAAATCTATATATTATAGAGTTGGATAAAATAGTTTATGGAATGCTTTCTTGTGGTATACTGTCAATATCCCACTTGTACGACACTTGAGTGAAGTCTCATGTGTGTATACTGCATACTGAAAAATCAAGTCAGTCATGGGATGTTTACTAATATACCACTAAAAAGCATTGCAAAACTAGTACAAATTAGCTGCTATCACAACAACAAGGAATTAGTACCTCATGTTCCAAATCATCATGTTGTTCTGATAGATGAACAGTTCCTGCAATGTAGTCATACAAGCCCACCACCTCACTTGCGACCACTGATACGCAAGTAGTTCCCTCCTCTTGGAATCCACGCAAGACAGCGATCATCCCACAGACATCCACATCATCATTTTCAACATTTCTTGAATTTTTTGCTTGAGTGTACAGAACTGACTTCAGAACTTCCAAATTGAAAGTTAATGTCAGAGAAGTTGAAATAGTTTTCCTATTACACTCTTTTTGTTTATACAAAGGAAATGGCTTGATATGAGGCTCCTCATTAATTGATCCATTTGAATATTCCAATTCTTCACAAACTAAAGTTTCAGATAGAAGAACACTATTTGTGACATCTCTAGTCTTGACAACACTGTTGTAGGGAATTTGAACTATAGATTCTTCTGAACACAAGTTTTCACACTGGCTATCATCTACAACAACGGGTTTGTTTTCTTGCTTACTCAGAACATAAAAATGTATGTCAGTTTCCCTTGAAGCATAAGCCTGTTTAACCTGATGGCCATGACCAATGTATTGTAGAGCATCATTGCCACCGTTTTCATTCTCTGAATTTAAAGACTTTTCAAAACAAGTAGATGTGCCTTGTTTTTGTCCACTGGTGACTGTATGATTATCTCTAGCTGATATATCAGCTGTTTCATTCAATCTTGTTCTTTTGGTAAATTCACTCTGCAAATGTCCAGTATCTATATCATGATCATAGCGTTGTTTGCTCAATTCTGTTGTTTTATATACTGATGGCACAGGTGTATTTGAAGTAAACTGTGGAGCTGAAAGTATTGAATTACATAATGGGTCATCTGCTCCATGAAGATATTCACTATCATCATCTTCAATATCACCATCATCCTCACCACCACCAACATCATCATCATCATCATCATCATCATCATCATCATCATCATCATCATCATCATCATCATCAACATCATCGTAGTCATTGTCATCACTCGCATCAACATACTTATCACCAATCCTCTCATTCTCTTCTGGAAATTTCCAACAATGTACAGGCAAATTCGAGCCCGTACTTTGTTTTCTTGGATGACACTGCACTCTCGTACACTCTCTTGCAAAGTCCCACATTGTATTTCCAAATGAGTGACACTGTGGAATACATTTGCAGGCGCAAGATGAGCTTTTGTTGTCTTCTCGAAGAGAAGGACTTAGGAGCCTCTTAGTTGCTTCTCTATCTGCAGATCTCACTTCATCTACATAGCCTAGACTATTACGCTGAAAATCAAGGAATGTAGACACAAATTGTCTCGTATTTAACGGAAACATTCCTAAATTTCAACGGGCTGATCGTATAGTTCCTTATTATCGACGATCGACTTGCTGTCAACCGTCCGCGTCCCGTCCGCCATCTTCATCAAGAGCCCGCAGACTGCCAGCGTTTCAACAAAGCTGCGCATAATCAATAGTGATACGTGACCTCGCCCCAGTGCCCCTGGCGTAGTGATAATATGTTTGGTTGGAAAACGTGAAACCTTTTCAACATTTTAGACGAGTTTTCAGGTCAGAAAAGTGCACTGCAAGTATGTTTGACGTTGCTTTAAGTAGTGCTGGAGCGACTATTGCCCTTGCAACGTCACATGACGAAAATTATCCGCCAGAAAACATCATTGATGGGTAAGTACTATTAGCGAAGTGAAAGTTGGTTTAAGTCTTTATTGGCTTTCGAAGAATATAATCAGCTTTCTGGTTGTTTAAAAATTTGCATGTTTATGGTGTACAATAAACGATGGTGTATATCAATAAAATAATTCCTTCATGAGATGGTATTTAAAAAGGGTATAAAGCTGATAACAGCCCTACTGTTGCCATGGGAACGCAAAGAGAGTAAAGTCCTACTGTTTTCATGGTAACATTGCCTGTGATAACTGGTTAGGGTTAAAGAATATAGGTCCAACTTTTGTTTACGAATTACAAAATAGCTGGTAATTTTCACCTGAGATTAAATCACAGTTCATCAACATAGAAATGATGTCACATCATGCTCCACTGAGAAGCCACTGGAAAAATGTATGTTTCTGAGGATGTGAGCTTCAACGATCTTGAACATTTTTGTCTTGCAGAAGTCTTGATACATTCTGGCCAACAACAGGGATGTTTCCTCAAGAATTCATTATCAGCTTCAGTACTTTGATGAGCATCGGGAGCATAAAAATCTTGTGTTCAAATGGTAATAAGCTGCTCAAATAGAATATTTTAGTTGGGGGTGGCCCGGGGGGGCATTCCCTTATTTGGACTAAATGGGTATTTGCCGCTCAACAGTGTATAGTTTTCAGGGTCTTGGGTCTTAAACAGGGTATACAATTTCACTATTTAGCATCTTGAACAGGGTGTCTTTCTGGACTGGAAGCCTTGAACCCTACATGTGAATACTAGCAGTTTTTTTTTAATCTAATAAATATTGTATGATGTCATTTATATAAAAAATACTTTCTGTATGGGAAATGAAAAACAAGACAGACAAAATACGCAGCACACAAGCAAAATACCTTATAAACAGGGTAGCGAAATGAACAGATTTTGTCTTAAACAGGGTCAGGGTTTGAAGGCCTCGGTGGCACACCCCTACCTAAGCTTCCCTTAAGTGCCCCCACCCCCCCTGGGAGAGGGATAAAGGTAGATAGTCTGTCACAAGATCCAGATTTTTTTTTTGCTTTCATTTGCCAGTGGAACAAGAGGTAAAAGGTACAGTCACATGTGCCAGAGGAAGCCCACTAGATGAGATGCTAGTCCATCACAGGATAAACATAACAGCAAGGCTGATCTGACTACGTAGAAAGATTTGACTCTGCAAGACATCAACGCGACACTAATAGAACTTCAACAGAGCAGGGTTGCAGCCGTAGAAACGGCATAGCAAGATGGCGAAAATGCCGTAAAAATACCCGTGCACTCTGTTAAAAGCCCTAAACGAGGACGCACGCCCACCAGATCACGCATGCCCACCAGATCACGCCTTTCCAAGACACGTGATGGCGTGATCTGGTGGGCGTGCATCCTCGTTTAGGGCTTTTAACAGAGTGCACAGGTATTTTTACGGCATTTTCGCCATCTTGCTATGCCGTGTCTACGGCTGCAACCCTGCTCTGTTGAAGTTCTATTAGTGTCGTGTTGATGTCTTGCAGAGTCAAATCTTTCTACGTAGTCAGATCAGCCTTGCTGTTGTGTTCGTCATTTGAGTATTTCTTTGGCTGATTAGGTCTGGTTCACTAGATCCTACATGTACACATGCAGCATTTTCGTTTGCGGTCCTTTACTGATATTGTTCTACCATCACAGGATACCCAGCATAAAGTGACTAGGAGTATTACTACTCCCCACTGGGTGGGATGCCAGTCCATCACAGGATACCCAGCATAAAGTGACTAGGGGTATTACTACTCCAGTGCTTTCAATAAGCACCGACGGCCGACGAAAAGCGTCGGCTATTTCGCTCAGAAAAGTTGGCTACTTTTTGCCCTAAATTAAAGTAATTAAAGGAAGATTGTTTCAAACCCCTAGTTGATACAGTCAGTTACTCTATTCAGATGAGCTGCCTACTTCAAATTTTATTGAAACTCCTGCTACTCCCCCCTGGATGGGATGCTAGTCCATCACAGGATACCCAGTATAAAGTGACTAGGAGTATTACTACTCCCCACTGGATGGGATGCCAGTCCATCACAGGATACCCAGCATAAAGTGACTAGGAGTATTACTACTCCCAGCTGGATGGGATGCTAGTCCATCACAGGATACCCAGTATAAAGTGACTAGGAGTATTACTACTCCCCACTGGATGGGATGCTAGTCCATCACAGGATACCCAGTATAAAGTGACTAGGAGTATTACTACTCCCCACTGGGTGGGATGCCAGTCCATCACAGGATACCCAGCATAAAGTGACTAGGGGTATTACTACTCCCCACTGGATGGGATGCTGATCCATCAAAGGATACCCAGAATAAAGTGACTAGGAGTATTACTACTTCCCACTGGGTGGGATGCTAGTCCATCACAGGATACCGAGCATTAAGTGACTAGGTGTATTACTACTCCCCACTGGATGGGATGCTAGTCCATCACAGGATACCCAGTATAAAGTGACTAGGAGTATTACTACTCCCCACTGGGTGGGATGCCAGTCCATCACAGGATACCCAGCATAAAGTGACTAGGGGTATTACTACTCCCCCTGGATGGGATGCTAGTCCATCACAGGATACCCAGCATAAAGTGACTAGGAGTATTACTACTCCCCACTGGGTGGGATGCCAGTCCATCACAGGATACCCAGTATAAAGTGACTAGGAGTATTGCTTCTCCCCACTGGATGGGATGCTAGTCCATAACAGGACACCCAGTATAAAGTGACTAGGAGTATTGCTTCTCCCCACTGGATGGGATGCTAGTCCACATCACAGGATACCCAGCATAAAGTGACTAGGAGTATTACTACATGTACTCCCCCCTGGATGGGATTCTAGTCCATCACAGGATACCCAGCATAAAGTGACTAGGAGTATTACTTCTCCCCACTGGATGGAATGCTAGTCCATCACAGGATAACCAGCATTAAGTGACTAGGAGTATTACTACTCCCCACTGGATGGGATGCTGATCCATCAAAGGATACCCAGCATAAAGTGACTAAGAGCATTACTACTCCCCACTGGGTGGGATGCTAGTCCATCACAGGATACCCAGCATAAAGTGACTAGGAGCATTACTACTCCCCACTGGGTGGGATGGTAGTCCATCAAAGGATACCCAGCATTAAGTGACTAGGAGTATTACTACTCCCCACTGGGTGGGATGCTAGTCCATCACAGGATACCGAGCATTAAGTGACTAGGAGTATTACTACTCCCCACTGGATGGGATGCTGATCCATCAAAGGATACCCAGCATAAAGTGACTAGGAGCATTACTACTCCCCACTGGATGGGATGCTGATCCATCAAAGGATACCCAGAATAAAGTGACTAGGAGTATTACTACTCCCCACTGGATGGGATTCTAGTCCATCACAGGATACCCAGCATAAAGTGACTAGGAGTATTACTACTCCCCACTGGATGGGATGCTAGTCCATCACAGGATACCCAGTATAAAGTGACTAGGAGTATTACTACTCCCCTCTGGATGGGAGGCTAGTCCATCACAGGATACCCAGCATAAAGTGACTAGGAGTATTACTACTCCCCACTGGATGGGATTCTAGTCCATCACAGGATACCCAGCATAAAGTGACTAGGAGTATTACTACTCCCCACTGGATGGGATGCTAGTCCATCACAGGATACCCAGTATAAAGTGACTAGGAGTATTACTACTCCCCACTGGGTGGGATGCCAGTCCATCACAGGATACTCAGCATAAAGTGACTAGGGGTATTACTACTCCCCCTGGATGGGATGCTAGTCCATCACAGGATACCCAGCATAAAGTGACTAGGAGTATTACTACTCCCCACTGGGTGGGATGCCAGTCCATCACAGGATACCCAGTATAAAGTGACTAGGGGTATTACTACTCCCCACTGGGTGGGATGCCAGTCCATCACAGGATACCCAGCATAACGTGACTGGGAGTATTACTACTCCCCACTGGATGGGACGCTAGTCCATCATAGGATGCCCAGCATAAAAAAATTTAAAAAAAATAAAAATAAAAAACTAGGAGTATTACTGCTTCCCACAGCATAAAGTGACTAGGAGCATCACTACTCCCCCTGGATGGGATGCTAGTCCATAACAGGATACCCAGTATAAAGTGACTAGGAGTATTACTACTTCCCACTGGATGGAATGCTAGACCATCACAGGATACCCAGCATAAAAAAAACATAGGTGTATTACTACTTCCCACTGGATGGGATTGCTAGTCCATCACAGGATACCCAGCATAAAGTGACTAGGAGTATTACTACTCCCAGCTGGATGGGATGCTAGTCCATCACATGATATCCAGCATAAAGTGACTAGGAGTATTGCTACACCCCACTGGATGGGATGCTAGTTTTAAGTGACTAGGAGTAATGCTACTACCCCATGCTAGTCCACTGCGGGGTTACCCCTAGCAGTACCCACTGATATGTACCTGGGTCAAGAGAGACAACGTTTTGTTTTGTCTAAGGAAACAACATGATGGCAGGAATCAGGGCTTGAACCACAGACCTTCAGATTTGTCATCCAACACACCAACTGCTACAACATCACACCCCAAAAGTGAAACCAAAGCAGGGGAAAAAACTTAATATGTTTTTGCAGGTTACACTTGGAAGAACAATCACAAATGATTAAGAATTGCATTGCATTAAGACATAAAATAACCTATTTAATTAAGTTCATTGAAAAAATCTTTTTTTTTCTTCAACAGTTAAAGACCTTTGTGTGGAGAAAAGTACAAAGACAGAGCCAGTAGAGTTTGAACCCCTTGTGGATAAAGGTGTATTTTTTCTGTACCCACCAGATTAAGTGGATATATTGTAAGGCTGGGCTAAAGGTTTAACCATGATGATATACTAGGATCTTACCAGCTCACCCAAGTCAACTAGTCACTTCACGGTATGGAAAGTGGCATGGAAGATGCTGACTCTGGTTAGATGTGAAGGACTTTGATCCTCACACCCAGCCCTGTAAAAAGGTTCTGGCAGGTGGCAATTTTGCTGTCCACAGGCAAACATTTGCTGCTTGCTACACACTGGAGATCCCGAGAAAACTCCTAGCACACAGACAGACCTTGTTCTTGCTGCATGCTTCTTATGTTATGTTACCTGCTACTACAAATCATTTTGACAGGGCTGCACACCTTGCAATTCTACGACTGTACTGTGTATAATGTTATTTACAACATATTAATTTATTGCTTTCTTAATGATCTTGTGTGACTGTGTTTTACCTTTTTCTTCAGAGTTTGAAAATACAGAAGGTCAAATGCAAAGGGATGAGATAAAAGTATGTTTCCTTGAAAAATCGTTTAATTTTATGCTACAAGTAGAAGAACCTCATCAAGTAAAATTCTGAGTCCTCTGCAAGAGTCAAACCATTCATGTCCTTCTGTACACTGAAGGCTACAGGACATTCTGCGTATTGCTAAGATCACTGGGGGGGGGGGGGGGGGTGAGGGGGTACTCTGCAACCCTTACCTTGTTCCAGACCATGTTCAATAATTGCATTTTGCAATGTTATTCTAGACTAGACACCAAAAATCTCTACCTTATTGGAAAGTCACCAAGTGTCAGTTCCTACTCTAGACTACTTTCTTTATATTGCTGAGCAGCTTGCCAATGAATGACACCCTTTTCCAGGTGAAATTTACTCTCTGATTTCTATACCCTATCTCAGACAAGTCTGCTTAAAACCACACCCTTTGATGTTGCTCAGTTAACCATTTGGCTTGTCTTGGCTTGTACTGTATATGGGAGTACCCCCCCCCCCCCCACCCCCAGGCTAAGTTCAGACGTTGGTATGATCTAGAGTGAGAAGTGTCTAGACAAGAGTAAGAGGAAGGATTATCTTTCAATTTTGTGTGGCAAAAGATGTAAGAACCATGATTCATCGTGCATCAGATGTAACCTTTCCCTTATTTCCCCTTCAGATTCCTGTTACTTCAGCATGTCATCTGAGATTTCTCATCAAGAGTGGATTTGATCATTTTGTTTCCATTCACAATGTCAGTGTTGATGGCACTGCTGTCCACTGATCTGCATAGTAAGGAACGTTGTATTTAAGCATTATTTAAATTCACTATTAACAGCTTCTGAATGTCAGCGTGCCTGCAAAGATTACTTCCTCTCTTGCACCTTGTCAGTGTAAGATGGAGAGGGGAGAACCTGGAAGGTCAAAATGCACTGTACAGCATCTGTGTAGGGCATATGGATAATAGCTCCCCCCCCAGGACACTGTTCCTTTAACCCTCGGGCGTACAAGGAGGGCCAGGAGGTGGATGCCACCCCCCCATAAGGTTTTCCTTGAATTTTTCTAAGACAAATTATTATCTAGGCCTGCTGTTTTCAGAAGCTGTGCATGTATCCCTTAGGCACATTTTGACACAAGCTTGGTGAGAATCAGTTACTATGGTCATGAGATATGACATCATAAGTAGCATGTGGTCAAGCCATTTTTGAAGAAAAATGCATAATTTTACCCTTTTTAGGTGCAAAATGCAAAAAATGTCAACAAAAAGCAGCAAAATGTTTAATTATGTCATATTCTACATGTCCAGCATCAAAATTTCCAATTTTTAACGTTTTTTGACCATTTCTAATTTTCGGTAAAATCCAAGATTGTGCTCAAAATGGTGGCCATCTTGGATGACGTCACAGGCCCCCAGCAGCGTGGCACCCATAATATAAACCTCATTTTGTAGAGCACATCACAGGCTTTCTACTGAAGGTGAAATCTTTTTGAAATATTGAAACATAACAAAAACCCAGGGGGGGGGGGGGGGTCCATCAACCCCCCTTGTACCACAGTGGGGGTGTGACTTTGCTCGTACGTCCGAGGGTTAAGGTTCTGAGTCCAAAATTTAGCATTGGTTGGCTTTCAAACAACTGGGCCATATACAACAGTGTCTTTAGTTACTGAAAACATGTTTATAATATATAGCAAGAGGTTCAAGACAGTTGCTGTTTTTTTCCCGTCACAATTTACTTGTTTTCCAAGCATAAAGTTTCTCAATGTAACAACACATTTTGTAAATATAGTTCAATGTAAAATAACAAATTTAAAGCCCCTTCATTAACTGACAATCTTTATCACTTGTTTCTGTATTAACTTCAATAAAATTAATTATGTTATTAAACTTTATCAAGTTCATGAACTGTATTTATCTTCAATAAATTATTGAGAAATAAATATTACTTTTAATTAGTAATTGTAATACAGGTCTCACATAGTTTTAGTTAAATTTCAGTGGTCTTTTTGTCTTGTTTTTTGAGTAGCTCTTCCTGTCCTTCTCAATGTCTCATATTTTAGTTCCTAATATGTCATTTGCCACCCCTAATTACAATAATATTTTCTTAACCAAATTATTCAAATTGTTTAACTTTTTATTATTCTCAACTTTGATGATCACTGCTGATTTTTTTTTTGCCATTTTTGAACAAAACTTCTTCTTTGTGGCGAAACGTTTTTGAACTCCATGGCACCTGAAATGCCACCCAATTTCCTTGCAAGGCAAAAACGAGGAGAGTTATTCTGTGATAATTGTGTGTGAAGCAATGAATAAGCTAGAAAGTTAAAAAACCATTCAAATGATTTAGCCAAATCATGTAATGCCGTTACTATTTTAATAACCGAGGTCACAATTTTAACATTCAATAATTATCTGCTTTTAAATAGCTGCATAATTTCTACTCTGCTGTAAATGCCCAGCTCTTGTAGGAATTTACCAAGCAGTTGGCAAAAATCCAGTCTGGGGAAACACGCATTACTTCTTCAAGAAATGGTGAAGATGAATCCTTGCTATGAATGTAATGAGCGGCAACGGCAAAGTCCAACAGGCTGCTCTGAGGTGGAAGGCCTTTCTTTGTCTGAAACAATAAATGATACATTTTACTTACACATTACAGTTCAAAACAGTCGACATTTTAGAACGAGTTCTCTGGACATATGTGCCAATAAGAAGAGGAATAAAATGAGCCTGCGGACTGTGAGAAGGGATGGACTGCCTTCTTCACCCAGCAGGTGCACGAGTCTTGTGACTACAAGCTTCATCTGACATTGCAGAAACCCTCTGGTACCCACAGGGTATTAAAAATCTGAAAAAGAATAATATTATTATATACAAGTCATGTACATTATAATAATGCAATAATACAAATACAAAATTTTATTGTTATTAATCACACATTTGACTCACCACTAATTCAAGTGACACCTCCCATGGTCCAACATCAGCACCATGAGAATAGTAAATGAAGTAGGTCAATCGGTCTCCACCATCATAGTCCTCAATGGGGTACAGTGATCCCAGAGAAGAGGTCAGCAAATGTACCCCACTTGCAGGAGACAGATACACAGTCATGTGATCAGGACCTATATTAAGGTAGAGTGTAAGATGCTGACACAGAAGGAATGGTGCATAACCATCAATGCTTGGTTGTTTGGTTGCTATTAATAATTTTCTGTATGTGGCCTTTCCCACAGTACAGAACCAGACAAACCCATTTTGACAGCTGAGACTGCAGTGCTGTCTAATATCCATCTCTCGACATCCACTACTTTCAACGAACAATATATTATTTATTTACTTATATACTGTGGTCCCAATTTGATTGTTAACACTGAACTACATTACATTTTTAAGGAAACTTGAACCACTGTCCTGTAAAAATTAACATATGTATCTGTCTAATCTGCATCCTACTAACTTGAATTTACCACTGACCCAATGACTAATGATCCTCAGTCAAGTATAAGGGGCATGCAGGTTGTAACAGGAAATAATATTGATAAACAATGGATGATGCATACCAGAGCATTAAAAACAAACATCCTCCCACTTAAAGGGTTACACTGACCTGACATTGAGAATTTAAACGTGAAGACATCATCACGTTGTTCTCTAGATAGCAGTTTTACTTCTAGTAGTGATGATGTGACGTGAGGTGTAGGGCCAGGAAGATACCAAGAGTTTCTACAGAAAAAAAGAGAAAAATCAAATTTCACTTTATAGCTGATCATGAATTGAAGTCCACAATATTTCTGGTTAATCACTGATCTTTATCTATTAAAAACTCAGCAAGGAAAGGGTATGATATTCTTATCTTTTAATTGTACTTTTTTATTGTAATTTTTATAACATAACTTTTATTTTATACCATTTTCATTTTAATATCTCAGTTGTAAAGTGCATTTGATCATATTTATATGTTAACTTGTGCTATATAAGTTTTAAATATTATTATTATTATTATTATTATTATTATTATTATTATTATTATCATCATTAATATTATTATTATTAAACTCAACTCACTTTATCCAGGTTCCACAATCTCAACATACCTCATCATATGCCTTAATGGCAGGTAATATGGAAACCCTCCATAAACTCCATCCTGTGGTGCAAATGATGCATTTCTAAATACAGAGACATCAGCAAATGGTTTGATTCCTAAATAATCCAGTGGGGTGATCCACAAACCAGAGTCCTCAAGAACAACTTTGCCATTGTTGTTGTAAAATTCCCTTGATGTATGCTAGGAGAGAGGTACAAATAATCAGGAGGGCCACAAATTATTAGCGAATTTCCACTATTATGTTCTTGTCCTCTTTAAGTAAAAGCTTCATTCATTCTTTCATTCATATTCATTCATTCACTCACCCACCCACCCAGCCATACATACATACATTCACCCACCCACTCGTTCGTGTGTTCATTCTCCTTTTAACTCCAGAGTGTGTAGGGCATAAAGTGCAGGGCAAACAAGAATGACATTTGACAAGAAATTTTAACCATCACTTTTGCTTGGCTGAAACAGCTGCTGGATTCCTGGCACCTAAACTCAACATGCAGTTATCAAGAATGAACAATTTGTTGTCATTTCCATGCTTACCTGAAAGAAAACCCTTTTAGGGCATTGATTGGCAGCTGAATAAGGAAATGAAAGTCCTGAGAGAGATGTCAAAAGCGCTAGAGTGGAGACGAGTACGAGAAACGCTGCTGGAAGCTTGACGTCACCCATGACATACACTGTACTAACCTGAAGCCAAAGAGTATATTAATAAATATTATCAAAAGAGCAGACCAAGGATCCACTGTGCATGGATAAAGACTTTGTCAGAGCTCGTCCAGAAGCTTCCTTGACAACAACAAATGCTATTAATTTGGAAAACTGTACCCACCATATATGAAGACAACATAACAACAGAAGAAGCACACAGAACAGCAATAAAGACATCTGGAGGAGTTTCGGTTCCTGCACGACTCATGATTGGCACAAAAACATCAAACACAGCAATTGTCAGATATCCACAGAACAGAACAGGAATTAATGTGGCAAGGAGGTGCATTTAAAGACAAATTTTTCTAGATGTTGGTCAGCTGTCTTTCCTGCAAAGAAATTTTCCCATATAAAAACTCGTACAGTTAATGGCACGATCACCAGGAGAAGTGGTAGATGAGCTGAAGCAAGGCGACAGAAAGTCAAAACCAATAGGATCATTGTCCAAACTAGTAAAGTTGCATAGAAAGTTTCAGTTTCTCTTGCTGCAAGGTAGTGGGCTACTCTGTAATCACAAGGAGGTGTATCTTTCCTCTTTTCCTGTCCAGCTTTTGTCTGTACAAAAAAAAAACCAAACAAACAAAAACAAAATTGAAATTCCAGAGACAAGCCTTAACAAAGAATTTGTGGTCAAATCTTTAAGAGTACAATCATTCAAATGAAAGTTATTGAGTGGTACTTTCCTGCAGCATTGTTAATTATTCTGTACATGGTGGTTCTAACTTTGAGTCTGAGCATGAAATTGTAACAGGGCCACTCAAATGAAAGTTATATCAATCAGTACTTTTCTGTGTTGGGTTTTAGTATGCTGTACAAAGTGGTTCTAACTTTTGAGTCTGTGGATGAAATCCTAAAGTGTGACCATTCAAATGAAAGCTACTGAGCAATACTTTCCTGTGGTGCTGTTTATTATGCTGTACAAGATGGTTCTAACTTTTGAGTCTGTGGATGAAATCCTAAAGTGTGACCATTCAAATGAAAGCTATTGAGCAGTGCTTTCGTGTGGTGCTCTTTATAATGCTGTACAAGGTGGTTCTAACTTTTGAGTCTGTGGATGAAATCCTAAAGTGTGACCATTCAAATGAAAGCTATTGAGCAGTGCTTTCCTGTGGTGCTCTTTATAATGCTGTACAAGGTGGTCCTAACTTTGGAGTCTACGGACAAAACTGGGTCTGTGGACCAAAGTGTGACCATTGAATGTACCTATCAACTCACCTTGGACACAAGTGACCTCCTTGCAATGAAGTGTACAAAACCAATGCCAAACAGAGCTGGAGCAGCATACAGAGGCAGAAGGAGGTAGGGTCTGCAGTACCAAGTGAGTGAGTGTCCAGTGTATGTCAGAAGTACGGATAGAACTACAGGAATTACTATGCCAACTAGCCATGATGCCAGCAAAACCAACAGTGAGGTGAAAAGATCAGTTAGGGATGATTGATAGATTGCTGAAAAATAGAAGGAAAGATGAGGAAGTATATTTTATTTGAATCTTATTATTTTTAGTTAAATGTATCTTACAATATAAGTTTTCACAAAGTCCTAAAACAGAGGTTTGTGTGCAATGAACTCCCATTATATCAGTTCCAGACTCATGGATCCAAACCATAAACCAGGTATCATTGAGGTGTTCCTGGGTTGGATGTGAGGGAAGTTCTACAGTCTGCTGCTACAGTCATGCAATCTGAAGTCTTACCTTTTGAAGAGTCTTTCTTTGTTGGAAATCCAACAAATTTCTTGATGAGGCACAGAACTGCCACAAAAGCAGTCACAATATTTATCACCAGACCAATACGTTCAGGATAATGCACCATGGCCACACCAAGGAAGTCAAAAAACACCATTGCACCATGTCGATGCTCTCCAGGGTCAGACAGAAATGGCGAGTTAACGATATCCCTCACAAGCGCAAGTATGTTGTCACCAGCACGCTGAATGGAACCTAGAGTCACAGCCTCCGGTGTGTCGTAGTTTGTGTGGTACACAAATCCGTTGGCAGTATAGGCAAGGTCCATTCCTGAACAACCATAAAGTCAATAGAATTACACTTTCATTTTGACATTTTCAAGTACTGTACTGTGTTTTAAAACTGTGCACACCATTGCCACTTGCAAACCTTTTAGTTTGCTTCCATTGGGGGGGGGGGAGGGGGCGGGTATGGTTCCAGATAAGCATATTTATATTATTGAATCCATATAACTTATCTATCTTTGGAGGTCTTGACAATTTTTGTTCATTTTTTTGGTGTCTACGTTTGACTGTCTCATGTTTACCTGGTATTTTGCCAAAGTCTCTGAAGATCCTAAAATCCGTGTCACTAGGAATAAGCCCACCCTGGAACAGGTCTTGACCCAAAGCCTGTGCACACGGGTGTGGTGCCACCTCAGCATACGTCTTTATCAACCAGGGATGGTCAGGTCCTGCCTGGAACACAATCTCCTTTCCACCTAAATTTGAATAACACAAATTGTGAAATATACCTGTACATGAGATTCAAGGTGACTTTGTGATGTAATCAAAGTTGACTCAATTTAGGCTAAGAAATTTTGTTCATCTAATTTGTGGTGGGTCAATTTTCTTCTAGTGTTAAACTTTAAAGCCAGAAATTTCCCCTTCCCCGGGAAGGGGAAATTTCTGGCTTTAAAGTTTTTCCCCAGGTTCTCTCTTTTACCAACACCCAGGTGGGAACTGGGAAACAGGAATGGAGGTGTCCAAACTTCCTGCTACCCCACACCCTATAATCCAACTTCCCACCCCTTGTTTTGTTGGTGCCCATCCCTTTGCACTGTTTCGATGGCAAAATATTATGCAACGCTAATATTTTTCTTCCATTTCTGCCGTTCGCAACGACCTTGTGAATTCTGCATCCTGTCCCCGTTTTCTGATTCCTGTATATTCCCCACCTCATTCTCTCCTGGGTTCCCACACCACCACCCAGTTAGCAGCCACAGGGGTAGTACACAGTAAGGCTTGTGTCCCCTCCTGGTTAAGTCCAGTGTGAAGTATGCAGTCACAAAATTATTAAATCTAAAATAAGCAGCAAAATTGCTTGATGACAGCAGATTGTATAGTTTCCAAAGGCTAGGAATGGTAGAAGAAGACCCTGGGATCAAGGCTGGGGGATGTCAAGGATATACTGCTCAGCCTTTAGCACTCTCAGAGAGATTTCATTTACATGCCACAAAATGTACCTGCACCAGCTGCCTCTAGATTCACAAAGGCTCTGATGGTTTCAACCCATATGTGTTGTGTGATAAACCTATGACTGCCTTGCAAAATATTCTCCTCAGCTCCATTAAAACTGAATACAACACCGTGAACAAAGTCAAAAGTCCTCGCCTGAGCAAGACACCTTATAATTTCTAACATGAAAGCGCAACTCACAGCATCATCACTGGCTCCTGGAGAGCCAGGAACAGTGTCAAAATGGCCATTAACAAGAACTGTGTTTTTTGGAGGGTAACTGCTTTTCGGTGTTATCCTTACTAGAATATTTGTAACGTTACGATAAACGCTTGTAAAGCCCTCCAAAAAGTCAAGACGAAAACTTCCAGATGCCTTTTGAATGTCAATTTCAATGATGACATCTTCCGTCGCAGAGTCTTTGATTTTTTGCAAAGCTCCAACGA
Organism: Siderastrea siderea; assembly: GCA_964030785.1. NCBI lineage: Eukaryota > Metazoa > Cnidaria > Anthozoa > Scleractinia > Rhizangiidae > Siderastrea > Siderastrea siderea. Next base: position 1,559,556 of record OZ034976.1, on the reverse strand, counting down.
TGTAGTTCACTGCTTGAACTTCGTTTGCGTAGCTTCCAGTTGGACGTGGACCAAAAGATGTAATCGTTTCATGGTGCTTCCTCGCCTTTTCTTCCACAAACTCGCTGATGGCGCTCCCCACAGATGTTTTGGGCGCGGGAACTCTTCGAGATGCTCGGAAGCCAATGTAGAGGGAAGAAATGTGGAAAAGCAAAATAGAAAAGAAGATCAAGCTTACTAAGCTTCTTTTCTTCAAGTCTGCACTTAATGAAGCGCAATCCGTGGCTTCTTCTTGCAAAGGGAACGAAATACCCGCACCGCGCTTTCGAATCGCCATCTTGAATCTGACACGGTAGAAGTCTGGATCCTAGTTAAAAGAAGACTTAGCTTCCGCAGGTTGGATAAAGGGAAAAAACTAAGTCGGTAGGAAAGTTAAACACAAAAAGTTGGATTCATCAGCTGAGTTGATGAAGATAATTGGCCACTGTAAAGAAATTGAAAGCTGACGTTTTGACCGTTAGCCTTCGTCAGAGCGAATCAACGAACTGTGGGTTGTACACGGTTTATCAAGTAGAACGGTGGAGGTACGCTATTGGTGGAAACATGGCAACGTAGAAGACAAGAATAAATGTGGCATAGAGTAGTAGAAAGCTTTATTTGAACACGATATCACTTCATTGAAATAATAATAGTTTTCCAGAGAGCTGTGATTACTAATTGAAAAATTAACAAATATAACAACTTTTTAGATAACCTGCGACTAAACCGAGCGAAGCGGAAATGGAGCATGATCGCAGGTTCTTTTCAGATTCTAATCCTCTTTTAACTTGTTGGAAATTATCCGTATGCCAATTTTGTACACAAATATATCCCTAAAATAAAATTTTATTTTATATCCCTGAGATAAATTCTAAAAAATAATCCTTAATCTTTAAATTTAGTGGCCACTAATCTGTTTCCGTTCTCTATGAAAAAACCTCTAATAATTAATCCATAATCCTAAGACCCTAATACTCCTATATATAATAATTACGACACCTGCTATACTCCCAACAAACCTATGGTTACAGCACATAACTAATAATTTCTTCGTTATTTGAAAGGTGTGAGTTAAAATTATTTCGGGTGGTCTGTCTTATTTCAGAGGATAGATCCTCTCTTGTGAAGGCTACATTTGGCGATTCTCATTTAGGTTTGAGAACATGCAAATTTTTGGAAACATTTCTCTCATTTTAGGAGTGGACATCGGAAATATTGATAAAACTACTTCACAGACATGGAGGAGAAATATTGTTGATTTTGTACATAAATTAGCTGAGTGGAAAGCGTTCGCTCATTCCGTGGGGATTAAGAGTGCTGATTTAAGGAGGCTCGCAACAGCTTTTTTGGCCTTGGAGTGTATCTTTTGAAGTCAAAATTTCTCATAGAAGGTAAACTTCGATTTCCTTAATACTACACCACCTTTTCAACATATGATCAAAGATTATTTTCTCGCTGGTTCCCTAGCAACAGCTGTCACCATAGCAACGGTAATGGACAACCCCTCATTTTAAATAATGTCGAATAACTCGAAAACTAGTCGGACACTTAATGACAAAACTTGAACTATTTGAACTACTCAACCTACACAACTGGTATGCGAAATTAGGGAAAAATCTGTAAGAGCTTTTTTGAGTAAATCATGAAATATTTCTATTTTTGCAAATTACGAACTTTTTGGCTGATTTGTGCCACATTTTAGCAGTTTTTAAATATAAATGTCTTAAAATCGCAGCCGCCTAGAAAGCTCAATGTACATTAAGAATGTTTTGATATCATAAAAGATCCTTCAACTGAAAAGAGAAAGTGTTAAGTTTTATCTTTCTTGAAATATTGGAGAAAATTGCAGGAATGACCAAAATCAGCCTGTAAAAAATGAATCATGATTTACATGAAAACGCTCTTACAGATTTTTCTCTAATTTCGCATACAAATTGTGTAGGTTGAGTAGTTCAAATAGTTCAAGTTTCGTCACAGGTAGCCCAAGCTCCAAAGGGAGCCGTCAACATGACATTGCGTAACAGCGTTATATTTATAAGAGTTTGTATGGGAATATAACGATTGTACAAAATAGTTCGAAATAGGGGAAAGAGATCTAATAAAATCGACTTACCTGCCCTCTTTTGTGTATAACTTGTGTTTCTACGGCATTCGGAGGCGTTTCAAAGCGATTCCAGTGGGTTTTACGTTCTCTGTTTTCCTCTCCATATATAATTATATTTTGTACGATCGTCATATTCCCATACAAACTCTTATAAATATAACGCTGTTACGCAATGTCATGTTGACGGCTCCCTTTGGAGCTTGGGCTACCTGTGGTTTCGTCACAAAGTGTCTGACTAGTTTTCGAGATATTCGACATGATTTAAAATGAGGGGTTGGCCATTACCGTTGCTATGGTGACAGCTGTTGCTAGGAAACCAGTGAGAAAATAAACTTTGATCATATGTTGAAAAGGTGGTACAGTATCAAGGAAATCGAAGTTTACCTTCCATGCCAAATTTTTGCTCTAAATTTTTACGTTTTCCGTGTCGCCCTGATGTAGGGAAAGGCCACAGACCGTCATGTGTTGGCTAGAGTGATCAGGGAGATTGAAGTGTCGAGCGACTGGTTTGGATGAGTCCTTGTTATTTCTTTCGATGTATTGCAGGTGTTCACGGAGACGGTCGCCTAGACTCCTTCCTGCTTCGCCAATGTATACTGATTCTTGCATAAAGTGCATGTACGCAATAGATAACCTAAAATTCACAAACCGAACAATCCTGGCCGACCAATTGTTTCTGTTTGCAGTTGCCGTACTGAACTTATTTCTGGGTATTTGGTGTCCATCGTTAAATCTTTACTATTGCAATCAAAGATACTTATTAACCACGCACTTAACATTTTCCTCGATTCCAATTTTTCCGACGAAAGCAAACTCATTTTCACTATGGGCATTACTTCCTTACAACCTGTAATTCATAATCACGAAGGACACCAGGCACTTGGATACTAAGTATTAATACTAAGTATTATAAATTTTCTTTCTACATATTTTTAATATCTATTGTGTCCCCAAATTAGTATGGGATTTTCCCAGGCTATGTGGCCTTGACACATTAATAAAGTTTATCATCATCATCATCATCACCAGCCCGGAAATTTTACTCTGCTCCTTTTAGCCGAACTAGTTTTGACGCTTAATTATTTTTCATCTGCCGATATCTACTAGAACCCACGAAAAGAATGACGTAGTTAGGTCCCATTTTGTTACCCATAGCGACGCCACTGACCCCTGTATAGTAAAAGAAAACACATACACCGCGGAAAACGTAACAAAGTTACTTAAAACCAGTTAATGAGAAATTTTCAGTTCTCAAGAAATGCGAGGGTAAACTGCGCTGCTTGATCTATGAAGTGTTTTTTTTTAATTAGAGAACTTGACTAGACACTCAACACTCAATCACATTCAATCCGCGAGAGACCATTTACTTACTAGTACGAAAAACCAGCCGCACTTTGAACGTGTATTCATATGCAAAGAATTGAAATGTCAGCCGTCTCCACCCCGAGGGTAGAGTTGCTTTGCATTTTGGCCAAACTGTCTGTTTTTACGTTTCCGCGAGGAGAGGTTTGACCGTATTTATTTTAATTTGTTGATGAAACGTTTCAGAACTTAAGACCAAAAACTGCAGCTACTATAGAACGGAAACATATTCCACGTTCCTATAGTTGTACAAATGGAAGAAGAGGACTGGGGAACAAGAGAATATGAGCTACAGGCGAGTTCTTCCATTGCTGTTTCGAGTGCTTTGGTCCATACTTCAGAAAAGATTCTTTTTCACCAAGTTTCTACAGCATTTACGAAACACCATTTCAAAACTCCAAGCACTTACAAGTTTAGGCCCTTACCCAATAAGCACAGATGTAACATTATTGTTAATAATTACTGTTTTATTAAATTCCCAACTACAACAATCTTTTTCAAGTTTTTTTTTGTTTTTTTTTTGAGACGAGGCTTTTTACTTTGCGGTAAAAGTTTTTGAACACCATGCGTTTCACATAGCATCTAATGTGCGGTTCCAGAAAACATGGATTGTAGCTAAAATACCAAGGGGGTGGGAGAAAGTATGAAGTTAAACTAGAATTTCCGGAGAGGTGGCGGGGGGGAGAGTCAAACCAAAAAGCGATCCGTGAAGAGGGGGATGGTTTGGATAATTTCTGGAATTGCACAGTTTCCTTGTAAGGCAAAAAGTAGGGTTTTTTTCCTGGTAACGTGGTTGTGAGTCAATACTTACGCTAGAAATTCAATAATCGAGACTAAGATTTTCTAAATTCTTAAAACTGTTAAAATGATAAACGAAAGGTTATTTTCTAATACTGAATATCCATTTTTACTCTGTCATGAATTAAACTATGTAGTAAACGCCCAGCTCTTGTAAGAATCTACCCAGCCAATGGCAAAAATCCAGTCTGGGGAAACACGCATGACTTCTTCAAGAAATGGCGAAGATGAATCCTTGCCATGAATATAATGAGCTGCAACTGCAAAGTCCAACACGCTGCTCTGAGGTGGAAGGTCTTGCTTTGTCTGAAACAAAAAATTGGCACATTTTACTAACATACTACACTACAAAACAGTCCACATTTTATCTTAAATTAAGTTCGTTGGACGTGTGTGGCAATCAGAAAAGGAACGAGATGAGCGGCTCAAATCTATGAGAAGAGATTAGGGGGAGATCGCCTTGTTCATCCCGCAGGCTCATGAGACTTACATACACTAATAATAAGAAGAAAGAGAGAGAAAAGATTAAGATTGTTTTGTTGTCTACTTGCTAATATAGAATTCCCAAGATAAACTACAATTTGATTGCTGTTAAAACTTGCTACATGTTTCTGGCTGGGGCTTCAACAACTCCAGTATTTTTTTCTGTCTTTGCTCAAAAAATTCATTGACCTAAAGACATGTAAATAATTGAAACAATTTATTTCTTTACTTGACAACGACACAGGTTATCTGCTAAAACACACATGTACCATAAATCCAAAATCATACTTCATTATGTGTTTCAGCCTCGGTAAACAGGGGCCCGTTTCTCGAAAGTCCCGGTAACGTTTCAGGCCCGAAGCTATATTTTAAAATCAGATTAAATCTATAGAACGCTGGCGTAGTTTGTTGCCCGCATTTCAGCCAGACTTGTTTAATCAACTTAGAATTTTATTGCTCAGCTCTGAAAACCAACAAAATTCGAGTCTTAAATGCAAACATCGCGCGCATAAAATAGCTTTCCGGGCCCGAGAAGTTATCGGGACTTTCGAGAAACGGGCCCCTGGACATCTTAATTGTATAGTTTGAATTGAGACATTTCTGACATCAACTCTGCTATGATTTGTTCCGACCTCTACTACCAGAAAACCTCTCCATGGTGAGCAGAACAGATCCTGTGTAAGTCCCGATGAAGAATAAAAATGAATTATTATCATGACAGTTATTTAACTCACCACTAACTCAAGTGACAGCTCCCATGGTCCAACATCAGCACCATGAGAATAGTAAATGAAGTAGGTCAATCGGTCTCCACCATCATGGTCCTCAATGGGATACAGTGATCCCAGAGAAGAGGTCAGCAAATGCACCCCACTTGCAGGAGACAGATACACAGTCATGTGATCAGGGCCTATGTTAAGGTAGAGTGTAAGACATTTGAAAGACATTGACACAGAAGGAATGGGGGCATAACCATCACTACTTACTTGTTTGGTTTGATTGCTTTTTTGCATGCAGCATTGAATATCAGGCAAGCGGGGGTGTCAGGCCAGGGCAACTTTCTCAACAAAACTGATGGGGGGGGGGGGGGGCTGCATGATTGTGAAAGGAAACCAAAAAGATACTAAAATATTGTGGGCATGGCTCAAATTCACCTGAAAGGTGGAAACCACTGCCCCCCCTCCCTCCCAATCCTTTTCCCCTCCTTTTCTCTCTCATCTCTCCTTTTTCTGACTCCAACTGAAACCCTACCCCCTCCCTTGAATTTATAAGGAAAACTTGGCACCAAATTCTGTTTCTTAGCTCTAAGAAAATACCACGAATAGTACAAAATGTGTTTTTGCAATCCCATTGCAACACCCTGGACTGTCTAAAACACAACTCTCATTTTCACTGACCCTAAACACTTGTTTTCTGAGCACTTTCAAACAATATACTGCTGTGGTTGAAATTTAATTTTGATTCAAAGGATTTATCTTTGCAATCTGAGTCCTACTTGTACTGAACACTGACAAAACCAATAACATCTGAGCATTAGGCAAGCAAGCACTCTCCTTACACTCACCAGATATTGAGAATTTAAATGTGAAGACATCATCGTTTTGGTCTCTAGATAGCAGTTTAACTTTTAGTGGTGATGACGTGACTAGTGGTGCAGGACCAGGAAGATACCAAGAGTTCCTAGGAAAAAAAATTCACTTGGTCAGTTGATCATGAATTCAAGTTCAAAAACCAGCATAATTCCAAAACCAGTCTTTAATCTTGTCCTGTTCTGGGCTTTCTTCTTCGTTGTACCCACAAACCCCACAGTGTTCTTCTTATAAGGTGGTAACTGGTAAAATTTACTGCTTGCAGCACCACTTGTTACTGGTTAGAGCCAAATACTAAGGCCGGGATTACAAACATCCAACAGTTTTGGATTGTGAAAGGATATATTATTGGATTGAATTATGAAAAAATTTATGTCAGTTCTACTAGGTACCATGCAAGTCTTGTCTTAGTATAACGTTTCTCACTGTCCATGCATTCGTACAATTTTCGTACAATATTAGACAAAGTCTTATCATCTCAACGTTTATAAGTTCATTAGATAATACTCTCATCTTCTCAACATTTCCCTTTAATCATCATGGTTGTCTACTTATCTCCGTACGTTTGAACATTCTTGAAAAAAATATTGTTGTTATCTTCTCGGTGTTTCTCCGTGTGTTAGTATATTCAAAATTAAAGGTGTTGTTAGTTGTATCTCCTTGACACTTCTTGGTACATCAACATTGCTGTAAGATATGTGTGTTCTCTTCTCAACGTTTATCCATACTTTGGTTTGTTCAGGTTTGTTCGTAAGGTGCTGTTAGTATTGTCTACTCCTCAAAGTTCTTTGTTTGTGCCTTTGTACGGAGTTGTCTTATCTTCTAGGTGTTTCTCCGTATGTTGTTTAGGTTGCTGTAAGCTTTTCCTTCTCCACATTTATCTGTACATTAATACATTCCTTGTAACAAAAATCACAAATATCAAGCATTTTGAAGGATTTCGAGATGTACGAGCCTAGTGTCATGTGGGCAACATTCCGGGACTCATGATGATACTTCCATGGTAGGGTACCGGTAGAAAAGGATTTTCAACAACGCCGCTTTACTGGTCTAAAAAACTGACTAACCTGTTACCCTGAAATTTTCTTATCCAAAAGACACCCATTCAAACCCGGAAAACACCAGCCACAAAGTTACTAGCCCAATTATTTTAGACTATACCCAATGATACTAAAACAGTTAAATTTTAAACTCAAAAAATCCTTTGAGCCTCCCAGATACTTAAAAACCTGAGTATTCATCCCCTTCTCCAGACTCTCCCCCCAATGGCCACTCACTAGCATGCGAGTCAAGAGCTTAATTCTCAACTTGACTTCACTCAAATTCAAATCAACTGAATCCAGATTCCACTTGTAACCTTTAATTTATGACAAGTAAGTACAGCGCACCTAACCAAATGCCTTAAAGGCAGGTAATACGGAAACCCTCCATAAACTCCATCCTGTGGTGCAAATGAGGCATTTCTAAATACAGAGACATCGGCAAATGCTTTGATTCCTAAATAGTCCAGTGGGGTGATCCATACACCAGAGTCCTCAAGAACAACTTTACCGTCGTTGTTGTAAAATTCCCTTGACGTATGCTGGGTAAAGGCAAAAATAATTTTAAAAATAAAGCTACAAGTAAATTTGTTACATAACTGTATCTGAATGTTTATAAGATGTTTGGTTCCATGCAACATTCTTTAAATATTGAGAATGTTGGATGTACTTAATTAAGCTGGCATTTAGTCAAACATTAGACAAGTGCTTATCCCTTGGTATGTCTCTTGGTCTCCATGTGATCCCTAGATTTCAACTGACATTTACCACTCACTCCTTCGAACTTTGAAGTCCATGAGCCATTTGACAAGACTTCAAACTGTCACTCTTGTTTGGCCCGGAACAGCTGCTGAGTTCCTGGCACCCAAACCAGCTTGTCAAGAATGGACAAGTCATAGCCATTATCATGCTTACCTGAAAGAAAACCCTTTTAGGGCATTGATTGGCAGCTGAATAAGGAAATGAAAGTCCTGAGAGAGATGTCAAAAGAGCAAGAGTGGAGACAAGTACGAGAAATGCTGCTGGAAGCTTGGCGTCACCCATGACATACACTGTACTAACCTGGAGAAAAAAAATGATGCAATATTTATTGTTATATACAGTGAATGGCATGCTGCTATGGACTAGCATATAAGTCAAAGTGCTACTGACAGTAGACTTAAATTCTAAGTTGGTGAGGTGCTTTTCTTTTGTTTTGTGCGACAGATGATTTGCCCATTAAGCAAATGAGCACAAAAAAGCACTTGCTAATTAATATCAAAATACAACTTTGCCTGTCCCTTGTGCATAAGGTTTACTGTGATGCTGAGTGCCGCACATTCTTTTGCATTTGTTTTAAATCTACTAACTTTGAAAGACCTGACATGATATAGCAGAACCGACTGATGTCAGTAAAAAAGACAACATTTTACATGAACCCAAAACCTCATTGGCTTTGAGGTTATATACAGTACAACTCAATTTCATAGCATAAAATTTGTTAAATGCACTTACCACATATGAAAACAACATAACAACAGCTAAAGCACATAGAAAAGCAATGAAGACATCTGGAGGAGTTTGGGTTCCTGAGCGACCCATGATTGGAACAAAAAGATCAAACATTCCAATTGTCATGTATGCACAGAACAGAAGAGGAATTAGTATAGCAAGGAGGTACACAAAGACAAACTTTCCTAGACATTGGTCAACTGTTCTTGATGCAAAGAAATTTTCCCATACAAGAACTCGCACTGTTAATGGAAAAATAACCAGGAGAAGTGGTAGATGTGCTGACGCTAGGCGATAGAAAGTCAAAACTGATAGGATCACTGTCCAAACTAGTAAAGTTGCATAGAAGGTTTCTGTTTCTCTTGCTGCAAGACGGTTGGCTATTTGGTCATCACAAGGAATTGTATCTTTCCTCTTTTCTTGTGCAGCTTTTCTCTAAAACAAATAAATAAATAAATAAATAAATTATAATGAAAACAAACTTGACTCCCAGTTGCTGTTTATTATGCTGTACAAGGTGGTTCTAACTTTTGATTCTGTGGATGAAATCCTAAAACAAGAACTTCAAATGAAAGCCTCTGAGCAGTACTTTGCTGTGGCACTGTTTATTATGCTGTACAAGGTGGTTTTAAGTCTTGAGTCTGTGGATGAAATTCACAAGTGTAACAATTCAAATGCAAGCTGATTAGCAGTGTTTTCCCAAGGTAATGTTTACATAAGATTGTATTACATGTCTACCATAAAAGATGCCTCTAACTTGGGAGTCTGTAGAGGGAATCTTTGACAGACCATTTATTAAAATGTGACTTTTCAAATGAAAGCTATAGAACAGACCTATCAACTTACCTTAGACACAAGTGACCTCCTTGCAACAAAATGCACAAAACCAATGCCAAACAGAGCTGGAGCAGCATACAGAGGCAGCAGAAGGTGGGGTCTGCAGTACCAAGTGAGTGAGTGTCCAGTGTACGTCAGAAGTATGGATAGAACTACAGGGATTACCATGCCAACTAACCATGATGCCAGCAAAACCAACAGTGAGGTGAAAAGATCAGTTAGGGATGATTGATAGATTGCTGAAAAATAAATCAAGAAAACATACAATATATTTTTATAATCTACAGTTAATATCTTACAATGAGTCGATCACCTTCTCCTACTTACGAACACTAACTGCTTAAATCTAAACAATAGTCCCACTACACACAAACTGGTTACCTTCAGTTGATTATTTTAATTTGTTAATGCTACATTCATGTAAAAGAAAACAATCCAAAGACATCTTACTCTCTGTGGCCTCTTTCTTTGCTGGAAATACAATGAATTTCTTGATGAGACAAAGAACTGCCACAAAAGCAGTCACCATATTTATCACCAGACCAATACGTTCAGGATAATGCACCATGGCCACACCAAGGAAGTCGAAAAACACCATGGCACCATGTCGATACTCTCCTGGGTCGGCCAGAAATGGTGAGTTAACAATGTCCTTCACAAGTGCAAGTATGTTGTCACCAGCACGCTGAATGGAACCTGGAGTCACAGCCTCCGGGGTGTCATAGATTGTGTGGTATACATAGCCATTGGAAGTGTAGGCAAGGTCCATTCCTGCACAATCACAAACAGAAGTACACTCTTAACTGAATCTTTAAGAGTTTGAAGTTGTAAGTTTGACACCATTGCATGCAAATACAGTTGCCTTTCATAACTCACACCATTAGGGGGCTTGTGCAAGAGAGTGTCTGCGATTTAGCCCTAAAAAATCCACACTGATGACATAAATACTAACAGTGCCCCTAGCAGCCGAAAGTGATGAGAGGCGGCTGAATTCACAGGCTAGTGGCACTATGATTCCAAAAGAAAAATATTCACCAGAAATCATATCTCAAGAGATCATTAGGCACCTCTACCTTTAACTACCAAAGTCAAAGTTTCACTCATGTATACCTGGTATTTTCCCAAAGTCTCTATATATCCTGAAATCAGTGTCACTGGGAATAATCCCACTCTGGAACACATCTTGACCCAAAACCTGTGCACAAGGGTGTAGTGCTACCTCGGCGTACGTCTTTATCAACCAGGGATGACCAGGCCCTGCCTGGAACACTACCTCCCTTCCACCTAAATTTCCATGGAACAAGAAGTGAAATATAACTGTACATGAGACTCAAGGTATGAGCACCAGCTAGTATCAAATTATTAGTCAACGATTAATAATAATAGCACTCATGATGCGATTGACAGTTAAAATAAATGTATTTTAGAATACTGGAAATTGACTCACTTAAAGCCAGAGATTTACTGTGTATTTCTGGTAGGCAAATTTCCCCCCTAGGTTAATTGGCAGTCTAGTAGGTGAGGGAGGGAGGGGAGGGAGAGAGTTTCTAACTACAGTATTTTCCCAGGGTCTCTCTTCCACCCACTCCCTGGAATGCCCTTCCCAAAATGTTTTATAATTTGTAAAGTGGGAGAGGGGACAGGTGTGTCCACAATTCTCACCACTCTGTATCCTTTAATCCCCCTTTTTCTGTTGACTCCCACCCCTTTGCACTTTTTTGACTGCAAAACATTATGCAATGATAGGTATTTTTTTTCCTCTTTCTTTTGCTTGCCACCCTGGGAACAAGTCTTCCTGCCCCCTTTTTGTCCACTTCCTGTCCATTTCCCGTCTCCTTTACTCCCGGTCCTCTCCCCCCCCCCCTGCCCTTATTCCCCATGAACTAGGAAGTAACACAACAGCAGTAGTACACAGTAAGACTAGGGTGCCCTTATTTATGCTAGTAGCCCTGGCAAAGTCTAATGTGAAGTACTACATATACTGGGAGGGCTGGGATTGGTGAAAGAATACCCTGGGAACAAGGCTAAGGGATTTCAAGGATTGTTCAACCTTAAGGTATCAGCCACGGAAACAAGTGTCATTTAGTCATAAATGAGATTTTTACATGCTCAGATATATCTCTTCGAGAGCTTTCTTTCAAACAAAAAATCAGAAGAGAATGATGGCTCAGTGGAGAGTTATTAGGAGTAAAAGATTTTTCCTTGATAATTATTATGGTAATTGATCGCTGACAAGTTCTATCACACCTGATTAACTTGATCACGTGAAAACAAAAGCGCTTCATACGAAATGGTGTTTAGGAGTTTTTTTTTATGAAGTAAAGAGAGTTTTCTTTCACCTAAATGCATCATTAAGAAAACAGTTGTGTGTGTTTTCGTCTTCCAAACTAAGAATGAAGGAAAATAAAGCCCTTGACAAAGAATGGGCAGTGAATTGGCGGAGAGCAATCAAGGTTCATTTTATCGACAGGAGAAGTGGTTGCGTCGATGATTTCCCCGGATTTTGCTGCGACTTTTGGCATCTTTAGCAACCTCGTCAGCATTTCAGGACATATTCATAACACATTTTCATTGTTACATGAAATATGGATTGAAACAAGGAAAATATTCATAAATAAAACTAAAATGACGAGTCTTTTCTCACGTCCAAGAGTGGTGAGTTGAAAGCTTATTAATTATTTTCTGCCCCTCACCGCTTAAGATTACTCCTGTTACATGTTACCTGTCAAAGCTCTATTGTTTGAGAAAGCTGATCCTTCTCTGGTATCGATAAAAATAGAACTCACCGGACATTTAGGTGTCTTAATCTCATTACTGGCAAGACGCCGCAGAAAATACATTTCCTTTATTTTGCGAAAGTCAAATTTTGGCGAGTTGTACGTACGTTTTAAACTACAAGTCGACAGCCGCTCAACCAATTTGGCTGAAATTTGGCCAGATTGTTACCAGATAGTTTTTCTACAAATTAAAACCGTGTCTGCGAATTTTAATCCCTCTTTTTGTTTTAAAGCTGGACCTTTTTTCTGTGCAAAGTGCTCATTTATTTTCTTCTCAGACTTCATCTGCTAATAAAAGAAGAACAAACACACTTGTCAAAAATCTGAGACACGGTTTTTTGGCCATAGGTGTCTAGGACAGAATGCAGTGTTAATCGTTTTGTTTTCTTTGTTTCTGGAGGGAGTGGAACCTAATCTATTAAGACATGTATGTGCGAAAAAACCTTCCCATTTTCCAAACATGTTAAACTTCTGCCTCTTTTTGAATATAAAGTCATTTTCTGGAATTATTAAGCTGCCGAAAAATGTATAGTTTATAGGGTTTTTCATAAAATCAACAAAAACTAGAGTGATCCACGTGCAAACAGTACCGAAGGGTGGCTGATGCCTTAGTAAGTTCTTTGAAAGGCATTTGGTTTTAAAAAGCAATGATAAAAGTGAACAACATTTCGACCGTTCTACAGTCATTTTCAAGTTCGAGTTCGGGGATAAAAATTCAGCATTATATATACAATTGTGAACATATAAGATAATTAAAAGGTAAATGCTGAGATATTTACATGCAAAAAAAAGAAAATAAATATGTGAAATAAAGGGACAAAGCAGCAGTTAAAATAAAGCCTAATGCAAGGCTGCTGCCTAACAGTAACCCGGCAGCCTGGGGCACCTAAGTTACGAGTGTGGGCGACCAAATTTCTGTACTGGGAGCCCGTGTGGGCGCCTAACATTTTCCAAAAGTAATCGCTTCAATTTCCATGCCGTTTTCCTAACTTTCTCATCCCAAAGATCATAAAGTAGATTGTGATACATGCACCTTGTTTCCAACACTTGTTTGTATCACATATGTACAGTGGGATCTCAATAATCCTTACTAGATGTGATTCACTGATCATACTTCTTTCTAACAGAATTTTAAAGCCTTTTTCAATTCACTGAAATGTAGCAAAATATTTAATATTGGTAGGAGACGTCATTGGCTGGGCTCCCAACTGTAAAGCTCGGGCTCCTTAATTTTAAGCTTCGGAGCCCAAAGGGCTCCCTTTACTTTTTCTTAGCCAGCAGCCTTGGCCTAATGTAATAAAAGGTATTCAAAGCAGCTAAACAAATAGCTTTGCACAGATGGAGTGGCTTTGTTTGTTTAACTGCTAGTTTGTGCCTTTATTTTGCATATTTATTTTCTTTGCTTGCATGCAAATATCGTAGCATTTACTTTTTAATTATCTCTTGTCTTATCTTTTCACAATTGTATATATAATGCTGAATTTTTATCCCCAAACTCAAACTTGAAAATGACTGTAGAGCGGTCGAAACGTTGTTGCTTTTTATAACCAAATGTCCAACCTTAGCTCTGTCAAATACAATTCACTTAAATGTCACGAAATGTACCTGCACCAGCTGCCTCAAGATTCACAAAGGCTCTGATGGTTTCGACCCATCTGTGCTGTGTGATAAACCCATGACTTGCTTGTAAAACATTTTCTTCAGCTCCATTAAAGTTAAATACAACACCATGAACAAAGTTAAAAGTCCTCGCCTGAGCAAGACACCTTATGATTTCCAACATGACAGCACAACTCACAGCATCATCACTGGCTCCTGGAGAGCCGGGAACACTGTCAAAGTGGCCATTAACAAGAACCGTGTTTTTTGGAGGGTAACTGTTTTTCGGTGTTATCCTGACTAGAATATTTGTAACGTTGCGATAAATGCTTGTGAAGCCCGCGAAAAACCCTAGATCGAAACTTCCAGATGGCTTTTGAACGTCAATTTCAAAGATTACATCACCCCTTGCAGAGTGTTTGATTTTTTGTAAAGCTCCAACAATGTAGTTCACCGCTTGGACTTCGTTAGCGTAGCTCCCAGCGGGCCGCGGCCCAAAAGACGTAATCGCTTCAAGGTGCTTCCTCGCCTTTTCTTCCACAAACTCGCTGATGGCGCTCCCTGCGGATGTTTTCGGCGCGGGAACTCTTCGAGATGCCCGGAAGCCGATGTACAGGAAAGCAATGTGGAAAAGCAGAATCATAAAGAAGATCCAACTTACTGAGCTTTTTTTCTTCGAGTCTGCATTTACTGAACTGCGATCAGTGGTTTCTTTATAGTCTTGCAACGGGAATGAAATACCAGCACCTCGCTTTCTCAACTCCGCCATCTTGAATTAACACGGTAGGAGTCTGGATACTAGTTACCAGGCTTCCAGCGGGTTGATCTTTCTCATCCGGGAGAACGACGAAATTCAACATGGCGTCGGATAACTCCATAACGTGAGGCGAGACATCAACATTTGTTCAGACTTGCTCAACCTCTCGTTTTGTGCACTAACATCAAAATGGTAGAACCAAACGAAGCTTACGTTAACACTCTGCTCAATATGGGATTTGTAGACAACGCGCAGATTCGCAAAGCGCTTAGCCTAGCCAAGAATGATTTGAATGATGCTGTGGCGTTGTTGACCGGGGAAGACACGGGAACAAGTTTTGAATTCGAGGACACGGAAGTTAGGGACACAGAGACTCAGCATGGCTCGGATGACGGAGGAATGGACATTCCTCCGCTAGTAGACCCCAGAGAAAACGATGACAGTGAATTTTTCACGGCTCCTGCCGAACCACCACCATCATATGATGAAGCCATGAATCCAACAGGAATGTCTCTTAACGGGTCCGGTCATAGCCGAGATGACCCGGAAAATATGGAGATACCATTGGAATTTCCAACTACAAACTTATATGAGCTAGAGGACAGGGTTTTTGTGGACAATTGGTCAATTCCGTACAAGAGAGAAGAATCTTTGGGGAAATGTTTACAGAGTGCAGCGCGGTTTGCTCAAGAAGGTAGTTTTGTGGGTTGGGTCAAAACAATATGCTTCCTGTCTGCATTCTTTTATTTTCACTCTTTTGTCTCTGGGCTTTTACTTTTCATTTTCTCCGGTAACGAAGCTTAATTCATTGACTTCCTATAATTCATGTCTGTATCGTTTTAATTGTCGTAGTTGTTGTTTTATGTTAATAGACCGAAACTTGTACATGTATTAGCCTTGACTTGTTTTAACTCATTGAGATAATTTAAGCTTTGGTTGCTGCAAGGTCAATGTCAGTACTGTGATTGGGAATGGTAGAAGTTCAGGGAAAGAAAATTCAATTCAATGCTATTTATTGTTGCTCAACAATATTTTTAGTGTGTGCCGCATCCTTAATTTGTTGTTGAAAGTAATGGAGACTGGCTCTATTTCATTCAACATCACGCAACATGTTAGAGGATGGGTATTGATGTACCGTATTTCAACTCTCAACATTTCATGACACATTTTGTATAAATGGACAGCAACATAAATAGTTAGGGGCACCCAGTAACTATAAATTGGAAATGTGCACTTTCAATTCTTTAGGTCTTGCTGAGGCAGATGAAAACTGTAAAAGATTTATGGACAGAGCACTTCCTGAGTGTTTTAAAAAGGTATGTATAATTTTGTCTGGTGAACGGTAATGTGTAGTTCCAAAAAAAATCCATACCAACCCCGTGGAAGGTTATCGAAATTCCTAAGGGGAGGTGGTCTTAAAACCCAAAATTTTAGAAGAGGGTATGAAGCTAAACTGGAATTTCTTCGGGGGAGGGGGTGCAAAACAAAATCTTTCCATGACGGGGAATATGGATATTTTCTGGAACTGCACAATTGACTTTCATGCTTCTAGTAGTACCTTCTAGTAATAATAATAATAATAATAATAATAATAATAATAATAATAATAATAATAATAATAATAATAACAACAACAATAATAACAATGACAACAACAATAATAATAATTATACTAATAATAATACAAGTATGGTCAAAACTCTCATACATTCATACATATACGTGTAAATTAATGACAATCTAAAATGCCAGGAAAGATGTTTGCTAAGAAGAGAAGAGATGGTCACTTGTACGATGATTTGACTGGAAAACAAAATGGTGACATTGAAAAGTGGTTGTTTAACAATTCTGTGGCCATTTATGACTATGAAATTGTGACAAATAATTTCTGTTTGTTGTAGTTATTAACAACACAAGCAGTCCACAGATGGGGACCTGAAATCCACGATGGAATCTATGACATGCTCCATTTGCTTCTTGAATTGATTGCGTCTAGACTCAAGTACAAGCCTGTTCCATTTGGCTTGCTGGAAATGTTGACACAGGTATAGTTTCTCAGCTTAATGCCTAAAAATTACACTGACTTAGCTTATTAACCCTTAAAGCTCCAACAGTGACGAAAATGAAATTTCCCTTTACATAATCACTGCTTGTTTAAACATTCAAGTGATGAGAATAAAGGAAGCAATCACCAATGATAAGATGTCTTGATATTTAGACAAATTCTCCTTCCTAGTTCCATACAAAATGTATGGAGATCAGAAAGGAGACTATGAATTTTCATACCAGGGCTTGAAGGGTTAATGCATTGCTGGTGCCTAAAAGCATATGGCCAGAAGGTCGGTGCTCCAAGGCTGGTCTCTGTATGAGGTTGTGTTGTTTTCTTCTAGGCAAGTAAACTTTTTTCAGACTGTTTCTCTGAACCCAGTTGTTTACATTGTAAATGAGTAGAAGCAAAAAATGCTTAGTGTAAACCAACAAGTTACTAACCATCCCATCCAGAGGAGTAGTAACTCTTCTACAGCCCTGTCAAAATGATTTATAGTGGCTGGTAACATAAAAGAAGACGTAGGCATCAAGGACTGGGTCTTTCTGTCTGCTAGGAGTTTCCTGGGGAACTCCAGTATGAAGCAAGCGGCAAATGGTTGCCTGTAGACAGCAAAATTACTGGTTCCTGGCACATTTTGATAGGGCTGCTTTTAGTTGCTTGTGATTCATGTGCAATTTGCCTTCAAGAAAAAGACACCAATTGAATTATTCTTTTTAATTTTCTGGTAGAGCTGTAACTCTAATCATAAAATTCCTCTTCTGGACTTGCATGCATGTGCACAAAAATGGCATCATTTTAGTATGCCATTGTACTCAAGATTATAAGGCAAGTTCAATTTTAATGAATTAAGAAAACATACGCCAGCTATATAATAATATTACTTTATATTATTAATAATCATCATCATCATCATCATCATTTTTATAGCGCCTTATCCAAAAGCTCTAAGGCGCTTCACAATAAAAGTTTTAAAATAGTAAGTAGTAAAAAATAAAACAAAACTGTAGATTATTATGTACAATTTACCTACATGTACAATGTATAGGGTAAATTTTGGTCACAATTAGTGACTTTCCAACTACCTGCATTATAAGTATTATTTTCTCTCTTAAGGCATTCAATCCAGAAACTGAGTTCCAATTCAAGAACAGGGCAAAGCAGTGGTCCAAGAAATACTTTGAAGGAGTGTTTGGAGCTGAAGATTGCTATGCTGTGAGCCCAGCCAGTTCAGTGTACTATACCAGTCCTTCTTACAAAGTAAGCTAATCACGGACAGAGATGAATCAGTTTGTCACAAGTATGTGCAAAGTGTGGGAGTCTAATCCATGACCTTCACCTGCTGCTCAGATAATCTAACCACTGAGCGATAAAAAGACATGTATTCATAATTACAGTGCATGTACTTGTTCACTGAGTTGGACAGCCACATGGGAAAATATTTGGCTAGAGATCATGGAGTGTGATCCAAGGACCATATGTTTTTCTATCCAGCCTGACCATACTCAGTCAAACACAGATACAAGTGTTTTATCATTGATAATGACCAAATGAATTTAAAGCTGTTTGTAGGTGATTCTTGTAAGTACGATTATGACAACAAGCTAACGTACTAGTGGTAAATTTATTTAATCAGGGTAGCCCATTCATCTATACGGCTGGTATCCATAGGGTCCCTGGTCATTTGCAATAAATTTAAGGAGGATTTCAAATGAAATTAATCACTTTGACATTGTTCACTTTTGATGTTGATTTTGAAAACAAAATTTAGATGTTTTGTATGAGAAAACCATTTAAAATCACATCACTAGGAAGTTTATACATGTATCTAGTACAGTTGTGTGGCTTTTCGCGGCCTCACTTGCGCTAATGCATATAACCCTCACGAGCATTTTCATTTAGACACTTTTCAAAATGAACACACGCACGGGGGCCACATGAGTCACTGTTACCTCCCCATAGGAATAGAATGATGTTTCATGAATCCCATAATTGTAAGCTAGGTACATGTATTCTGAACCTGCTGTAACCAAACACCATCACTAAGGTTGTCATTTGATGGATTTAACGCCTTAGTAGCCTCAGTAACCTTACACCCTAGTAACCTTAGTAACACCTTAGTAACCTTAGTAACACCTTAGTAACCTTAGTAACACCTTAGTAACGTTAGTAACACCTTAGTAACCTTAGTAACACCTTAGTAACCTTAGTAACACCTTAGTAACCTTACCTATGAAGTAACCTACATGTACATTTTGCAGAAAACTTTTTTTAATACATATGTGGAGGCTTTAAATGATAGTTTACCTGTAGCCATAGTTACTAAATGTTTTGCGAAAAAAAATGTTGTTTCCTTTTCTGTTTTAGGATCCATATGGTTGGCTTGTAAACTTGATCAACAAGGCAAGTTCTTATATTAGTTTTTATTGCATTGTATCTTGAGCAAACCACAACTCTGACACCCCTCCTCTCTTCCATTTCTCCATCTCAAAAAGTGTTTAAAAACCACATCACAGGGCTATTAGCCTCATTCCAAGTCCCCAACATGGAGGGCTACAGTTTTTCTGCTGATCAGGGGCTTTCCTTCTTTTAGTTACAGGTTCTGAAAGTAAAATTATTACAATTCATAATGATTAATTCGGTCTATTTGATTTCCTTTACAGTTTGCAGAGCTTGGCGGATTTGAAGAAATCAAGAAACAAATTGAAACTGCTGAAAAAGTGGATGCTCCGGTAAAGTTGATAATTAGTAAAGTTGATTAAATTGAAGTTATGTGTAAAAAGTTCAAATTGCATTGTTGGTATATGGTTACTTAATAATCATTTTCTCGTTGGATTGGTGACAATTCAATTTTTATTGCAGATGCTGGCAGCACTGTTGAAACCTTTGGGAGTTTGTGCCAGTTATCTTAATGCTAAGGTGTTATCGGTAAGCTCTAACAAGTGTCTTTTGTCACCACCTGTTGTAAATACTCTATCTACCCTCGGTAACAGGGCTTTTGCGGCGGCTGCGCCCAAATTATCAAATGTGGCACGTTTTTGGATGGACTTTTAGGGGTTGTGCTTCTGGTTGTGGCACAACCACCACAACCAGCTCCTTTTTTAGGGGTTGTGCTTCAGGTTGGGGCACAACGACCACAACCAGCAAGTTTTTAGGAGTTGTGTTTCTGGTTGTGGCATAACAGCCACAAGCAGCGTGTTGTTATCCTCTATGGCTGTAGAACTTCAGACAGCGTACTTTTTTGCCTCTTTGAGGGCAAATACAAAGCTGTGGCATCACTTTTCCCTGCACAAAGAAATCTATACATTTTAACGAACAATAAATTAAAAGAGGCTGCGTCCCGTAAGTATCCAGTGCAAAGACTGATTTCCATAACACCCACAACCCTCACAACTCCCACAACTCCCACTACCTCCACAACTCCCACTACCTCCACAACCCTCACAACCTCCACAACTCCCACAACCCTCACAACTCCCACAACCCTCACAACCTACACAACTCCCACAACCCTCACAACCCCCACAACCTCCACAACCCTCACAACCTTCACAACCTCCACAACCTTCACGACCCTCACAACCTCCACAACCTTCACAACCCTCACAACCTCCACAACCCTCACAACCTCCACAACCCTCACAACCCCCACAACCCTCACTACCTCCACAACCCTCACAACCCTCACAACCTCCACAACCCTCACAACCTCCACAACCTCCACAACCCTCACAACCTCCACAACCCTCACAACCCTCACAACCCTCACAACCCTCACAACCCCACAACCCTCACAACCCTCACAACCTCCACAACCCTCACAACCTCCACAACCGTCACAAACTCCACAACCCTCACAACCTCCACAACCTTCACAACCTCCACAACCCTCACAACCCTCCAACCTCCACAACCCTCACAACCCCCACAACCCTCACAACCTCCACAACCCTCACAACCTCCACAACCCCCACAACCCTCAAAACCCCTACAACCCTCACAACCTCCACAACCCTCACAACCTCCACAACCCTCACAACCCCCACAACCCTCACAACCCTCACAACCTCCACAACCCTCACAACCCTCACAACCCTCACAACCTCCACAACCCTCACAACCCTCACAATCCCCACAACCCTCACAACCCCCACAACCCCCACAACCCTCACAACCTCCACAACCCTCACAACCCCCACAACCCTCACAACCTCCACAACCCTCACAACCCTCACAACCCTCACAACCTCCACAACCCTCACAACCCTCACAACCTCCACAACCTCCACACCCCTCACAACCTCCACAACCCTCACAACCTCCACAACCCTCACAACCTCCACAACCCTCACAACCTCCACAACCCTCACAACCCTCACAACCCCCACAACCCTCACAACCTCCACAACCCTCACAATCCTCACAACCTCCACAACCGTCACAACCTCCACAACCCTCACAACCTCCACAACCTTCACAACCTCCACAACCCTCACAACCCTCCACAACCCTCACAACCCCCACTACCCTCACAACCTCCACAACCCTCAAAACCCTCACAACCCCCACAACCCTCACAACCTCCACAACCCTCACAACCTCCACAACCCTCACAACCCCCACAACCCTCACAACCCTCACAACCTCCACAACCCTCACAACCCCCACAACCCTCACAACCTCCACAACCCTCACAACCCTCACAACCGTTGATTGAATGTATCGTATGAGGTCAAGTTAATCCATGTCTTCGAAGAATTTTGCTTCTCTCCGCTGCAATGGGTGTATCTAGTTTCCGAATACGTTTGTTATTGGATGAAGTCCAATGAAGTTTGTATGTCAAGCCGCGGAAAGCGCGTTTGTTTATTTGCCAAACTACACGAAAAATACACTGAACCCGTCATAAAAAGAAAAAGTCATAAATGAAACTGATATAAAATATCACAGTTTCGAAGTTTAATTAATACACATCATCATGTCTTCAGCGATAAATAAGAGGTGCTTTATTTTTACCCCTACGCACGTTAATTTGCATACGTCAAAAGCAAAATTTGAAACCTTGTTAAAAATACCCAATGCGTAACGCAACAATGCTTTTGATGCAACTCTCACTCTCGACAGACGTTTTGCCTTCCTGTTTCACCTGTAAATGTGTAAATTCTTAAACAATCGGAAATTTAGCATCGCTGATACAAAGCTTGTCACTACCCTGAGCCCATGAAATGCCTGTTTTACGCAACAACATGGAAAAGCTTGAGTTTTTTTCCAGCGACTTTACGTTAGAGCGTTTGGCAAATAGCCGTTTTGAGAATTATCGCAACAATTTCCGTAACATTAAAAACTCAAAGTGGTTAATTTACCCTATGAGGAAAGGAGCAGCGAATTCTAAACCCATGTGTATCATTTGTCATTATTTGATCGCACAAAACGGCGATGCTTACACCTCATTTTTCGACACACTTGTTGGATCTGTAAACAATAACGCTCGCAATCAAGTTCGGTCCGTTTGTCCAATTCATTTCTCATTAGATCACTCAAGCGACAAGCTCATTAGTTTCTCGACTCGAAAGTCGATTCTTCTTCTTGTATAGTTAAGAAATTATTATTTCCCCAAGATTAGGTCACAAGTTTGGGGTGCGGCCTATACGCGGGTGCGGCCTATACACGGGTAAATACGGTAAATATACCCTCATTTTAGCCTATTCTCTTAAAGGTGTTACAATTCAACAGGTTATTGCTGGAAAACAATATTGAAAATATGAAAAATCTGTATGTTGAATGTCGGCTCTTGTTCTGGTTTCAAATGTTAATAGTCTTAGACTAATGCGGTAAGTAGCACCACAGAGACATCTCTGAAAAATCGTACTAATTAACTAACTCTTAATTTTAAACCTTTTGAGGTACATACAGTTGAACAATGTTATATTGTCAACACCAACAACTCATAAACAAAACAATTCTCCCATATATAATTTAATTGGCAAAGATGTCGACAACATGAGTAAGCATACCATTTTCTGAGATACTGCATTGAGATTTGACCATCACCTTCTAACGCAAATTTTTGTTTACGTAATAGTGCGAACCAGCAATTATACAAATATATGTGAAATTGCAAAGCTGAAAAGGTGTGACTGTTATTTTTTTAAGAATAAAAAAATGCTGTTATTGTTAGCAGCTGATTTCAATGACTTTGCCTTAATTTATGTTATAAGAACAATTAATATTCCATTAGTTACTTTTTTACATTGTAAAATTAAATTTTGATGCTTATTAAATATGGGCAGCTTTGCTTTGATGATTAATTGCACATGACACGTTTAATTTTAGGGACATTAAATACGTTCAGTATAAAACACAGACTGGTGACTGCGGACTGCGGACTGCGGACTGCGGACTGCGGACTGCAGACCGGACTGGGTATAAAGCGAGGACTGGGTATAAAACACGGACTGAATATAAAATGCGGACTGAGTTTAAAAATTGCTGTACTGACCAATAAATATCAGAAAATGCTACTTTTTCAGTTTTCTCCAGCGCTTTTGAGTTGTCGAAGACCAAATCTTGCTTTCCCGGCCGTTTAAGCTTTTTAAGCAGGTCTGAGTGGAACGCTAACAAACGTAAACATTGCAAATTCAAAGTACGTACATAATTTCAACTGTGCAATAAAAATCGCTAACATTTAGCACTTCTACTTTGGAGGTGACTTTCGAGCCACGTCTTTGGTTTTCCAGCCTATTTAAACTGAATTTCAAAATTAAGAACGTCGTTTAAATGTATATTATATTTTTTATTTCGTGACTTCAGGTTAATCATGACCAAAAGTACAAAATGGATAAGAAACCAGTCAGGAAAGAACCAAAGTTTCATCTGGATCAGCTCTTTAGAGAGAATAAAAATTTGTCTGCGCATAAACATTTAGTTTCTTGATTCCATTAATTTCACACTCCAAGAGCCAATTTTGCACTTGTTGATTTAAATTCAGTCGGCATTTTATACTCAGTCCGACTAGTCTGCGGCTCCATTTGTTTTAATAGTGTTCAACTCAGAAACCGCTTAATAATTCTACGGCTTTGTTTAGCAGATTTTTGTTCTTCTTGAAAAGGGAAGAGGTAAGTCGAAGTTGACAAATTTAATTTGTGACCATTCGTCAGGTTTCCAGAAATGTTTCTCTGTTGCCTGACATCAGGTAAGCAAGTCGCTGTCGGCTTCAAAAGTACTCTAGCTGATTTCAACGTGCGACTCCAGAACTCCCAAGCTTTAAAAATGTGTAATTTATCTTACCTAAGCCGTGTGATAATCCCACTCTCAACCTCTCTGTACAAAAACTGTGTTTAAACCTAATCTCCCTCCTTTAAGTATTGGTCCTAGTAAGAACTAGGCAACCCAACGGCAAGGAATGCAGAAAGGTGTTAATTGTGATATTGTTGAAACGGTCCACCTCATTGGCTAAAACATGAAAATCTACTATCACTTCATCAGGTAGCGCATTTATTTCTCTCTAGTTTACTTATTGATTCCCTTTTGGTGAAAACTATTCTGAGTTTTAATGCAGCAAAATTTCTATGTGGGAAACATGGAAAATTAGAAGCCTTTCTTGGCCATTGTTTTGGAGTCTTGGATTGGATAAAATCTTGTAACACAAAAGAAATATCGCTTTAAAATAAAGTTTCAGTACATTTTATTTCAAAAACGTGTTGTCCATAGGTTGATGTATTCTCAGTAAGAAAATCTAAACAATCTTATGTGGGGAAAGCGAAATGCCGCAGAACAATAGAGGATTGCCTAGTTCTTACACGCATTGTTACTTAAATTCAAAGTTCCTTGTTGTTGTCTGATTTGGAAGTAATTTTCAGAATTTTCGAAGCCATATTTTAAATTATTGAATGAAATACTGTAAATAAAAGACACCCTACTCAAAATCACTGGAGAAAACTGAAAAAGTAGCATTTTCTGATATTTATTGGTCAGTACAGCAATTTTTTAACTCAGTACGCATTTTATATTCAGTCCGTGTTTTATACCCAGTCCGCGTTTTATACCCAGTCCAGTCCGCAGTCCGTGTTTTATACTGACCGACATTAAATAAGAGGGTTTTTGTCATTTGAATATTGCCTTGTTGTAAAAGTCTCATGCTAATTAGGTTTTGAGCAAAGACACTTGGCACAATAGCTGTCAATTAGCTGAGCTTGCTCATGTGTACAGCTTGACAAGGAAAACTTGTCTTGGAATTGCCTTTGTGTAAAAATTCTGTGTCTTGGTACAAAACCATTCAAATGAAGTTGAGTTTGATTTTCCTTTAAATAAACCTGTGAGTAACACACATTTTTTTATGAAATACAATAATGCTTTAAAAAAAATTTATCATTGTGAAAAAAAGTTTAAACAATAGCACCTTGATCATAAAGTCCTAAGGCGCCTTACAAATCAATCTTGAAGTGTTAAAAGTAGATTAAAATTTCAACACACAATCAAAATTCGTCTTCTCTCAGATTAATCTAAAACATGCATCCAAATATAACTGGGATTAAGTGACTAGGACTCTTCAAAGCAGAGATAAAAGGAAATTAGCAAGTGAGATTGCTTACTTAGTTGCAATGCTAGGTTCAAGTGTACCAATGCAACTACTATTGTCTTGAACTCATTTTTGTGTGTATGCACTTAAATTTCATTTTTCTTCCACTAAAAGTGATGAAAATGCTCTGATCCTGCCTTTCTAGCTACTTACAGTTGCAGCATTTATAGCTTGCCTGCTTCAATATTGCCGTGCCCATAGTCAGCCCTATACGCATTTCAAGTGTTATACTCACAGGTTTATTTAAAAGAAAATCAAAATCAAACTCAACTTCATTTGAATGGTTTTGTACCAAGACACACAATTTTTACACAAAGGCAATTCCATGACAAGTTTTCCTTGTCAAGCTGTACATATGAGCAAGCTCAGCTAATTGACAGCTATCGTGCCAAGTGTCTTTGCTCAAAACCTAATTAGTGTGAGACTTTAACAACAAGGCAATATTCAAATGACAAAAACTCTCATATTTAATGTCCCTAAAATTAAATGTGCCATATTGTGCAATTAATCATCAAAGCAAAGCTGCCCATATTTAATAAGCATCAAAATTTAATTTTACAAATTATGTAAAAAAGTAACTAATGGAATATTAATTGTTCTTATAACATAAATTAAGGCAAAGTCATTCAAATCAGCTGCTAACAATAACAGCATTTTTTTTATTCTTACAAAAAATAACAGTCACACCTTTTCAGCTTTGAAATTTCACATACATTTGTATTGCTGGTTCGCACTATTACATAAATACAAATTTGCGTTAAAAGGTGATGGTCAAATCTCAATGCAGTATCTCAGAAAACGGTATGCTTACTCATGTTGTCGACATCTTTGCCAATCAAATTATATATGGGAGAACTGTTTTGTTTATGAGTTGTTGGTGTTGACAATATAACATTGTTCAACTGCATGTACCTCAAATGGTTTAAAATTAACAGTTAGTTAATTAAGTACGATTTTTCAGAGATGTCTCTGTGGTGCTACTTAATTACCGCATTAGTCTAAGACTATTAACATTTAAAACCGGAGCAAGAGCCGACATTCAACATACAGATTTTTCATATTTTCAATATTGTTTTCCAGCAATAACCTGTTGAATTGTAAAACCTTTAAGAGAATAGGCTAAAACAAGGGTATATTTATTGTGTAAGAAAGGTATATTACAAAATAAAAAGATCCTTGACATTCGAGAGTGTTATCAGTCTTAAATAACAGGACAAAATGCAGGTATATGAGGTAAATGTCACCACGTTTAAACAAACTTTTAAGTTGCTTGTGTTAGATACGTGCTACTATGGTTGTTGCATATTGCCATACGTGGCTGTCAAGGTAGTTTTCATGGTTGTGGGAGTTGTGAGGGTTGTGGACGTTGTGAAGGTTGTGGAGGTTGTGAAGGTTGTCGGAGTTGTGAGGGTTGTGGAGGTTGTGAGGGTTGTGAGGGTTGTGGGGGTTGTGGGGGTTGTGGAGGTTGTGAGGGTTGTCAGGGTTGTGGAGGTTGTGAGGGTTGTGGAGGTTGTGAGGGTTGTGAGGGTTGTGGAGGTTGTGAGGGTTGTGAGGGTTGTGGAGGTTGTGAGGGTTGTGAGGGTTGTGAGGGTTGTGGAGGTTGTGAGGGTTGTGGAGGTTGTGGAGGTTGTGAGGGTTGTGGAGGTTGTGGAGGTTGTGAGGGTTGTGAGGGTTGTGGACGTTGTGAGGGTTGTGGAGGTTGTGAGGGTTGTGAGGGTTGTGGAGGTTGTGAGGGTTGTGGGGGTTGTGAGGGTTGTGGAGGTTGTGAGGGTTGTGGAGGTTGTGAGGGTTGTGAGGGTTGTGAGGGTTGTGGAGGTTGTGAGGGTTGTGAGGGTTGTGGAGGTTGTGAGTGTTGTGGAGGTTGTGAGGGTTGTGGAGGTTGTGGGGGTTGTGAGGGTTGTGGAGGTTGTGAGGGTTGTGGAGGTTGTGAGGGTTGTGGGGGTTGTGAGGGTTGTGGAGGTTGTGAGGGTTGTGGAGGTTGTGAGGGTTGTGGAGGTTGTGGAGGTTGTGAGGGTTGTGGGGGTTGTGGAGGTTGTGGAGGTTGTGAGGGTTGTGGAGGTTGTGAGGGTTGTGAGGGTTGTGGAGGTTGTGGAGGTTTAAGGTGCTGGAGGTTGTGGAGGTTGTGAGGGTTGTGGGGGTTGTGAGGGTTGTGGAGGTTGTGAGGGTTGTGGGGGTTGTGAGGGTTGTGAGGGTTGTGGAGGTTGTGAGGGTTGTGAGGGTTGTGGAGGTTGTGAGGGTTGTGGGGGTTGTGAGGGTTGTGGAGGTTGTGAGGGTTGTGGAGGTTGTGAGGGTTGTGAGGGTTGTGAGGGTTGTGGAGGTTGTGAGGGTTGTGAGGGTTGTGGAGGTTGTGAGTGTTGTGGAGGTTGTGAGTGTTGTGGAGGTTGTGAGGGTTGTGGAGGTTGTGGGGGTTGTGAGGGTTGTGGAGGTTGTGGAGGTTGTGAGGGTTGTGGAGGTTGTGAGGGTTGTGGAGGTTGTGAGGGTTGTGGAGGTTGTGAGGGTTGTGGAGGTTGTGAGGGTTGTGGGGGTTGTGGAGGTTGTGGAGGTTGTGAGGGTTGTGGAGGTTGTGAGGGTTGTGGGGGTTGTGAGGGTTGTGGAGGTTGTGAGGGTTGTGGAGGTTGTGGAGGTTGTGAGGGTTGTGGAGGTTGTGAGGGTTGTGAGGGTTGTGGAGGTTGTGGGGGTTGTGAGGGTTGTGGAGGTTGTGAGGGTTGTGGAGGTTGTGAGGGTTGTGAGGGTTGTGGAGGTTGTGAGGGTTGTGAGGGTTGTGGAGGTTGTGAGTGTTGTGGAGGTTGTGAGGGTTGTGGAGGTTGTGGGGGTTGTGAGGGTTGTGAGGGTTGTGGAGGTTGTGAGGGTTGTGAGGGTTGTGGAGGTTGTGAGTGTTGTGGAGGTTGTGAGGGTTGTGGAGGTTGTGGGGGTTGTGAGGGTTGTGGAGGTTGTGGAGGTTGTGAGGGTTGTGGAGGTTGTGAGGGTTGTGG
This sequence comes from Siderastrea siderea, assembly GCA_964030785.1. Classification (NCBI taxonomy): domain Eukaryota; kingdom Metazoa; phylum Cnidaria; class Anthozoa; order Scleractinia; family Rhizangiidae; genus Siderastrea; species Siderastrea siderea. Next base: position 1,531,107 of record OZ034976.1, on the reverse strand, counting down.
AGGTTGTGAGGGTTGTGGGGGTTGTGAGGGTTGTGGAGGTTGTGAGGGTTGTGGAGGTTGTGAGGGTTGTGAGGGTTGTGAGGGTTGTGGAGGTTGTGAGGGTTGTGAGGGTTGTGGAGGTTGTGAGTGTTGTGGAGGTTGTGAGGGTTGTGAGGGTTGTGGAGGTTGTGAGTGTTGTGGAGGTTGTGAGGGTTGTGGAGGTTGTGGGGGTTGTGAGGGTTGTGGAGGTTGTGGAGGTTGTGAGGGTTGTGGAGGTTGTGAGGGTTGTGGAGGTTGTGAGGGTTGTGGAGGTTGTGAGGATTGTGGAGGTTGTGGAGGTTGTGAGGGTTGTGGGGGTTGTGGAGGTTGTGAGGGTTGTGGGGGTTGTGGAGGTTGTGGAGGTTGTGAGTGTTGTGGAGGTTGTGAGGGTTGTGAGGGTTGTGGAGGTTGTGAGTGTTGTGGAGGTTGTGAGGGTTGTGGAGGTTGTGGGGGTTGTGAGGGTTGTGGAGGTTGTGGAGGTTGTGAGGGTTGTGGAGGTTGTGAGGGTTGTGGAGGTTGTGAGGGTTGTGGAGGTTGTGAGGATTGTGGAGGTTGTGGAGGTTGTGAGGGTTGTGGGGGTTGTGGAGGTTGTGAGGGTTGTGGGGGTTGTGGAGGTTGTGGAGGTTGTGAGGGTTGTGGAGGTTGTGAGGGTTGTGAGGGTTGTGGAGGTTGTGGAGGTTTAAGGTGTTGGAGGTTGTGGAGGTTGTGAGGGTTGTGGGGGTTGTGAGGGTTGTGAGGGTTGTGGAGGTTGTGAGGGTTGTGGAGGTTGTGAGGGTTGTGGAGGTTGTGAGGGTTGTGGAGGTTGTGAGGGTTGTGGAGGTTGTGAGGGTTGTGGGGGTTGTGAGGGTTGTGGAGGTTGTGAGGGTTGTGGAGGTTGTGGAGGTTGTGAGGGTTGTGGAGGTTGTGAGGGTTGTGAGGGTTGTGGGGGTTGTGAGGGTTGTGGAGGTTGTGAGGGTTGTGAGGCTTGTGGAGGTTGTGAGGGTTGTGGAGGTTGTGAGAGTTGTGGAGGTTGTGAGGGTTGTGAGGGTTGTGAGGGTTGTGAGGGTTGTGGAGGTTGTGAGTGTTGTGGAGGTTGTGGAGGTTGTGGAGGTTGTGAGGGTTGTGGAGGTTGTGAGGGTTGTGGAAGTTGTGAAGGTTGTGGGAGTTGTGAGGGTTGTGGCAGTTGCGAGGGTTGTGAGAGTTGTGAGAGTTGTGGGAGTTGTAAGAGTTGTAAGATTTAATGAAATTCAACGTTCCATTGAATAATTCCAGAGAGAGGGAAGCACTGAAATGCCCGTGTATTTGATTTCTGAGAATGGAGAAATGTGGTGCAGCTAGAGTGAAAGAAGTTTATTACTGCTGTGCAGTATTTAGTGTTACCCACTGTAAACAAAGGGTTTTCTTATTATACTTACTAGCTGTCTATTTTGCCCTCCCAGTGAAATACACTGTGTACTGTTCTACAGCCATCTCGGTTGTGGTCGTTGTGCCCCAACCTGAAGCACAACCCCTAAAAAAGGAGCTGGTTGTGGTGGTTGTGCCACAACCAGAAGCACAACCCCTAAAAGTCCATCCAAAAACGTGCCAGGTATATTAATCTAATTTCTAAATTTATATTTGTAACGTGCATTTGAAAACCTATGTTGAATTTGCGCGCTATAAATGCATATTGTTATTATTAGTATATATGTCTGTGTGGTACTTTCATTGTATATGTACACTGTTTTGTGCACTGGATGTTCAGTCTCAAGGTCAGTAGTCCCCGCCTGGTTTTCAACATCTGATTGGTCCTCACTGTCTCTAGATCTCTCCACTTAGTTTATAAATGGGTACTGGGAAACCATTAATATTAGGGGAACCTACAGGTGTAGTGATGAAATGCTTGAGTGCAATGACCCTGTAATGGACTGGCAGCCCATCTAGGCTTCAATCTCTTAGGGCCCTTATGCTTTTGAAGTTGTCTTTACCATTGTATTATGTGTAGGTACTATTTAGTATGTTGTAACAAACACTGGTTTTGTTTTGTATTTCATTAGAAAGTCTTTAGCGATGTCTTTGAGAAGACTCTGCAGTACATTCAAGAGCTTACCAATGAGGATATGAAACAAAAGGTATATCTAGAGCATTAACATTCTTATAGTTTTACATGTATTTCATAAATTGTAAAATTTTGCTTTGTCTTATAATCTTCACTTTTCCTTGTGATGTGTATAAAATAATACAGTTAACCCCCAATATCTTGGACCCTAGTTACCTCGCTTCTCCTGCCATCTCATACTGAAATTCTTTCCCCTTGGTTGATACTGGTCAATTATTTACTTTAGGCTATCCTGAACTCTTACTATTTCCAGAAACTGTTCATCCCCCTTGTGTGTTTGAAATACTGGGAGTCCTGTACATGCACTATCAAATGGTTAGTAACAGCAGTTTATCACGTTTCATTTACAGGCAGTTGGTGATGTGTTTGACCTTTTAACAACTCTCAAACTCCTCTGCATGAGACTCTGGCAGAACATGGTATCAGGAGTGGATGAACTCAGACTAGATGTAGCTCTTAAAATGCTTAAAAGCCCTCATTTTAATGCCAAAATGAATTCACTCAAGGAGGTGTGTATATAATGGCACCAGTGTTTACCAACTAAAACAACAAACTGATCCTTACAGCAGAAGAAACACTGAAGCAGATTGCTGACATTAAAATAAAAGAACAATAATAAATTGTGCCTATATTCCAGTTAGAAACACAAACCATCAGGGGTTATAAAAAAGCCTGGTATTTTAAAAGCTTCCCAATGAAGGTTTTGTTTCTAACTGAAACAGACTCAAACTGTTTTTTCATTGTGGATTTGTTGTTCTGAATATTTTTGCCATCATTTGAAGACAATGTTTTGTTCCTTGTTAAGATAAGTTGTTGGGGTATTGCACCCTGTACCAAGTCCCTGCTGTGAAACAAACTGTATTTTTTTTTTTGCTTTGAAATGTTACTTTAAATTTTCAACTCAAGTTGGTACCTCTAAGCTAGTAAGGTGATAAACTTTTTCAATGAAAAAGGTGGTTTTTTCTACACTGTACTTGCACTTGAAAGATTGTTTCCACACATGTAATTTGTCGTTGCACCAGGTCTGCAAGTTGATTGATGATTCTGAGAATAACAAGAACACCAAAGTGAACATCTCTCAGGATGCTATCACGGAATGGCTGCTTCAGAACAAAGTGCTCTCAATTGCATTTGAAAGTAAGCTGCAACCTTACTTAAATATAATATTAGCAAAAGCTTGTCTAAAGGCCAATTTACACGGTATGACTTTCGCTTATGACTATCGTATGTGACTTTTGTAGCATGCGCTGCTTGCATCAGGCAAAGATCGTATACAACTCATCATTCTAACATTTTTATTGTGGCTATGACTGTCGTAGGGTTTTAAAACATGTTTTAAAATCCTATGACATTTTGAGTGTTGCATGCGACTGTCATAAAGATGTTGTTGGTTTAATTTACACGACACGATTCGTGTTGTAGGCATGGCATTGGCATGGCATAAGCATATCGCATGCAAAGACATCGTACCGTGTAAATCGGCCTTAATATTCAGAGGTGTGAGTTGAACAGAGTGTGATGTACCTGCAACTCTTGCATGTATGTCATCTTGCTGAATCTTGTACGGTGTATGCTCTCAAAGAGTTTCAATCTGCTCATTTTTAAAGAGAATCAACTTAAGGTTCAAACTGTCATTCTAATTTGGTTGTCAACTCTCCTTGTTTTAATTCATTGCCTTCTATGTTGTTTTAAGCCACAAAGCAAGCACCCAAAAGAAAGACGTTTTTCTTACCAGTCACTTGACTAGTGAATGTGCTAGAGAAAGAAAAAGAGGGTGAAGTCTTGTCAACCCTCATTAATATTAATCCTCACATAATTTCTTGTTCTTTGTGAACTAATGTTATGCCAAAAAATACTTGGCAGTTAATCTGTAGCGATCCAATATTACAGTTACTGTAGTTAAATGTACATGTTGTGGTTCAAATTTTTCTTTGGTTTGAAGATTTTCAAACCAGTTTAATTTTTATTTTCCTTTGTCTTATATTATATTATGGTTATGTATCTGTGAGAAAGGAAAATAAAAATTAAACTGGTTTGAAAATTTTTAAATCAAAGAAAAATTTGAACCACAACATACATGTGTGAACTTGTGGTTTTTCTCACCTGCAGGCAATCTCCATCAATCACAGTATTGTGATCGAATTAAAGTTCTTGTGGAGTTTCTTGGTACCAAGCTCTCACTGGATGAGTTGACCACAATATGGAAAATGCAGGTTAGAGTATTTCAGTTTGTTTTAATGCAGTTCAATACTAGCCTGTGGAGATGCACTGGTAAAGTGGTCAAGGCATGTTGGATTTCAAGCCGACTTTCAGTTGGAGCATCAGTACTTAAGTTTGGGGCACTTTTGAATCCTTTTTTATGTTTTCCTTTACTTAATAAACTCAGTATCAACAGTACCAATAGTGGTAGTAGTACTGATGGTGCTTGTTGTGGCAGGTTTTGACAAAAGTGTTGTCCAGGATTATTAAAGTAGATTTTGCAGTTGCGGAAGTAACTTTTTCTAAGTCTGCTGACTTGAATCATCATCAGACATTTGGGAGAGTTTGCATGTTAAATGCTAGGAATACACATGTACATTGTAGGTTGCACAATTGTTAATTAAAATCACATCACAATGCATGAGTTTCTGTTTGTGAGTTTGTGAGTTTCTGTCAGTGCTGAGTGAGAACTGTGACTGTGTTTTTCTACTAAGTCTCTAACTTATTTGTTATTTCAAGGTTGGCAAACACCCCACAGAAGTGGACAATATTCACAACATCCTAGCAACTGCAGCAGTACGATTCAACTCCAACCAGTTGGACCACCTCTTTGTGCTTATACAACAGGTATATAACTCCTCTACTCAGGGTTTTGAAAGTTGATTAATGCTAACCTGCTTGCCACGGTTGGTTTCTTTTACAGGTCCTCACATTCCACAGGTCACCCGTACAGTTCACTGTGTTACCGATAAATAAACAAGCTAAACAGTGTCCCTTAGCCCTAAATCAGGCTAAAACATCACCCAGTATGTCAGGGGATACTGTCCAATGTGTTTCTATGTCAGCAACACAGTAACCTGTACTTGTGACCTATGGAATGTGACATGTAAAATATACCTGTCTAACTATCAGTTAACCAAGATTTCCATTTTACAAAGCACCTTTACGGCAAAAATGATAATCTAAATACAGGAATCCACATCACTCAGCTAAAAAACTGCACAAATTCAAAATTTTATGCTAATCCTGGGTTAGCTTAACCCAATATCCTGCTTTGAACATCAGGGCCCTCGACTTTAATCTTTTTTTTGATAATAATGTCTTATCCTTTGCTAATCCATAGCTTTAGGCTAAGAGTACATAAAAGATACATGCTGAACTAACATTTCACTGTATTTTGCATTTCTGATTTTTAAGAGCTGGGGATCTGAGAGTGACCGCATGAAAGAGAAACTCCTTGTTCTGATTGGACGGATTGGGAAAGAAGCCAGAGTGGGAAAAATTCCAGCTAAGGTAATAATTATACATTCTAAACACCAGGATGCACTTACTTGTTACAAAGGGATGACCTCCTCTGACTTTCTGCACCATCTTACCTGAGAGTTATGCCCATGCAAAATGCATTTACCTACATTGTAGCAGCCAGCACTTTCTTGTGGTACTGTTTTGTGCACTGTATAGACGTGTGGTTTTACCTTTTGAGTCTGTGGATGGACAATTAGATTGAAAGCCTCTGAGCAGTACTTTAATTTCCTGTCGCATCGTCTGTTATGCTGTACAAGTTGTTTAATTTTTTAGTCTGTGGATAACATCCTGAAGTATAAAGCTTCAAATGAAAGCTGTTGGACAGTACTTTCCTGTGTGCTATTTGTTTCTCTGTCAGCATTTTGCACTTGAAAATTTAAGATTTGTTACAAGAGTGATGTATAGTTTCTGTGTCTTGTCAGGTTCTTGATCTTCTGTGGAGTTTGTCTCACCTTCCTTCACTGACAACGGAGATGGTTGATCAAGCTCTCAAATCTCACATTGAAATTCTGAGTGACTCTTATGCTATCAAGGAGCAGATCAAGAAGAGCTATGCTGTCAAATGTGTAGAGGACATCAAGAAGGGAGTGTTGATTGTGCCAGCTATTCGTCAACTTTTAAAGATCACAAGAGGAATGGTGAAGCAACAGTTCAACAAAAATGATAAGGTTTGACTCAAATTCTTCATTGAAAGGCACTTAACGTAGGTCAGGCATGTTACAAGAAGGATGTTTGGTTGTCTTAACGATGGCTGAAGCTTAATGTTCAATTAATTGGAAGAACTTGCCTTCAGCTCACTTATTTTGTCACTCATTTGACTAACTGTCTTTAAAAGCTTATGGTGGATGTGAAGCTTAGGTCGGTTGAAACCTTGCAGGACTAGAGTGGACATCGTATCATTGCTGCATAATACCATATGTAAGCCTTTTGTCCCATTGGTCAACTTCAAAGGGTTTCTTGGAAAAACACTTTGCCGACATCATTAAGTGTGGACCTTGTTCCACTTGGTGTGTGTTCTGCACATAACTGTGTGACGACCAGCATAGCATCCATAGGGGAGTAGTGATGGTCCTAGGCAATTTATGCTGGGTATCCTGTGATGGGCTAGCATCCCATCCAGGGAGGAGTTTAGTAATACTCTTAATCGCTTTATCCTGGGCATTCTGTGATGGACCAGCATGGCATCCAGAATGAAGTGGTGAATCAGATGCTTCTAGTCAAATTATGCAGGGTATCCTGTGATGGCTGCACACATGCATAAGGCTTTCCCAGGGGATAGTGTAGTGTGTGCCTCTTGCTGTTTATTGTTGTTTATCCTCTGATTGCATTTAGGGGGTACATGTACTAGGAATACACTGTACTTGTAGTCACTTTATGCGGGGTATCCTGTGATGGACTAGCATCCTATCCAGGGGGAGTAGCAATACTCCTAGTCACTTTATGCCGGGTGTCCTGTGATGGACTAGCATCTCATCCGGGGGGAGTAGCAATACTCCTAGTCACTTTATGCCGGGTATCCTGTGATGGACTAAGATCTCATCCAGTGAAGAGTTGTAGTACTCCTTGTCTCTTTATGCTGGGTATCCTGTGATGGATTAGCATCCCATCCAGAGAGGATTACAGGTAGCCCTGTGATACTTTTATATGCTTTATGCCAGAGAAACTGGAGTTGAGTGCTAGCACCAGCCATGTGGGTTGGTTGGAGCCAGACTGCAGCTATACATTGTACCTTTACGTGGGATTTTTATTATCATTTTCAGGGTAACCTTCAAGAATTGCACAAGAGCTATGACATTATCAAGCTAACAGTCACCAGCCTTGTAAACTGCCATCAGCAGGCCGTCACTGCTGCTGCACCTGGTGCATTGGAGGAGGACACTCTGGTCGATGGACGATATTCACACAAGGAATTTGTCATCATCCACCTGCGATTCCTGGCTTTTGTGCTGGAACATGGTAATTTTTATCTCCACTGGCATCGAGCTCGGGATATTTGGGATTGCCTTGTAGCTAATCCTGATGCTTGTGAATTTGATCGAGAGGTAGGTGGATGTATAAAACAATTTAAAAGTTCTAAACCAGTCAAAGAATGCATTAAATTAAATTGAACTAAAATAATGGCTTAATATGCCCTGTAGAGGCATACTGCTACAAGGAAAAGGATTAGAAATATCGATGTCATATAAAACTATATAATTTCTTAAGTGGATTAAAAGGAAATTGAAGTGATATCATACATTTCTCTCTGATAAAGTTAGAGAAGTCAAAGTAATCAATTTATGGTAGGCATTCACGATGAGGAGTGTGCCAAAAAGAAAATCATTTTCGTTCTTGTTGGTGCCCATTCTAGTGCAGAAGTGTTTCTCTAGGCATTATCGTGACTTTTCGGTACTCAAGGTGAGATCTGACCTATGGGTAATTGAGTTGATTGTTGTAAGTTCAGTCTGTATTTTTTCTTCTCTTGTGTTAGACCTGCTTTGATTGGTTCTACAAAGGACAGCGTGACTTGGAGCCTGAAACCCAATCTCAGATGTTTACAATCAAAGTTCTTAAACTGGAACCCAATAGGCTGACCATGAAAGGTACAAGTATTCAGGATGTGTTATATCATGTAACTGTTAATCTGCTGAATGCCGTTCTGTTAAGTCTCCTGACCCAACCAGTAAACTTCAAGTACGAGGCATAGGTTGTGTTGGAAAAAAAAAAACTACACGTGTAAGTAGTTTAATATCTAAACTGAGTTAACTAGCACAACTCCCACAAATGTCTATGTGTAGAACTCCTGAAAGGTCCCAGATTTGACTTCTCTACAACATAGTTAATAAAGCGCAGTGGTTATTAAACCTGATAAATTTCTTTGTTCGAGGTTTTTGTTACCGTTTTTCGGCCTTGAACATACTAAACCAACGATAGCTTTTGAACTTTGTCTGAATAACAGACCAATAGAAATGTTGCCCTTCAGAATTATTCAGTCATGCGGTGTGATCGAAAAAAAACAAGAGATTGTGCATGGTCGTAGTATGTTCAACATAAATTGTACCTCCTTTGTTATCGCCTTTGAACTCTGCTGTGTTTCGTAATCAGTCCCTCAGATAGCCTGCGTAGCAGGCGTAAACGGGGAAGGGGAAGGGGAGTGAGAACGCGGGAGAAAAATGGGTTCTGGGAGCTAGGGATGAGGGAACGCCTGCTACAAAGACCCCCATTTTTCCATCTCCGCCCACCGATTTTTAGGTAATCTAATTAAGTTAACTGTCAATGCAACCACCAATCAGAAACAGGCGCGCGCATTCCTGCATGTCTGACTGCACGCAGGAGTTTAATGAAGCATCTAAAAATAAAGTTAGGATGAAGATTTTTTTCCAATCAAAGAACTTATACTTGCGCTTTTTTCGAAATAAGAGACACGAAGCTTTTCTAAATAAAAAGATTTGCTTTTGAAAATCAAACACGTTCAACTTTCCCTTCTAGAAAAGGTAAGCTTATTTTAAAACACGGCAAGCGAAGAACCGCGATACATTTTAAATGGCATTTATATTGACCGAAGTGCACGTTTTGAGATTTCAAAAGTAACACGAAATCCATAACGAGAAGAATCGGACAATTAAAAAAATATATTTCAATACAAATTTACAATAAAAAATGTAGGTTGCTTTACCATGGATTCCCTACAAAGTCAACAGCTTGAGTGATGTCTTATTGTAACCGCAGATTTCACTTTAAAACAACCATCTGTTCTCAAAGAATAATTTCTTCGCTTTTAGTTCTCTGAGTTCCACTGTTTAAGGTGTTGAGCGTTTCTTTGGGCTTCTTCTAATTTATAGTTCTCAAAGGGCAAGTCTTCATTCCGATATTAAACGGGATATTACACTGCCTCGGAAATTCACGCGTGAAACGGTGCAATGCTTTCTTGAAATCCTCTCTGACAATGACAAAATCTCTTCTTTCTAGGACCGTATCCCTTTGGCAAAACCGCTAAAACATATCTTCCCTTTGGAAGAGCTCAAACCACCGTTTCTCGCTCTGGTTTCGATTTCCCTACCTGGCCCGGCCTGCTGGCTGCTGCAACCAAGTTCAAATCTTCTAACTGCACGTCCTCGTCAAATTACGTCATTCCCGTGGGACTTACTGTCAAAAATTAGCCAATCAGATGAAAAAATGGGGGTCTTTGTAGCAGGCGTTCCCTCGTCCCTAGCCCCCAGTCCCCCTTCTCCCGCATTCTTGCTCCCCTTCCCGCTCCCCGTTTACGCCTGCTACGCAGGCTATCCCTCAGAATTTCCTCAGTAGCTTGTTTCAATGACTGATCGTGCCTTTCTCGTGTTATTTCTTCCACAGGCTTTGGTTGCTTCAAAGAGTTTCTAATGAATGTTAATCTGAACGACCATCGTATTAAGGAGACAGGCAGTACCTACACAGTGGATAAGAGTACTTACACAGTGGAGAAGATGGAGCTGGTGGGACTTGATTACCTGTGGAGAGTGGTGCTTGAGGTTCCTTCTGAGGAAATAGCAATGTTGGCCGTCAAGAAGCTGATGGAACTTAGTTACATCTGGCTGTCTTCCAAGCTTAAGAAGGTAAGGGCACTATCCATCTTAGAGAGATGTTCCTCGAAATGAGAACGAAAACAACGAGCTTGTGCACTAAATCTCAAAGAGCCGTAGATGGGGGAGTTTTTCGCGAAAATTTCAAAAGTTTGAATTGTGCGCATGCCCGAACTCAAAATGCTAGAAAATGTCCTGAAACTGAAAGAAACGGCAAATGTTCATGCTAGAAAAGCACTTTTCGCGAGGATTGGGATAAAATTGGATCAAACAGGGCTAAAAAAGGCCATTAGCTGCTTAAAAGTACCATTTTTTCGAAGCTTGCCGGGTGTCAATGGGTTAATATTCAAACATAGCTTAGTATAGGATAATTAGGTTTAATATAGTCCTTTAAAGATTTGTTTTATTAACATTTTTATGATGTATAATTTATAAGAAAGTGTAACATAGGATATGTAGATTTATCTTATGAGAAAAAAAGTCCATTATTATTATTATTAATGTCAGTTATTATTTTTAAAATTATTTTTTAAATTATGAAACAATTTTTATTACAAAATGACTAGTAATTTTTTGTCACAAAATGACTAACTGTTATTATTATTATTATTATTATTACTATTGTTGTTGTTGTTGTTGCTGTTATTGTTAGAGAGGTTAAATTATCTTAAAGAGATGATTTTTTTGTGTCTCCCTTAAAGAGATGGATATCTTAGAGAGATGACTATCTTAGAGATATGACTATCTTAGAGAGATGTTCATCTTAGAGAGGATTTTAGGGGCTGTTTACATGGAGGGAGGAAGATCCTAGCGCTAGGAAGATCCTAGAAGGCGGATCATCCTAGCACCATATATTTTCTGTATTCAGTTTACGTGCAAAATGTTGTACTTGGCCCTAGCGCTAGGATCTTCCTAGCTGAGAGATAGGAAGATCCTAGCACCATGTAAACTACCTTCGCTCGGAAGATCCTAGTACTAGGGACAGAAAAACAAACATGGCGGCTGCCGGGCATTCAGCTGCTTAAGGCAGACAGTTTTATTTAATTTCCAGCAACCATGTCGACCGAAATTTGTGCATGTAAACAGAACGAAAATTTGTTCCACCTTCTAGGATCTTCCTAGTGCTAAGATCTTCCTCCCTCCATGTAAACAGCCCCTTAATCTCTTGAAGAGATGTCAGTCACAGGGGGCAGATTCTCTCTTTTAGACTGAGCTTGGAAACATCCCTTTTAACTGCTGTGTGTGTGACTCACTTTGTTTTATTTTCAGGACCCTGTGAATATTCACAAGAAATTCATTCTGGAGTGTTACAAGCGTCTTGAGGTAAAATCTTTGCTTTTGCGAAAAATGCAACTTATGTCCTGTTTATGAGTTGTAGGACTGATTTAGCTTCTTGAAAAAGTTTGTGCCACAAGCACATCACACTTACATGTAACAAGGTTACCGGTATATCACCAAGATCAGTTTTTACTATCTCAGGATGGATTTTTTATGACTAAGAAGGCAGTAGTAGTTCGTGATCAACGGCCTCCGCATTACATACATTGTACGTGTATTGATTGTAGATCAGCTCTTCATCGTAGACAAGTGTTGTGGCCGGAACTTCTTATACATGTACTAAGTTGCCATGTCCCATTCTTATTTGCAGGCGATGATGTCTGGCCTCGGAAACACAACAATAGCGCAAGCAGCTTGCAGTGTTACAACAGCAGTCACTGCACCAGTTACACCTGATGTGGTAATGTCGCCTGCACCTGTAAGGTAACACAACATATTTTATAATAATTTTACATGTAACCTCACCCTTCCACTCCCAGAGTCTGTTCTGGAGATGTGTAATGTAGTTCTAACTTTTGAGTCTGTGGATGAAATCCTGTGGTGTCACCTTTCAAATGAATTCTCTTTGACAGTACTTTCACATGGTAGTATTTGTTTTGCAGGATTTGGAAAAAAGAAATGTGGAATTTTTCTTGAAATTTTACTTTGGCCAGAACTAGGCGTGAAAGGGTTAACTTACAGTTTCTCACAACACAAGTGATGATCTAAAAAAAAAGAGCAGTGCCACAGGACAGGACAGCTCAGTGGCTTTCAAATAAAAATAATGGTCAGCATTAGGCATGAGCTTAATAATTTTTGTCCTTATGAGGTGGTAGGCAGGGCTGTCATTAAGGGCCGTAACTCATAACACCTGTTATGGCTGAGTATGCTTGATGACACCTTGATGTTACAGGTGAACTTGGCTCTTGTTGGTATAATTAACACACAAAGCAACAAGTTTGTTACGGGTGTGATGATCAAGGCAACAGGTGACTCAGAACTTAATGAGGGACCTGATGGGCACAACAAAATGTCATGTGGCTGTTGTGCATTAAATGCATTGTTTTGCCAAATGTGATCTTCACAGATTAATGTTGGAGTCTTATAATGTGATTCTTATTTTATAGTTTCTATACTTTCGTTGCAGAGCAAATTTCATGCTGAGTATTGAACGACTTTTGGTGTTGGTGGAACAGTACATTATAACTGTTGAGGTGAGCAAATTGGGATCATTATGCATTTCTGGGACCCCCCCCCCACCTACCCCTCCCCTAAACCCAGCATTTTACCCCAAGTGTTAATGTTGGGTTAGGGGAGGGGTAGGTGGGGAGTTTTCCAGAAACATGGAATGATCCAGCTAATTGTTCTGTACAGCCAGCAGCTGACATTCTACACATACCCAGGGCCAGTTGCTCAGTTAGCTTCATAAAACATACAAAAGTGGACCATCAAAGTTGTTGTTTGTTCACGGTGTGAATTCTTAAAACCGGTACATCTATACTTTGTTCAAACAAAGGAACTTCAGTATTGAGCTTGAAAGTGTGGGAAATTTGCTGCTTTAAATTCTCTTTTAGTAATTGTACCCTAAGCTGTAATCACATGTGTGAAACTCCATAGACACGCACCTGTTGGACATGTTGATTTTTCAGCTATCATGTTATATTATCTTATGTATGTTGTTGAGCTCTTGTGTTATGTTATATCTTTTTTTTTCTCAGGATCTTCATGCTGGTCCTCGCACCCTTTTACCTCATGGTGCATCATTTCATGGATATCCAATCACTATTAATGTGTCTTCTGATTTACCCAGACAAGAGCTCACTCTACAGGTATTAGATTAGAAGTGCACCTCATTTTAATAATGGGCAATTCCAGAAAATATCCATACCATACCACGGACGGCTTCCTTATTTTAACTCCCCCCGCCTTCGAATTTCCAAAATGCATTATCCCCCCATGCCCTCGGATTTCCATAATCGTAACCCCCCCCCCCCCCCTGCAGTTTGGATTTTCCCTTTTTTTGCCAAACCCTTCGGAATTACCTGCAGGGTTCGCTAATATGCCCAATTTGGCTTATTTTACAGAAAATTATTTCAAATGACTCTACTTCTGTTCAGTACAGCTGTTTATAGAGAGTGTCATTATGACTCCAGAAATTCTGGAATGAAAATTTTAAAAAAAATTAAAGTTTTCTCCTTACCACTGTTCAACAGGTGCAACCTACATTAACTTTACATTGCCCCAAACTGGTACAGAACATTAAAATAAGAATATTGTGTGATGTACGTGTGTACACTCGGAAGATATTATGATCAAGTGTATTTTTGTTTCCGCCATCTTGAATTTGAGCCATTGGGGTCAGCAGTCGCTCCCAATCCCACGAGCTTCAAAAATGGCGTCCTCGGTCAAAATACATGTATTGAGGAAGAATTGAAGTCCTACAAAATTCGAAAAATCTTTTGGATGTATTTATACAGAAACTACATTCAAAGATATACAAAATGTGTAGCATTTTTGGAATTAAACGGCGTCAAAAAAAGTTGTCAAGTCTCATAATGGGCCATTTCCCAAACGCGAGTTTTCGCTGTTCATGTGACGGGAGTGCAAGAAATATACAAGCGGTGAGAAACACAGATTTTTCATATTTTGTTAATCTGACAAGAAATTCATCAACGTTAAGGCCTCTGGAGTTTGATGTACAACCCACGTTTTGTCGGTTTTCTTCTGCAAATGAAAACGAACACACGTCTGATCGATTGATGCTTGTCTTGTATCCTGCTTCCGCGGTAGTCAGTAGTGTCGTCAGTTCGTGTTTTATTTGCGAACTGATTTTAAAAGTCCATAAAACTAGCTTTTTCAAGGAATACACTCTTGTCTGTCTCCCGTGGAAATCCCAGATCTAAAACCCCCCATGCCTTCGGAATTCCAATCGTAAATATCACCCCATACCTTCCGATTTCCAGTTCAAAGAACCCCCCCCCTTGCCCTCGGAATTCCGACAGGCCGTCCTTGGTATGGTATGGATACTTTCAGGAACTGCCCAATTATGTTGTTTCTTGTTGTTATTGTTGCCATTGCTGTTACATGCACATGTAGGTTCAATGTAGTATCTGGGACAGACACTAATTTTCCTCTGTCCTTTATTGAGCTAGCAGACAGTCACAAAGTTTTATCTTATTTTTTCAGTGTCATTCCAATGAAAGCCTCAAGTCTCTTCGCCACCGGATAGCAAATCGACTGAACACCAATCATGAACAGATCCAGTTATCAACAAGTGACAAACTTGTATGTGATTGTATTGCCTGATTAGTAATTATCTTTTTACCTCCTTAACGACTCTCAGTTGATTGATCAACTCTATTAATACTGAACATTTATGGTAGGTGGCAGTCAGGCCAGTGATCATGAAGGTAATGGCGGTGATGATGCTGATGATGGTGATGATGTTGATGATAATGATGATGATGACGGTGACGGTGACGATGACGATGATGATGCTGGTGGTGGTGGTGGTGATGATGATGATGATGATGATGATCTTATTGTTTCCAATTGCAGCTTTTACCATGTAAGGATCAGAAGCTGCTTTACCAGCTGGAGTTTGAAGATGAACAGATGCTGTTTGCTAAAGTTTCTGTCTCAGGAGTCACCACTGTACCAACCAAGGAAGAGGCTGAGGTAAGTAGTAATTAACTAAACAATACAATACATTGATTACAATACAATACAATGCATGCCAACATATCATTCTCATGTGACAAGAAGGGCTTTACCTTAACCTGACAACTTTGTGTTGTGTGGCACCAGCTGCCACCAACATGGTCCCCAAGTTTTTTCTCTCCAGCCATCTACTGGACAGCTGAATAACGACAACCAAACACGTGAAGAATTAAATTCAGGGAATGCAGGGTTGGCCCTTGTTCCCTCCTTTCAAAGCAATGTATATGCCAAATTTCTTGCTATCTGGAAAAAGTCCAAAAAATTATTGTTCAAGCTAATGTCAACATGGGAAGGGTGATATTTTATGAAACCGAATTGCTGTAAGTTTGTATAAATTGATGAAAGCTATAAGTCTCCTTTGTTCCTTGTATCTTCATGTTTTGAAAAATTGCAAAAACATGAAAAAAATGAAGTCACAGACATTTTCATTACTGATCAGTTACATGCCATTTTTTGAATCTGTTTGACTACTTTGCAGAGCCAAGAGTCTATGAGAATTGATGAGGTAAGTTTAAGAACTATTGCACATAAAATTTAATTTGTTGCATGCATTGTTATTTTTTTTAAGCTTTCAAATTCTGAATTTGTTTTACAGGCCAGTGCAAGTGGATCAAATCGCCAAACCTTTGAATTGGAGCAGGCAAGTTAAATATTTTCATTACAGTGAAGTTGCCAGTTTTCAGCATATCAAATATGCACTTAGGGATGTGGCCAAAGTCACCATGAATCTTTGTGTAGCTCATTTGTTAGAGCATCTGCAGTAACTGGATTGCAAAAGGTCACAAGTTCAACTCCTTTGAGGGACTCAGTGATTATTGTTTCGCTCATTATGACTCCCATAGTGATAACAAACTGAAGATGGTTACATGTAATTATGGGTACATTCAATGTGGTACCCAGCTGCAAATGCCCTAATTCTCTTTATTACTACATGACTCTTTTTGACATTGCTGACCATAGAAGTAGGCAAGACATTTGTCACATGAACTTGATATTAAATGCTTTTGCTCATCAATAGTCTTTCTGAACAAGTAGTTCAGTAGTTAGTTCATCTGGCTTATGTGTGAAGTTTACGGGTTTGAATCTTGTCAGGAATCAGCAGGGATCCACATTAGTAGTCGTCAGGTCATCCGAGACAACTATAAAGTGATACAGACGAGCGTCCAAAATCGCAAACTCGTCCAAAGGACGAGTAAGCTTTTCACTTACTTGTTGTTAACTTCCAGTTTTTGGCTGTATTTTGTTACACAATTTTGAATGGGCAAGTAAAATTTTGTCAGGGTAAGTATCTTTTCTGACATCCTTGCCCAGCTGACGAGTTTAAAGAAAGCTAATATATGGATCCTTGGTCAGGATCTTTTGGTCCATACTCACGACAAACTGAACAGTACAGTTTCTTTTGAAAAGGTTTTCCTGTTGTTTAGTTTTAATGGCCAAAGTAGCAATTTATTTAGCACCTCAGAAAAAAAATGTGATGTTTTCTCACAGGAACGAATGATGCCTGGCGTTATTATGGCAACAGAGTGCAAAGCTTTTGACAAATTGTATCAGCTGGCCGAGCTGGAAGAACCAAGTATCACTGTGCGTGTTCAGAGATTGCTCATGTTACTGCCTACTGATCCAGATGTACAAGAAGCTCTGGAGTCCATTGGCCAACAGGTAAGAATGGCTGTTAACCCTTCAAGCTCCAATATTAAAATGCGTATTCTCCTTACTTGCTTCCATTTTTTTCATATTGTGTGAGTTGGGAGAATTTGTTTCAACATCAAGGCGTTTCGTGTTTGGTGATCATTTCCTTTATTCTCATAACCTGTTTGGTTGATCAGGCAGTGATGTTGGGTGCGTTCTTTTGGGACTATTCCGGAATAGGAATACTCGGAATAGATGGTATTTGTGTTCTTTTGGGAGCTATTCCGTTTTCGGAATGAACGGAATATCATTCCGTTCATTCTGCTCCCGATAGCAGAATGAACAGAATGAAAGGAATACGGTTTACTCGGAATAGACAGAATACGCGTTCTTTTGGGAAATTTTTGGCGGGAAATCCGACGCGGCCGCCCGCGCGTGTGCAGACATAGTGGTTCTCAGGTCACCTCCGCCATGGGTATTCCGTTTCCAGAAGTGGCGTTCTTTTCGAAATTGAAATTCCGTGTATTCTGTTATTCCTAAACCGGAATAAGAATAACCAGAATAGTCCCAAAAGAATGCACCCGTTGTAAGTTAGACACTGATCACGCAAGGGGCTTAAAGTTAAGACATAACAGGATTTTGAGTGTTCTTATGATCTGAATTTAAATTTATTCTCATGTCTGTTGTCTTTTACAGTATGCTATTAGCTGTTCTCCTGGGAGCATGGAGGACCGAATGCTGTCTACAGCAAATCTCCAGAACATGTTCAAATGTGTTACACCTGGGATGTCACCGTTCAGAATACTTTACAATCTTGAGGTGTTGTACATTCTAAACATTTGCATGGGAAAGTTGGGTGCTATTTAAACAAACCAAGTTTGTCTAACAATAGACCGACAATAAGAAAAGACACAACAAAACACGTCAATCACGTTTTACCGAGTCTTCAGTCAGCCAATAATGTCTTGGAATGATGTGGAAACATCAACCACTGATATCAACAATCCTGTTTGGGACTTCACTCACCCGCGCAATGATTACACAACCTGCTATTTGTTTTATCCAACGCCGGGTGTAAAACCCCTATTCAGGAATTCAATTGGAGATTCGTTTCTTCCATTTGCTAGAATTTACTGGGAGGACCAGCCCTGTGTCTGAGTTGAAAAGCCTCTTGCCCCATCTTAAACTGGTCTAAGAACAGACCAGATGTAAAACATAGGAATTTTGTGTGAGCTTTTGCTAGATCGTGTGAACTTTGCTCAAAATGAGCACAATAGGAATTGGAGAAGGGCAAAGGCCCAAGAAAAGCACTTCATTTGAGCAGGAAAAACAACCGTAAAGAACTTGACTCATATTCCAAATACGCAAGAACATGATGTTTTTTTCTATTACAACATCAAACTTCTGCGCACGACTAAAATTCTAGGTCAAAAAGGGCAATAAACTTATCAAAGTGACCTTATACACGTGGAAACATTATCCTGAGACAATTGCATAGCCTTTGAGAGAGCATAATTGACCCTGTCAATAACATCTCGTTTGAGTGAGCCCGTTAACTGTGTGTTAGTTACAGAAGACTTGAAGTAGCCTAATTAACGTGATTTCCATCGTTAATCTCGTAGGTTCTAAGCAGTAAGTTGATGCCGACTCAGAACAGAGATGGTGGAGCAAATGCAAGGATGTTCAAAGAGAACTTTTTATCAGCTGGAGGTCTCAGGTATGATATTCTCTCAAACGGTTCGCCAGTAACAATTTATGCACCTAGGTAGAGAGATGACATGTTTATTGACTAAGAAAACGACACAGAGGTAGAGATCTGACTCAAAGCAGCGACCTCTACCTTGTACAGATAGGAAGTTGAAGTCACTACCTACCAGAGCACCATGACTTTCTCCTGATATAACTGGTATTAGGGTAACTTTGTTAAACACCACTAAAATTCAAATTCACACAATAATGCAGTGTAACGGGGACTAGAAAGGGCAACGTTTGAAAGGAACAGGATGAAAACCAGCTTTAGAGAAAGGATTTAAAAGTTGCAATATTTAGAAACATTTGTATGGCAGGGTGAGTTGCCACCCAGCCATACAAACGTCTGTAAATTTGGCGCTTTTCAAAGAGAAATATGTCCCTCAGCTTTCGGCATTTTTTTGTCATATTTGGTACATTTACTAAATGCTACAGTCCCTTTCAATAATTTATTTATCACGTTCTTTCGTTTGCCAAACTTAATGAAAGTTCTGATAGTTTTTGATAAGGCAGAGACCAAAGACTGCCAACGTAAACAAAGATTGTCCTATAACGTGCCATTTCTCAAGCAATTGAACCTGATTCCAAGGTAAGATGAAAAATGGGTGTCTACACCTAGGCTTTTTTGTAACCAGTTGATTAACGTTGTGTAAATGTTTGTTTCCTCAGTGTTGTAGTAAACATTCTACAAAAAGACATGTTCCCTCAAGACGTAGACACTGAAATCCGCAGAGGTTGCTATGCCATCTGTCTTCAGTTAGCAAGGTTCTTGCTATGTGGACAGTCATCAGAAAATTCCTTCACAGCTCCTCCATCTCCACCTCATCGAGAACCTGCAACAGTCGCGGCATCGCCAGTTGCCATGTCAACAGGTACTGTGGATTCTGACCTAAATGACTCGCTTAACAACTCAGCAATTGAGGCCAAAAGACCGCGTTCCAGCAGCATGATTGATGACGTGCATCCTTCCGTGAGAGTAGCTATAGAGGTTTGTACATTTTCCACGTGTTCAAGACAAACTTTAAATCCAAGGGAGAAAGCAAGGTGTATAAGCATCTGTGTACAAGTTGCATCTTTTTGCAGAATTTCTGGGTTGCAAAACAGGGTTGCAGCTTACCTACGAGACCATTAAGAAAATGACACACAAAAAACCTCAAATTTCGTCATTGAGCTCCATCACTATGAAGCCCTTTTCCCACAAGAGTCATTATGCCATAATCTGAGCATTTCTCTTCTTGGTTCCTTAGAATTCATGGTATCACCCCTTCATCTTTACCCCTTCTACGTTTTTTCGAACTGGGAGGCCAACCTGTTAGTTGAGAACTCGGCCTGTCTATTATGCTCTAAGAATGTCTTTTCCAGAAGGTCTTCCTTCCTCCCCAAGGAGGTTTTTTTAGTTTACACCCTCTCAGGTTCCTGTGTAAATTCCAATTGATGCACCTCTCTGTGCTAATTTTCAGCGTCGCGCATTCCCCTTCCGGTAGCCCCGCAGCTCTTAACAACCTCTAATTTCATTGGACCTTGGTATCACGCAGCTCTATTGTTTTCAGGGCTAGGGTCCATTGTTTTGTTGTTTGGTGTATTGTTTTCTCAGCAAATCAGAGAAGACCTTGTAAGAGCTGCGACATCACCCTCCCCTTCTCATACTTTTGGACATGTACATAATTTAGGACCGTATATATTTTAGCGTTACCTTTTTTTCCATCGCTGATGAAGATGTAAGATTTTTTATCGAAACGTCCTGTAATTTTAACGTTCGTTTTTTAACGTTTTTAGCCAGTGTCAAACCATTTTTTTACAATTTTAACAATTTCCAATTGATCTTCATACTTTTCTTTAAAAGGTTTGGCTTTAGAGACCCCCTCCTCCTTGAATTTGGAATTTGATCTTCTGTGGGGTGGGGAGGGGGCAGTATAGATATCTCCTGGAACTACAGCAAGAGAGGTTAAATCTTGTAGTTACAAGTATAAACTACTTTTCGATCTGTTTTCGTCCTCAGACAATGGGTCGTGATGACTTTGCAGAGACCATTGCATGTTTCATGCGTGTGGCGTGGGCTGCAGCCGCTGGGAGAATAAACCTCGCCGGGGGTAGACAGAGGCTGTCTAGTCAGAGCTCTGATGACGAGGCAAGCAGCATGGGAGGGGCGGGTAGTGATACGGAGTCTGTTAAGTCCTTCAGATCGAGTGCGTCCTGCGGGAATCCATCTGAGGTCACAAACAAGGTATGAAAATAAAGGATTGTTTGGGAGAAGACGTGATCATTAAGCACTTACTCATAAATTTCGCGATCCTCAAAATAGCTTCCACCCAATAAATAAATAAATAAATAAATAAATAGATAAGAGAAAAGTAAAACTCCTTCAGATGTGATTCCTTTGTGTGTTTTGTACTAGGAAGTTTGTGGAGCTTGTGTGGATCCGTAACCGCTTTTGTTACGCTTTTATTCTGCAGGATGTTGTGATAGTTGGTGAAGCTCTTCAACTACTAGTCCTTTGTTTGCAGCTCAGAACCCAGCTGATGGGTAAGATGATGCTGTTGTCGTAGTGGTTGTTGTTTTTATCAGATTTTACAATTTTTTCATGCATTGAGTGACTGACTGACTGACTGACTGATTGATTGATTGATTGATTGATTGATTGATTGATTGATTGATTGATTGATTGATTGATTGATTGATTGAGTATTGATTGATTGATTGATCGATCGAGTGAGTGAGTGGGTGAGTGACTGAGTGAGTGATTGAGTGATTGATTGAGTATTGATTGATTGATCGATCGATCGAGTGAGTGGGTGAGTGACTGAATGAGTGACTGAGTGATTGATTGATGTTTTATTGAAAATTATGGAAGTAACGTAACAGATGTATTCTCATGTTTCTTGCAGGAGTGTTTTATTATCTTCCAAATGTAAACGACTTCATTGTGGAAGTTCTTATAGGTTCTATCAATTCTCAGGTAAATCAACTTGGCTTTGCTTTCTTATTCTCATTCCTTTGTTGACTTTTCTCGAGCTATTTAGTAATCCTTGATTAACTTTTTATGAGTGGTAGGCTCCTCGGACTTGCCACACTGTTCTCCACGTATAATGTAATTCCAATACTGTAGTTTCTTTAAGTTCCCCACCATAACGGTTTTTGCATTTTACTTTTAGGTTCGGTCAACAGCATTGGAAAACCTTTTGATTTTAAGTCAAACTCCGGTTGGAGGTGCGTTTATTGTGCTTTTGTTTTGTTTTACTTGTTTATGTTCGGTCAACTCTTGCGTTGTTGAAGTCGTCTCTGTTATGGAGTCCTGTTAAAAACAGGAGTTTAAGAGCAGACTTAAGTGTAATAACAAGACTCATAAGGAAACCCTTCACTATCAGTGCTGTTGTAATGGAGTCGTTTGTAGTAAACTGATATCTCCGTAAATTGTCCACTGTAGAGAGATTAAAAGGGGGTTCTGATTTGAAAGATGAATATTTGTTCGATGTTTTTATGGATTTTCGTGTTGCCATGATTTACACTGGGCCAATGGCTCAACCCTCCTTCTCAAGACATGATCAACTGAGCGAACACAAGATTGTGTATAGTCATGATCCTTCCATTTGTTTAAAAATGCTCGTAAATGGTCCAGACAGTATTATAAAGCCGGGCTTTACGTTTCAGCATTGTTGTAAAAAAGGTGTTGTAAAACACGACTAAATGCTCGACTAAACATCACTCAACATCACTCCAGCATTCATCCAACAGTGAATATTGGGCGAACATCACCTGACGTTGGATGCTAGACGTTCTAGCATTTTTGCGCCAACAAATGTTGTCCAAAACTGTTGAAACAATTAACTGCGTTACTTTGTAGACTAGAACCAACCATTTGAGATTCTAGGTGGCAGTTTAAAGTCGCCAGTTGTTTGATAAACTGTTTTTCTTATTTCAGAACCCAAACTTCAGACGCCTAATCATTTTCTTTTGAGTGTGTTGTACAATGCTCCTCTGCCATTGTGGACTCCTACTGTTTATGTCAGAGGAAAGAACCACAGGTAAAGAGAATTACGTACTAAGAATTTATCAAAACTTTATGTTACATTGTATCTTGCTTGTTATGAAAAAACGTTTAATAATACTACATGATCGTTGGATTTTCAGATTGCAGCGCCACTGTAGCCAGTTCTTTGATCTTCTCTGTCGACTGCTGGACTACTTGACAGGTAATTTTACCCTTTAACTCTTTCCCGTCAAGAGTTGTATTTTCCCGACGTTGAAGTCGGGAACCATTGAGCCACTTGTGATGTCATCATTTTTGACGTCACCAGATTGTTTTGATAAGCAGCTAACACAGCAAGGACAGATCCAACCATACGTGTGTCCATTTTGATTATAACATAGCTCGCGCGCTGCTCCTATCGAATTCCTATTGAACCATCATGGTGTATATCTCTATATACGCACGGCCGTGCGTATATAACATGACGTGTGCAGTTGCATTTTGCTGCAAATTTTCCGTCGAGTTCAGCGGCGAGTTCCTGTTGCTGAAATTTCCGATAGTCACTGGAAGAAACTAGCGAAGAACTTCCAACTTTTTCTCTTGGCATTGATCTTTTAGCCCGAAAGCAGCCAACAAGCAAGAGCAAGACCAACGAAAACGAAGCATGCAGTTGAGTTATGAATACACTTGGTTTTTTCTGCCTGTAGCGACAAAAAGTGTCTTCTTCGCGAGCAACTCAGCGAGTAAATGGCCAAGAAAAATCACCTTACAGCACTGAGAGTTAAACTAGAGAGAGATTACAGTAGCGAAATTGTTGCAGAGTGTTTGATTTCTTAGGACGAGCAAGGAACTTTGTTGAAAAACTGAAGAAACTCGAACTTAATTAGTCTTTGGCGTTGTGTTTACGATTTCATTCACCGTCTTCTCTCAACGAATGTTCACAAAAGGTAGGTTTTATACGGAAAACTTTTAAAACCAAAATATCAAGACATGACACAAAATAAAACACAGTAAAATTGAAGCGAACGGTTTTATAATGTGTCACACGTTTTCGGTGATTCACTACCAAAATCAAACTAAATAAGCACTGACAACCAGAAAGGACGAAATTTTTTCGGCTATATACTACACAAAATAACTTCTTTTTACCTGCAGTCAATGTAGCTCTGTGTTCAAGCAGCTCCAAATGTTCAAACAAAATAAAATGTAATCCAAAATAAGTCGAATGATCGCTTTCCCAGTTGTTTGATTTATTGTTGTTAAACCACATTCCTTCCGCGGCCTCCACTTTGTTTTGTGCTCGTTTCAACTCAGACTCGCGGCTACAATGCTGAAATCATACAGCTTCAATCCTCTTTGGAGGATGAATACAACAGTTTTTTCAGGAAACATCAATCTTATACCACATCTTAGAGCGATAATTGGAAGACTTCTTCAAAAAATTATTCTCGTACGTTCACTTCGGAGCAATTTCATTGATTCATTCAGCTTTACAAAGAAACGCTGCAACTACGCGGCAACACTTCGCAAGGTGTTTTGGCGCCTTTTTCTTTCAGTCATGTGATCGATTATTGTTTCTTTTTTTCTCTTTCTCGTTTTTTTTCTCGTTCTTTCTTGATTTTTATGGTAACCAGTGACTGAGTTTTGAATCAACTGCGCACTGAATCGTATTGCTTATAATTTACAGTTTCAACGGAAGCGAAATGGAACTACGGCATCCTGCGACTGACTCACTGTTTCGGCATTTCCACTGGCTATGTTATAAAACAATTGGTTCATGCTTTTAGCTGTACGTACATCGAGTTATGGATGCACTTGGGAAGTTTGGAGAGCACTCAAGAAGCTAGAGTTGCTCTCGGCTGCGCCTCGAGCAACTCTTACGCTTCTCTCGTGCTCCCCAAACTTCCCGCGTGCATCCATAACTCGATGTACGCACGCTAAGCATGAACCAATTGTTAAATATTGACCAAATTGTGGCAGAGCTATACCAGAAAAAACGTGTCCAATTTTGGGTGCAAAGTTGGTGGTAACATAGGCCAAGTCACCTAGTTAATCAATGTTCCATTTCCAGGTTTTTAGAAGGGCTGAGGCCAAAACTTTTCCAGTGGATAGAAAGGGGATAAAGGGTAGAAGATAAAGAGAAAAGAAAGGGAGAGAAAAAGGAAAGCAAAAGAAGCGAGAAAAAAATTGGAAATGAATCAGCAAAAGCGAAATACTGTACAATTTGCAACAGAAGCTGGCTCAAAATTTAGCTAAATTGTAAGAAAACGCTTTTGTAGCAAATTTTAGTGGCATCTGGCAACATAGCACTTAAAAAACCGCTTTAGCGGTAAAAAAATGCGTTTTTCTAAGGAAAAAACGCTGACGGGAAAGGGTTAAGCCCCAATAGTGACAAGCACCTATTTTCTCCTTACAGTATCACTACACAATCAAACATACAGGTCACGAGAATGAAGAAAATGATCACCAGACACGAAATGTCTCGATGTTTAAGCAAATTCTTCCAGTTAGAGCCACAAGAAATGTATAGAGAATAGTGAGGAGAATACGCATGTTGATACTGGAACTTAAAGGGTTACTAAGTAAAGACAAGGTGGTGATTTTCTTTCTCAGTGACTAGTTTCCACCGTGGACCTAATGGGAATAACTTTAAAATACCGTAGGAGCCTAACCAGTTGGCCACTTAGTTAGATAGAGTGATAGCCTTCCAGCAGGCTCACTCGGTCGATTTTCTGCGCCGCGGTGACTTGCCTCCGGATGTCGCCATGAACTAGCAAGTGAGGCTCAGCGGCTAGGAGAATTGGGCAGGGAAAAATATAGAGTGACTTTTCTCCTCACTGGCTTGCAAATAGCGGTCCCACCGCCAAGTTCAGCAAAAAGCTCGACGAATTGACAAACACAGGCAGTACATACAAAACAAAGGTTTATTTTTGCTTTTCATCGATAAACGATCCTTTTAGCTTTCTTCTTGAAAATGAGTGCGCAAACTGTTACAAGAATTTTGGCCTTACCTGCCCTCGTTTTTTTTTTTTTCGATTTGTGTGCTCACAGCAGATGTGTTCTTTTACGCTTGAACTCAAGTTTCAGTAGAATGACAGCTGAGCTGGATTTTGAAATCTCTTGTTATAGTGACCGAACAAAGACTGATGAAGATAGACCCTACCAAGATGATTGATAATGAAATACAGTGGCTTCTTAACTTTGAAAGTGGAACCAATTTAGGTAAAGTGGTAGTCTTTAATTTGACGCCATTACTTCAATTTCTTCGTTTCACCTTGTATGTTACTTAGTTTTGACTTGCCGTTCTTTGTTCTTCTCTGCAGAAAATGAATTTCCTTTGCTAGCAGGACATTTAAAACTAATTAGGACGCTCTTTACATGTGAAGGAGTGGACAAGAAAGGATTAGGTAAAACCAATCTTTGATCCTTTTCATCTTACACATTGTGTTTTTACCTTGAGTCCCTGTCTCAAACCTAGGGTTCGCTGGTAATGCAAACACAAGTGAAAGTTAACATAGCATAGCATGGCATGGCATGGCATGGTATGGCATGGCATGGCATGGCACAGCATAACATAGCATCGCACAGCATAACATCGCATAGCATTGCATAGCATAGCATAGCATAGCATAGCATAGCATAGCATAGCATAGCATAGCATAGCATAACATAACATAGGATAGCATAGCATGGCATAGCATGGCATAGCATGGTATAGCATAACATAGCATTGCGTTGCATAGCATGGCATAGCATGGCATGGCATGGCATAACATAGCATTGCATTGCATAGCATAGCATAGCATGGCATAGCATGGCATAGCATAACATAGCATAGCATGGCATAGCATAGCATGGCATAGCATAGCATAGCATAGCATAACATAACATAATGTAGCATTGCATAGCATAGCATAGCATAGCATAGCATAGCATGGCATAGCACAACATAGCAAAGCATAGCATAGCATGGCATGGCATGGAATAGTATGGCATGGCAGAGCATAGCATAGCATGGCATGGCATGGCATAGCATAGCATAACGTAGCATAGCACAGCATAACATAGCATAGCATTGCATGGCATAGCATGGCATAGCATCGCATAGCATAGCATAGCATGGCATGGCATAGCATAACGTAGCATAGCACAGCATAACATAGCATAGCATTGCATAGCATAGCATGGCATAGCATAGCATAACATAACATAGGATAGCATAGCATTGCATAGTATGGCATAGCATGGTATAGCATAACATAACATAGCATTGCGTTGCATAGCATGGCATAGCATGGCATGGCATGGCATGGCATGGCATAGCATTGCATTGCATAGCATGGCATAGCATAACATAGCATGGCATAGCATAGCATAGCATGGCATAGCATAGCATAGCATAACATAACATAATGTAGCATTGCATAGCATAGCATAACATAACATAATGTAGTATTGCATAGCATAGCATAGCATAGCATGGCATAGCACAACATAGCATAGCATAGCATAACATAACAGCATGGCATAGCATGGCATAGCATGGCATAGCATAACATAACATAGCATAGCAGCATTGCATAGCATTGCATAGCATGGTATAGCATAACATAACAGCATTGCATTGCATAGCATGGCATGGCATGGCATACCATAGCATAACATAACATAGCATAGCATTGCATAGCATAGCATGGCATAGCATGGCATAGCATAATATAGCATAGCATGGCATAGCATAGCGTAACATAACATAATTAAGCATAGCATTGCATTGCATAGCATAGCAAAGCATAGCATGGCATAGCATGGCATAGCATAACATAGCATAGCATGGCATAGCATAACATAACATAGCATAGCATTGCATTGCATAGCATGGCATAGCATGGCATGGCATAGCATAGCATGGCATAGCATAGCATGAGTGCCTTTCTAGTAAAAACAGCAGCAATTCGAGGATAAGCATTAACATTAAAGGAGCATCACACCCATTGTTCTTATCTGGTCTTCACTACTAATTTGCGTTTGTTTTGGTTTTGCTTTACTACACTCTGTATTTGAAAAAAAAAAACACTCGCGCCACTTCCTTGACCAATCAGAAGTAAAACTGAAAGCAATCGTGATTCCCTGGTGCGCGTTTTCCCGTGCTTGACACTAGTTACATGTATTTGCTTCGAGTTCCGATTGGTCCATTGGGTTATTTATGTCTGCTGTGATTGGCCAGAGTAATTGCTTTGGTTTTGGTTTTATGAAACTCAATTGGAAATCGCTCAAAACAGCTAAACACAAATATAAACACAAAAGGACAAGGAACGTTTTTTATCCTTCACTTGTGCTTGTGCCTACTCATCCTCGGAGACCCAGGGGCAGCTAGTCGGGACGACGGGATTTTCATGGGCGAAAGTTTACAACAAGAGCGGGAGAGCCCCTGGGCACTTACTCTTACCGATCCAGTTCCAGAAGCGTTTGAATTCTCTCCTTCTGATTGGCCAGAAAAATACTTTTCTTGCCAATCAGCGAAGAGGAACAGCCGCGTGACACTCATGTCTTCTTACACGAGGTTGTTTTCCTCGTCGAACGCTGTAGTAGTGTGGCCCGTTCAACGGGAACATTTTTGAGGAGAGCTTCAGAAAAAAAATAAAATAAAATAATAAATAAACGAAGTCGAGGAAATCGCAAACTATAACGTGGCCGCAAGGAAACAACACTCAACAGGGAATTTTTCACGGCGGACTTATCGAAGGTATCGCAAATTTTTAGAGCTAGCGACTTCCCCTTTCTCCAATGTAACTAATTATTTCTCCTTCTTCGTTGATCTTCGTCTGAAACTTTCCATCTCTGATGCACGGGCCACGCAACTATGTTGATCGAGCGTGTCATGTCACGCACTAGAGAGAACCAGTTCTCTCTAGTGCGTGACATGACGTCACATCGACCGTTAGTATAGGTAATCGCATGATTTCGAGTGCAATTTGGAATAAATAAGCACGAGTAAATTTTTCAAAGGCTAACAAAATTGCACGAGCCCGTAGGGCGAGTGCAATTTGAAGTCTTTGAAAAATTTACGAGTGCTTATTTATTCCAAATTGCACGAGAAAAATCATGTGATTACTTGTTAATAATACACATGCAAAAATTTCACTCTGTTTTCCTCTTCAATCGTGTTTATTTCGTGTCACGGCTCACTGGTCCCGCCTACATTCACGTTATTGGTTGAAAATGACATCCTTGATTGACATGCAAGCACTTGTGGAAATTTACAGATCAAAAATATTCTCTCTGGAAGCAGCTATCGTTCTAAAGTTTCGGAAACCTCAAAGAAAAAAGAAGTGTGAAATAACGTCAAAACTTGCTTATTTCAAGAGCTCAAGTTGTTCTTGTTCCTAGTCGAATCTAACTAAGACGAAATCGATCAACATTTTCAAAAAGCTTTTCGAAATATGAATCACTGAGAAATACTGTCCTCGCCATGTGGTGTAGCTGGTTGTGGCTTTTCAGGAGCTGCTGTGTTTCCCATGTTAAAAGTGACTTGACATTGGTGGAAATGGTTTATGTTCATGAAACACTGACGCTGATCATTCTGGCCGGATATGTAGCTGGGCATCTGAAACGCAAAAGCTGCTTGGTTGAAGTTGTTGCCGCGGGACTGAACGTCGGGCGAGAACGGGTTGAAGTTGCTGGAACTGCTGGTGGTACTACTGACCGGTGTTGAGCTGTTTCCTCGAGCTAACTGGCTGTTGATGTTTCTTGCGTTGCTGATGGTGTGGGAAAGCTGCCGCTGTTCACTTTCATCTCCTTCGTCATAGTCATCCAGTGACTTCTCGTTTCTGTGGCCCGTTACTTTAACAATTGAACTTCGCTCGAGGCCTGCTGTCTTCAACTTCTTTACAACTGTTTTCCTAGCGCTGTGGTTGGAAAATGTTTTCGATGAATCCTCCAGTGACGTTCCTTCGATGACGGATTTCATCATGCCATTGATCTTGTTCTCTCCCATCGGCTGCCGCTTGTACCAAACTTGCGAGGACGGATTTGACACGCAAGAGAGATAAAGTGGACCGGTTGTACGTAATTCGGGAGGACGACGCCATAGAAACTCTTTGAAGATTGCAACGGGACATCTCCCATCTCCAGTGGCAAACATTTTTGGAAGAAAGCTTCGGGGCTTTGCAGACAATCCAGACTGGCGTGTTTTGGTCGGGTTCTCGATGAATTCGACGTACTCCATGTTGTTTTCGTCCAGTCCAAAGGAGAAATCTTCAACTTTCATGCTGTGGTGTTCCTGGCGACCACGAAGACCAAAATACTGCGTCAAGAGCCACCAAACTGTTTGGACCAGGACTTGTGGACTTCCCTTTCCCAGCTTCTTTTTTTCCCACAGCTCATTTTCCTCGGTTGTTGTCAGACTTCGTGACTTGTTCGGCCGCTTGCCTTTGCCTTGTTGCCGGAGAAGCCGGGCTTTTCCCTCAAGAACTTGCTTGGAGCTTTTAAACTCTTTGTCGCGAATTATGGAGTGTTTGTACTCTTTTTCTGTTAGATATCGGTCAATAGCAGTAACCATTACACGAAGGCTGTCAGGCTCGTAATCTTCCCCGTCTTTCTTACGAACTGTTGCGTAAAACTCCTCGAGAATTTTGTTCAGGCCCTCTGGTTCGTACTTTTCAATACTGTCGTCATAGCCCTTTTGAGCAGCCCAAGACTTCCAGACTTTTACCCAGTTGTTTGTGCTTTGTTGAGTGTTTTTGTTCTTTGCATTCTCCTTCAAACTCTGAATTAAAATGTTGTTACTTTCCCCAAACCTGTCCGCCATTTTGTTTTTTTACGGTTCGCGACTTTCCTGTCAATCAATTTAATTTCAACTTTCTGCACTCAATTTCACCTTTTTGCACTCAATTTCAACTTTCTGCACTGTTTGGGATTAATTGACGTGCTCTCAGCCAATCAGCACGCTGAAATTTTTGCATGTATTTTATTAAGCAGAAAATCGCCCAGATCGGCCTCCAGAAGCTCGGAAAAGCAATAAAAACACAGCAAACACACAGCAGGTAGTGTTTTTCAAACTGTATTTCCATTTTAATGCATTTTCAGCGGAAAACCGCCGATTATTTTCGATCAAATTTCAGCTCCATACAAACACTCATATTACGCTTTGGTTAACTGTGGTTCCCACGCTCGATCGACATAGTTGCGTG
Organism: Siderastrea siderea; assembly: GCA_964030785.1. Classification (NCBI taxonomy): domain Eukaryota; kingdom Metazoa; phylum Cnidaria; class Anthozoa; order Scleractinia; family Rhizangiidae; genus Siderastrea; species Siderastrea siderea. The sequence goes on along the minus strand of OZ034976.1, from coordinate 1,500,396 downwards.
GCCCGTGCATCGGAGATTCCCGTGGAAAGTTTCAGACGTAGTTCAGCGAACAAGGAGAAATAATTAGTGACATCGTTTACTCGAGTAGCTATTAGCCTCATGCAACACTTGAGAAAGGGGAAGTCGTTAGCTCTAAAAATTTACGATACCTTCGATAAGTCCTTCGTGAAAAATCCCGGTGAGTGTTTTTTTTCTTCCGGCCACGTTATAGTTTGCGATTTCTTCAACTTCGTTTATTTATTTAGTATTTATTTAGTTTTTTTTTTTTTCTGAAGCTCTCCTCAAAAACGTTCCCGTTGAACGGGCCACGCTACTACGGCGATCGACGAGGAAAACAACCTCGTGTAAGAAGACATGAGAGTCGCCCGGCTGTTCCTCTTCGCTGATTGGCCAGAAAAATATTTTTCTGGCCAATCAGAAGGAGAGAATTCAAACGCTTCTGGAACTGGATCGGTAAGAGTAAGTGCCCAGGGGCTCTCCCGCTCTTGTTGTAAACTTTCGCCCATGAAAATCCCGTCGTCCCGACTGGCTGCCCCTGGGTCTCCGAGGATGGTGCCTACTTCGAACCTGCTTGCAGTTATGTCGACGCTTGTGTTTGAGGCACTAGCGAAAACAAGCCTTTGTATTCAGAAGCTTTTGTTTTAAACCTAAGGTTGCAACCCTCTTGTATTCATTTCCTTTTACACCTTCACCTCCTCTTATAATTGCTTCGTAAAGTGTTCTTAATAATATTTTAGCATTTAATAATTTTTAATAATATTTACCATTAAGCTGTATCTTGCAGCCGTGGGTAATCATTACCAAACACTAACTGTTCAAATTTACAGGAGAGAAGTTAATAAAGGACATTTTAGACGATTTTCTCTTCCCTGCGTCAAAGCTCATCTTTGATACAAGAAGCACACCGACTAAAGAAACAGTTATTGATGTACAACCCAAGTAAGTGACACGCAGAATAAATGAATAACGGTTAGTTTCTAAAGAAACTGTGGTGCTACGTTGTGGCGGGGAATGAAACACGAAAATTTGTATTTATCAGCTTATCGTGAGTGGACAACGTGAATTGACCACCATAACTGAGATATTATTTAAAAGCTAATGTTTTGAGTTTTGACTTCAACGTTGAAGTTGTGTAGCTATTGGTGGGAACATGGCAACGTGAAAACAAAGATAAATTAGTTGAATGAAAAGCTTTGGTTTGATAGATAAATTTTTGTTCTAAATGTTTGTGGCTTTCCATGTTGCCCTGATGTAGGGATAGGCGGTTTTCCGTACAAAATTCGAGCACCAATTAATCTTTCAAATCGACACTCTTTATCCCCACGGGATCAACTGCGACTGGGATTGTGATGAGCATCTAATTTTTACCTTAAAATATCACTACTTCATTAAACTTAGAGGTCATAAGAATAAAAGAACTACAGTTCAGCACTCTGTCAATTGAACCAACAGGCAGTACAATGAACTTTCTCTAAGCCGGACACCTTTGGGGCCAGCTCTAGCTGTCCACCTTAGAAAGGTGTCCGCCTTATTGAGAGTTTAGTTACAGACAATTAAGCGAATGTAGGCCTCAACTACCCAGTCACTGACGTCCGCTTTAGAGGTGTCCACCTTTTAGGGATGTCCGCTTTGCGAGAGTTGACTCGTTGAATGTGATGAAATTTTTCGCTGAAGTTCACTGTGTTGTTTGAATATTGCAGGTGTGTAGCTAGGGAGTGCCAAGTAGCTGCTCATGATCTATTGGTGGAACTGGCTGATGGATGTGCTGAGAACCTGGTTGATATAGTGTCACAGTTGATCAGTATGCACCATATAGGAGATCCTGCTACTCTTAAAGAATGGGAGGTATGTATGCTACCACACTGTGATCCAAGGCCTGGTTGTTCCAAGTTAGATTAATCTACAGTGATCTAGAAAAAGCGTTAATTCTACATTCAGTTTTATATCATAACAAAGTGGATTTGATTTCAGAAAATAAGTGTTGGCCTTTTGACCTCTGTGGGGGTGGTGGGGAGGGGGTGGCGGTACTCATTGAAGTTTCAGTTGTGCAGGGAGGTTCCTCCCTAAGGTTCAAGTCCTTACCCTTAATATACTAATCTTCACTGAAATCGGAAATCGTACCTCTTCTATACACCTAGAACAAAAATTACACCTCTTTTATCCCTCAAAAAAAGTCAAGAAATTAGATAATCACTGTATGCTACAGGCTCGAAGGCTCGAAGCTTTCGTATGTATTTGCATTGTGATTTCTACCAAAATTTCGCAAATAGTTTTAGTGCTTAGACCTAACTGCTATCTCTTTCAATTTAAAGTGTATTTCGATGACTCTTTAACGTACTAGCACAGTCAATTCCCTACCCTTTCGCATACTGCAAGTGCAAAAAAGCACCTGTATCGGGCGGATCCTCTCCATATAGTCCACTATAAGGAGTCTCCCCCCTCCCCTCCCCCTCTTCCACAACTTGTGATTTGATTTTCGCTTGGCCAACACAGTACCCACCGTTGTTAAGATTTTCGTCTGACACCCAGTTTCAGTACCCGCCCTCAACATTTATTATTGTTGTTACTATTATTATTATTATTATTATTATTATTATTATTATTATTATTATTATTATTATTATTATTATTATTTTATGTACTCAATATCACACCCTATTTTTGTGTTTTAAAAGACATGCTACTTCTCTGACGGGATCTTTTTTGTAGTATAAATTCGACACACGCCGATGGATTTTTTTGTTTGGCGCTTATATAAATTACTACTGATATTTTTAGTTTCAGCCGCCAGTGTCCCCTAGAGCTCAATGTGGATTTGTGGGTCTAAAAAATGCTGGCGCCACGTGTTACATGAACTCTGTTCTACAACAGCTATACATGCAACCAGGACTCAGAGAGGTAAGTGGAAATCACTTTAATCCCCCAAAAAAGCTATGTTCATACCTGATTATAGTGCAAATCAAGTTTACAAAAGTAAGTAAATTAAAAATAAAAGTGAAGAAACAAGAAATTGAATCAAATACGTGAATTGTATTTAAAACTTGGACTATTTACAAACGATTGCTGGAAGCATTCCCCATTGCATGCAGCCAGTGGCACTCCCTTTACTTAGCCTTTTGTTAAAGGGGCTATGTCACGCTACAGTTAGTATCTTTTTGAAAAGCTAAAAAGTGTCTTGGTATCGATTGAATTCCAAAAATAATGGTCTAGTTTTGTTATTAAGACTATCTCACGGCACTGAAATTGTTTCCTGTCGTCTGTTGCTACCCGGCGATGGCAAGGATGGAAATGGATTGAAACCAATTTTTTCAAGTTTTGATGCTATGTTCTTAAAAATCACCAAAAAATTATTGTAGTTAGCTCTCCCTGAGAAAATTCATTTGATTTCTTCCTCAGAGTTTAAAAGGAGCATTTTGTGTATGAGTAAGGCACTAGGTTGCGATTTTAGCCAGAATTGACCTAAAATAGCAAAATCCTCGTGACATAACCCCTTCAAGGAGTTTTCCGCGGTAGTATTGGGTAGTAATAAAAGCCTTGGGTGGATAGTTTTCTAGCTTGAACGCTTTCCGAAATTTTGCTTTTGTCACTTCTCTTGAGCAAACCATGAATATTATCCCTAATAATGTTCAGAGCAAAGAAAAAACATCTAGTTGAGAATCGCTCTGCAATAGTTCTTTGAACTATGATCCATTAACAGAAAGTTCCGTTTGTAGCTTTCCGCAAAACAAGTGTCTAGAAGAGCATATCAGTTTCCGTATATGCAAACCCTTCTCAGCTTCACGCTCTTAAAGAGCATGCAGCTGGATAAGTTGACCTTTATTAGCTTTGTCATGCTTAGCCGTATTACGCTTGGAAACCAGCTGTTAGGTTGAAGGAGTCTTCGTGTTATTGCAAAGGCCGATTCTTGAGGCAATAGCACTGAAGGCTCTATTTAATACAAAAATAGCCATCTTAAATGCTTTTGTTCCTCTTTGTTGTAGGCAATTTTGGCATATGATGAGTCTCATCCCGACAAAGAAAGGTAAATTGTTACGGCTGATGTTAAATCTGCTCCTTTTTTCAGTCTATTCTTCCTTGCAGTCCATTCTTCCTTGCAATGTATTTTAGCCCGCGTGTTATTTGTCACATTTGTCTTTACCTCTGTGCCAGGTGTCACTTTATTTTCTCTTAATGGTGTTTAAGTATCTTAGTTTCATTTTACTTTTCGCTGCAGCGTTTTCTTCCAAATCCAGTCTGTGTTTGGACACTTGATGGACAGCAAATTACAATTTTTTGCTCCTGAACAGTTTTGGAAGGTTTTCAAACTTTGGGGTCAGCCAGTTAATGTTCGAGAACAACAGGTAAGGTTTGCCATAGATCTAAGAATTCAACTGAGTATATATTCCAGTCTGTGTTTGAACTGCTTTTCCCTCAAATTGGTGTCTCTGGCTGTAACTTTAAAGATTGTATATGTAAAATTTTCCAATTTGTTTGATAACTCGGTGTCATTTGTAAAACTAACATAAGTACTTTAAAAACTAACGTAAGTACTGTCACTTTAGGATTTAATCCATATACGCAAAAGCTAAAAACACTGTGAAGTGTTATAAACGTCACCACTGTAAAGTACTCGTTTGAGTGGTCGCACGTTTGTTTTTATCTACAGTTTCAATGTTTTACTTGTGCTTTATTATATTCAGAGTGAAATGGTGCTAAAATTTTATTTTGTGTTTCAGGATGCTTTTGAATTCTTCAGTAACCTCACCGATCAATTAGACGAAATTCTAAAGGTCAGTTTTTCTCCTGTTCTAGTTGTATTGTGAGTGAAGATTGTGTTACTCTTGTGTTACTCTTGTCAAGCTTCCAGTACAAGCCGTTGTTGCTTTTGTTTTTTTATTTTCTAATTTACAGAAAGCAGGGCAGGAGCAGTTATTTAAAAAGACATTCTGTGGCATGTTTGCTGATCAAAAAATTTGTAAGGAGTGTAATCACAGGTAAGTTTCAAAGGAATTATCATTTTGCGATTTTGAAGCCCCTTGCTGGGCTTCCAAAATTAATTTTGCAAAATATCGAGAAAAAAACAAAGTTGCTTCTCAAGAGCTTTAATGTCAATGGTCACACTTAAGGGTTTCATCAGCAAACTGAAAAGTTAGAACCACCTTTGCAGCGTAAATACTACCACAGGTAAGGTGTGGACAGAAGCTTTAAATTGAAAGGTCACACTAGCGGATTTTGTCCACAGACTCAAAAATTCAATGTTTGACTCTGTGTGAAGTGAAGGGATTAAGCAAGCATTAAACATTGCAGGTAAAATAACAGTCTCTATTTCCACTTAACAATTAGATTATGAGCTCGAGATTTCTATCGCGTGATAGTTGATGAGGCCGAAGGCCGAATCAACTATCACGCATAGAAATCGAGAGCGAATAATCTAATTGTTTTAGTATAAATCTACTAGACGTTCAAACCTTAACAATAGACACTATTTTGTTGACACGTTTTTATTGAAAAATGATATAAATAGGTCACACTGCGCGAGGAAAACACTCTACTCACTATCTACAACAGAATAGATAGTGAGTAGCGTAGCCAATCAGAGAACAGCATTAGTGATAGAACGCTAGTAGATTTATACTAATAAGGGATAGTCAAGCAAAAAGAACACGCGAGTGAAAATCGACTGTCGCGTGGAAACGTGACGCGAGTGTTTAATGCTCCCAGCACTAGTCCTTAGACACGCGCGTGTGTCACGCGTGTCGTTATAATCGGAAAGAGAGACTGCTCGTGGTCTAATTTGTAGTTGTTGAGTAAGAAGTTTGGTGTCAATAGGTATGAGAGAGAAGAAGCTTTCCATTCACTGCAAGTGACGGTTAAAAACTGCAAGTTAGAAGACTCGCTGGAACAGTTTGTTAATGGTGAGATACTCGAAGGAGACAATGCGTACTTTTGTGAAAAGTGCAACGAAAGGGTAAGTACGAGATACACCTTGGCGACAACTGATTTTAAGATAATTGGGCGATCTTTACAAGTTACGCCTTCGCGACAACTGATTTACGATAATTGGGCGATCTGTACGAGATACACCTTCGCGACAACTGATTTTAAGATAATTGGGCGATCTGTACGAGATACACCTTCGCGACAACTGATTTTACGATAATTAGGCGATCTGTACGAGATACACCTTCTTCGCGACAACTGATTTTAAGATAATTGGGCGATCTGAACTGCAGCTCGTGGCAAAATTTCGAGGAGACGCGACGCGAAATTTCCTCGAAGTTTCGCGCGCGCGTGTGTATTTCGCCTGCCCCATAATCGCCATCGCCAAAATTAGAGACTACTCACAGTCTACTTTTTGACATCTCTTTCACGACTGTTTGATGGCTTCTGTCTCAATTGACCGATCTAAACCAAGAGCTATGAGAGAAGAAATTGTGAAGTGAAAGTGATTCTTGACGAATCCGCCTCTTACGGTTTTTTATTCAGTTATCTGACGAGCTGACATAGAGGCCATAAAATTGTGGTCAAAAACTGTTCAAATTCTCGTGCAAGTGAACACAGTAAGATGCGCAACAGTATAACACTTTTTATTATTTCAAATTTGTTACATTTTATCCACACATAAAACTGTAGCTTTATTTGCTTACTTGCCCCTCAGCGGACTACAGTGAAGCGCATGTGCATCAAGACTCTACCTCCAGTGCTTGTGATTCAGCTGAAGAGGTTTGGGTACGACTGGGAGGCTGGCAGAGCACTCAAGTTTGATGATCACTTTGAGGTAACATTATGTCTTTGTTGTTGTTTTTAAATGTTTTTCAGAATGGAACGAAGGAAGTTTTGTTTCATTCATTCATTCATTCATTCATTCATTCATTCATTCATTCATTCATTCATTCATTCATTCATTCATTCATTCATTCATTCATTCATTCATTCATTCATTCATTCATTCATTCATTCATTCATTCATTCATTCATTCATTCATTCATTCATTCATTCATTCATTCATTCATTCATTCATTCATTCATTCATTCATTCATTCATTCATTCATTCATTCATTCATTCATTCATTCATTCATTCATTCATTCATTCATTCATTCATTCATCTATACACTCTCATTTATTCATTCGTTCATTCGTTCGTTCGTTCATTCATTCATTCATTCATTCATTCATTCATTCATTCATTCATCTATACACTCTCATTTATTCATTCGTTCATTCGTTCGTTCGTTCGTTCATTCACTCACATTCAACTTAAACAGTGACACTCTTCAGTGTGCATAGTTCAACCAAGCTTCACATTATACAAAAGATCTCATAGGGTACAATCCTACATCAAGTAGAAAAAGGGTCGAATTTGAAAGGAAACTGGTTGAGAGTTGGTTCAAACGATACACTCAAAAGTTGCAGTATTTACATGTGTTTGTATTGCTGGGATTACAAACGTCTGTAAACTTGATATTTATTAAAATTCAACTAATTCTTCTCTTATTAGTTAAAGGGGCTATGTCATACTATTTTAGTATCTTTTTAAAAGCTAAAAAGTGTCTTAGCATCAATTGAATTCCAAAAATAATGGTCTAGTTTTGTTATTAAAGACTATCTTACGGTACTGAAACTGTTTCCTGTCTTCTGTTGCTACCGATGGCAAGGATGGAAATGGATTGAAACTTGAAAAAATTGGCCCAATTTTTTCAAGTTTTGGTGCTATGTTCTCAAAAATCACCAAAGAAATTATCATGGTTAGCTCTCCCTGGTAAAATTTATTTGATATCTTCCTCATAGTTTTACGGGAGCATTTTGTGTATGAGTAAAGGCACTAGGTTATGATTTTAGCACAGAATTGACCTAAAATAGCAAAATCCTCGTGACATAACCTCTTTAAATTTGCTAAATATTGCTAAATGAAGAAAAGTGAAACGGGACAAGAATGAGATATTTCCTTTTGAAAAATGTCAACCACAGGAAGGTTTAAATCATTTTTTGAGTTTTTCTCCTGATAAAGAAGTGGCTTCCTAAAAGGTGCGGTATATATAGTACAGAAAGGGACTACCAGCTTCATTTTCTAAGTTAACTTCTGAGCATGTGATCATTTGCTCGACGTGATTCTCCTTTGGCAGTTTCCTTGGGTTCTGAATATGGAACCATACACCACAGAGGGCGTGGCCAGAAGAGAGTCTAACACCAGTCCACAGGTCGACACGGACAGCGAGAGCGGCAGCGTGACAGACCTGCACATCTCTGCGTCAAACTCCTCTCTGCAGTCTAACACGTCGGGTGTGTCTATCAGTGCTCCTGAGATCCAGTATGAGCTCGTGGGAGTCATTGTGCACAGTGGACAAGCAAACGCGGGGCATTATTACTCATTTATCAAGGAGAGAAGGTTTGTTTTAGGGATGTGGTCATAGTGGTCATAGTAAGTGTAAGAAGGACCCACCTCGTTTAGGGGTAAGGGTTTTACACAAGACACCATCACATATCTGTTGAATCTCATGGACAAAATTTATTGGCCATAAAAATTTGACATGAGACATAAACTTTCTGTTAGTAGTGGTGATGTGGCTAGTGAAACAAGCGCAAAGAGGTTTAAATCTTGGCTAAGTTTTCTGAAAGACAGGTGGCTATGAAACCAAGACACCATCCTTAAAGTGTATAATGGGTAAAAGACAGACCACCGTCTTCATTCTTCATTTATATTGGTTGTTGTGTAAGTACGTGTGCAGTTGTTCTGACTGTTTCCCTCATTTTGATATGGATTCAGACACTCGCAAGGTAGCATTCTGATATGAAAAGTGTTAACAAACTCTTGCATCATTTCGTTGTTCTTTTGTCAACAGAAATGGTGTGAATGGTTACAATACGAAGGGAAAGTGGTTCAAGTTCAATGACACCATTGTGGAAGAGTTTGACATGAATGAGGACTCACTGGAAGCGGAGTGCTTTGGTGGCACATACAAAGCCAATGTTTATGATACTGGTAAGCATAAAGGCATTTGAAACGACAGATTGGTTGACAAATTGACAGGCTGACTGTCTGATAGCCATTCTGACTCTGTCGACTGATGATTGACTGACTAAGTGGCTGATTGACTGACTGACTGACTGACTGAAGGACGGACGGACGGACTGACTGACTGACTGACTGACTAACTAACTAACTAAACTGCCTAATGACTGACTGACCCAGGCACCCGCTGTCTGGATCTTGTCCTGATGAACCATTAAATTCTCTTAACCAACAACAATAGAAAATTCAGCCAATAGCATACGATAGGTGATATTTCAAACATAATCTGCACTGCTTTTCTGTGGCTTTTAAACCATACACTCCTCTTGCAGTTAACAGTTACCCAGAAACTCGCCATCGCTACTGGAATGGCTACATGTTGTTTTACGAATCGACTGACAAGCTTAGGTCGCAGAATGGCGCTGGAACTGATGGTCGAGGGCACCTGGTGAGGCAAGAAGCATTAACTGAGGGCCAGCGGTAAGGGTTCACTTGCGACATGCCTTTCTTTTTGGTCTTTCATAAAATGCCTTCAAAGGAAATAATTTAATTTTATTTATACAAGGTGCCGTTTAATGGGGGCTGACTTCTAGTAACCCACGATTTGATCAACTTGGTTGTTTTGAGCGGACAATGCGAACGCCTTTTACAGATAGGCTGTTCCACCTAAATTCACCGCTCCTCCGCCCGTTACCCAAAACATCCAATTTATGTCCTCCTTCGGAAAGCTCATTTGAAAAACAATGAACCCAGGACTTATTATACAAGCCTTGTACCGGTCGCTTAGTCTCCTACGCAGCCGTTTTTAGTGGCGTCACGCAACACTCCCCCTGTAACGCTGCACATGACAGCCACTGATGGGCCATACATAACGTCACCCACCCAGCAAAACCATGGGTGAATGGAAACAGACCACACCCGGCGGCGCGGGGGGGGGGGGGGAGGGGTACACATCCCCTTTCTTTCCAAACATGGACTTAAGCCTAGCCCAAACAAGAACTAAAGTTGCCGAGAAGTCAAACTGTCGCTCTTATTTGGGTTGAAACTCTCCTACGCTCTCTCTCAGTGACTCTCATACGCGCTCAAAGAGTTTGTATCTTCTGAGAGTTTCATAGGAGTAGATGGAAATTCAAACCTCTTGTTCCCATTTGGCCTCTAACTCTCGTGAACTCTCATTCACTCTCCATCAGCGCTTAATAAGTAATGAGTAATCTCTAATTAATTCTTAAGTAATTTTTTTCTATCTTTCTTTCTTTTATACCATTCTTATGATTTCTTTGTGTGGCAAAGCTGAATAATTATTAAATATGTTAATGAGTTTGATCTCTCGTCAACTCTCGGCGACTCGCGTTCTCGTTTGGGGCGGGCCTAAAATGTCCGTCGTCACTTTGCCCCAGCAAAGAGACGTCTGACGATCTAATTACACAATCATCTAAAGTGATGCAAGGTGTCAAGCAATCTAGCGTGACCTTCAGACCCTGACTGATGCCCCAGTCAGAAGTGGAACCTGCCCTCCCTCTTTGCGGTCTGGCGTTCTACGAACTGAGCACAAAAGCAGTATAAATATTCTGTTTTGTGTCTGACATATTTTCTTTGCAGTTCCTGTCCACCTTCCCCGTCATCGTCATCCATTTCCTCGAGCTCAGGCCCCCCATCACCTTCTCGGACAGATGGTTTGAGTCAGCTGACTGCTTTGCTGCAGAAAGGAGAGAGGAAAGGCATCTTCAAGGATAAAATGCCGGCCAGTATCCAGAGAGTGGTTAGTAAATTATCTTCAACAAAACAGGGCTTGGGACGGAAGTAGCAAAAGGTTTTCGATTCCAAAATTTGTAGAGGGTGCCCACAAAGGGTTCTCAAAGGATTCCCAAAGGTTTTCCAAGGAGTTTGTAAACTGGTCTCAGAAAGATTTTGTATTTCTCTCTGCAGGTTCACACTGAAAATCTCCAATTCATGCAGAACAGGGATGTCTTCAATGCTGATTATTTCCGATTTGTCCTCAATCTTGCATCTTGCAATGCCGTAAGTTGCATGATATTTCTGTACATTTATTATTTGGAACTAAGTTAGTCCATGTCGAAAAGGAGCATTGTGGCTGGTTACATTGTTATTAGTGGTGTGAATTTTGCAAAACTGAACGCCGAGATTGTTGCTCATGTCTCAAATTCATTCCGTCAATTTCCCCATACAGAAACGACAAGCCAGTAGAATATCATCTAGCTTTGTGATCTTAAGCCAAATATTCCAGTTAACTGTTTTGAGTTGTTTATCCTTTGATGCAAAATAAACTTTGTATAGATATATTTGTGCAGTTTGGCAGAGAAAAAAAAACAATGTTTTTTACGCACATGTAAATTTCAAACTAGCAGCTTCAAGATAATCCGTGTATACGAAAAGAAATATCCTAAACAAACGTAACGTATTAGGAATCCCAATTGTTAGGATACTTGGCTATTTACAAAGCGTGGAGGAATTGAATTCAAGACTGCCGTATACAACTCACCTAATGACAGAGAAGGAGGATATCTTGAACTGTTATATCGAAATGACAAGTCCAACACCCTTACCAAAAGTCCACGCTTGCCTCCTCAAGATGACCGAACTAACCTCAGGTTTCTGTAGCTCAGTAGTTTGGGCCGCCGACCAGTGAGTTCGACTCCTATCTGATACTTTCTTTGTGGTCGCGTGGACATGGCAAACTGAACACAGGTTGCTAAGTTCGTTTTTTTTTTCTTAGCAGAGAAACACCTCATCTGATAAACAGTCAATCCTTTCAGTATGCAGTTTACAACTGGCCGTACAGTTCCTATTTAATACTTACTTTAGGACCACGAAAAAACTCAGGTCAGTAGAAAATGAAGAAATACAGAACGTCTGTGCAGCTTGCCTGCCATAGACGGTATGCTTTCTACTCAGATAAAATACATGCAACAGCGATTCATAGCACTTGTCCGAGTGGAGAACTTCCTTGAGCATATTATTGGCGTTTGCATCAAGGGCAGACTTGCAGCTTTGTTTCTGTCTAAGTCCTTGTGTCCACGCACAAAGATAGAAACAAAGGCCACAAAATAGCCTACAATATCGAAAAATCACACCCCCCAGGTCAGAACCTAAACTTTCGGGATAAAATACAACAAAAACCACTAGAAACTGCGATAAAACCGACATGGGCTCGATTTTTATCCCGTGATTACTTTTTCGTTGCCCATGCGCATGCGAGTTGCAAGTTGAACAATGCAATTAATGGATTTTTATTTGCAGTCGTAAAGCGAAAGTGTAGCCTTTCGTGTCGTCAGAAAATCTTTTCCTCTGGCAAAATGAACCTTTATGCAAGTTACGTGTTCGACAAGAAAGATATTATTTCAAGACGTGAAAGGCGATTTTGTTGCTTAACCAGACGTAGGGCAGGAAAAAACCAATCCGATTGCGCGGGGCAAGTAAATTTTGCTCTTGGGCAAGTGAAACTAGAAGTTTGGTGGCCAGGTGGAGACGTGAAATTAGAATGAGTCTGTTTGATAGTGTCTGCTTGATAAATGACAATTTTCAGTCAGAAACTAGTTCAGACTGCAAGATGAGCGAAACAATGAGTTGAAAGCATAGATTAATTTAAAATCCAAACTGTCAGATGATGATAAAGAACAAGATCAAGCCTCCGTGCTTCCACCTTTACCCCAGCTTCTGGACAGTGACACAAATGCTGTGTCAGACACAGAGTAACTACTGGTGATACCAGTAGTTACTCTGTGTCTGACACAGCATTTGTGTCACTGTCCAGTATCTGTCACCTAGTTAAGTACTGGTAAGCTCATTTTGTCATAGTCTATCACTGGTCATAGACAGTACCTAGGACTACTGTAGTTGATAAGGCATGTTCTGTTTCGATTGGGCAAGTAATATTTAAGTAGGGGCAAGTGAAACCTGAAATTTACTGGCCCACCGGGCAAGTGGATTTCAAAATTTTTTCCTGTCCTGCGCGGCAGACGCCACTGTAACTGAAACAGAAATTCATTTTCGCAAGTCTAACTTTAGCGATTACTTGCTAAACAAAATTGCGATCACATGAGAAGAATCGAGTCGCCTCGACACGTCCGTCTCGCATCTCTATAGTTGTATTCGTTGTACCTTGGACCAGGTGTTCTTACACATTGTCGTATTTCTATTCAGAACACATACAGAGGAGTGGTGTAATTGTATCGGCACTATAGTAAAGCAGAACAGTGAGGCGTGTTCATGGTTTGTTAACTACCTAGCTGGTGATAGAGGCAAAGGATACGTCAGGTAACTAACCACACAACCCATGCAACCCTTAGACTCCAAAGTACCCAAGCTTATTACCAAAATATGTTTAAATTGTTTTGTATAATATTAATAAACAAACAGTACGATACGAAAGCAGTGCTCAGTAGCTTTCATTTGAATGGTCACACTTTAAGATTTCAAACACAGACTCAAAAGTTATAACCACCTTGTACAGCAGAATAAACAGCACCACAGGAAAGTACTGCTCAGTAACTTTCATTTGAATGGTCACACTTAAGGATTTCACCCACAGACTCAAAAGTTAGAACCACCTTGTACAGCATAATAAACAGCACCACAAGAAAAGTACTCCTCAGTAGCTTTCATTTGAATGGTCACACTTGAGGATTTCATCCATGTTCTCAAATGAGAGCTACGTACCCTAAGCGCTATAAGATTTCATCCACAGATTCAAATGTTACAATCACCTTGAATCGCACAATAAGCAACACCGCAGGAAAATACTACTCATGGGTTTAATATGCTTAGTATTAGAAGGCAAAATTCAAATTTTGATTACTGTCCTTCTGGTTTCAGACCCTTTCTGTTGGAATGCCCCTCACAAGAAGTTCGCTTTGCTTTTGCCAAGATACTTGGTCTTACATTTGAAAGCTTCATAATGCACGGTTTGGTAAGAAAATCTTTTTACATTTTAATTTTACTGTTTTGATTTAGGTTTATGTTTAGTTTGATGTGATGTTTTCTTCAGTTTGCCATGTCCCCACACATTAGCCCTAACAAGAAAACCTGTGGTTTATCGAAGACGTACCCTGACAAGCTGGTATACGCTTCTCAAAAGCCCCAAAATGTTTCGGGTCGATTTCGGGCACGATAATTCACGCTGTATCTTGTAAACAAAGAAGTTTTTAAGCATGAAACTTTGCTACTAGTTAAACATTTCCTGTCTTAAAAACATGTTAAAAATAACATCTTTGTAGAATGAGTGGTTCATTTATTGAAATGCTTTTCAAGCCCAAAAACTTTTCGGGACTTTCGAGAAACGCGCCCCTGGAGTTAAACGCTGCCGTCTGTCGAATTGGACAGAGAATTTACCTTTTTCCTCTCACAGGAAACTGGACAGTTCAGTGTGTTGGTAGACTCTCTACTGCAGATGTGTGACCGTGATGTGGTGGATAACCACAAGAGCTGCTCTGAGTACTTCTGGCTCATGAACAGATACGCCACCATGGTTAGTATGAGGCACCCTTGTTTCTTGTCAACGCAGCTCTTATCATCTGGAATGCATAGCGTTTAGCAGGACATGTATATTTTGTATAGTGGTGGAAGCGGTGGTATAGTGGTTAGCGCGTGGGACCTCAGAATTGAAGGTTCGGTGGTTCGACGCCCAATCCCTGCCATAGTGTTGTTTCCTTAGACAAGAAACTTTACCCCACATTGTCTCTCTCCACCCAGGTGTATAAATGGGTACCGGCGACATACTGCTGGGGGTAATCCTGTGATAGACTAGCATCCCATCCGGGGGAAGTACAGAAACCGGGATAAGCTCCGGCCGTGTGGGCCTCCTTGGCTCGTGTGTGACTTTACCTTACCTTACCGTATAATTTGTATATCTTAACTCTTGTATTGTGTGAGGCAAAAACATTTTGACCAGTTGGAAAGTTGGTGTGGAGAATGAAAAAGTGACAGAAGTCGTTTGCTCCCTTTTTGTTGGCACGGTGTACAAAACGCATGCATATCGCTTCAATAGAATGATTTAGCATCACGTTTACGGCAAACGTCAACGTACCGTTTGCGTAAGCGCTGGCAGTTAACCAGTAATTAGTAAATAAGCCGATCACTGGGCTTGAATAGGGGCTGGCAATTTTAGCAGAACGATTCAAAAACTTCAAACAAGTGCTTACGTTGTTAAAGAACGCGAAAACAGACCTACTCGCCTTGAATGCGGCAGACGGCGGACGGCGGGGAAATCGTGATCAAGTGGTTATTTCTCCCGCTGGCGTTTGCCTTAAACGTGATTTAAGTCGCCAATGTCATCCTCATTGCATAAACAGAAGTCAAAAGGGAAACAAGAAACCTTTTGCGGTAACCTATTGCAAACGTAACAGTCGAGGTTTCACTTGCTGAGAGATGCGGGAGATAACAGTAGAAACAACTCTATAACATTGTGATCACTTCTTTTACAGAATCAAAAGACTTGTAAACATCTCATTGTTCAAGGAGCCTTCACCAAGTTCTTGCATTTCCTGGTCGGACCAAACGCTGAAAACGTGAGTTGACACGCCCGTGCCTGTAGCCTTAATTAGACCTCAAGGATTTTCCTTAATATCCTGTCTGATCCCAGTAGTTCTGCTTTTTGCAACAGTGCTGTTCTTACAGTCACTCTAATTTTCTGTAGATAGTCTTGCAAGTTCTTTGACATCACACCCGGGGTACCTACCACTACTGGGGTGAGAGCCACTTCAACGCTCCAAAGTCGAGTCAGTTCTTGATATTTCTCCACTTTTTCTTTCTCTTTCTACACAACCCGATTATCGCCAGGTATTATTTCCGCAGGAGGTGGGATTAGGGAAGGCGTATATGAGGGGCGGTTCCGGTGAGGGAGGGGGTAGGTAGTTACGAGGTCCGGTTGGACGCTGTTCTTAGCGGGCAGGGGAAAGGAGGAACCTTTTACGCCTGATTGCGCACCTACCATTTCGGTCAAATTGTGTTGGAGCACTTCTCTCAGTGTCACAATTCACTTGTCTGAATCTGTGGCTCTTCTTTCCCCTCAACGTTGAGTGAACCAATTTTGGTTGTGCAGCAAGTCATTGTTATCCACACTTGGTGGGTGAACAGGGAAAGGGTTCCAACAGATGTGTCCGACATTGTAGCTGTTATTGCATTTTAAAACTTTTAAAATCTGTTACAGTTGTTCGGCTTGTCTCTTAACCTTCAGGGAACTAACCGCAGATGGAGCTCGATACAAGCGCAGGAATTCACTCATCTGTACAGTGTACTGGCCACTCTAGTGTGCTCATGTGATGTGTCCACACAGCTTACAGTTGGTAAGCGCGCTAGATCAGAGAGAGCTTTCTGAGCATTTTGTCTCAAATACTTACATTAGCTGAAAATTCCACGTTCCATTTTGTGGCTTTTGAAAACAGCACCACTTGAAAGTGCTGCTCTGGCTTTCATTTAAATACTTTCAGTTCAGGACTTTACTCACTGACTCAGAAGTTAGAATCATCTTGTACAGCGTAATAAATAGCGCCACAAAAAAGAGCAGCTCGATAGCTTTCATTTGAATGGTCACACTTTAGGATTTCATCCACAGACTCAAAAGTTAGAACCACATTGTACAGCGTAGTAAACACCAGCACAGGAATGAACTGCTCAGTAGCTTTCAATTAATTCTTACAGGACACTAAAGTACTGCTACACAGTGCAAAGGTCCACGGTAGAAAGTACTGCTCAGAAAATTTCATACGAATGGTCACGCAAAGGGATCTCAATGACATTTATGAAAGTAATTAAGGACGGTGCCTCCTTTTGTTACTGCGCATACGTTCTGCGCATCTCGGGGTATTCGGGTTTCTTAAGGAATTTGCCCCCTAATACAACAATTTTTTTGCGCGGCTTATGACTATGTGGAAAAAGCAGATCTTAGCAAGGGCTATCAGAATCCAAAACGAAAGTTGGGGGGAACCACGCATTTTACAGAGATATTGGAGCTTAACTTTGGAAACAAATTGCCATACATTCTTTGTATTTTAACGCTTTTTTAGAAGTATGGTTGCTTGATTATCTCTGAAAAATGCGTGGTTACCCATATTTTTCTTTCTCTATTCCAATAACCCTTGCTAAGATCTACTTTTTCTCCATAGTCATATGCAAAAATACATCTGTATTAGGAGGCACTGTCCTTTACATAATCAACAGTACTACCGGAAAGAAATGCTCAGGAGCTGTCATTTAACCCTTTCATTCCCAGAGTCAGTTATGGAAACTTTTAAAGTGGTTCTAACTTTTGACTCTGTGGATGAAATCATGTGGGGTGACCATGCAAATGAAACCTCTTTAGCAGTACTTTTGCATAGTACTATTTGTATTTTTTAAAAAATGTTTTACAAAATGAAATTTTGGACTGGTCTTGAATTCTCATTTTGGTTACTCTTGGGAGTTAAAGGGTCAAAGGGCCACATAATAAGATTTCGTCAAGTTAGGAGCAAATTGAATGTGATTCCAAAGTACTGACTTGCCATTCAATTTTGTGGGTAAAAGGGTGGGTTGTAGCGGTTTCATTAGATGTGGACTCCTTTACCACTTACTAGTATTTCGTTCGTGTTTTTCGCCCACCAGTGAAACCGTTACTAGGAATTTTAATTCGACAGAATCTCGTAATGTGACCTGGTAGCCTCTCTAATTCATTTATAATCTATTAATCTATTTTATAGTCTACTGATCTTCGATTCATTGTTTAGAACCCAGGTCTTTGCGGCCGTTGTTCCTGGAAACAGTGCGTGCAGACTCACTGATTCCCATGCCTCCTGAAATGGAAGATGCCATATTTGGTGTCAATAATGACACTTACATTAGAGAGGTGAGAAAGCCACGCTGCCTTCATACAGGGGCTTAAAGGGGTTATGTCACGCTATTTTAGTATCTTTAAAAAGCTAAAAAGTGTCTTCGCATCAATTGAATTCCAAAAATAATGGTCGAGAATTGTTATTTAAGGCTATCTTATGCCACTGAAACTGATTCCTGTGTCTGTTGCTACCGATGGCAAGGATGGAAATGGATTGCAACTTGAACTAATTGGGCCAATTTTTTCAAGTTTTTATGCCATGTCTTCACAAATCACCAAAAAAGTTATTATGGTTAGCTCTCCCTGATAAAATTTATTTGATATCTTCCTCATAGTTTTACAGGAGCTTTTTGTGTATGAGTAAAGGCACTTAGTAATGATTTTAGTACAGAATTGATCTGAAATAGCAAAATCCTCGTGACATAGCCCCTTTAAGCTAAGATTGCCTTGGATGCAATAGTAAAAAACTTGAATGCAATGCAGTTCCGTACTGGTGGTGAATGTTAGATTAAAGTAAGGTATGGAAAGGAGCCGAGGAGGGGGTTGGGTGGGGGGGCAAGATGTCGGTCGTCACCTAATAGTGTTGTACGGAGTTAGAAGTCTGCAATTTGTTATGTTATTCAACTGTTCTGTTCTCATATCCATGTCTTGTTATCAGGTGTCTACAGCCATTTGTGACGTCATGGGCACATCACAGCAGATTGCCAACATGTTCATCCACTGTAGCTGGTGTAACGAGCACTTCAGTGTTAAAGTGTTACAGCATATAAGGGTATGCTGTTGACCTTAATTTAATGTAACTAACACGTGTGACTGGAGTTTAATGTAATTAGCACTTAAGGATTAAAAATTAGTCGAACTAGCAGTCTGACTACTGTCCTCTCACTTGGCACAGGTCGTTCCTGTTGTTGTTGTTTTTGGTCCTCTTATTGTTATTGCTCCTTCTGTTACTGCTGTTGCCCTTGTTGTTGTTATAATAAAGTACAGTAGCCCCCTGCTTTATCGAACTCGTAAGGGAAACCAAAAAATTCTCAAAAGTTGAGGAAGGAGGGGATTCGAGAAAGTCATGTCTAATGTAACCAAAGTAGAGATTAGAAACTGCAAATCCTGAAGAACCACGATTAACTTCTTTCTTGAACATTAATTTTCCATTATTTCGCAGGTTCTACTGGCAACTGTGTCTGCGAATGATATGAAATACCTGTTTGGTGCTCTTCTCGATTTACTGGTAAAATTACTCTTTTGTTACTCTGGTTTGCTTATGTCAACTTTTTATTTCCCTTGCTTCTTGCCTGAAGCATAGTTTTACCTTTTTTCTAGATGTTTGAAGATCCTTTACAGCTTTTACGAATAAAATGTGTAGCTGAAGAGCAGGGAGATGGAGTTTTGGGTGAGTTATTATCAAACGGAATAAAACTTGTGTGAGGTCGGCTAGTCTGCTGTGAAAATGTGCAACCCGTTGAGGCCAAACAGAAACAACATTTTCATTCAAAGTGCTTGAACGTTGTTGAATACTTCATGCTAAATGCGTTTGGCCACCCTGTTGAATGGCGTTGGAGGGTGTTGAATGCTGTCGAACAAAGTGTAATTGCCATCAAACGTTCGTGCAACACAGTCGTATTCAGCAGTGTTGGATGATGTTGAATCTGTTTGGCCGGGGATTAGAGTTAGGATTAGGATTAGAAACGTATTCAGCAGTGTTGCATCCGTTTGGCGAAGGTCTGAAGATTGTTGTTACGTTTACATTTCTCTTTGACGTTTTCAACTATTAAGTTTCTCATCAGGGCACCTTCTTTTTCAAGCAAAACGTCATCATCAACATCATCATCATCATCAACATCATCACCATCACCACCACCATCACCACCACCACCACCACCATCATCATCATCATCATCATCATCATCATCATCATCATCATCATCATCATCATCATCATTATAATCAACTTAATTTAAGTGTCAAAACTTCTAGCAAATCACAAGTAATTCACACGTGGGGGACACTGAAATAGGTACATATGAATTATTGAAATACTATGTCATCAAGTATATTCTAAAATGTTCATAAAAACTATACTTTTTAAGTAGACTAAATAGTTTATAAAAAAGAAAAATAATAATATTAATAATGTATCTTATCATTACCATATTATATTAAATATAATAAAAGTAAAGTGTTCCATTTTTTCTTAGTTTTGTTTTTATTTGCAGCTGTTATCAAAACAAGCAACACAGCTGACAGTAGGCGTGCGTATCAGTGCATTAAATTCCTGGTTCAACTCGCAAATAAATGCCCACAAGCTAAAGATTACTTACTTCAAAACACATCTCGTTGGCAGTGGGCCGTGCAATGGCTCAAGAGGAAAATGAGCGAGCATTACTGGGCCCCACACACGTCATCATCTAATGAATACTCGTCCAGCCGAACATTTCAGCGAACCTCGAGTGCCGCCGACACGCTTGCTGAAGCTACGGCGTTGCTTACCGAACTCGAGGCGAAGGATGGCGAAATTAACACGAACAACGACGTGGACGAGTCGGAGGGCAAGCTAGTAGGCGAAGATTGGGAAAAGGATATGGTAACTTAAACATAAACGGAGAGCATCAATTACAGACAAGGCGACGTGTCGTAAACATCAAAAATGGATCTTTGGAAATAGGCGAATCACGTCACCCAGGTTTCCTCTGAATTTACCTCTTCACTATGAAAATCAAACAGCGTCACGTCATGATTAGAATCGTCATGGGCACTCTGGGCAGGAAGGGGTGTTTTCACTCGCCTTCGGTCATCGGACGTTGAGTCTGTGCAGGATATCCTTCAATGTGACCTTTCAAATGAACGCCACTGAGCAGTACTTTCCTTTTGAATCTATGAGTGAAATTCTACAACCTTTCGAATTAACAATATTTTTTTTTGGTGCTGTTTCTTTTACATTATTTTTGAAAGCAAATTTTAGGAATGCTTTCCAGTGTCAACTTGTGCCCTCTTATGAGTGGAAGGGGTTTAAATGTAAACTGACAGTGTGTCCAGTTAGGCTTTGAGTTTGACGTGGTCACGTCATGAACTTATGAAAATTTTCAAAACCAATGACATTTGCACCAGCGACAGAAGCGGAAGGGGGAGTACTTCTGTTATGAAAATCCGTTTAACGTATTTTCAAGCTTTTGACTCTATCACTGGCTTCAGCGTTTTATAGTAATACAAGTTAATATGCTATTTAATTCGGTAGTTGCAGGAAAGCAAATGCCTTCTTCAGTCAAAATTGCGTGACTGGCTATTCGTAGAACTGTCAGTGCTGACCCTACTAGGCTTGTCACGCAATTTATACACACGCAGGGAAGAAACAATGAGTGACGAGCTACATTTGCAGCGGACTGTTGAGACAGTGGAATATTATGAAAATTTTAAAACGCCCTGGCCCCAACAACAGGTTTTTCTTTAAAAACGCACATTTTGTTACGCTTTTTGCCAACCATCCACACGAAAACGATCTAAAACGCTGATAGTATTCCTCAAAAACGCCTTCACTTGGACAGGGATGTTTTTTAAAACTCTGATATAAAAATGCATATCCTCCTTACTGTTCTCCGTGCACTTCTTATGGAACTAGTAAGGAGAATTTGTCTAAATTTCAAGACTTGCTATCCTTGGTGATCACTGTCTTTATTGTCTGTCTTTATTGAATGTTTGAACAACTAGTGATAATGTAAAGAGAAATTTCGTTTTTATCACTGTTACGGCCGGCTTAAAGGGTTAAGTGTGGACGTTTAATAATGCTGAAGCCTAACCGTACCTCTTGTATCGTTTTTGATCGTTTTAGTTTGTAGGAAAAAAAACATCAAAAAGTGTGCGATTTGGACCGTTTTCGTGTGGAAATAGGCGAAAATGCATAAGTGTACACATTCGCGCCTTTACAGTGTTAATACCGTCTCGTTTCCGAAATATCGAATATAGAATGTGAAATCTCGATGTTATCAAAAAAAATAAATACGAATAGGGTGTGTTTGCAGCTGTCTTTTAGAACCGTAAAAACAGACATTTCCTTAAAATTTAAACTGAAATTTACCTGAAGAAATCCGTTTTTAGAGAAACAGGCTTAAGAGAACGTTGCTCACTTCGGAAGCAATAAAATGCGGCGAACATATTGAAATGTTAATAAATCTTTATTAAGGATTTGTGTGGGTATTTTTTTTTTCCTTTTTAAATCTCTTTAGTCTCTGCAACAGCAAGTCACGGAATTTTAAAAACTTACTATAATAACTTTTGTTTGTTGCAGACTTCACAACGTAGTTATCTTCTCAACTTTAATGCGTCGACCTCAAAACAATATCCTTTCATTAGTACTATTCACAGCAGTGGACACATTAGTGACATCACATGAGAATAATGTGTCCATGATACAACACGCGCATGTGCCGTGCTTAATCCTTGCTCTTGTCGAGGGTGTATCGTCTGTCAGTTGCCTGCCGAAATTTTGTGTTTTCAAAGCTTAAAACCTTTATTCAAGTAGGGAAACCATCAGATCGATAGTCTCGAGACATAAGACACTACTGTTTTTATTTATCATAACCTGCGTAGCTGGCGGTATTGTGTGCGCGCGAAGGTAAAGTTTGCCGGCGGAGCCGCCATGAGCGGCGTAAGCCACGACAACAGGCGTCGAAGCCGCGCGAAACACCAAATCGCCTCCTTCCCATTCCCCTCTCGGCTTCTCCGCTGGTTCTCGCAGCTCTACCGCTAAATTTCGCGTTCGCGCACGCAATCCCGTTGGGTACGCAGGCGGAACAAAAGTCACTGAAACTGAAATTTCGAATTTACAGCTCACCAATTTAACCTTTTTAGGCTAAAAGGTTGAAATAAAAGGGACAAAACATACAACAAAACAATACAATGAAATCAACCTGTTCGTTAAGGAATTGGAAAAGTAAATGCGAGGCTGTTTTACGAGTTTATCCATCAGGGTGTTTTTGCCGGGTAGACCTACCCCCTTTTAGTGTCGTTCTGCTGATAAACACCCCACGTCACGTGATCATTTTAAACCAATCAATCTCGGAGAAAGTTTAGGCCCTGTTCACAAGAAAACGTTTACTTTTGAAGATGCGGAAAACCACTCGAACGGTTTCGTAAACGGGCCCCCGGAACCAGGGTATCAATGGCGCCGAAAATTGAGGTAAATTTTCTCTTAAGCCACAGGCTCACCATCCTCAGTTTGTATCGCGTGCTGTGTAAAGGCACAACACAGCACACGATGATGACCATGTGGCTTTAAACAGCGATTCAGCATTTGGTAAATTTATGTTAGTGGGTTATAAATGAACACAAAGTCTTCAAAGCGTGGAGAGAACTTTCTCGATTAAAGTTATTGAAATTCACTGCAGTTTATGTGTTGCTAATTTTATGCCACCGGTTTGTTTGCCATCACCTGGCAAGCCAGCGTCAAAATCCTCATTTTGAAAGCCATATTAAATTACTCACTAGGCAATTTTCTTTGCTACGGTATAAAACAAACATACGTCAGACGAGCTTTTGTGCATCTGGACCGTTACTGATCCATGTTAATTTTGTCATAACACTGTCAAACTGAGTTTGCTGTGGATCCACTGTCCATCGGCCCGTGGACCTACAACGACTTTGATGACCACGTTTTGTTGTATTGTATTTTTAGGAGGAAATTTATGGTCAATAAGAGATCAGGCGCGTGAAACCTCAGTCAGTTTGTTAATTGTTTAAAAGAATTGCGTCCCGTTTTAATGAACGAGCTGACATTTCAGAAAGGAACGAATTAAAGTGCCAACAATTCACCTCACGAGCCGTCGTATTAGTCCTCAAACACCTGCTGTGTAGCTTGCTCCAGGCGTTCATATTATGCCGAGGGGCCATGAAAGACTACATGAGGAGATGGGGCGAAGCTCTCAAGACTTAATTTTTTTTTTACTACGCAACAAAACTCATGCAGTGCAACATACAAAAATTTGTAAACTAAGCAATACATGTAATATCTTGCAATCGACGCAGTTTTGGTCTGTTGAATACCAAGAAGACCCTGGCTAAAAACGAAATACATTGACAAGCTGTGAACACAGTCGTGTTTTAGCTTTTACTGCAAATGCAATCGCTTCTGCGTCTCAAAAAAAATATTGTTGTCACTATTCACTCCCCCCCCCCCGAAAGGATCGTTGGTTCCCATTTCCGTTTCAGTGGCATGATATTTTCTTTTATTTTTCTTATTCACCCACCCACAACTAGAAGTCGACCGCTTTTCAAGAAAACCGGTTTATACAAGAAATTGAGGCGACTACAAACTGTTGCGTATTTTATGAATTGATGCTTGCGCAGTTTAGACGATATTGCGTGTACTGCGTAGTATACGTATTGTGGTATACTGCGTTGCGTTGTTTACCGTACCGCAAAAGAAATTGCACCGACTACAGAATGTTGCGTATTGAGCTTTTGCAGCGCAAAAACTGTTGCGTGTATTGCGCAGTTTACAAATTTTGGTATATTCTGTTGCGTTGCTTTGCGCAGTTTGCAAAAAGCCTTATTATTTCCTTTGCGAGTCATCCATCTTTTACTCCCATATTTTCCACAAGCAAGCTTAGATTTTTTTTTCTTTCTATCAACTTTTTAGCATTTCTTATCTTTAAATTTACGCACTTGGTTTTAACATAGGATGAAACTTCTTTTTGTCAAGTACACCTGGGCTAGCTTTAATTAAAAACCACATAGGACGCCTTCACTCATAAAGAAAAAACATTATAGGGCTACGGCCCAAACATATAGTGCCAAAACTGAATAATTGAGTTGCACATGAACAAACAAAAATACAAAATTTTCAACAAAATATTGTCGTCATTTATGAAAATGCTATATTTGCAATTGTCGTTATTATTTTGCCACTCATTTGGTGATCAAAACTCATTAAGAGTAATAAAACTGCGGCACAACCTTTAATTTCCAAGGTTGTCGTTTCGTTGACAATGTCTCCCTTGTTATTTTAATTTGAAGGCTTGATCTTGGCCAAAAGTCAATTAATTTATGGATTGACCACAGACAAAGAGGCGTGCCGACTAATTGATTAGTTATTCCACCTTTCGTGTACAACATAAATAAAACAGCACTTTCTCTTGTAGATACGAGACGAATTTCTAACGAGAGTAACATCGATCATTATCAGCTAAGTCGCCAAACATGAACACGACTGTGAATGGATCGGACTGCTTTAGTCAGCTGAATCCAACAGCAGAACAAATTGGGAAAACCTTTGCTTACTGCCTGATCCTTGTGGTTTCCCTTCTTGGCAACTCCTTCATTGCAATTATTGTTTACAGGACTCGAACGTTAAGAAAACCTATCAACTTTTTCATCGTCAACATGGCCATGTCCGACCTGCTGTATCCAATATTCTATATCCCGTTTACCCTAGCAGGGATATACGTGGACTCTTGGCTTATCAGCGGTCCTCTTGGAGAAGCCGTGTGTAAGCTGTACTACTTCTTATCAACTGTCTCCAGTTTTGTGTCGATTGAGAGCCTGGTACTGATAGCATTGGACAGATATAAAGCTGTGGCATTCCCCCTCCGTCCCGCACTCATCAGTTCAAAGCTGTGCCCCTTCTTTATTCTCGCCACGTGGATCGTAGCGTTGGGTGTTTGCTCAACAATTCTTTTCGCTGTTAAACTTGTTGAATACCCAAGCGGGCAGCTTATGTGTGAATGGCGGTGGAATGAGGCGTTTGGAGAGTCCTTGCCCTATACAGATTACTTTCTCGCACTATGCGTTGTATTTCTCTATATCCCCATCGTTCTGTTGTCAATACTTTATTGCATCATCCTTATAAAGCTCAAGACACAGATAGCTCCAGGTGAACAGTTAATCAACGCTGAGAAAATTCGCGAGAAAAGAAACAGAAACGTAATAAATATGGCCATCGCAATCGTGATAGGGTTTGTTCTGTGCTGGGTACCCTGGAGTATTATTGATTTACTAACAGTTTTTGCATGGAACAGCAGATTGCCATGTGGCGTCTATAAATATGGAGCTATTGCTTTGGTAATGGCTGGCGCTTATTGTGCTATAAACCCCGTTATCTGTTTCGTATTTAGTAAAAATTACCGCCAAGGTCTTAAGAGACTGTTTAACTGTTGTGGCGCGATGCAGGTTTGATTTTTAAAACGTCGCATCTACCAAGAGCTAAAAAGTCAACCAGAGCTACGTCATGTCGGCTCAGCTTGTATAGTGTTTCGACGACAGGTTGACCAGAAGACGAGAAGAAGAGAAGGCCTACTGACTAAACTTTTCTATGTATTATATCTTCAACTTAACGATGTTGCTCGATATTATTCGATATGCTGTATGTAATGTACGATATGTAACCCATCAGTTAGAATCCAGGATAGATAGTCAGATTTTCGTTGTGTGATCTGTTTGTTAATGTGTTTGACGAATAATCGTAATTTGTAAAGTACGCAATGTAAGCAATATCTTGTAAACTGTATAATATCAATATGTAAAATGTGTAAGATCTTGTAATCGGCCCGGTTTTGGTCTTACTGTCCCCCCCCCTCCCCACACACACACACACACACACTCACATACCCTCCCCACCAAGGATCGTTGTTTCCCATTTCCGTTTCAATAGCATGTTACTTTCTTTTCAACCGATTATCATCTTTACACATCCACCCACCTGCAAGTCGACCGCTTTTCCAACAAACTGTACGAAAAATTGTATGAGAAATTGCGCCGACTACCGTTGCGTCTCTCAGAAACTGGTGTTGCACAGTTTAAAGAAAATTGCGTGTATTGCGTAGGTTACGAATCTTGGTATACTGCGTACCATTGCGTTGTGCTGTACAGATTACTGAAAACAAGCATTTTTCCCTCGCGCGCCGTGCGTATAATTTACTCCCCATCTTTTACTGGAACAGGCCCAGTTTTTTTCTTTCTATCGACTTTTCTATTGTTCACTGTTTTTACTTCTTGCTCTTGGCTTCGTCGTAGGATGAAACTTCTTTGTGCCAAGTACACCTGGACTAGCTTTAATTAAAAAACCACATAGGACACCTTCATTCATAAATAAAAAACATTATTATAGGGCTACGGCATGTCTGTCAGTGAACATTAGAGGTTTGAACAAAACACTTAAGCGTCGTTCTGTCTTTAGGTGGCTACATCGTCAAAATTGTTCTTTTGTTTTCTTGCAAGAAACCTATAGCTTAAAAGAATGTGAAAATGTTTGGCAGGCGGAATGGGGCGGCGAGGTGTTTTTTAGCCACGGCACAAATCATAGTAAGGACGCTATGATTCTTATCAATCCTAAAATAAAATGCAATGTCCAAAAGAAAATTTGTGACAAAAACGGGAGATACATTATATTAGATATAGCGGTCGCGGACACTCGTTTTGTACTTGTCAACATTTAGCTCCGAATGACGTTAAGCAACAAGTCGCCTTTTTCAAAGAGCTTCAAGGACACCTCCAAGAATTTTCTGAAGAAACAATGATAATGGGTGGTGATTTTAATTGCGCAATGTCGGATAAAGACAAAAAAAGGTGGTAATCCAAGCATGCAACCGAAAACACGAGGTAGTCGAAGAAATCAACAAACTATGCAATCTTTACGACACCACATTTGGCGGTCTCGAAACCCAGAAGCAGAGGAATATAAGTGGAGAAATAAATCATTTAAAATTCAATGCCGCCTTGACTTTTTCCTCATTTCTAGAAACTAAATGCTCTAACCGAAAATTGTAAAATTATATACGCACCCAAAACAGATCATTAAGCAACACTGATACACGTAAAATCCGATGAGCTGAGACATAAAAAAGGTCCTGGCTTCTGGAAATTTAACCAATCGCTTCTTAAAGATGAAATCTATGTCTCTAGATTGCGTGCTGAAATTCCCAACTTCAGAAAAAAATATAACAACGTCGAAGACTTAACACTCAAATGGGATTTAATTAAGATGGAAATAAGAGGTTTTACGATTAAATACTCTAAAAATAAAGCAAGGAAAAGAAAATCGGCAGAAATTCACCTCCAAAACCAAATCAACGAACTCTACAAAAAGGCTGAAAAACAACCAAATAACAAACAAATCATTAACGAGATCTATCATGCTAGATCCCGCTTAAAAATTATCATGCAGCATAGGACAAATGGCATAAAAGGCATTAAGGTAGGTGAGAAAGGAATTAAAGTCTCCCTATACGCAGATGATACCACTGTTTTTGTTCGGGATCTGGATTCTGTTGACCACTTGCTAACTCTACTTGATAAGTTCAAAAACCTCTCCGGTCTAGAAATTAACACAACAAAGTCGGAGGGAATGTGGCTTGGTCGATGGAAAAATAAAACCGAAACTCCCTTTGGCTTTCATTGGCCGCGGGACCCAATAAAAGCTCTTGGTATCTTCTTTTCGTATGACACAAATAAAACCAACGAGTTAAACTTCGTAGAGAAAATCCGAAACTTAGAAAAGACGCTTAATAGTTGGAAGAGAAGAAACTTAACACTGTACGGAAAAATAAACATTGTTAAAACTTTCGGGCTTTCAAAATTAATCTACAATGCATCTGTTCTTGTTACCCCAGAAAAATATATCAAAGAAATCGAGAAGTTGATTTTTGACTTTATTTGGGATGGAAAGCCTGCAAAGATAAACTATCATTGGTGAAAAAAAACACGGCGGTCTTAAAATGACTGACTTTAACATCATGAACAAAGCTTTAAAGGTTGCTTGGATACCACGTTTGCAAACCAATACTGATGCGTCCTGGAAAACAATCCCTGAGATCGCATTAGAACATCATGGAGGACTCTCTTTTCTAACACACTGCGATTATGATATCAACTTGCTGAAACTTAACCGCGTCCCAAGCTTCTACCACGAAGTCTTAAAACATTGGCAGAGCACAAAACAGACTTTTCAGAACAACACATCGCTACATAACGAAATAATTTGGAACAACCGCAACCTAAAAATCGAGGGTAAAACACCGTTTTACAAAAATTGGTTCGAAAAAAATATTCTACGTATTAAAGACCTTCTCCAAAATGACGGTAGTTTCCTTTCTTTTAAACAATTCTCCGAGAAATTTCGTCTTGAAACACCCTTTACTTTATATTTTGGATTGATCAATTCCATTCCGAATGACTGGAAAGTAAAAATTAAAAGAACTCCCCGGGAAACAGCAGAAAATGGAAATCATAAAACAAACATAATTTCTACCAAAAACGTCTACTCCGCTATGTTAAAAAAGGTTTTTTTTACCCCCAACCGCTGAAAGCAAAATTTTGACGTATGGTGTTAACCGAGCAAACTTAAACAAAGTTTACGAATTACCCTTCCAGATAAAAAATGACATAAAGATATCAATGTTTCAATATAAGCTTATTCATAATATCCTTCCAACAAAAGTTAGCCTTTTCAAAGCCAAAATATCGGATAGTGATTTATGCCCTCAATGTCTCACTGACAGACATTCTTTAGATCACATGTTCTTACACTGCACTTCAACTTTATTATTTTGGAATTTATTTCAAAACTGGTGGTCCGGCAAAACTAAAGCTTATTTAACCTACAGTCGTCTGTGCCAAAACTGTATATTATTGTCATTTATCAAAATTGCTAATTGTCGTTATTGCTTTGCAACAATATATCGTCAGTCGTCAATTATTAAATGAAAAAGCAATCAAAGGAAACTGGGACGCAACCATTAATTTTCAACGTAAAAGTGAAATCGTTTCATTTCAAATGTTGCCCTTATTATCTAAATTCGAAGGTCTGTTATTAGCCGAAAATCAGTTATAAGAATGGATAGTTTCACAAGACGGCAACGGGGCGTGTTGGTTCGACTGATAAGTTTCACTGTAGTTTTTCCTCCTATTGTGTAGAACATAAATAAAACAGCATCTGCGCCTAAAGATACAAACCAAGTTTGTAACGGGAGCAACATTATTGCCAGAAAAGTCGCTAAACATGAATTCAACGTCAAATGGGTCGAGCTGTTCCAGTCAGCTGAATCCTGCAGCAGAACAAATTGGGAAAGCTCTTGCTTACTGCCTGATCCTTGTTGTTTCGCTTTTTGGCAATTCCTTGATCGCAATTATTGTCTACAGGACGCAAACATTGAGAAAACCAGTTAACTTCTTCACCGTCAACATGGCTATGTCCGACTTGCTGTATTCAATATTTTGCATCCCGTGTACCCTAGCAGGATTATACTTGGACTCCTGGCTTATTAGTGGTCTTCTTGGCCAGGCCTTGTGTAAGCTGTACTTCATTTTGTCAACTGTCTCTAGTTTTGTGTCTATTCAGAGCCTGATTTTGAGAGCATTGGATAGTGGTCTTTCCCCTCCGTCCCGCACTCATCAGCTCAAAGCTGTGTCCCCTCTTGATTCTCGCCACTTGGATCGCAGCGTTGGGTGTTTGCTGGCCATATTTTTTTCACCATTAGAATCATTGAATACCCAAGCGGGCAGCTTGTGTGTGAATTGCGGTGGAATGAGGCCTTTGATGCTTTCTTGCTCCATGAAGTTTATATTTTCGCACTCCACGTTTTATTTCTTTATATTCCCATCGTTTTGTTGTCAATACTTTATTGCATCATCCTTATAAAGATCCAGACGCAGATAGCTCCGGGTGAACGATCGGTCAACGCCGAGGAAATCCGCGAGAGAAGAATTTTCAAACAGAAACGTGCTTAAGATGGCCATTGCTATCGTTGTAGGGTTTGTACTGTGCTGGGTACCCTGGAAAATTATTGAGTCATTAATGGCCTTTACAGGGGACAGCCAATTTTCTTGTGGTTTCCATATCTATAGAGCTATCGGTTGGGTAATAGCGGACGCTTATTGTGCTTTAAACCCCGTTATCTGTTTCGCATTTAGCGGAAATTATCGCCAAGATCTTAAGAGACTGTTTAAATGTTCTGGCGCGATGCGGGTTTGATTTTAACGTCGCATCTACCAAGATCTAAAAAATCAGAACAGAAATAAGGTTATCTCGGCTCAGCGTGTACAGTGTTTCCACGACAGACTGAATAAAATCTTCAAAGGAGGCTAACATTTGATAATTTAAACCAAAATAGCGGGAAAATTACTTTATATCTAAACATACTGGTGTTTCTTATATAAAGAAATGAATTAGGTTTGCTCTAAGACACCTCTGTCCAACTTCATTTCCACAAACACATGCAAGAGGCGGCCGCATTATATCATTGCGATTGTCGGTCGTTTATTTTTCACTTTGAGTGTTCTTTTATATGGTTGTTGTTTTAAAAATCTTTAAGGGATTCAATTGTAAAGTTGTTTTATAGGCCAATAAGTAAACGAAACTTCTATCCCTCGAAATAACCACTCTTAAGTAACTAGGCGCGATCAAAATTTGTTATTCTCTTTAATTAGTGTCGAAACTGAATACGAAACAATATAATATCAATGTCGTAAAAAAGGTGGTTATTGTTCATCGTGGTAAATACAGTTAAATAATAAAGTGTATATCGTTTGTCTCACGATGTAGTCACTTGAGTTGTAGATCGTGACTGGTTTCGACTACTTACTGCTAGTCTTCATCAGGCGATGAGGTCGACTGGTTGCGCGTCACCATATGAATCACGATGGTCGGCTGTGACTGGTGCGTTTCGATCCTCATTGTAGTCGGCGTAGTCGGCGTAGTCTACAGGATTCCCTGTGAATGCGGAAAAGTCTTCATTGGCGAAACAGGAAGATCTATGCAGGAGAGGATCAAAGAGCATGACAAGGATATACGACTCGCCCGTACCCAGACCTCCGCCGTTTCTGAGCACGCCAACAAGACCGGCCACCACCCGCTTTGGAACGAGGTAAAGTTTATTGATCGAGACTCACACTGGCACACCCGTAGGGCCAAGGAAGCTATCCACATAAGACTTCACCCTGATAACATCAATAGGGACAACGGAATTGAAATTCCTGAAGCGTGGATACCAACGATCAAGAAACACAACAGGAGACCGGTACATCAGCGAACCGCCGAGGGAACAACTTCAAATCCGACCTCTCGGGGAACAACTTCACAGCGGAACAATGAGGATCGAAACGCAAAAATCACAGCCGACCATCGTGATTCATATGGTGACGCCCAACCAGTCGACCTCATCGCCTGATGAAGACTAGCAGTAAGCAGTCGAAACGTCGCGATCTACAACACAAGTGACTACATCGTGAGACAAACGATATACACTTTACTATTTAACAATATAATATCAATAGAAAACGTATTTACCGGCAATAAGTGACCGAAACGTGTCATTTAATTTACTCCAAAAGCAGGGATAGGCGAGAACTAAACTACAAACTTCTTTTTATATATCACACCGAAAACTAGCACCTAATTGCTCCGAAAAATATTCCTCGTAAAAATGTTTGAAACAGTGAAAATTTGTCATACTCTATCTAACGTGACAAGCATCACCAAATATGATCGAGCAGACGGCTTGTAGAAACCACGTGCAACAGCCGAGTGCTTGCCTCAGTTTAGTTTCTCCGCAGACTCCTTTGGCACCACACAGGTCCTAAACAGGAAGGCGCACAGCCAAAGGGGGCTTACAATAGAAGGCCAGTGTTTATTGAGATCCTTGAACCCCCACAAGCCCAAACAGGAGACACATAGTAAAGGGCCTTACGAAAAGAAGGTATACTAGCTAACTGAACTGAAAACTTACATATATTGAAAAAGAAAATACTGTTTATAGTTTTCCTTTCGTTTTGGAACCAAGGAAAACTCAGAATAAATTACCTTTACTATTTTCTCGCCAATAAAATAATTAAACAGGCAGTTATGTGGGAAAAAGCTGAATTAAAAGAAGAATGAAACACGAATGAATTTACGCGCGAATGAATCCAGCCATCGTGCGCACAAAAGAAAAAAGAAATTGTTGTATGCAGTCAGGTGGTCACGTGACTCCTTTTACTTCTTCGCACTTCCTGGATTTGCTGGCTGCAATACGTGCAAAGTTGGCGATTGGCTTCTGTTTCTAATCAATATTCATGACTCCCTGTAGAATTTGCCACAAACCACACGCTGTAATCGAGTGAAGATGGCTTGTAGTTAGACTCTGCTTTTGAGAGAAGTTTGAAGACGTCTGAAATCCTGAAACAAAGGGCAAAGTCACAAAGCAAATTCAACCAAAGGTGAATATTAGCTAGATTGCAATAATATTTCCATAAAAAATTCTTGGAAGGGTAAAAATGTCGCGCGATTACGTTAGCACGTGGCTTATCAGTGTCGCTGTAATTTTAAATTCAACTTCAAACTTTTGCCTTCTTACTACATTGTCTGCGAGTTTTTGGTGTGTTTGAAGATTGAATACTTGAACTGATCATTTGCATTGCTTCAATTTCTATTTTCAGGGACTGAAATATCAAACTTAGAGAGGTTAAAACGAAGTGAAAGAATCTGAGGCGAAAAATGCATCTTCAACAAAAGGTTAATATTACCTGCGTTGTAAAAATATTAATTTAAGTATCTTCACAGAATGAGAGTAAAAGTCTTTGCTCGGTGTGGTTTGATACTTGTTGAGTGTCGCTTAAAGTTGAAATTCAAATTCAAGTGAGTGTACATGTCCCCTCCGCCGTATTTAATTAGTGCCACAAGAGTGAATTGGCCTTGGCATGAAGAAGGCTCTCGGATGTTAATATCAGACTCGAGGAGGTTTTGAAGTCTACCGTTAGAAGGGTTGTACCGTTGAAAACCACGTCCAACGTGGTCTCATTTAAAACCTAGAGAAAGTTAAATAAAAGTTTGCTTTTATGTACCTTAAAAATGGAGCATTTGAACTAATTAGTTTTATTCGTGTCTATCTTCAGGAAAAGCAAGAAACTAGTGGAGTCTAGAGGCGAAGAAAATATGAAGGTAACAGCATGGAAAAGACGAATCAGGAAATAACATGGCAAAGATAAGAACTTCAATTGTTTTACATAGCTTTAGTGAAAATGGTGGCTGAAGGAATTTTTTTACTAGTTGCTGCTGGAAGATGTTGAAGAGAATTTATCTTGCAGAAGTGTGTCGATCTAGCCTCCAAATTGATTCAGGACTTGAACTGGATGGGAGATAATTAGAGTATTTGACTGGTAGAAATGCTCAATGACCTCGCGAAAATAAAATAATTTGTGATAAGTTTCAACCTCAGCCACCATTTAAACATTGAGCAATCGATCTTATAAACATATTAATAATGATTCAGCTCACTGCTCTGTTTGAATTTAGGCATTTCATTTTCATGCAATAATGTCACAACAAATTTGTTCTTGCTGTCTTGATGTTGTTTGGCCAGTCATTTATTGAAACTTTTTGGGAGCCATTGCAGAATACCCCGCATCTCTAGCTACAAGGCGTACCCGGCTACGCGTCTACGCGGCTACACCGTGGAACGTTCTCAGGAACGTAGCTTAGCGTTTATAATCGGTCTTTGGATAGACGTATTTCGTTTCGCTTCTGTTCTTTTTCACTGCAACATTTTAAACATTTTCTTAATATAGGAATGAAGATTTTAGAACGAGTCACGTAGACAGTAAGCTTATATTTCTGGTTTCCAAAGATTTTTTTCAATTGTCAGCTATTCTCAAGTTATGGACACACACTTTGTTGGAGAAAACCACAAGACAAATCATAGCCACTGAAAATGTTTATTCTATTACTGGAAACGCGTTACATCTAGGTTGGTGATTCGTTCGTCCATTCATTGTACAAGAGATCGCAATTCAAGCTTACAAATACCGAATTACACAAAACCAGCTCAAATAAGCAGTCAAAACGATAACTTACATATTTTTGGGCATCTCCAGGCTTTATGTTCGAACATCAAGGTCATGAAAGCGAACAATCTTCGCATCACCTCTCAAAGCACAAACTGCGAAAACCACATGGCTGATCAAGATCACGTGACCAACACAACGGGGGTACAGAGGGGCGCGGGCCAACAAACTGTTATTTGACACACCTCCTTCATATGGGTGCAAAATTGAAAGATTCCTCATAAATATTGTCTATTTTAAAAACTATCAACCAGCGATTAAAAACTAGGAAATAATTGCTTGATTTGTCTGCACTATACAATCTCATTCCCAGTCCTTTACTATACCTGGTACTTGCTCCGACGGCGTAGCCATTTTCGGTGGCTGCGCCGAACAGCTTCAGTTGCAAGGTATTCTGCAATCTAGCCACTTTTTGGCCTAAAAAGAGAGCGCCCCGCCTTTAAAAGCGTTTGTACTGTTGATTGCTCAATGTGCAGATAAGTATAAACATAACACCTATCACGTTGATGTGGTGAAAAGTTTGGCAATTTTAAATTGGCACCTACAGTTTATCATAACAAATTTATCGCGGATTGCAAGTTGACATCAACCTAACGTTTGTTGGAAAGCCAATTTTACTGCTAAAATTCAATTTCACAAGGAGGTACACGAAGTACAAAAGATATAAAATGCTTTCTTACCCATGTCTAAAAACAACTTTAAAAAATGGAATCAAAATCGAATAGTGTCCAATTGATAAGTATATTTTTCACATGTTTTGTAAATTAAATAATGCAACCAATACAGACAGCAAGCCAGAAAACTACTTATGAGCTGATTTCAACGCAAATCATGACAGCTAAAGTATATCCCAAATTCTTTCTGATTTTTCTCACTAGGTTTTGAAATTGTCAAACTAGTGGAGATTTGCTACATACTCTTAATGAAAAAATAGTTTTCGTACTCTGCAAATTTATATCATTTACTAGGATCACATCTAGCTTAAAAGGAGCCATCCACATTAGTTTTTCCAGTGTTATTGTAGATCATCATCTGGGTAATTTGAATTTTTTATTATCAAATTCCATTTGGCACACAGTATCAAATAAAACTGTTATTCAAAAGTCTTTTCATTTAGGAATTCATTCAGGGATGCCAAAGTTATAACTACCTTTATCAACATCACAGAAAGTACTGCCCAGTAGCTTTCATTTGAATGGTCACATTTTAAGATTTCATGTACAGGCTCAAAAGTTAGAACCACCCTTTTGTTCTAAAATTTTATCCAGTGACCAGGACTGACCTAAAAGTTAGTACTTCTTCAGTTTACAGCATAATAAACTGTGTCACAGAAAGTATTGCAAAATAGCTTTCATTTGAATGGACACACTGAGATTTCATCCACAGACTCGAAAGTTGCAACCACTTTGTACTGAAATTGCTGCAATATATCTTTCATTTGAATGAACCTCTTGAAAAGTTGCTGTTTAGGATTTCATCCACACCACGATAAACCACCACATGAAAATAGTTCCTGATAGAATTCGTTTGAACGATCACACCGGCTATAGTTTCATCCACAGACATCAAAAGTTAAAAATCATCCTAAATGACAAGAGGTTTGTCAGAAACTGGAGTTGAAAGGATCAACCAAAGAGTAGCTTCAACCGAGTGATTTACACTGAATTGTGTGTTTAAGGCCACGATGTAGACTGTCAGTGTCTTCTTAAAATTGTCCACGAAATCGCCACATCAACTTGTTAATATCTACTGGACAAGAGAGCAAAAGAATTATCCAAGTTCGGAACTAAGTTATTCTGAAATCCATTGAAAACTTTTGTAGATCGTTAATTTTAAAAAATTTGTTAGGTTTCATATTTTGGAATAATTGGATAGAACGGATGTTACAATAAGGAAATGAATCTTAGGAAAAGTGTTTGTGTTCTCTTGTCTGCTTGGGAGTTTAATAAGTAAAACCCTGATGTCTGGTTCAGAGGGACGTTGGTACTAAAGGCGATCAATATTGACAAGTTATACAGACCACAAAACAAAACAAGCGGCTTTTGGTATTGCCAAAACGGACGATTCCTCGACTTTTTCAGTGTTTTACAGAACAGTTGTCGACGGCTCGTTTTTCGATTTCAAATTCAGCAAAGTTCAAATTTTGAGAAAAGCTTTAGCAGACACTCAATCTCATTTGGTGTACTTGTCTTAGTTGCCGTTTCAATTTTATATCATCAAAACAAAACAAAAATAGTCACTATTATTTATCCAACAAACTTCAAGACGACGAAAAGGAGAAAGACAACTGCCTTGCTTATGGCGGCGATTAAAATTGTCAGAAATTATTTACCACCTTATTGTTTATCGTAAGATGTAAAACGTTCGATGATGACTTAATAAATTCAATATGTTTAACCTTTCGTCTTGAGTATTGTTTTTATCGGCATTGTGTTTTTGAATTTTGAGCAACTTCATTTTGAGATATCAGAACATCAGAAGTGTCGGCAAAAGCTAATTTAAACATAAAAAACCAGGCGAAAAGCAAAACAAAATAACAACAACAAAAAACTTCGCATGGCGTATAAGTTTAGAAAGAATATAGCATTGACTTTTCGTTTTAGTACAATTTTTTATGTCTACATAGTAGGTGGGAAACTCTGTTTGTGATGGCGACCATTTAATTTCGACCATTTAATTTCGACCATTTAATTTCACGCATCGAAGAACTTGAGAACTGATGTAACAGTTGTCGAATTTGCAGTCCATTTACCTATCGACGAAACTTTCTCGCTGTCCAAAAAATACAAAATCCGTCGGAAAAAAAGTAATTCTTCATTTTGGTTTGTTTAAGTTAATATAATGTGGTCTGCATAACCTAGGAATAGAAATAGAAATTTTCAATCGATAAAAAGACCGTGTTTTGGAGAAAGTATTTTAAAAAATACTTTGAGTTTCCTCCGAGAACCAGACATTGGGTTTTACCGTATAGCTATTGCATGTAATTGTAGTTATTTCGTTGGAGGGAAAGACTTTTTCTGTTGGCAATGGATGTAGCACAGGATGAAATATGAAACATTATAAAATATTTTATTTTATAGCCAAACTTAAGTTAGCTAGTGCGTGAAACACCAGAAAGAACATGGAGCTTATTATCTGTTATTG
Organism: Siderastrea siderea; assembly: GCA_964030785.1. Lineage (NCBI taxonomy): Eukaryota > Metazoa > Cnidaria > Anthozoa > Scleractinia > Rhizangiidae > Siderastrea > Siderastrea siderea. Next base: position 1,462,638 of record OZ034976.1, on the reverse strand, counting down.
CCTTCCAAACCTTACCATTTGCTCCAAAATTTTATAGCTTAACTTAACTAGTGCGTAGAGCACCAGAAAGAACGTGAAGCCAATTATTTGTTATTGCCTTCCGAATTCTACCAGTTGCTCCAAACGGAAGCAAATGCTCGTCGGTTTTGGTTAGGAACAAGTTTTTAGGTCACAATTTTTTCCTTTTTTTCCTGTGCTACAACTGAAAAATTTGACTGTCAGAAAAACGCCATGTTATTAAAAGCAACGCTCCAAGCTGTGAACATGTTAAAAATGAAAGAAAGACCGAGAATATAAGCACAGAGAGACGTTTATCTTGAATTTTGTCTATCCAGAAGTTACATAGTACGTTATTCTTGTACATCAAATTTTTCACAAAATGATTTCATAGCTTGCCATGTTGCTTTTAATATCCTCCATGGATACATGTTCTTTTGGCGAGTTTAAAAATTTTGAGGATAGTCTTTGAAAATTTTTTGCGATCAAAAAATATTCAAAGGTTGTCCCGTTATAGTTTTCAGCAAAAATGTTGCCAGGGGAAACGCTGTGCAAATTTTTTCAAATTTTCCCGCCAAAAGACTTGGTATATAGAAGAGAAATTGTGACACCCTTTTTATTAGTTAAATGAATCTTACTTAACTAATTAACATATTGAAAAAGCATTGTAAAGATAAATAAGATATTAATAGAGAGAATAAAGAAGACAATAAAACTGAAACAACTGTTTGCATTTTTATTGTTGTCGACTTCTAATTATTTATTACTTTAAGTACAAGGTATTTAAAAAAAGTTTTACAAAATACGGCGCATGCGTATTTTGAGCGCCCGTATTCTTTCTAGGTCTTTAAGCGGGAAAATTTCTAAATTTTCAAACAGATGTTAGCCACTTGGAATGCTAATAAATAAAAAAAAAACGGCGCATGCGTATTTTGAGCGCCCGTATTTTTCTAAGTCTTTTGGCGGGAAAATTGGACACAACTGAACAGCGCTTACCATGGCAACAGTCAAGACAAGAATTTGCGCATGGTTGAATGTAATATATAACAATTTGAACGATGACACTGTGTTAAAAAAGCTTCAATAAATAATAGTGAATGAGTTCGTGAAATACCGTAAACTGCCGCTTATAAGCCCCCCCCCCCGATTATAGGCCCATGTACCTGTTAACAAAAAATACATCCGATTATAAGTCCCTCCCCGGGTATAAGCCCCCTCTAGTTTTCCTTGTTTCAAAGCACTCTCACAAAACACTGCGCTTCTGTTTTGTTACGTTCCAGTTACGTTAGTGTTGTTGCAGTTTAAATTAAAAACGTATTTCGATCAACACTGCCGTGGCTCATTTGGAAACGTTTTTCTTTATTCCACTTATAAGCCCCCCGGATATAAGCCCCTCCGTTTATAAACTCATCCAAAACCCCTTACAAAGTTGTATAAGCCCAAGGCTTATAAGCGGCAGTTTACGGTAGATTGCTCAAAAAACTTAGAATGAAATGTTCTTCCCAGGTAGCTTGCGTGCCTTTTACAGAACAATCTCGGAGAAAATAGAAATGTGGTACAGTACGGTACAACTTGCTTACGACTGCTACATACATGTTCTAGTACTTTGAAAACTGATTTCTGGAAAACCTGACGAAAATCGTAGCCGTGAACAATGCAAAACCATAAATTCCATACGATTTTGGCATTTTGCGAGCTGAAATGTGGCATGCTACAGTTGGAAGCAAATGTAGTACCGTGTAAATTTGCCCTTGTTTTTAGAATACAGTGCAACGCAGATACAACTAACACGTTTGTTGCCAAAAACCAAGGCAGTGAAAACTGCGTTAAACGGTTAAAATTTAAAGTAATGAAATAGCTGAAAACGTTTCGCTGACATATTCTGATTGGTTGAAAGAAAATTTCAACCAACCGGAAGCACTACCAAGATCTGGATAGTGACACGTCATCAGTTTGGAATTTCTGCGCTCGTTACTCAGACGTCGTTTTGCGAGGGCTGAAGTAGCGACCTCGAGAAAAGGCGGCTGTTTACTCAGGCTACGCGCAAGGAAACATTAAAGGCCCACCTTCACCCAAACGGCCTTGCGACCGTTTGTTATTGTTTTCCAATGGTCCTATTGTTCTTCTCGCGATCTGATTGGTTACCAGAATATTCCTGCGAGCGAGAAAATTGTCACGTAAATTCAAAACAAATCGGAGGAGCCATGTCGCATCGATTTACTGTGCGAAGTTGTCCCAACCTACGGCCTCAATTTGCAAATCTTTAGGCTTTTATGAAAGGCATTTACTCCCCCAAAATGTTGGAATTATCTGATGTTCGCCATGTGAAAGTTTCAATGACAAAGAAAGCGAGAAGTCAGTTTGTTATGTTCGCATTTCTAAGCGCATTTCTAAGCGCAAGCAAGCAATCTCGGCAGAAGACTCAAACAGTTACTTGGACATTCGATTGTTTTAGTTTGCAGATTGCATTCTCATTGTCTTGTAAGGTAACAGTGATTTTAAGGGCCCCTTCTAGTCATTATAGAGGTTGGTCTGAAGGTAAATAAACAGCGTATACGACTAAATAGCAACTCACTGATTATCGCTCGTAAAATAGCACTTGTCCGGAGACTCCCGCATTACAATTTTAACCTTTAAAAGCCAGCCGTACGTGTGTACTAATCGATCAAATCTCCCTGAACCTATGGTTAACTGAGAAACTAATTATTTTAATTCAATCGTACGATGATAGATACAGAGGAAGAAAAAGGAAACAGTCCTGCAAAACCATTCATTTATTACAGACTCGCGAGCCGCTCTGTTTACATCGCGTGAATAAAATCAAATCAAACGAATCGAACTTACTTGCCAAGGTCCCGCATCCAATACAACCAGGAATTTAAACAACATCACTACAAGAGATTCATAAAATATCTGTTTCTTTTCTTCATAACACAAGCTCCTCTGAGACGAATACTGACGATATTTTCCTTCGGCATAACCGTGCAGTTTCTTCAACTGCGAGGAATCATTTGGCAGGAAACATATTGGACAAAGTAAGAGCGAAAAAAATACGTTTGGCCGGCTCAGTCACAAAATAATTCCAGGAAACAACAGCCTGATAAGTGAAGAATAAATTCCTCCATGCTTGTGGACGGTTTTCGACAAGATGGCTCCGGAGGAAACGGATTTTGAAAGAAACCTAGCCTCCCACGCAGTCGTTTTTGGGGGAGTCGTATTCAAGGCCTTTTGGGTGAAGGTGGGCCTTTAATGTGAAAGAAGAAAAATGGTCCAAAGTTTGTTCACGAAATCTGTCTGAACGTCAACTGAACCGTTGTTGAAAACTGACAAGTAACGAAATGGTAAGGTAAAAGCGGTCACAATATCCTCCGATCTGTAATCGGAGGAATTGTGTCTGAAAGTTCAAGGTTTAAAAACTCTCTCTGAAAATCTGACTGAACTTCAAAACAATAGGCAATATGACAGCGCAAATACTTAAAAAGTTTTGCTGAGAATTAAATTGCAGTAATTCTTACTGAATCCTGGCAAATTGAGCTGAACATAGTACCTAGCGATTCTTTCAGTTGTCTGAAATTATTAACCCTCAAATAACCTACTGTGAGCTTACACTGGATTGGTGTAGGGCTCAGTTTTGATTTTAAAGTTCTAGTACTCACAATATTTTGCATTCGAAGTTCAAATTCTCTCCAAAACGGCTGACTAGCTTCTCACCTCGAATCTATGACTTTTGCAGCTGGTACTGTAAGTAAAGTAATCTTATTTCTTTTCCAATCTTTCTATTTATGTGCGTTCTTCCTACACCTCGATCACGTCTTCTATTTGTGGTGGAAGTTATCTTGCAATGTAGTTGCATTGGAAAATATTGATAAATTTTGTTGTCTCAACTGAACTCTGACATTTAGTAAATCTCAGGTAGAACAATGGGAATCGTATCTGAACCTAAAAATTCGATCGCTTCTAACTGTCAAAGGGCCAAAATTGAACTAAACACACAGCAGGCAATAGTTTCAGTAGCATCTACACTACGAAACTGAATGTCTTCACTTGAGTATCTGACTGAGCAATGCTAAACACTTTGACACTTTAGTTAAGTTTATTATTATCATCATCATCGTCGTCGTCGTCGTCGTCATCATCATTATTATCAGCTAAACTTTGGCCGAAATCTCAACTAACAATCAAGACAAACAGCCTAATATTTTAAATTCAAAAAATGTTGCAGAGTTGGTATCTTACTGAAAACTCACAATACGTCAGGGCTCTAACAGAAAAAATACACTGTCTGATATTTTTTTACTGACTATTGCAAATGTCTCGTTTCATCAATGGGCCATTTAAGTATGACGTAACACACGCAAAGATTTCATTTGGCGTGGCCTGACAAATGAAAACACGAAATATTGAGAAACCAAATGAGAAACCAAGGAAGGCATGATGGTGGTCACACGTGTAGACTCGAAGTCCGCTTGAACCGCTCTAACTGACGCCTCTCTGGCACCCAATATCCTGAGAAATGTGGTAGACCAGCATTTTAAAGTAATGATCTTTATTTGTCCAGCGTAAATGTCCTTACGAAAAAAGAACAAACGCGGAGAGCGCGGGTCGACTGACGAAGACAACAGACGCTCCAAAAAGTCCAACATGGCGTCCAACTCTAAAGAAGTGCTCGAAGATGACTGCAACACGTTAGACGAAGACCAAGCAGAACCAAGCCTTCTTGAAATTAAAGAGATGTTAATCGACATACAAATTTCTATTGCTTCAGTCATTGCCGATAATCAAGCGATCAGAAAAGAAATTGAAGATCTCAAAAGCTCGGTGACCTTTAACGGAGAAGAGTTAAAGGATTTAAAAGCGTCTCTCAAGAAGACGAAAGATGAGAATAAAGCCTTAAAGATCTCCTTAGCGGCGTTGAAGACCCGGCTTACAGCAACAGAGAAGGAGCTGCAGAATCAAAGCGCAGAATGCGAGCAATTGTGGGAAAACCTCGACCATTTAGAGCAGTATTCGCGCAAAAATTCTCTGGAAATTCATGGCGTTCCGCAAGACGCGTACACATCCACAGAACAAGTAGTGATTAAAGTGGCTGAAGCCCTCAATATTACCGTGGAACCCGAGGAGATTGAAATATCGCATAAAATCAATCAAGGCAGAAGCATCTTAGTAAAGTTCTGCAGCCACAAGACGAAAGCAAAAATTTACAAAGAACGCACAAAGCTGAGACATGTTAAAATCGCGGATTTATTCCCTGGCTATCCTTCTACAGCCCGACATCGTATATTTGTTAACGAAAACTTAACGGCTTTCAGGCGATCCTTGATAGAAGCCGCAAACAAGAGAAGAAAGGATGGATCACTACAGTGTCTGGTCCTTGGACGGAAAGATATATGTAAAATGCACCCCAGAAGGATCTCCTGTAAGAATTCTTACAGAAGAAGACTTAAAGGATATATAAACGGTATTTATATATAAACATTTATTGCTGACAATGGAATTAATTCTTCGCCGGATGTAGCGCGGCAGTTCAGGCTTGGTAACAGCCTTTCGAACCTGAAAAAAGTAGGTAAATGTTCGCTCTATGTGTGCTTAGTCTAGCTGTTCTTCTAGTTGTTTATACTTTGTTTAATTCTTGTTTGCTCCAGCTCGTTACTGGCCCAATTATGCAAAGCCCACCACTTTGTCTTTCGACCAAAAGACACCTGTCAAAGTCCCTTGCCATTGCAATTACACGTAAAATATCCTTTGTTTCACATTATGAACTCGCACTTCAACTTTAATTTTAAATTCCAATCTTTAAACGTGAATGGGCTGAATAAATCAATCAAAAGGCGCTCGATCTTCAGATGGCTACACAATCACACAATCGAAAATATCACTTCACGTTCCTGTAAGAAACTTACAGTTCCATCGAACATGCTCGCATCTGGGAAGCCGAATGGGGTGGAAAAGTATTTTTTAGTCATGGCACATCACATAGTAAAGGTGTCATGACGCTTATTAATCCAATACTAGACTTCAAAGTGGAAAAGAGCATTTGTGATAAGAACGGCAGACTTTTAATCCTAGATTTAATTGTCGAAGACACTCATCTCATACTTGTAAATATTTACGCCCCAAACGATATGTATTTTGTAATGTTTTGGTATGTAACTGAAGTATGTAGGAATGTATTCATAAGATTGTGTTAATGATTTAGTTGTTTATTAATCCTGTGGGACTCGTTTGGTTATTTAAGAGATTGTAAGTTATGCAGAAACCATTCGAAGGCATCTCTTTATACTTGCTTTTAGTGATGTCCGATTCCGAACAGCACGATATTCCTCGTGATTCCCAAAGTACTACGCCTCTTGAACATGAGGATTCCTTGTCTAATGCCGAAACCCTTCGGTTATTTTCACAACTGTTAGACTCTAAGCTTGATCAGAAGTTCACTTCTTTCAAGCGCGAACTTGAAGAGAAAGACAACCTTACACAGAGCCAGCTAAAGAAGCTGAAAACTGAGACGAAAGCTTCGAATACCTTTAATTATAAAGGTAACAGAGTACAGTTCGAGTTTAATCTCAACGTCCTCGACCAAATCGAGACGGCCTCTAAGAACCTTCGCGCAGGGAAAGTCTCTTCTGCAACTTCCGATCTCGAAGAAGCAAAGAAGCTCATCGATAAGCGCAACAAACTTGTGCGTTTCGCCGACAAGAGCCCCGCAGGTTGGACTGCTGTTGAAGAGTATGAGTCCGACGAACTCGCCGACGATTCAGAAGACGAGAAAAAGCTCCGTTCAGCCGAGAAGAGGGCGCTGTCGAAGATTCGTGAAAAGAAAAGAAAATTTCAACCTGCCCGTCCCAGAGCTCCGCAGCGTGAGTCAGCAACGGAAACCCAAACTTCTTTCTCGGCTGCTCCTGCTCAGCATTCTTTCAATCTTCAACAGCCCTTTCGCCATCAGTCCTTTCGTGCAAGACAACCAGTTCCCGCTGACAAATGTTTCAGCTGCGGCCAACGCGGACATTGGGCAAATTCCTCAGTTTGTCCCAGTCGCAACAACCTCACTCGAAACCCACCGAGCACCAAACCAACAAACGGATGATGGGTCCAGGGACAAATACGATGCTGCCTTAAAACGATTGGGACAAGATGAGTATCCTTTACCTGTATCTCCAGTGAATTCTCTGGGCGATTGTGACCCAGTTGACTTTTTCTACCAATCGACTAGCGATCCTAATTTTCATGATTCTCCGGAAATTTGTCCGGATTATCAAGAGGACGTGCAGAACATTGCCGTTAAAGGTAGATTAAGGCGTAATATTAGTTTCTGGGAGTATATAGGCGCTTCTTGGTTTATTCGCCAAACCATTTTGGAAGGCTACAAAATTCCTTTTTATTTTACACCTGCTCCTGCCACCTTCGGTAATAATAAGTCTTCCTTGCAGCATGCGGATTTTGTTCACAAAGCAATTACTGATCTTTTAGCTGTTGGTTCTGTTGTGGAATGCTCGTCTCCACCTTCAGTAATTAACCCTTTGTCTGTTTCCATTCAGTCTAACGGCAAGAAGAGGCTAATATTAGACCTCAGGTATCCTAATTCTTTTGTTAAAAAATTCACAATTAAGTTTGAAGACGCTAAAACCATGCTCAATTCATTTATTGACCACTCCCAAAATTGGTTCTATTCATTTGACATTAAATCGGGATATCACCATATTGATATCTTTCCTCCCGACCAAGACTTTTTGGGGTTTTCTTGGTCATTCAGTGGGGTAACCAGATATTTTAAGTTCACTGTTTTGCCATTTGGATTATCTACTGGACCTTATATCTTTACTAAAGTTATGAGGCCTCTAGTTAAATATTGGCGCAGCCAGGCGTACAGGATAGTCGTTTACTTAGATGATGGCTTGGGGGTATGCCCAACATTCGCGTGTTGTCGTTTGGAGGCCTTAGCCGTTAAGTCAGATTTGTCTCGTGCCGGGTTTGTTCCCAATATGCTTAAGAGTGTTTGGTCCCCGGTGCAGTGCCTTAGATGGTTGGGTTATTTTTGGGATCTTAAGAAGAAATCGCTCTCGATCCCCAGTGACAAAATTGACAGGCTCTTTACATCAATAGATGACGCACTTTCCCACACCACTATGCCCGCTAGGCAATTAGCTTCTGTCACAGGCAGTATTATTTCTAATATGCTTGTTATTGGTAATCTTTGTAAGCTTATGACCAAAAACTTGCACAGGGCCTTGGATTGCAGAGCAGGGTGGGAGTCGTCTGTTATTTTGGATTTGCCATCTCGCAAGGAATTAATTTTCTGGCGGGAAAATTTACTTCGTCTTAATTCTAGGCCCCTTTCAGAGGATGTTCGCCCAGTTACTCGGATTGCGTATTCAGACGCTAGCTCTCTGGGCTGTGCCGCCTATTTATCTATGGATGATTTTCCAGTTGCACACAAGAACTGGGACCCACTGGAAATGAGTCAAAGCTCCACTTGGAGGGAACTTCATTGTGTTTATTTTGCCCTCCAAAGTTTCGCACTACGTTTGTCTAATAGTTCTGTTAAATGGTTCACTGATAATCAAGCAGTCCCTATTATTGTTGATTCGGGCAGCATGAAAGAAGAATTGCATAAATTATCTGTGGATATTTTCTATGTCACCAGGGATTATAATATCGACTTAGACGTCGAATGGATTCCTCGTTCCCTCAACGATAAAGCGGATTATCTTAGCAAAATCGTTGATTGCGACGACTGGAAAGTTAAGGATTGCTATTTTTACGCACTTACGTCCTACTGGGGACAGTGCTCAGTTGATTGTTTCGCTAGTTCCAAAAATTGCAAAGTTCCTAGGTTCTATTCTCGATTTTACAATCCGTATTGCCTAGGCGTGGATTCATTTGCTTTCAGCTGGGCTGGCGAGTTTTGCTGGTTAGTCCCTCCTGTCACACTGGTGACCAGAGTCATTCGCCATGTTTGCCTTTGCAAATGCAAAGGTATATTAGTCATTCCTTATTGGCCATCCGTACCTTTTTGGCCTCTTCTGGTAGATTCTCAAGGGTCCTTTAATTTATTTGTTATCGATTACCTCTTCGTTGAGAACGGCAAAGATGTGTTCTTACATGGGTCCAATAAGAATGCTATTTTTGGATCGGAGAATTTTAGCACACCGGTGCTTTTTCTCTTGCTCGATGGAGCTCTGTGATCGGTTTGGCTAGAAGGCACTGGCCTTCTATGATGCTATATAGGCACTGGCCTTTTGTTGGTGTGCAGCTATTCACACCGCCGTTTCACACGGCCATTTCACACATTTTGGAGTATTTATGTGTTTATTTTCTTCCTTTGTTTTTTGTTTACAAGGTGGAAATGCATTTGCAGACAAAGTTGGTCGTCTTCTTGACCCCGAACTTCGGAGACTAGCATCATGCCTGCCTGCCCGTGCGGTTGAGGCCAAAGCTTCTTCTACCACAGAGCGGTATTCAAGGGCTTTTCAGAAGTTCAGAGAATGGGCTTCCTGTCATCGTGAGATTACTCCTTTACCATCAGATGACATTTCAGTTGCTTTATATTTGGAATTTTTGCTCCAAAGTAATTGTTCAATTTCTGCTTTAGAGTCTGCCTGTTACGGCATTAGTTGGGCGCACAATTTGTACGGGTTTCCCACCCCTTGTAATTCAAGTTTAGTTAAAAATATTCTGGAAGCTGGGAAGAGGAAGTTGGCAAAACCCGTTTCTAAAAAAGAGCCTGTTACTCCTGTTATGATTAACGAATTGTGTATCAAATTTGCAGGCCCTTCCGCCAGCCTTTCAGATTTGCGTTTAGCTGCTATTTGTGTTACCGCTTATGCTGCATTTCTCCGCTTTAATGAATTAGCTGCTTTGCGTTGCTGTGATGTTAAATTTTGCGATAACACCTTTGTCGAGATTACTATAGTCAAGAGTAAGACAGATCAGTACAGGGATGGTTCCACAGTCTTATTAGCCAAGACGGGTTCTATATCCTGTCCTTTTGATTTGCTGGAAAGATATGTTTGCTCCGCTGGTCTGCAACTGTCTTCTACGTTACCCTTTTTCCGTGCCCTGTATTATCAAAAATCCAATTGTTCTTATAAGTTACGTTCTGAGGGTATGAGCTACACTAGGACTAGAGAGATTGTTTTGCATGCTTTTGCTGAGTTAGGTTATCCTAAGAGTATGTTTGGCTTGCATAGTCTTAGGGCTGGAGGTGCATCTGCTGCTGCTAATGCCGGTATCAGCGATCGCTTATTTAAGCGTCACGGCAGATGGAAATCTGACAGCGCTAAGGACGGCTATGTCAAAGACAAACTTGATTCTCTGTTATCCGTTTCTCGTAGTTTAGGTTGTTAAGCATTAATTATTAGCTTTTCTCTTTCTTTATTTTTCGAACGCGAGCATCAATAAACGAGATGCTCGCCCCTAGAACTGTGTGGTGTGTTTATTGAAGATTAATTACAAAATGTTTTATACTCGTTTCACAGTGATTAGAGTATAAATGTATTTTGTAATGTTTTGGTATGTAACTGAAGTATGTAGGAATGTATTCATAAGATTGTGTTAATGATTTAGTTGTTTATTAATCCTGTGGGACTCGTTTGGTTATTTAAGAGATTGTAAGTTATGCAGAAACCATTCGAAGGCATCTCTTTATACTTGCTTTTAATTTGTGTAACCTACTGTACTGTTTTCTGTATATTTGTATACTTGTTAGCGTTCCGATTTGCAATTGTAACCTGTGTGCTCACGGACATCAATAAACGAGATGCTCGCCCCTAGAACTGTGTGGTGTGCTTATTGAAGATTAATTACAAAATGTTTTATACTCGTTTCACAGTGATTAGAGTATAAGCAAAACAGCAAATAGGGTTCTCCAAAGAACTTCAAAACCATCTAACCGAATTCGCACAAGAAAACATCATAATTGCTGGCGACTTTAATTGCGCCTTGACAGACAAGGACAAAAAAGGTGGAAACTCAGTTTCGAGGAAAGCCCTTGTAGTCAAAGAAATCGAGCAGCTTGCCAGTCTTTACAACTTAACAGACATTTGGCGTGACCGTAACCCCCATGGGGAAGGTTTCACTTGGAGAAATAAATCTGCCAAAATTCAATGCCGCTTAGACTTCTTTCTTATTTCCAAAATACTCGTCAACGAAGTATTTACTTGTGAAATTTTGAACGCTCCCGAAACTGACCACTCTGTTATCACGTTCTATCTTAAATCCGAAGAAGCAAGGCAGCCCAGAGGTCCTGGCTTCTGGAAATTCAATAACTCCTTACTTGAAGAACATGAATACTCCAACAGACTTCACTCATGTCCAATACTGCCGCACTGATACGGACCGTTATTTGCAGTTGACGGTCCGTAAGTTTCGCACGGACCGTCACTCTTGCTTACGGTCCGTGATTTGTGGTTGACAGTCCGCATGCTTCGCACGGACCGTCATTCTTGCTTACGGACCGTTATTTGCAGTTGACGGTCCGTACGTTTCGCACAGACCGTCATTCTTACTTACAGTCCGAATACAGAGCGTGCATCTCATTATCGCCCCAAGGCCAACTGTTGACGGTCCGTACATTTCGCACGGACCGTCATTCTTGATTACGGACCGTCATTTGCGGTTGACGGTCCGTACGTTTCGCACAGACCGTCATTCTTACTTACAGTCCGAATACAGAGCGTGCATCTCATTATCGCGCCAGGGCCAACTGTTGACGGTCCGTACATTTTGCACGGACCGTCATCATTGCTTACGGACCGTCATTTGCGGTTGACGGTCCGTACGTTTCGCACAGACCGTCATCCTTGCTTACAGACCGTCATTTACGATTCACGATCCGTATGTAGAGGTATAAATAGTCGATACAAGTATGATTGAACCTCGTTTATGGTTATTTAAGCGTACGTACGAACTCGAGCGAGATACACCAAAGAGGTCGAAAGAGAAGACGGTAATATGTCTATTACTCGTTCTATAAGCGTTGCGCAAACTAATAACAGAGTTCTAAAAGCAAACTTTTATGTCGATTTTTCCTTCTATTGAAGCCTTGTGAAACTGTTCAGGGAAAGGCAGACGATAACATGTCTATTACTCGTTCGATAAGCGTCGCGCAAACTGATAACAGAGTTGTAAAAGCGAACTGTTATGTCCATTACTCCTTCTATTGAAGCCTTGTGAAACTGTTCAAGGGACGGCAACCATGATTATGCCACGTTATTTAAGCGCTATACGAAGCGAGCGTGATACACGAAAGAAATACGTACGACGCGAGCGAGGTACATGGATAGAAGAAGATAATACTGTCTATTACTCGTTCTATAAGCATCGCGTAAACTGATAACAGAGTTCTAAAAGCGAACTGTTATGTCCATTACTCCTTCTATTGAAGCCTTGTGAATTATGCTTCGTTATTTAAGTGCCATACGAAGCGAGCGTGATACACGAAATAGAAGATAATATTTCTATTACTCGTTCTATAAGCTTTGCCTCAATTATCTATCAAACAAATATTCCTACTATCAATTCAGGCAACCAACCAACCGCAAACAATCAATGAATAGGAATTATTTTCATGCGTATTCTCCCTTCCATTACGATCTGTTTAAGCACGAACGATCGATCGATTATAAATGTAGTATTCTGCCTTCGTTCCACACTTTCAACTCGATACAGCCCTGCCGCACACAAACAATACAAAATGTTTCATGCGAATTCTGCCTTCAATCGCGTAGTCCCGCTAGTCCCCTACACAGCCATTTTTATGTCTACAGGAGCCTTGCGTGGCGACAATAAGCCAGCTGCATAGGAAACTATCAATCGCACTATTTATGAAATGTCGACTACAATGCTGCACGGGACAATTCATAAAGAATATTGCTTTCACGCGTATTCATATTCATCCCCAGAGACACTACATTAAAGTGCGCACCATCGAGCGACACAAGTTATTTCCAGGCTTAGCAACGAATATGTGTTCCACAAACGACCACTTTTACATCTACGAACCGATATTTACGGACAGCGAACTCCTCTATACGGCCCGTATTTAAAGTTCACAGTCCATAAGAAACATATCTCCCACTCACAACCAGAACGAAATATTCTAAGTTCCACTAATGAGATGCAATTTACGCACCGTGAACTCTTCTATACGGACCGTATCTGAAGTTCACGGTCCGTACAAACTGTACGGTCCGTAACAAAGATATCTCCCTCTCACAACGGGAATGAAATATTCCAAGTCCCACTAATAAGATGCAATTTACGGACCGTGAACTCTTCTATACGGACCGTATCTGAAGTTCACGGTTCGTACAAACTGTACGGTCCGTAACAAAGATATCTCCCTCTCACAACGGGAATGAAATATTCTAAGTTCCACTAATGAGATGCAATTTACGGACCGTGAACTCTTCTATACGGACCGTATCTGAAGTTCACGGTCCGTGCGAACTGTACGGTCCGTAATAAGAAAATTTCCCACTCACAACCAGCATGAAATACTCTAAGTGCCTCTAATGAGATGCAATTTACGGACCGTGAACTCTTCTGTACGGACCGTATCTGAAGTTCACGGTCCGTACAAACTGTACGGTCCGTAACAAAGATATCTCCCTCTCACAACGGGAATGAAATATTCTAAGTTCCACTAATGAGATGCAATTTACGGACCGTGAACTCTTCTATACGGACCGTATCTGAAGCCACGGTCCGTACAAACTGTACGGTCCGTAACAAAGATATCTCCCTCTCACAACCAGAATGAAATATTCTAAGTCCCACTAATGAGATGCAATTTACGGACCGTGATCTCTTCTATACGGACCGTATCTGAAGTTCACGGTCCGTGCGAACTGTACGGTCCCTAATAAGAAAATTTCCCACTCACAACCAGCATGAAATACTCTAAGTGCCTCTAATGAGATGCAATTTACGGACCGTGAAGTCTTCTATACGGACCGTATCTGAAGTTCACGGTCCGTACAAACTGTACGGTCCGTAACAAAGATATCTCCCTCTCACAACGGGAATGAAATATTCTAAGTCCCACTAATGAGATGCAATTTACGGACCGTGAACTCTTCTATACGGACCGTATCTGAAGTTCACGGTCCGTGCGAACTGTACGGTCCCTAACAAGAAAATTTCCCACTCACAACCAGCATGAAATACTCTAAGTGCCTCTAATGAGATGCAATTTACGGACCGTGAACTCTTCTGTACGGACCGTATCTGAAGTTCACGGTCCGTACAAACTGTACGGTCCGTAACAAAGATATCTCCCACTCACAACCAGAACGAAATATTCTAAGTCCCACTAATGAGATGCAATTTACGGACCGTGAACTCTTCTATACGGACCGTATCTGAAGCCACGGTCCGTACAAACTGTACGGTCCGTAACAAAGATATCTCCCTCTCACAACGGGAATGAAATATTCTAAGTCCCACTAATGAGATGCAATTTACGGACCGTGATCTCTTCTATACGGACCGTATGTGAAGTTCACGGTCCGTACAAAACTCTACGGACTGAAACCATAGTCTCACGGTCCGTTACAGTGCGGGTGTATTGGACAACCCTCACAGACTTCGAGAAAACATAACCCTTTTCAAAAACAAGTACGCTGATGTTGAAGATTTAAGCTTGAAGTGGGACCTACTTAAAATGGAGATTCGCGGTTTTACAATCAAATATTCTAAAATCAAGGCCAAAAAAAGAAAAACCGAAGAGGTTATACTCCAGCATAAAGCTAACAAGCTACTGCAAAAATCCGCAAAGAATCCCAGCGATAAACAACTCTTAAACGAGCTTTACGCGACAAAATCGCGCTTAGAAACAATAATGCGACAAAAGACAAAAGGAGTTATTATTAGAAGCAAAGCTCGGTGGCGGGAACAAGGCGAACGCAATACTAGATACTTTTTTAATCTAGAAAAGCGTTATCAAAGCAGGAAAGCGGTTACAAAATTAAAGGTTGGCAACGATAAATACACTTTCGACCAGTTTGAGATATTAGAGGAGGAAAAACGCTTTTATGAAACACTATACAAGTCAGAAAACATTGACGAGCAGAGTCTGTCTGGATCCACTTTTTTCAAATCCGAGAATATATCTCCGTTAAAAGAAGAAGAAATCCAGATGTGCGAAGGTCTCGTCTCAGAAAACGAATGTTTAAACGCTCTGAAAGAATTCAAAAACGCTAAATCTCCTGGTTCCGATGGTTTCTCTGCAGAGTTTTATAGATTTTTTTGGCCTGAGCTAGGTCCTGAAATGGTTGCCAGTTTTAATTATGGCTTTCGGACTGGAACTCTTTCTATTAGTCAAAGACGTGGAATCATTTCGTTAATTCCTAAAAAGAACAAAGATAAAACTTTGCTTGAAAATTTAAGGCCAGTCTCTCTGCTTAATACAGACTACAAAATCCTGACTAAAACTATCTCAAAAAGGCTAGAAAAAGTGCTCCCAAAAATCATAAACTCCGATCAAACCGGTTACGTCAAAGGCCGCTTCATAGGTGAAAATGTTAGACTAATACAAGATGTCATGTTTTTCACTGCATACACGAAAACACCCGGGATTGCTATATTCCTCGATTTTAGAAAAGCATTCGACACAATAGAATGGCCTTATCTCAAGGCTGCCTTACAAATGTTTAACTTCGGCCCTGATATTCTAAATTGGTTTCAAATAATTTACAACCAAGTATCCAGCTGCGTCTTGCACAACGGCCATGCATCTGAATTCTTTCTTCTAGAGCGAGGAGTCAGGCAAGGTTGTCCCTTGTCGGGCCTCCTTTTTGTTATCGGAATCGAACTTTTCGCTAGGGCGGTAAAAAACGACCCGAATATCAAAGGTATTAATGTAGGCCAAAAGGAAATAAAAATCACACAATATGCGGATGACACCACGGTCCTGGTACGTGACTGCGACTCAGTGCCAAGATTATTAAAACTTTTAGAAGAATTCAAAAAAGTCAGTGGCCTACAAATTAACACCAGCAAAACAGAAGCCATGTGGTTAGGTACATGGAAAAGCCGCAAGGAGAAACCCTTCGGATTCAAGTGGCCACATGATCCTGTTCTCGCTCTTGGAGTGCACTTTTCTTATGATTCTGAACGTGCCAAGAAGCTTAATTTGGAAGATAAGATAGCCACATTGGAAAAAACTCTCAATAACTGGAAGCGAAGAAAACTCACTCTTCTTGGAAAAATACACATTGTGAAAACATTAGGCTTGTCCAAACTTATTTACAGCGCTCCGGTATTGGCAATGCCGAAACATACTGTAGAGAGAATTAACAAAATCATTTTTAACTTCCTCTGGGATGGCAAACCTGCCAAAATAAAGAAAAAAACTATTATTGCCGAAAAAAAGCATGGCGGACTAAAAATGATTGACTTTGAAATTATGGAACGGTCACTCAAATTAGCTTGGATTAAAAGAATT